>OZ035883.1:58119692-58733826 GCA_964034835.1 Muscina levida
ATGACAAATGCATAACGAAAATATTCCAATTTTAATGCTTCATCCATTTCCGGATCCAATAATATTCGTATATCTCCTCTGTGAACACCCTCCCAATAGGCGTCTTGCACGAATTTATTAAATAGTCCAGCATCCAAAATACGCGAAAGATAATGATTAAATTGCTCCAGCAGTGGACTACGATGGGCCATGAGCACATAATTGAGTTGAGTAAAAAACTCTTCATTAAGTTTCTTCGCGATGGGTTTCTTAAGATAGATCTGTTGCAACAGATAGTAATCGACAAGGTCCTCTAGACCAGAATATATATAGGTCATATTCAAATTTTGGCGATAGATGAAGAATTCTGTATTATTGCCAACATAAAAACGTTGTCTTATATAAGACGGCAAGTCTTCGATTAGTTCGTCGTGTACCACATCAAAACTATGTTCATAAATACGAAGATTTGTGCGTGTAATATCGCTAAGATAATTCAGTTGGGGTTCGTATACCTTCGATGTGTACAGACTGGAAAGGCTGGTGCTGTAAAAATTCGTCAGAAATAATCCGGTAAACAAGAACAGCAAATTCAAAAAGAAGTTCAGTGTTGACTTTCCAGCTCCCATCGGTACTGCCACGAACATAATAATGCTGAAGGCGGCCAGAGAGGCTGTACTCAACTGTAACGTCTGGGTCTCTTTAAAGACTAGACCAATTACTAGCAGCAAAAACACGAATCCCGTGAATAGCATCATCAACCATACTAGAATATCGAAAGCTATGAGCATATATTGGCTTTCGGGTATTTCCTGTGCGTTTGGCACCATCATAACCATACGCGCCAAATAGAGCGGATAGCTCTCTGCAAGCTCGGGTATAATGTAACCCATAACTGGCACGAAGCTAAAACCTACCTCGTAAATATATTGCATCATTTGTGCCTCGGTTAGATTTCCCCACAAGTCAACTAGATAATATTGCATGGTGCCATTGTGCTGAGTTATGAAAACAGATATTAATTTTTGCAAATAGCCCCAAAACTTCTGGTGCCCTTGATCATCAGTATAAACGCCGATACGTGGCGGTAAGTGTATAGCGGGTTGCAGCCACTTGTATAGATGAAAGTTATTTAAATGTGATTTGTCACCAAACTCGGAGGCATTGCTCAATTTTTTAACCCGAAGCGAGGGATATGGGTGGTAGGTAAAGAAATTGTCTGGGTCGACCCATACTAAAACCGATGTGAAACCATGTTTCCAGCACATTTCAAATATGATTTTCAATTCCTTGTCCAGCTTGTCCGGCTGATGGTATACCAAAATGATGTCCTTAAAATGCAACTTCCACAGTAAACGATCAATTGCCGCGAAGGTGTTATTAAGCTGTCCCCATGTCATCCAAGCCAGTGTTAGACTTTCATCTGTAAACATTTTCTGCAGCGGCGTTATATGCGTCATATTGGTGCTTATCAATTTAGGTATATGGCTCAGTTGATAAACGGTCTTATCAAACAGCGGTCACATCTTTGTATTATCTCCTTGTTCGATATTAAGAAAAATATTGAGTTCTGTTTTATGTTTTAAATTAAACTGTGAAATGACTTCATGGATGTCGCTATGGCACTCTATCAGCGTGAGTAAGTGTAACATTTGAAGAGAAATAAAGCTGCGTGTAGAAAACCTCATGGCTGGTTAAGATATGAATAGCGTTTGATAATTGAACTAACTGTAGTGTTCTAAAAAGATAGACAGACAGACCTAATAACTGGTTACCTGTTAAAAGGACGACAGTCGCGTCGTTGCCAGCTACATAGTTATTAGATGTTATCTATTAATTAATGAAGTGTATAGGTTGTTTCCTATTGTGTTAGATATGTGTTCAACAGTGGCATTATAGCAATATGATTTATTAGTTTTGGACAAGTGGGAGTTGTGTTTTATCAATTTCTCAGACTATTGGGAGTTTAGCTTTGTTTAGATTAACTGTGACCGTGAACGACAGATGGTGGCCAATGGTGGCTCACTAACATGCTGATGGTCTGGGTCCCTGTCTTAGCTAGCTTTATTTTTTTTCGGTTGGCAGTCCCCTCAGTGTTGCCCACAGCAATTTTGTAGTAGACGAGTCAATCGGCATGTCTAGTAAAAGGTGCCCGAAAAAGCTGACGTTCGGAATCGTCGTAAAATTGTATGTCTCGTTAGGTAAATTGGTTAGAACCTCTCCAATATACCGTTCATGGGATGCAAAGGGAAACATATACATTTGTTTAACCGTCAGTCACCACGATGTCTGCACGTCGTCAATCGACATGTGTCTGGTAAAAGTTTCTGAAAAAGTTGTAATTGCAGATCCGGTTGGGTGAGTAAAAGATTGTGAATGTTAATGTTAACAGATATCTTCAATTCAGATTATTTCCAGTTTAGCCATGTAGGATATTTTGTTAGTTTTTTTGGAATCTCAATCCATTTTGAGACTCTACCGCATCTCTTGTTAGTTCTCCGTAAATATTCTGACTTTGTTTCCACCACTTCCACTTGTAACGAAGTGTTGTGGTCAGAGAGTGTAATTCTTTTGCTCCTTAAAAGGAGCCCAACTTCCTTCGTATCCTGGAACAGGACTTTGATTAAACAGCCACACAAATGTGTCAGGGTTTATGGATCACACTACCCTTGCCTTATGTATTTTGGTGAATACGAATCTAATGTCCACTTTGTTCTAGCAGCTTGTCAAGATTTTTGTAAAACCTTAAAAAACGCTAAAATTCGATCCTCAAAATTACGGGTTTTTGAGGTTATGCCAAAAACCTGATGTGATTGGGATAAACAGACTTCAAATTCAATTTTAGCAATATAAAACACATGAAGTACTGACGGACTGATCTCGAGGTCAAAACATAATTGTTATACTCTAACCCTACGGGTAGGAGGGTATATATCATTTGATACGACCCAAAAGTGTAACACATGGAAGGAGTCACTTTAGACCCTAGGTTTCTTTGAACCATGTTCGATTCATGACTTTTTAAGTCGTTTGAGCCATGTCCGGCTGGTGCGCAAAATAACTTTCAAAAGACGCAACCAAATTTTTTGAAATTTTGTACGGGTTAATATTTCCCTAAAACAACTTACGGTATAGCAAATGGGCTACATGGCCCCGCCTCCCATACAAATACATCACTCCGCCCACTTTAGAAATCGAGTAATAATATCAAAACACCCAACGGGATCATACCCAAACTCTGTATTTAGTAAAGTTATAAAAGTATAAAGTTTTAGAAAAATAATTGGAAGTATAGCCACGCCCCTTCTGGTACCTCCCATACAAATGTACCTCTCCGCCCACTTTAGAGGTAGAGTCATAATACCAATAAATACAACGCGATCGTACCCAAATTATTTATTTAGTAAAGCTATAGCAGGATACTGTTTTGAAGAAAAAAGTGGAAGTCTAGCCGCGCCCCAACTGGTACCTCTCTTACCCATATGGTACCGCCCACTTTAGAGATCGATTTATATTATTAATAGACCTAACGCGATCGTGGCCAAATTCTGTATTTAATAAAGTTCAAGCCGGATAAAGTTTTGGAGAAAAAATCTGAAAGTCTAGACACGCCCCTGCTGGTACCTCCCATAAAACTTGTAATCAAGTAATAATATCAATATAATAGAAAATTTTATATTTTTCTGAGGGTGAGGGTATTTGCAAGTCGGGTTGTCCGTACAAAATTTCAATTTATTAAACTCTAAAAAACGCTAAAAATGTCTTTAAAATATATTCGTAGTTAATTTTATTCACTGAATACATTTTAATAAAAATTCATTACAAATAGTTGAAAGTTAAATGAAATTATTATTAACATTACATTTATAAGATTCTTACTTACTTACTTACTTAGCTGGCACTTCTTTGCGATTCCACTGGATTATATACCGCACGTAGAAAAATATTATAAGCGCTTCGATCTTCTGCGCTTCTTCTCCAGTTAGTCTTCTGCGCCGTTCATCGAGTTCATTGACGAAGACTTTTCGAGCTGGAGCATTTTCGTCCATGCGTACAACATGACCTAGCCTAGCCAGTGACCAGATTTCCATCCAACCACGGCTTGACTTGGTGGTTGGTAATCTAAACCGTCGTTGACAATTAGCGTGATACCTTCACGTGGGCTGCCTTCTGGAACCAGCAGTTGCTGGAAGTGTTCTCTCTATATATGTAGCACACTCTGCGTATCTGTGACCAGATTTCCATCCTTGTCCTTACAGAAGGGGAGCCCATTATCGTAGCCTGTTGCTCTTACTTTCTGGTTAAAATTTTCGGGCCTCACCTCTATCCCTGCATCGCTCTATATCCTCGTTCTCCCGTTCCTTCATCTGACGTTTTTTTTTCGCCTAAATAGCTGTCTCGCCTGTTTTACTTTCTCCTTGTGCCGTTCCCTAAAAGCAGCATCCTGTTCCTCAGATGCTATGCGACTTTCTTCATCGTACCAGGATTCGTTTGAGCGCCGTTTTTCATATCCTAGCACGGTTATTGCTGCGGTTGCCATGGAATGCGCAATATGGGGGACCTGGTTATAATAGTAGCTATCTCTGGGGTTTGCAGCTTCGCGATGCCCAGCTTTCTTTGTGTTTGGCTACGTGCGTTTTTCGCTCTGCTTAATCTTGTGCGCACCTTGGCTGCAACCAGGTAATGATCCGAGCCAATATAAGCACCACGGATCACACGCACGTCCATGACACTAGATGCATGCCTGCCATCAATTACCACATGATCAATTTGATTTTTGGTGTTTTGATCGGGAGATAGCCAAGTTGCCTAGTGGATATCTTTGTGCTGGAATCTGGTTCCACTCACTATCATGTTCCTTCCCGCTGCGAAGCTAACCCGTTGTCTGACGTGTGGTATGCAGGCTGAATTTACCGATCGATGGACCAAGAACATATTCCCTTCCTATTTTTGCATTCAAGTCTCCCAGAACAATTTTAATGCATCTTTAATCTCATCGTCTTTCTTCCGTCAGGGCATAAGCACAAATCAGCGTGATGTAGAAATATTTCGCTTTGATGCGGATTGCGGCTATTCGATCACTAACAGGGTTGAATCGCCAGACAAGAAATCTGAGTCTCTCGCCAACTACAAATCCACCTCCAAATTCGTGCTTTTCGGCATGGCAGCTGTAATAGATGTCGAAATTTTTACGTCGCGAGCATTTTGTCCTGTCCATCTCATCTCCTGGATGGCGGTGATGTCAGCCTTATATTTTTTGAGGACAGCCGCCAGTTGGATGGTGGCACCTTCTATATAGAGAGTCCGGACGTTCTAAGTGCATATCCTTATATCATGGTCCTTATTTCGTTTGAAGAGTTCCGTTTGTTATTTTTTCTTTCTCGTGTTTTCATAGCCAGTAAAGGACCTGAAGGCGGGTAGTTAGTCTAACCATCAGGGTTCGTCGCTCACTATAAAAATATCACGAACACCGTTGCCCAGGTGCCATTACGAAGGAGGTTGTGAGTCGGCTTGAGATGCAAGATTCACTTAACATCCCCAACGGCACCCTATTTATAAGATTCAGAGTATTGATTAATTACTCTACTGTAAACAAAATTACATGAGTGAATTCAATGACGTACTTAGTCTTTTTATGTATAATAAATATTATGTATACGCCTTCACCATAATTTTTCTCACATATTTATGATTTCCGCTACTGAAATCTTGATCAATATTCTGGTTTTGAATATATTTGATTTTAAGAAGATGTTTTGCGAAAAAAATTATAGTACTTGGTTTGTGTTTTTATGTGAAAACGGGCATTTTTTTCAAATTTACGTAATATTTTTTCGCAATCCTATCTGCTTTGTCATATTTGAGAAGTTGAACGCTAATTGACTATATTTCTTTGGAAGTACGCATTGCTTCAGCCTCCTCACTTGTACACTAATCCACAACTTTCCTTACGTACTTTAATTGATGGATGGAACTGGTGGCAACGCAACGCTATGTAGAACTCATTGAAATTCATGACGACGGAATCCTTAATATAAACTCCAGAATAATATTTCGTTTAGTTAGTACCGGAAACACATACTTTGAAAAATACAGCCTTTGTAGAAGATATTAATTCATTAATATCAATTCTTCAACTAAAGATAGGCGTCGCCAGTTTCTAAAAAATATAGAGTTTATCTTCCCATCACAAAGAAATAAACAGGTTGTATACACTGTGAAAAATATATGCGAAAAGTAAAAAAAATACTGAAAAATAAACCTGAAAACCCTGGTTGGCACTGGTTATAATTAACGGTAGATTTTAGTTTTAACAATAAAAATATAATTGTTTTTTGTGAATTGAAATGGTCAAATATTGTACTTTAACTGTGTATAATTCAATACAAAGTTTATTGTTTTTGTTTCAATACAATAGGGGGTTTTTTAAGAGGCTCAAAAATTCACATAATTTGAAAATTGTTGATGTTTCTTGGACTTAAACTTATGTTAAATCACCTAACATTAGCAAATCACATTTAATGATTTCCTCTAACTAAAGGGCCTAGGATAAACTGCCTATTGTTGTCTTTTTCTTTCTTTATGTTGCTCTTTGAATTTAATCTTCTTTCGATAAAAATCTTTAAATATTTAGTCCGAAAATTGCATGAAACATAGCACAACGGAGTTTTTGGGGTCACTGATTTCGCCATTTTGTTTTTTTTCAAATATGACTTCAGATTCGAAATCAGCGACCCCAAAACTCCCCTGCATACCATGTATTATGACCATTGAAAGTTTCTTCATATTAGGTGCAAATTTTTCACAGATCCGACCAATGTACAAAGCGGTTTTAAAACAACTGACACAATATTCCGCTCGGGCATTACCAAAAATCCAAAGTTAAATTTTCGCTGCCACCCTATTGTAAAGTTTACGCTGTACCAATGATACTCTATAGTGGACACTTGGCTTTAGGACAACAATTTCAAAAAATTCTCTATGAAATTGATATAAAAACCAGTACAGAAATTTCAGTCAGGTAAACTGACTGATAAATACCATCACCCAATATAATATTTAAGTCTTGAGTTATTGAAATTACTAGATTTTTAATTTAAATAAAATTACTTATATATTATTTTTCGAATTTTCCAAAATTAGGTCATTTTGTATGGGAGGTACCAGAAGGAGTATATGGAGTATAGTCCAATTTTTATAACCGTACAACTTACCCAAAATTTGACTGAATTCAGTGTACTCACAAATAAGATATGTATGTAAGACTATGGGGGTTTTCTAGGGTTTTGCCTCCTATCACAATATAAATTTATCGACCAATTTTCATTACCCCCCAAGTGTCTGTTTAGAAGTTATGGAGGTACCAGAAGGCGTGAACCGATATAGTCCATATTTATTCCTGAGTCCAAATTTGATAAGCGAACATCATACGCAAAATATGAGTGAATTCAGTTTATTTACAAAAAAGATATGTATGGAAAACTATGAGGGTCAATTCGGTCATTTGTATGGGAGGTACCAGAAGGGGTGTGGCAAAGGTTTCGGATTTCATAGGGTTTATCTACTTTTGCAAGATAAATAATCTGACCAAATTTAAATATCTTCCAATAGTCTGTTTGGCAGTTATGAAAGAAAAATTAATTATCAAAAAATAGGTAATTTTGTATGGGAGATACCAGAAGGGGTGGGACTATTCAGCCCATTTACAATCCCATAAGTTCGTTTTGAAAGAACTTAATACTGGTAAATTTTCATACCGATCCATTAAGGATTACTCGTGTTATCCTGCTGACCAGCCATCCAGCCAGACAGACGGACATAGCTCAATCGTCTTAAAAATTCCTGAATCGAATTTGGTTTTAAGATACTTGGGGTCTAACTCGTCTCCTTTAATGCGTTACACTTTTTTCGTATAAAATTATAAGTACTCTCATCCCTATGGTTGACGGTATAAAAAGCTATAAAAAGCCCAACAACTTTTGCGACAACTTACTGCCCAGCAAAAATTTCAATATTTTCACCTTAAAACATTCATAGAACTTATTATTCCTTTAAACAAAATTAAAATCCAGTCATACACTTGTTGAACTCTAATAAAAGTTCCCATCTCTGGCACATCATCACTAATCCGTATTGTTTTAGCTAAAAACAACAACAACTATCAGTGCCGAGAGAGAGAGAGAATCACACATCATGCCATTCCTCCTAATGCACTCTTCCTCTTTCTCAGTGCATACTTAGGCGCTCTGTTATTAACTGCCGTTATTTTCTGTCTCGTCTTTTTCAGTCTAATTAGAACTTTGGGCCACAATGCGTGTAATTTGGCATCAGCACCATAATATTAATAAATTAATTCGTGTCAAGTGTTTTAAATTGCAATGAAAGTGTATTGTATGTGTGAATAATTCATGGATGTTTATTATTTAAACAAGAAATTAGTTATTAAAATCATTGTGGGCACTCAAATCGGTGGTCAGAGAAATATTGTTGGTCGGTTAGTGTTTGTTATTTGCGTAATTTCAAGTTGTTGGCGTTTGCGCGAGTTAAAAGGTAAGGCAAATTTATATGCACTAAATGTTTGTATAATTATAAGAGACAAAATATGTATGTATAGATGTGTGATGAACACAAGAATGACTGTTGTGTTTTTTGTTTTTATTATTGATCTTTTTATTATGTTGCACTTCTCATTTAGTTGCAGTGTTGATGTTATTTTGAAAAGCATCAAAGAAACATAAAACAAACGAGTAGGGAAAACATGTTCTTCGTCTAGGTCCAAAATTTAAACAATAAATAACAAGGTTGGAGACGGTTATTTATAGTTATAATAAAAAGCAAGGCCCCTTGCTTTGCTATTGTATACGTATTTGAAAAATTTTAACTATATATAAAATATCTCACATAATTGCATATTAGTGTTGCGTATATAAACGAGGGTCGGTCCCCATTCAAAAAAAATTAAGACAAGGCAGACATCCCCTACGATTAAAAACTACCCATAGACAATTACAGAACACCAAATTTTTTTTTTATCCGTACACCCTACATACGGCCCAATAATGTTTTATTAAGCTGTCTGTTATTTGATGTCATAACGAAACAAAACTCATACCGTTGTTCTGGGTGTATTTAAGGTTTCGTTTTTCCCTTTAGTCACTTTTGACTTCGAAGTCAATTTTGACTTTGACTTCCTGTATTTCGATTTCTATATCCATATGGTGCCAATTTCTTGTAACGTCCAGGAAGTCCTCTCCAAACCATGAAACTTTTGCCTAAGAAGTATTTACTTAAATTCACAATCACTAAAATTATGGAGGTTAAACAAAATGTTGGTCACCCTACATAATTATTTCATAATTGACGTCGGAGTCAATAATGTGTAAAGAGTGAAATAGCGTTCGATGAAATGCGAACTATGACATGCATTTCGTCCCGATAGGACTCCAAATGACAGCACAGCACAACAAATTTCCATAACTTTTGTGTTTGTGAATTTAAGTAAATACTTCTAAGGCAAAAATTTCATGGTTTGGAGAGGTCTTCATGGGCGTTACAAGAAATTGGCATCGTATGGTTTTCTATATCCGAAATACAGGAAGTCAAAATCAAAAGTGATTAATGGGAAAAAGGAGCCTTCTATAAACCAAGTACAACGGTATGAGTTTTGTTTCGGTATGACATCAAATAATAAGTTAGATCAATAAAACATATTTGGGCCGTATGTAGGGTGGACGAATAAAAAAAACTAGGTGTTCTAAAATTGTCAAAATTGCGGATATTTTTTAAAAAAATGCTGAAATTCAACCGATATTGTACCTATGGGGGTTTTTAGGACGCCGATATCGAATCCGAAGTCAAATTAAAAAAAAAACAAAATGGCGGTTACTATATGGGGAACATTTTTTTTTTTTAAATGCTTGAATTTAACTGATATTGTGCCTAAACGGGTTTCTGAGGTCGGGGTCAAAAAAAATATGGCGGAAATTTTTTTCAGTATAATTCCTGATTTTTTAAAAATAATGTCCGCCATTCTGTATCCACCATTTTGTTTTTTTTTTCAAGTTTGACTACGGATTTGAAACCAGCGACCCCAATTTTTTTTTTTTTTAAATTTCCTCTATTTTGTATCCGCCATTTTAAATGCAAGCATTTTTTCAAAAAAATGTCCGCATTTTGCATCCGTGATTTTGTTTTGCTTTTGGGACCGGCCGTGGCATAGTGGTTAGAACACGCGACTACCATGCGGGAGATCACAGGTTCAACTCCTGGCTCCAGTCATCTTGAAAAAAAGTAAAAAAAAAATAAAAAAAATTTCATTGTCGGCTCCCAAGATGTATCAATTACAAGGTGGTGTTGACATGTCAGCTGTTGGGAAACTTTTTTCATTTGTATTTATGACGAGGACTGTCAAATGGTTGTTTTGTTTACATTCGTTTGCATGTTCGGTAACAAATTCTTAATAAAAGATTGTGAAATGTATTGTTTTTAATGACTGTGTGATAAAATAATAATCTATCGAATATTTTCAATCAATACTACTTCAGAAAATTTAGTTTATTTTTTTCACATATTGACTCTTCGCGGGCAACAAACAAATCAACTAAATTTGACAGCCATAGTCATTAAATACAAAAACAATCTCCCTGTTGTTCTTGTTGCTGTGAACTTGTTGTAGCTGATGCCACCACCTTGTAATTAATACATCTTGGTCGGCTCCCCTCGAATGTTGTCGACAGCAACTTCGCAGTATTAGTGTCCAGTCAATCGGCGTATCTAGTAAGAGCTTCTCAATCAGTGACGTTTGCATTCGTCGATAAACAAGTAGATGCCGTTAGTTGTGAATCAAAAAATAGAAAGCGTGTTAATTCACAACAACGCGAGCAGCTATCCCATACCTCATTCATGGGGTGTAAAGGGATTTTTTTTTTTTAAGATTTTTAATTGACTGAAACGTCATTAATCCAGTTGAAACATCAACAGGAATTTGGCCATTACAAAGCGCCAGTAGATATTTTGAAAATGCAGTAGCCGATGGGTCGTTTTGCAAAGTGACTCTCATGTTCGTGGTTAATATCAACTTCTTGTTATTCCGCCACAAAGACATTAATTTCATGGGTCGTTTTGCAAAGTGACTCTTATGTTCGTGGTTAATATCAACTTCTTGTTATTCCGCCACAAAGACATTAATTTCATCAGCAGTAGTAGATTTTAGGATGGCGGGAAGCGTTTGATGAAAATCTTGCAAAAGAAATATTATAGCCCCATCAAATCGTTTCGAATCACCTCAAAAATCCTTCATCTTTCGTTCAACTGCCTCCAAAGCTCGTTGACGCGCTATCGTGCATTTATCCCAAATGATAATTTTGCATTCTCGCAACAATTTCGCTATCGCCGAACTTCTGGATATTGTGTCCAATGGCTTGTCAACTGTGAGAAGATTCATCGGCAACTTCAAAGCGGAGTGTGCAGTTCGCCCGCCTTTCAACAAAGTGGCAGCAGATGGTGCAACAGCTAACGCAAAACTGGAAGTCTAGCCGCGCCCCCTTCTGGTACTTCCCATACAAATGTACCACTCTGCCCACTTTAGAAATCGAGTAAAAATATTAATATCATAGAAAATTTTATGCTTTACTGAGGGTGAAGGTAAGTCGGGTTGCCCGACTGAAACTTTCTTACTGGTTTTTTCGTTTTGCGTGTGAAAGTTAGGTTAAACTGATCCAAAAAAGAGATTCTTACTCCAAAAATTCGGGGGACCTTGGACCCAATTTTGATGCACAAATATAAAATAAATTTTAAAACTTACGTTAAGTGTATCAAATGATACATCAAATTCGGCTTACGATCAGAAAAGTGTTTTTTATTGTTTGATATTTTTGGTCAAATTCAATGTGTCACGTACTAGGATGACGCGTTTCGAACTCCATCTTCAGACCCCTTTGTGAGCAACTGATGCACAATGGTACATCATCAGCTGTATATATATCTACAATTATGTCAAACGTGTACATGCGAAGTAGATATCAGCAGAAAATGTCCAGCACCAATTATATTGATTTTCTGCAGATAGCCCCAATACTTGTGGTGGCCTTGACGATCCGTAGAAATGCCAAAACGTGGTGGAAAGTGCGTTGCGGGTTGAGGCCAGTTGTATAAATGAAAGTTATTCAAATGTGATTTGTCGTCAAACTCGAAGATACTCCTCAACTTTTTAACCCGCAATGAGGGATATGGTTCGTAGGTAAAGAAAGTATCTGCATCGATCCATACTAAAACTGAAGTGAAGCCATGTTTCCAGCACATTTCGAATATAGTTTCCAATTCCTTTTCCTGTTGTTGTGGCTGATGGTATATCAAAATGATGTCCTTAAAGTGCAAGTTCCACAGCAAGCGATCAATGGCCTCGAATGTGTTATTTAGCTGTTTCCAAGTCATCCAGGCCAGTGTAAGACATTGTTCCGTAAACATTTTTTGCAAAGGCTGTATATGCATCACGTCGGTTGCCACCAATTTAGGTATATGGTTCAGTTGATAAACGGCGCGTTCAAATTGTTGTTGTGTCACCTTTGTGTTTCTTCCTTGTTGGATATTAAGAAAAATGTTGATTTCCGTTTTATGTTTTAAATTGAACTGAAGAATGACGTCCTGAATGTCGCTATCGCCTTCTATCAGTGTGAATAGTTGAAACATTTGCAGTCCAATAAAGTGAAGTATGCAACAATACCTCATTGCGGTTTAATACTGGACTGACGTTTGGTAACTTTGCTAAGGGTCTAAAACCCGAAAGTAACTGAATCAGACCGGCGAAAAGGACATTAGTCATTATGATTCGTTGTTGGCTGCATAGTTATTAGTGATAATGCATAAGCAGAATTCTAACGATTCATTATTGCTCATAAATTAAAATGTCATTAAAGTACTGTGAACCCATATCATAATTGACAATGATTGGATCATTTAATATAACCTAAAATTAAATGAATTGCAAGTCGTTATTACCCACGTTGATATGGTATACTAACGATATGTCTGATTTATTATTAATGACTCTTTTAGTGTTGTGCTTGTGGTAGAATGATTTTGTTATATTTAGTTATATTTAAGACTGCGTCCGTGTATAAACCCTTTTTGGAGGGAACATAAACTTTATTGTTACCACTTACATTAGCGTGATCTCTCTGTTTTCAATCAAAAAATCCTTTGAAATCCCCACATCATGGACAGGAAGCTCAACTGGAGACAAAAAATATAGAAAGCTTATAAAAATAATTCTGTATTTTTGGACACATATACGTTGCCTTATAAAAGACTGTATGTTGTCTATGTGTTCGGCGTGCACGAAGTCTTTGCTGTATGGAAATAGACTAAGATTTGTGTCAAGTGTACAAATTGGTGCTATAACAGTTGATGAGGAAAATTCCCTTAAACAGAAAAAGTAATAACAAAAAGAAATTAAATTTTGACTTCTGAGCCCGCAACGAGACACTCATGCTTAATACACATGTAGGTTAACCAGGGGACTCAAACCTAAAGTTACACTTTGACTCCATAATCTAGTGAAATGTGCTTAGCGAAAAGAGAAAGTTCCGACAAATGGGTCGTGTTCAACATTACTCCTGTCTTCTAATTAACGGATGTCTGAGATCAGCACTCTCTAAGACACTCTACACATTTCCTTATCTACTCCCAGCTGATTTAAGCTGCAAGTCAGCCATACGACTAAACAAGATAGAGCTCCTGAACGAAATGAATGTTTCACTTCAAACTGACTATGTGCTTAGCGTACCGAAATTAAATATCCTCTACGAAACCAGGAAGAAGTGGATAAAGAACGAAAAACATTATGTATGGGCCACTAAAAATCTTTACGGATAGGTCCAAACTGCATGATATGATTGGTTACGGTATCTACTTCGAGAATCTAAGCGGATCAAGGTCTTCAAATTTCTGCAGCGTTTTTCAAGCGGAAATACTAGTCGACGAGATTAACCAGAGAAAATTATCACAGGAGGATATTCTCCCGTTCACGGACGGTCTAGCTGCGGTAAACGGGACATGAACATATAGGTAGACAGAAGTGAAGCGGCAGTGAAGCATCAACCGCCCATATTAAATTTAACTGCCCAACCATATGCAGAAATGGCATAGAAAAACTAGTTTCATTGTACATCGGCTGAAGCAACTGCTTTTGTAAGACCATCAACTGGATGGATATAAACTTGTAAGTTTCTTGGATTTTAGTGACTCTGCACCATAGATCCGGCTTAACTTGAGAGAAGGACTAAGTAATGTTGATTTTAAGGTCATCAGTCGATTGTGGCTCATACGAAAAGACCTGTGACTTCAGAAAACCGTACAAGAAAAAGTCCAGCAGAATCAAATCCGACGAACTTAATGGCTTTACGAATGATAATCATACCCTTCATGCATGTACATTGAAAGAAAAATCTTAATGACTGAGACAGTAATTGAACCATGGATCCCTGCATCATATTCTCGTGATAACGCCATGGCCGGCCGAAGTTTATTACTAATTAGCTTTGTACCCGCTCCCGTTTGCCTTTTCCAGGGCAAATACTGAGAGAGGTAATCTTTTGTTCGTCATACTTCGGTCTGTTGAATACAACTTTTGTTGGTTGAACCTGTGAGGATAGAAGTCGCAGCCCTCGTTCCTACCCAGATATACCTACTGTACTTCGACGTAAACTCTGCCAACTACAATGCGATCAGCTGCTGTTGACAGCCACATGTACCGCGATCGCTACACCGCAGTTCACCACAACACATCACCTAACACATCGACTGCTAAGCGATATAGGAGAGTGACGCTCAACCAAAGGAATTCAGTCGTTGGATAGCCGGCGACCCTAACACATTGTAGTTCGTAGTGTAGCTCCTCCAGTAGTTAGCAGAAGCTTTTGCCTTGGTAACAGACACCCTGCCTGAGGGACTCTGATCAAGTATCCTTCGTTGTCCTTACAGACGTTTACAGACACCCTGCTGGAGGGTCTTAGATTAAGTATCTTTACTGTAGAACTCGTTCTCCTTATGTACAGCTATGGGCAGGGAGCTCTCTCGGAGCTTCAAGAGCATAAGAATTCATATCGATACGAAGAAGTTACAACAAAAAACAACAAATAAAACATTTAAGCACAAACACATGCAAGGCTTTCAATGTAGTGGTGTCCATAGCTGCTTATGTAGTACTAGTTATCCTTGTTTGAGACAACCTGCCTGAGGGACTCTGATCAAGTATCATTGTTATAGAACCCGTTGTCCTTACGTAGTAACAAATAAAACATTTAAGCACAAACACATGCAAGGCTTTCAATGTAGTGGTGTCCATAGCTGCTTTTGTAGTACTAGTTATCCTTGTTTAGAAACATCCTGCTTGAGAAACTCTGATCAAGTGTCCTTGCTATAGAACCCGTTGTCCTTACGTAGTACAAATTATCCTTGGTTTAAAACGGCTCTATGAAATAAGGCCCCAAGAAATAAGGCCCCAAAACAAAAATGAAATAAAGCCCCAAAAATTTGTTCAGAAAACAACAACGGTGAAATTTGCGGTGTTATTTCATTTTTTTGGGACATTATTTCATTTTTGTTTTGGGGCCTTATTTCGGCATGAAATAAAGCCCCAAATTTCGAAAATGAAATAATGCCCCAATCTCGCAACTCTAATTCTCTGACATTATTAAAAGACGAATGCGGTGGGGGGCACGCCCCCCGCCGCATACGTCGCAGTCAGCCTCGCAACTTTCACTCTCTGATATTATTAAAAGACGAATGCGGTGGGGGGCACACCCCCCGCCGCATACGTCGTAGTCAGCCTTGCAACTATCACTCTCTGATATTATTAAAAGACGAATGCGGTGGGGGGCACGCCCCCCGCCGCATACGTCGTAGTCAGCCTTGCAACTATCACTCTATGACGTTATTAAAAGACGAATGCGGTGGGGGGCACGCCCCCCGCCGCATACGACGTTGTCAATCTAGCAACTTTCACTCACTGGCATTATTAAAAGACGAATGCGGTGGGGGGCACGCCCCCCGCCGCATACGTCGTAGTCAGTCTCGCAACTCTCTCTCTGTCATTTTTTAAAGTCAATAAATAAAGTGAAGGGGGGGGGGGGCGTCCGCCCCCCCCCTTTCTTTGCCACTTCTACTACCCCTCCCACACGTATCTAGCCTTTTTATTATTTGAAAGGCTTGCCCCAAAAATGGGGCATTATTTCATTTATGAATTGGGGTGTTTTTTCATTTAGTTGGGGTCTTATTTCATTCTTGATATTGGGGCTTTGTTTCATAACGAAATAAAACCCCATTTTTGGGGCTTTATTTCATTTTGGATTTGGGGCCTTATTTCTTGGGGCCTTATTTCATAGAGCCGTTTAAAACACCCTGCCCAAGGTACTCTGGATAAGTATCCTTGCTGTAGAACACGTTTTCCTTACGTTGTACTAATTATCCTTGTTTAGAGACACCCTGCCTGATGAACTCTGGATAAGCACCCTTGCTGTTGACCTACTTATCCTTGCGTAAATTTTACTTTCATTGTTTAAAGACACTCTGCCTGAGAGACTCTGTTCAAGTATCATTGCTATAGGACTAGTAATCCTTACATAGTACTAATTATCCTTGCTTAGAGACATCCTGCTTAAGATCAAGTATTCTCCTTGTAGAACTCGTTATTCTAACAAAGTACTATCCTTGTTTAGAGACACCCTGCCGAGCCATACATTAGAATTCCAGTACCCGCCCACAGCAGCGTTTCGTTCCATGCCGAGTCGCTAGATTAAGTCATCATATTTGTAAGTTAGTTCGTAGGTGGTGAAATTTAAATAAAGAATTAAAAGAAAATCGACATCCACTGCTAGTTTCTTTCTCACTAATAAATGGTATGTAACGGACTCTGGACACCACTGAATCTGTCCTAGCTTTAAAGAGGAAAAACTCGTCGTTACAAATCTAATTTTAACTCGATTTCGATCGGCTTAATCCGACTTCGGTTTTTATACCATCACCCTTAGGGATGAGGGTATATATCATTTGATACGACCCAAAAGTGTAACACATAGAAGGAGTCTCTTTAGAGCCTAGGTTTCTTTGAACCAATTCGATTCATGACTTTTAAAGTCGTTTGAGCCATGTCCGTCTGTCTGTCTGTCTGTCTGTCTGTCTATCTGTCTGGTGGCTGTCCGGCTGGTTCGCACGATAACTTTCGAAAGACGCAACCAAATGTCTTGAAATTTTGCACGAGTTAATATTTCCCCAAAACTACTTACGGTATGGGCTACATGGCTCCGCCCCTTCTGGCGCCACTTTAGAAATCGAGTTATAATATCAATACACCCAACGGGATCGTACCCAAATTCTGTACTTAGTAAAGCTATTACAGGATAACGTTTTGAAAAAAATTGGAAGTCTAGCCACGCCCCTTCTGGTACCTCCCATACAAATTCACCTTTCCGCCTACTTTAGATATGGAGTAATAACATCAATAAATCCATCGCGCTCGTACCCTAATTCTTAATTTAGTAAAGCTATAGCAGGATACAGTTTTTGAGAAAAAAACTAAAGTCTACAAACGCCCCATCTGGTACCGCCCACTTTAGAAATCGATTAATATTATTATTAGAACTACCGCGATCGTGACCAAATTCTGTATTTAGTTTTGGAGATAAGTTTTGGAGAAAAAATCTGGAAGTCTAGACACGCCCATTCTGGTACCTCCCATACAAATGTACCTTTCCGCCCACATTAGAGATGGAATAATAATATCAATACACTTGGCGCGATCGTGCCCAAATTCTGTATTTAGTAAAGCTATAATAGAATAAAGTTTTGGAGAAAAGATCTGGATGTCTAGACACGCCCCTTCTGGTACCTCCCATACAAATGTACCACGCCGCCCACTTTAGAGATGGAGTAATAATATCAATATTCTCGACACGATCGTGCCCCAATTCTGTATTTTATTAAGTTATAACAGGATAATGTTTTGGAGAAAAAATTGGAAGTCTAGCGGCGCCCCTTATGGGACTTCCCATACAAATGTACCTTTCCGCCCACTTCAGAGATGGAGTAATAATATCAATACATCCAACGCTATCGTGCCCAAACTCTATATTTAGTAAAGCTATAACAGGATAAAGTTTTGGAGGATAAACCTAGAAGTCTAGACACGCCCCTTCTAGTACCTCCCATACAAATTGACCACTCCACCCACTTTAGAAATCGAGTAATAATATCAATATAATAGCAATTCTTTTTATTTTACTGAGGGTGATGGTACATGTCGCCCGACTGAAACTTTCTTACTGGTTTGATTCCAACTTCAGTTGTTAGAACATACTTTATATTGGTTAAATCGGTTTCGACCGGACTTCGGTCTGATAAATCCAGATTTCGATCGGTTTATTCGGACTTCGTTCTGTTGAATCCAACTTCGGTTAATTTAACCAAATTTCTATTGGTTTAACTAGATTTCGATCGGTCTGTTGAATCCAACGGATGTTGGTTGAACCTAATTTCGGTTGGTTTAATCCAACTTCGGCCTGGCACTCGAAGATACTTTCCATTCCAGTAGCCTAATTATAGAAAATAGCACCGTAGTCACCGTATAATACTAACTGATACGTCTGATACGATTGTAAATTCGGTCGCGATATTTGAATCGATACGATCCTTAGTTGCATATGCGAAGATGAGTTGCTGAAGAAGTCGAGTTGCTACTACGACTCCGCGTTGCAGATACGAAACTGAGTTGACAGAGAACGCCAGTTATCAACAGGAACCTGAGTTACCGATGCGAAGTTGAACTGCCAACAGCCCTGAATCATCAATTCGTTCCCGAGTTGCTGATATAAATCAGAGTCAAACCTGAATCACCTAGACGTTCCCGTTTTCCATGATATTAGCCTGAGTCACCGACAAACCCGAATCACAAAGACGATCCCGTATTGCTAATATAAAGCTGAATTGCCGACAACCCTGAATCATCAATACATTTCCGAATTGCTGTAATTTTTGAGTCACAAACCGGAATTGGTAATACATTTTAGAATTGCTGACGTTAACCTGAGTCGACGACGAACCCAAATCATCAATACAATTCCAAATTTCTGATATAAACCTGAATGACCGACCAAACCGAGTCATTAATACGCTGCTGATTTGCTGATAAAAAAAACCTGGTATACCGCAAGTAGCCTAATCATCACGTTGCGGAGTTTAGAAAAATAAAAGTAAAAAGGTAACCGATCATATTAAATCGGCCTGATCGTAAAGTTTCTAATTATCTTAAATTGACCCGAGTGCCAAATCCTGGCCCGGCGCAACAAAAGTTCTCGAACATCTAAATTCGGCCTGATTACAACTAACAGGACGCAATTTTTTCAAAATCTTCTAAAATCTGAATTGTTTTCGTATCTAAATACTTTATCCAGTAGATTATAAGTTTGAATTACATCATCAATTAACAAAACTGTTACTGTTTGCCTAGTCAGGGAAAATCTGGAAAACTTTAAAAAAAACTTAATTTCCCTTTACACCCCATGTTTGAGGTATGGAATAGCATCTCGCGTTGTTGTGAATTAACACGCTTTCTATTTTTAGATTCTCAACTAACGGCACCTACTTTTTATCGACGAATGCGAACGTTACTGTTTGAGAAGCTTTTTGCTAGACATGCCGATTATCTCGTCATTTATACTGCGAAGTTGCTGTCGACAACATCGAAGGGCAATGAAAGAAAAATTTAGATGACTGGAGCTGGGTATTGAACAACAAATCTCTCGCATGGAAGCCACGTGTTCTAACCACTATGCCACGGCCGGTGTTGTAATTCCGTAAAGGTTTTTGGATACTTATGGCAACCCTGGAGACTGGACTTACCTCAGCAGAGAGAAAATCTCGTTACACTCTTCTTACTTGCTGTTTTAGATAAAAGTATGTCAACGTAATTATTGTGTATTATCAACGATAACACTATGCAACAAATGAAGACTTTTTGTAAAATACAAAAACTAGACAGTATAGGTTCCATTCTACTATCGAAGGGTAATAAAACCCTATACTCAGTTTGGCGAGATTGGTGACCAATTTTTTTTTATGGGCCCCAAAAGGTTCTCAATATCAGTGAGCCCCTCGAAAAAAGGTGTCATCAGCTTTTGTCCAACAGCTAACTCACACTTCGTGATAGCGCTAAAGTATATTCGGCAATATTGTAGCTGGGAGTTTTGCGCTCTAACTTTATTAACAATTTATGTCAAAAAGGTTGGGTATCCCTGAACTTTTTCAAAAAAAATTTAAGAAAAAATTTTAATTTTTCACTTTTTTGGGCATTACTTTGAGAGAGTCGAAATTTTTTACTAACAATGTTCGCCAAAAATGTAGCTATGGTCAAGTTGAATAACTTTCGTGAACGTACCAATACAATCTGAACGGATCTAGGCAATCTAAATAGTTTAGAAAGACCACCCGAATACCGGTTTGTTGTAAGTTTACGCACTTAAAAGCCAGTAACGTGGTTGAATATAAACCGATTAAAAGTTTCTCAGCGGTTTTAGAAAAATGAGACTGCGGCCCTTCCAACGATATATATAGTTATATTGATAACTTGTCATATCTGTCTGTTTTTTGCCTCGAAATTTCAAACTTTTGTGACTTTTTCACTATTTTTTAAGTTTGATGAAGTTTGTAGCCACTATTTTATAAAGACACCCTAATGTATACTATTTTATTCAGAAAGTGCACGCTATCACGAGTTAAACGCATATTTGTTTGTAAAAATCGGTTAACAAATAGTTAAGTTATTCATGTTTCCCGAGGGACGCAACTTTCATTTACTATACTAAAATCAAAGAGTTGAAGAAGAAGCATCGTTTTGGTGTTGTTGTTAATTACTTCAACTTTGATTTTAGCATAAGATATGAAAATTGCGTCCCTCGGGAAACATGAATAACTTAACTATTTGTTAACCGATTTTTACAAACAAATATGCGTTTAACTCGCGATAGCGTGCACTTTCTGAATAAAATAGTATACATTAGGGTGTCCTTATAAAATAGTGGCTACAAACTTCATCAAACTTAAAAAATAGTGAAAAAGTCACAAAAGTTTGAAATTTCGAGGCAAAAAACAGACAGATATGACAAGTTATCAATATAACTATATATATCGTTGGAAGGGCCGCAGTCTCATTTTTCTAAAACCGCTGAGAAACTTTTAATCGGTTTATATTCAACCACGTTACTGGCTTTTAAGTGCGTAAACTTACAACAAACCGGTATTCGAGTGGTCTTTCTAAACTATTTAGATTGCCTAGATCCGTTCAGATTGTATTGGTATGTTCACGAAAGTTATTCAACTTGACCATAGCTAAATTTTTGGCGAACATTGTTAGTAAAAAATTTCGACTCTCTCAAAGTAATGCCCAAAAAAGTGAAAAATTAAAATTTTTTCTTAAATTTTTTTTGAAAAAGTTCAGGGATAACCAACCTTTTTGACATAAATTGTTAATAAAGTTAGGGCGCAAAACTCCCAGCTACAATATTGCCGAATATACTTTAGCGCTATCACGAAGTGTGAGTTAGCTGTTGGACAAAAGCTGATGACACCTTTTTTCGAGGGGCTCACTGATATCGAGAACGTTTTGGGGCCCATAAAAAAAAATTGGTCACCAATCTCGCCAAACTGAGTATAGGGTTTTATTACCCTTCGATAGTAGAATCGAACCTATACTGTCTAGTTGTTGTATTTTTTTCACTGTTGCACTGTGTAATTATTGTCCTTATCTCCGCCTCAGAAATTTCTGTATCATTTGCAGTGTATTATTGTCAAAAATATTAACTGCCTAATATGAATTTTACCTTCTTTCATATAACGCTCGGACATTCCACGAATCAAATAAGGAGCGGTGTTTCCTTGACACAATACTCAATTGAAACACACCTTTAAGTCTGGACATGTCATATTACAACATTGAGAGAACCTATCCTTCGGAATCGATTTAACAATTGGCCCAACGATGGACTGAACATATCGAGTTTGGAGAGACTATGTGGAGATATAAAACTATATTTGCTGAAAAAATCGACATTTCTTTTATTTAAAAAGTTATATAATTATCATATACTTATACTTTATTTTCTGGGATATATACAATAAATCAATGGTTCATATCCTTATGTTCCATTTTTTTAATTTAACGAAGTATTATTCTCTAAACTAAACCTTAGCACGGCGAAGAAACTTATGTCACTATTCCCGCCGCCAAATCTTCTCCACTACGAAGGCGACCAGAGCACTGAACCATCCAATCACAAGAAGCACAAATGCATTTCGGAAATATTCGGCGTTTGGAGCCTCACTCAAAACTGGATTGAGGAGTATTCGCAAGTCTCTATTAAGGATGCCTTCCCAATAGGCATCTGCCATGAATTTATTATACAGCCCAGAGTCCATAATGTATCTTAGATAACGATTAAATTGTTCCAAAAGTGGACAGTTGGGTGCCATAAGCACAAAATGTGGCCGGTATTGACACGCTTCATTTAGTTTCTTTGCAATAGGCTTCTTCAGATACATTTGCTGCAACAGAAAGTAATCGATTATGTCCTCCATACCTGTATAGATGTAGGTCATGTTTAAGCTCTGACGGTTTATGAACAATTCTGTATCATTGCCAGTGTATAAACGCTGATACACTATGGGTGGCAAGTTTGTCAGACGATCGAACACTTTAATGTCTAGGGAATATTCGAATATACGTAAATTAGTGCGTTCGATGTCAACCAGATACTTCAGTGCGGGTTCATATACCTTCGATGTGTATAGACTGGAAAGGCTGGAGCTGTAGTAGTTCGTCGGGAATAGTCCGGTGAACAGGAATAGTAGAGTTAACATGAAATTATTTAATGACTTCTTGGAAAGCGCTGACACATTGAGGAACAAAATAATTTTAAAGGCATCCAGGCCCGCATTGCCCACACTGAAACGTTTCTTATCTCTGTAGATTATGACCATAATTAGTAGAAAGAACAAGAAACCAGTGAGAGTAACCGACAGCCACACGATGTCATCGAACGTTATAAGCAAATAGAAGCTTTCTGCTATTTCTCGTGAGCTTGGCACTAAAAAAACTGACTTTGCCAAATATAGGGGATTGCTTGCCGCTAGTTGGTCCATGTAATACATCATCATTGGCAAAAAGCTGAATCCTTTCTCAATTAAGATATGCGTGAGGGTCTCAGCGGTTGAATTCCACATGTCTACGAAATAGTAGTTAATGCTGCCATTATGATGAGTCAGAAACACAGATATTATTCGATGCAAGTAGCCTGAATGCATCTGTTGGCCATGACGGTTTGTGTAGGTGGTGAAACGTGGCGGAAAATGTACTGCAAGCTGTGTCCAGTTGTATAAATGAAAATTATTCAAATGTGATTTGTCACCAAACTCGGACACATTGTTTAGCTTTTTCAACGCAATAGAGGGATATGGGTAGTAGGTAAAGTAGTTCTGTGGGTCTATCCAAATTAAAACCGATGTGAAACCATAATTCCAGCACATTTTAAAGATGATTTTCAATTCCTGCTGCATGTCCTGTGGTTGGTGGTATATCAAAATAATCTCTTTATAACGTAAATTCCATAGCAGGCGACCTAGGGTCACTAAGGTATTATTGAGCTGTTCCCATGTCACCCAGGCCACAGTGAGGCTTTGTTCTGTAAATAATTTGCGTAGCGGCGTTATAGACCTTACGTCGGTTTTTATCAATTTGGGAATATGACTCAGTCGATATGCGGCTTCTTCAAATTGGAGTCTAACTTCTGTGTTCGTTTCCTGATGTAGATTTAGAAAAATGTTAAGTTCTGTTTTATGTTTAACATTTAATTGAAGGACGACATCGTGAATATTGTCATCAGCTCTTATCACTGCCAGTGCTACAAGTTGAAGTATGAGCAGTCTAGACATTGAAACTTGTTGCTGTCTATAATATGTTAAAAGTTAGAGTATGATTAAATAATGCTAATAGGGGTTATATGTAGTATAATATTTATAAATTGAATATGTCGGATATGTAGAAATATAAATTGTAATGTAATTTAGATTAATTACTGTATCCATTGTCTGTAGCTCTCAGGATTTCAAAGGCTAGACACTATAGATACAGTTACGTACATAAATACAGGCATAGACAATGGTAATTAGCCGATTAATATTATGTTTTAGCTAATGTATCCTCACAAACAAGAGCTCTACAGTGGTTTGTAGCAAATAAAAAATCTTATATTTGAATGCAAAAGGATGCTTTCAAATGTGTATGAAATTAATGGAGTAGAAATCTATAAAATTTGTAAATACTTAAATAGTTAAATTAGTATGGAGGCAACAGAAAACCATTTAACCCTTGTTTAGACTCATAAGTACCATCAGTTCCATATACATGAGGCTCAGTATTGACTTATGAGCAGCTATGTGCAGGGAGCTCTCTCGGAGCTTCTTCGATACGAAGAAGTTACAACAAAAAACAACAAATAAAACATTGAAGCACAAACACATGCAAGGCTTTATATGTAGTGGTACCCATAGCTGCATTTGAGTTATCTTATACAAAACACAAAAACACTACTATATCACAAACCACTGTAATTTACGATACGAAATGAAATTAGAAATTGTTGTACAAATTATAACTGCGTCACCAATGCTAATTAATAATTATATCTTTGAATTTGAATAACCGTTATCTGCATTGTTCTACTCCATACAGGGGTGGTTACTAAAGTAAGAAAAATCAGGGAAAGCCCAAAGGAAATATTTTGATGGTAGCCAAAACTATTTACCAATTCAAAGTTTTAGTTGTCATGGAAATTCACTAAAAAACTAATGAGGAATCTTTCAAATCCATGTGGAAATCTCGAAAGGCATTTATCTCCTTAACTAAGCGCCCTTGTGCAAAAGGAGCTTAATTTTTAATCTCTGTCTGGAAATTCCCTATTAAACTATGAAGAATCCTCCAAATCCATACAGAAATCTTAAAATGCATATATCTCATAAACTAAGCGTCCTAAAACAAAAATAAGCTTAATTTGTGATAAAACATCGATGGTCAGGATGCGTCTTAGTGCATTTTGTAGGGATATCACTAGGAAGAGGATAGGAATTCCTTATGACACTATTGAGGATTCGTTCAAATCCATGTGGAAACCTTTAAAAGCATTTATCCTCTAAACTAAGCGCCCTTGAGCAAAAAGGAGCTTTGTTTGTGATCACTGCCCGGGAAAAGGGTGGAAATGCCCTATTAAACAATCAGGAATCGTCCAAATCCATAAGGAAATCTTTAAAAGCATTTATCTCCTAAACTAAGCATCCTAACTCAAAAATAAGCTTAATTTGTGTTTACATATCGATGGTCAGGATGTGACTTAGTGCATTTTGTAGGGATATCACTAGGAAGAGGATAGGAATTCCTTATGACACTATTGAGGATTCGTTCAAATCCATGTGGAAACCTTAAAAAGCATTTATCCTCTAAACTAAGCGCCCTTGAGCAAAAAGGAGCTTTATATGTGATCACTGCTCGGGAAAAGGGTGAAATTCCCTATTAAACAATCTTTAAAAGCATTTATCTCCTAAACTAAGCATCCTAACTCAAAAATAAGCTTAATTTGTGTTTTCATATCGATGGTCTGGATGTGACTTAGTGCATTTTGTAGGAATATCACTAGGAAGAGGATAGAAATTTCTTATGAAACTATTGAGGAACCGTCCACATCCATGTGAAATAACTTGAAAAGCATTTATCTCCTAAACTAAGCGCCCTGCTCAAAAAGGAGCTTAATTTGTGATCACTGTCCGAGGAAAGGGGGTGGAAATTTCCTGTGAAACTAAGAGGATCCAAGGGGAAATCTTTAAATGCATTTATCTCCTAAACAAAGCGTCCTACGGATAAAATAAGCTTAATTTGTGATCACACATCGATGGTCAGGATGTGACTTAGTTCATGTTGTATGTCAGGTCGGGTACAACATGAATTTGTAAACGAGAGTTGCCTAACACCCTCAAAATCTTGACTCATGGTTAAAAAACTCGGTTTTTCGTGCCTTTTGTTCACTTTAAGGCTTAAGACTCTGTCAATCCCAAAACTGAGTTTTGATTTCTTAACGGCTTGGCAAAGAAGAATCTTGGAGCTATTAGCAGAAAAAAATTCACTGTAATTTTCCGAAATGTGTCCTGCAACTCATAAACTGGGTACGAAATCCACTCTCGCGTAACATTTCCCTTGGACAACTTACCGATAAACGATCAGAAAGAATTCATGGAGTTAAAAACTAATGGAACATTAAAACAAAAAATTTATCGAGGTAGAGCTAGTATATTTTTGATTTATGGGTATCCACAACAACAGAAAGCTGTTGCAAATCTATTACCATTTGCCACAACCTATTTATGTGAATTGTAATTCTCAACTTTACGTTTGTTCGGGGGCCACATTTCTCTCTGAACTCTTTTCGTATTAGGAATATTGATTTTGTTTTTTTTATTATTATTTTTAGCGGATCACGGAGGCCGTGGCATAGTTGCTGGAACACGCTTCTACCATGCGGGAGATCTGTGATTCGATTCCCGGCTCCAGTCATCTACATTTTGTTTCATTACCGTTCTCCTCGATGTTGTCGACAGCAACTTCGCAGTATAGGGTCGAGTCAATCGGCTTGTCTAGTAAAAGCTTCTCAAACGGTGACGTTCGCATTCGTCGATAAACAAGTAAATAGAAAGCGTGTTAATTTGCAACAACGCGAGAAGCTATTCCATACCTCATTCATGGGGTGTAAAGGGAAATTAAGTAAGTTAAGCCTTGAAAAATATTTACTTTAATCTTGTGCGCGCCGTCTCCAATCAGTCCTACCAAGGAGCTTCAGTGATTTTTCCATCTGCCCCAGCGGCTTTGTTGTTCTTTAGGCGTTCTTATCTCAGCTTGTCTCGGACTGGGACACGCGATGTTATGGTCGCGGATTGATATAGATAGGCTACAGAAGTCATCTTTCCATATCCTCAGTACGTTCTCAGATTCAGTAACGAGTTAACAAACCTTATCTTTACTGGAGGGAAGACCTGTTCCATATACCTTACCATATATATTTTGGTAAAATTTTCGGACTTCACCTCTGTTCATATATTTTTCAAAGCACACATTATTCCGCTCCTTCAGCTCTCTTTTCTTTTTTGCTTGATTAGTCGAGTCGCCTCCCGTCTCCAGCTTTAGGCGGGATATGACAGTTTTATCTAAGCTTGGCTCGGAGTGGAACACTCGATGTTATGGTCTCGAATTGATACACAGTCTTCAGCAACCGAGTTTTCGGACATCAATAAGCTGCAGGAGTGATCTTACCATTTACTCAGTACGTTCTCAGAGTCAGTGACGAGATGACAATCCTGGTCTTTACAGGAGGGAAGACCTGTCCCATATACATTATCATTTTTCTTTTCCTTATGTTTTAAAGCACACACCGCTGTTTAAGCTGTCTAAAGAGTGGATATGGACTGCTCGCGTTGCCATTGGCTGCAATTTATGCATTTTCTTGTGGCTTTGAGGCATTCGTCATCGTAACAGGTATTATCATCTAAGGGCTTTATATATCCAAGTACGGACGGCGCTGTCCTTCGCAACGAGTGAGCAATATATATGGCACTGCACTTTAGTTTTTTTTTGGGATTTGAAGCATCTGGAAGTAGTTAAGTAAGTTGGTTGAAATAGGCGTTGTCTATCTCCGTGGTCGGCAGTTTACCGATGTCCAGCTTTATCTGTGTCTGGTTACCCAGGGTTTTCGCCTTGCTAACCCTAGTTCGCACATTCACTGCAGTGAGGTGGTGATCCGAGTTGATGTTGGCAGCCCTGTTTTCTCGCACGGCACTTGACGCGTGCGTTCCAGCGATTACTACGTACGTAATCTATTTGATTTCTCATAACTCGATCGTGTGATATCCATGTTACCTTGTAAATGTTTTGTGGTGGCTGTTGTTATTGTAACAGCTGAAGGGAGTAGCTGGGGTCATAATTCTCTATACCAATTTTCAATTTAACGGCACTCGATCGGGCATGTAATCCGATTATCATACGATCATTGTTGGCAACTCTATTTCGTTCCTTTATAGATAACAAGGTTTGTGTTAAGGATAGCTTGTTGTTTTTGTTTTTTGAGTTTCAACCACCATTTTTCTCCATGAGATGGCGCCAGCTGGTTTTATTGATTTATTTTTAAGATGTTGATAAATATTTTTCCTTTTGTCCTTGCACAATCTGGATTTTTAGTAGTGGAAGCATCTAGGATAAGTTGTGTTGGCTGGAGAAGTCGAAAGTATTTAAAAAGTAATTTTTCATCGATGTTGATGGCAGTGCCCCGGCCGGAAATCGAACCTGGCACATTCGGATGCAAATCTACATCGCTTCCACTGAGCTATTGAAGGCCATCGTGTGCTGCTTATTACCAGGTTTCTTGCTGTATGGAAATAAATCAGTTTTATTCCCTTTGTTGGACAATTTTCCAACTGTTAGATCAAAGACATTCTCCCGGCCAATTTTTGCATTAAAATCTCCCGATTAAAATATTTTAATCCTACGTGAATAATAATATGAGCTGACCCCATCAAGACGTTCTGTGAATACCCAGCAAAACAGGATTGAACTGTAGTTTCTGATGTGATGGCACTGTTGGATGAAAGCTGCTGGTGTAGAATTACTGGACTGTACTTGTTGTCGATAAGAATGTGCGCGATTGGATATCATTTCACTGGATTTTGCATTGTTTTTACAAAAAAAAATACAAATTTATACAAAAATTTATGGAACTGTTGTCGTAAAACTTTTTATTTTCATCATAACATTTATATACAAATCAATTGATAAATTTGTTTTATTATTTAAGAATACGTAAGTAACAGGCGGGTGAAGAAGGATCGTGCCTTGTCATAACCATCTAGAATAATTTGATCGCGGCGATCTCCTCGATGTTGTAGACATCAAAATTTGTATATATTAAAATTTCCTCCATAAGCTGATGTACGGAATCGTCTTTATAGTATAGAAAGAGAAGTGTGTTAACTCACAAGATTGCGAGAAATTATTCTCTCTTTCCTTTATAGAAAGTAATAGAAACATGTTTAGTAACATTGTTAAAATAACTTTCTACCAAGTGGTAGTAATACACTGAGTTGATGTCTCACGAATCCTGCCAAATTTCTTCTACGCCAAATGTTCTCCACTACGAAAGCGACCAGAGCACTGAACCATCCAATCGCAAGAAGCGCAAATGCATTTCGGAAATATTCGACGTTTAGAGCTTCACTCAATACTGGATTGAGAAGTATTCGCAAGTCTCCATTAAGGATACCTTCCCAATAGGCATCTGCCAAGAATTTATTATACAGTCCAGAGTCCATAATGTTTCGTAGGTAACGATTGAATTGTTCCAACAGTGGGCAACGGGGTGCCACATGCACAAAATGTGGCCGGTATTGATAAACTTCATTGAGTTTCTTTGCAATGGGTTTCTTTAGGTTCATTTGCTGCAACAGAAAGTAATCGATTATGTCCTCATTACCTGTATATATGTAGGTCATGTTCAAACTCTGACGGTTTATGAATAATTCTGTATCATTGCCAGTATATAAACGCTGATACACTATGGGCGGCAAGTTTTTAAGACGTTCGTACACAATAACGTCTAAAGTATATTCGAATATACGTAAATTTGTGCGTTCAATATCGGCCAAATAGACGAGTTCAGGTTCATGTACCTTCGATGTGTATAGACTGGAAAGGCTGGAGCTGTAGTAGTTTGTCAGGAATAGTCCGGTGAACAGGAACAGTAGACTTAACATGAAATTATTTAATGACTTTTTGGAAAGCGCTGACACATTGAGGAACAAAATTATTTTAAAGGCTTCCAGGTCGGCATTACCCACACCGAAAATGTTCTTATCTTTGTATACTATGACAATGATTAGTATAAAGAACATGAAACCAGTGAAAATAATGGACAGCCACACGATTTCATCGAACGTTATAAGCAAATAGAGGCTTTCTGCTATTTCTCGTGAGCTTGGTACTAAGAACACTGTCCTGGCCAAATATAGAGTATTGCTAGCTGCAAGTCCATCCATGTACCAGCTCATCATTGGCAGAAAGCTGTAACCTTTTTCCACTATGAGATGTGCCATGCCCTCAAAGGTTGAATTCCACATGTCCACAAAATAGTAGTTAATGCTGCCATTATGATGAGTTAGAAAAACAGATATTATTTGATGCAAGTAGCCCGAATGCAACTGTTGACCGTGGCGATTTGTATAGCTGGTAAAACGTGGCGGAAAATGTACTGCAGGCTGAATCCAAGTGTACAAATGAAAATTATTCAAATGTGATTTGTCACCAAACTCGGAGACATTGTTTAGCTTTTTCACCGCAACAGAGGGATATGGGTGGTAGGTGAAGAAGTTCTCTGGATTTATCCATATTAAAACCGAAGTGAAACCATGGTGCCAGCACATTTTAGAGATGATTTTCAGTTCTTGCTGCAAGTCCTGTGCTTGGTGGTATATCAAAATAATCTCTTTATAACGTAAATTCCATAGCAGGTGACCTATGGCCACTATAGTATTATTGAGTTGATCCCATGTCACCCAGGCCACAGTGAGGCTTTGTTCCGTAAATAATTTGCGTAGCGATGTTATAGACCTCACGTCGGTTTTTATCAATTTGGGAATATGACTCAGTCGATAAGCGGTTTCTTCGAATTGTAGTCTCACTTCTGTATTCGTTTCCTGATGTAGATTTAGAAAAATGTTAAGTTCTGTTTTATGTTTAACATTAAATTGAAGAACGACGTCGTGAATATTGTTATCAGCTCTTATCACTGCCAGTGCAAGGAGTTGTAATATGAACAGTCTAGACATTGGAACTTGTTGCTGCCTATAATATGTTAAAAGTAGAAGTATTATTAAGTAATGTTGATAGCAGTTATATGTTGTCGTAATTCTAAATCGAATATGTCGAATATGTAGAAATATAAACTGTAATGTAATTCTGATTAATTTCTGTATCAATTGTCTGTAGCTCTCAGGATTTCAAAGGGTAGAAACTATAGATACAGTTACGTACATAAATATAGGCATAGAGAATGGTAATTAGATGATAAGTATTAAGTTTAAGCTAATGTACGCTCACAATCAAGTGTTCTACAGTGGTTTGTTTGTGACATTGATGGAGTAGATTTCTATAACCTGTTTCAATACTTAAATAGTTAAATTATTATGGAGGCAGCAGAAGAGACAAGACCATTTAACGCTTTTTTAGAACCATAAGTACTATCAGTCCCATATATATCAGAATCAGTAAGGACTTTTGAGTAATCTTCTTAACCAGTTGAACAGCCAGCCAAATATATAAAGAAACATATTTGAAAATTATAGGACGAATAAATTAATTTGTGATCATTAGTAAAAATGGGGTAATTCCTAAGTGTAAATTCCCTATCAAATTATTGACGAATCGTCCAGAAACATATGGAAATTTTTAAATACATTTATCCCCCAAACTTTAGGGACTTTAGTCCAAGCGCAAAAAGGAGCTTAATTTGTGATCACTTACTTGCTTACTTAAGTGGCCAATTACAATTTACGAAACGTAGTTCATAAATTTGGGGCCTGAAGTAATAAAGAATTCCACACGCTTCGGTCTTCTGCGTGTGTTCTCCAGTTAGTCCTACCAGATGATGGCACATCGCCTACCACTTGGTCCTTCCAACGGAGTTTGGGTCTCCCTGCTCTGCGCCGTCCTTCAGGTTCGCCTTCAAACACCTTTCTCGCTGGAGCATTTACATCCATCCTGGCAACGTGTCCTAGCCATCGAAGTCGTTGGATTCTGACTCTTTTAGCTACGTCGATGTCGTGGTAAAGCTCATACAGCTCATGGTTCATCCGATGGCGAAACTCGCCTTCGACACAGATAGGTCCATACATTTTTCGGAGTACTTTTCTCTCGAATACTCCCAGGTTTTGTATGTCCGTTGTAGAAGCACCCATGATTCGGCAGCATACAACAGAACAGGTAAGATAAGCACCTGGTATAGCTGTTTCTTAGTATTCCGAGAGAAGGTGGTGTTACTAAAGTGCTGCCGAAGTCCGTAGAAACATCTATTGGCTAGCACTATTCTCCGTTTAATTTCTTGGCTGACATTATTTTTCTTGTTGACGGAAGCTCCGAGGTAGGTAAATTCGTCGACTACCTCAAAACAATAATTGTCGACGTTCACGATGCGTCCCCATCGAGAGGACTCTTTGTTCGTCGAAATCATTATTTTTGTTTTGTCCTCGTTGACCGCTAAACCCATTTTTGCTGACTCCTTTTCTAGTGATGAGAAAACTGCAGTAACATCCCGCAGATTACGGCCAATGATGTCTATATCATCGGCATAGGCTAGTGGCATGTGGCTCTTGTGGAATATGGTGCCAGACATGTTGACACCAGCCTTTCTCATCACCTTCTCCATAACTATATTAAATAGTGTACAGGACACGCTATCGCCCTGCCTGATACCTCTTTCCGTGTTGAATGGTTCAGACTGAACCTTACCAATCTTAACCGAGGATTTGGTGTAGTCTAAGGTACATTTGCAAAGTCGAATCAGTTTTACAGGAATTCCAAACTCAGATATGGCCTCATAAAGCCTATTCCTTATCGGAGAGTCGAAGGCAGCTTTGTAGTCGACAAAGAGGTGGTAGATGTCGATCTGCTTTTCATGTGGGTTTTTCCAGGATTTGTCGTAAGGTGAATAGTTGATCCGTCGTAGATTTGCCAGGTCTAAAGCTGCACTGATATGGTCCAATTAGTTTTTCTACAATTTGGCTTTAGACGTTCACACAATATGCTTGAAAGGACCTTGTACGCGATTGGTAGAAGGCTTATTCCACGGTAGTTCTTACATTCACTACGATCTCCTTTCTTGTATATGGGACATAACAGACTGAGACTCTAATCCCCGGGCATGCTCTCCTCTTGCCAGATGTTCTCCATGAGCTGATGCATGCTCCTAATCAGCTCCTCCCCGCCAGCCTTAAACAACTCAGCAGGGAGACCATCGGCTCCAGCAGCTTTGTTGTTTTTAAGGGGGGAGATTGCCACACATATCTCGCTCTGGCTCGGAGGCGGACAATAAACACCATCGTCATGGATTGGAGCGGGGTCTTCTGAAGTGGTGTCTGCATCCAATAAATTTTTAAAATGATTTCTCTATATCCTCAGAACGTTATCCGGGTCCGTCACTAGCTGACCTTCGCTGTCCTTGCAGGAGGGTAACCCTGTTCCACGCATTCTCGCCTTAACTGTCTTGTAGAATTTTCGGGCTTCCCCTCTGCTTCGGAGCAACTTGTGCACTCATCCTGCCTCTTCTTCAGCTTCTTCTTTTTCCGCCTAAAAAGACGAGTTGCCTTTCGTCTCTTCTCCCTGTGCCGTTCACGAACAGCTCGCGTTGCCATTGGCTGCAGTTTCGCCCTGTATGCAGCAACCGTCTCTTTCGTGGCATTGCGACATTCATCATCGTGCCAGGCATCTTCTTGAGACGGCTTTGAATACCCAAGTACGCTTCTCGCAGCCCGTTCTAAGGAGTCGGCTATATTTTGCCACTGCGAGGTAATATTATCAGGGGTTGGAGCATTCCGCAGCTGTTGAGTTAGGTGGTTGGAGTAGGCATCCGCTACCTCTGTGGTCCGCAGTTTACCGATGTCCAGCTTTCGTTGTGCCTGGTTACGTACGTTTTTCGCCATGCTTAGCCTTGTGCGTACCTTAACTGCGGTAAGGAAGTGATCGGAGTCAATGTTCGCACCCCTAATCACTCGTACGTCCAAAACACTCGATGCGTGCTTTCCATCGACTACCACATGATCAATCTGATTTCTCGTCAATTGATCTGGAGATAACCATGTTGCCTTATGAATATTTTTATGGTCAAATCTAGTGCTGCTAACTGCCATATTTCTTGCCGCAGAGAAATCAATCAGTCTGATGCCATTGTTCGACGTTTCGGTGGGCAGACTGAATTTTCCGATGGTAGGCTCAAATGCGGTTTCCCTGCCTATTTTAGCATTAAAATCGCCTAGTACAATTTTAATGTCATGTCTCGGACTACGGTCATATACATTTTCTAGGTTCTCGTAGAACTCGTCTTTGTCCTTATCGCTTTTCTCTTCTGTCGGAGCATGGGCACATATAAGTGTTATGTGGAAAAACTTTGTTTTGACTCTTATGGTGGCTATACGTTCACACACCGGGTTGAACCTTGAGACTGGGTGTCGCAGTCTCTTGCCAACCACAAATCCACATCCAAACTCGTGCTTGTCCGCATGACCACTATAGTAGATGTCGCACGTCTTCATGCGCGAGCACCCCTGTCCCGTCCACCGGATTTCCTGTAAAGCGGTTATGTCAGCCTTGTATTCTTCGAGGACTTCCGCTAGTTGGATGGAGGCACCTGGTCTATACAGTGTTCTAACATTCCAGGTGCATATCCTTAAATCATGGTCCTTAATTCGGTTGCGGTGGTCGTCAACATTTTGGGGGGTCCATTTTATTCTTTTCTTACTTCTTTTCATTGCAATAGTTCAAACGTCGGTGGCGGGTTGCAATCCCAGCGCACCACTTCGCAGTTTTCTCCTCCTGCCAGGATTTTATTACAGCCGCCCATTCTGGGTCAGACGCTGACCAGGGTACCGCTCACTCTGAGCAGACGTGCCTGGGTTTTAGGTTTCGCCCTTCACAGTTAGTCGTGCTCTGACGGGTGTCAAAGGCACGCTTCCAGGCGTCACCACGTGGAGGTACTCCGTCCGCAGTAGTATTACGAATACGGAGCTCTGTGAGTAGACTTGAAGTGCAATTGGCAAGGATCACTCGTGGTTTGCCAAGTTAAACCGATCAGAAGCTTTACCTTGCATCACACTCCCGACGTCTAGTATAAACATTACTGTTTCAAAAACTACTGTAATTTACGATACAAAATGGAATGGGGTTGTTTGTTCCCTAAAAGTTATATGTTTACAAATTATGATGCGTCATCAATGCTAATTCATAATTATGTTTTAATTTTATATCTTTTAATATGTAAAAACCATTATCTGCATTGTTCTACTCTATACAAGGGTGGCTAAAGAGGAAAGAAAATTCAGGGAAAATCATAAGGAAACTTTTTGACGTTGTTAACATTGTTGACGACACGCCCGCTAAGATAAAACCATTAACCAATTCGACACGTTTTAGGCTCTTTTGTTTAACATAACTCGAGAACCACTAGTCCGATTAAGCTGAAACAAATTTAATTACAATTCCTTTAATCTGTTCATATAACGTTGCCCTCCGTATAAGCAACAGTTTCACTTTTCCATTCATCAAAAGATTTTGAACTGGGTTTATTTGGTAACAGTTATAATAAAACTCCGTGGCGTATGATTTACATGGAATATTACTAATGATAATCATACGCCACCATATAACAATATAACAAAAGAGCCTAAAACATGACAAATTCCCGTATACGATACTTACTAACTTCAAATCGATATTAAATTATTATGGCACGTAACTTTACAAAACGCATGATGCAGATGTGTTTGTTTTTGGGGCTACTTTCACATAAAGTTTTCAAAATTGAGTCCCAAAATCATGTGTTGTACTGTGTAAGTCAAACTTGTCCCGTTTGCGCTATATATAAAATTTTAAATTTTTATATTAATTCCATTTATTTTGATTTATTAATGTGCAAATTAAAGACTGTTAACATTACAGTAATTCTTACAAGCTAAAACACTAGTGACTAAGATTGTCGGCTTATTGTTTTAAACCAAAATTATCAATCTAATGCAAATCGATATGCAATTATGACTGTACATCGATAGCAATTTCTAATAATGTATTGCATTAACATTTATCACACCTTGACCCCAATTGTGTTGATGTCCACGAATCCGCTTAACTTTTCTACAGCCACAAGCTTTCTCAATGAGAAACGACAGCATCGCGACGATCAATCCCAGGCACAAGATGACAAAGGCATACTGAAAATATTGAAGCGTAAGAAATTCCTGTCTATCTGGATCTAGAAATATTTGCAAATTCCCACTGAGAATACCCTCCCAGTAGGCATCCTGTTTAAATTTGATGAAAAGTCCACTGTCGCGTATATATGACAAGAAACGATTGAATTGATCGTATAGCGGCGACCGGTGAGGCATATGCACTACCAAAGGTCGATAGTATAGCGCCTCCTCGAGGCTCTTGGCAATGGGGTGCTTAAGGTACATTTGCTGCATCATAAGATATTCCATTACGTCATCGTGCAGCGTGTAAATATAAGACATATTTAACTTCTGACGACTTGTGATCATCTCTGTGTCATTGCCAGCGTAAACACGTTGACGTACTATGGGCGGCAAAAATTCCAAGCGATCATATGTATCCACGTCCAAACTATACTCAAATATACGAAGGTTGGTGCGTCCTATATCGACCAGAAATCTTAGTGGGGGCTCATACACTTTCGATGTGTACAGACTGGAAAGACTGGTGCTGTAAAAGTTGGTCAGAAAGAAACCCGTAAACAAGAACAGCAGATTCAGAGAGTAATTCATAAAAGTCTTGGCGGTGGCCGTCGATATCGATATAAACATAATGATGCAAAAAGCTTCCACGAAAAGTTTACCTAGATTCAAAAATCTCTTATCCTTGAATGTGAGCGTTATGATCAGCACAAAGAACAGGAAACCCGTAAAGAGAACAACCAGCCACACAAAACCATCGTATGGTAGAACTACATACAAATCCTCGGAGATTTCTTTGGGACTTGGTACCATGAAAGCTGATTTGGCCAGATATATTGGATTGCTTTGTAGTAGATAATCGTTGTAAAAGCTTAGGATGGGCGAAAATGTAAAACCCTTTTGCAGTCCGATCTCCATTAGCGAAGCTATGGTAACATTTTTAGCCCACATATCCACAAAATAGAAACTGACCGTGCCATTGTGTTGAGTTAAGAACTCCGTTATCATTTTGTACAAGTAACCGGACTGTGCCCGCAGGCCATGACGATTTGTATAGCTACCAAAACGTGGCCAAAGTTCCACGGCGGGCTGTGGCCAATTATATAAATGGAAATTATTTAGATGTGACTTCCCATCAAACTCTGAGATATTGTGCACCTTTTTCACCTTGAGCGAGGGATAAGGGTTATAGGTGAAGACTAAGTGATCCACCCATATTAAAACCGAAGTGAATCCCAGCTTCCAGCACATTTGAAATATGATTTCCAATTCTAGTTGTAGTTCTCCTGGCTTATGGTAGATTAGAAAGATGTCTTTGAAATGTAGTTTCCACAGCAAACGATCAATGACCTTGAGAGTGTCATTGAGGCTTGCCAATGTTATCCAAGCCAGCGTAAGGCTTTGTTCGGTAAACATTTGTTGCAGTGGCGTCACGGGTTGCAAGTCCGTTTTAAGTAATTTGGGTATACGATCCAGTTGAAATGCTGCTTCCTCAAACTGAAGTCCCACTTGAAGATTCACTTTCTGATTGAGATTTAACAAAATGTTAATTTCTGTTTTGTGTTCCAGATTGACTTGATGCACGACATTCTGAATGCCACTGTCATTTAGGTTTACTAGAGACAGTAGTTGCAATAACTGCAACACCATAATGCGTCAAGCGTCCGTCTTCGTTGCTCGTAAATGATTGAATTGTACAATAAATATGTTTCAATTTATGGATTTAGCATATGTGACGACGAGCACACCGTTTCCATATTGAATATGAATCGATTGTATTACTTGTTTGTAGTATTGTCAGTTGAAATTTAACCCTTTTCATACCCTCACCCTATGGGTAGGAGGGTATTTGTCATTTCTTACGTAACACATAGAAGGAATGACTTTAGATCCTAGGTTGCATTGAACCAAATCCTATTTACGACTTTCGATAACTTTTAAAATATGTTTCCCAATACTACTTACGGGATTGCATATGGGTTACAGTGCCACACCCTTTTCTGGTACCTCCCATACAAATGTACCATTCCGCCCACTTTAGCGATGGTGAACTAGTGACGTTCCGGGGATAACGTTCTGAAAATATGGAGTTAACATTTCAGCAATTTACAGAATACGTACACCACTCCAGAAGACCCCGCATCAATCTATGACTATGGTATTAACTGACTACCTCCGAACCAGAGAAAGATAACTTAAAACTTAATTTCCCTTTGCACCCCATGAATGAGGTATGGGATAGCTTCTCGCGTTGTTGTGAATTAACAATCTTTCTCTTTTTAGATTCACAACTAACGGCACCTACTTGTTTATCGACGAATGCGAACGTCACTGTTTGAGAAGCTCTTACTAGACACGCCGATTGAATCAACGCTTAATACTGCGAAGTTGCTGTCAACAACATTCGAGGGGAGCCGACAATGAAAGAACAATTTTTTTTTTAAGATGACTGGAGCCAGGTTTGAACCTGCGATCTCCCGCATGGTAGTCGCGTGTTCTAACCACTATGCCACGGCCGGTCCCACCAGAGAAAGATACGTGTGGCAATATCCTGCCTTAAAAATAACAAATCGAATGAAGCCGATGGTCTGCCGGCTGAATCCCGGCCGAATGCTTTTAGACATGTGGGGAGGAGCTGGTTAAGATCATGCATCAACTCATAGAAGGAGATCGTAGTGAGTGTAAGAACTACCGTGGAATAAGCCTACTATCAATTACGTACAAGGTCCTATTACCAGTTGTGTTTCGAACATATTGTATGAACGTCTACAGTCAATTGTAGAAAACTTAATTAGACCTTATAAGTGCCGCTTTAGATCCTCTAAATCTACGATGGATGAAATATTCACTTTATGACAAATCCTGGAAAAAAAATTCATGAGAAGCATATCGACCACTACCTCTTCATTGTCAACTACAAAGATGCCTTCGACTCTCCGATAAGAAATAAGCTTATGAAGCCATGTTTGAGTTTGGTATTCCTGCAAAGTTAATACGCCTTGCACATTGCACGTGAAAGCCACTCAATCGTCGGTTAAAATTGGTAAGGATCACTCTAAACTAGGGACCGGCACACAAACACCAATATATTTTGTCATTGTATATACAACACAATACAACATTTTGCAGCTCTTTGATTAAGTACTCAATTCTGAGAAGTGCACGTGAAAGTATCTCCTAAAAGCAGAAATTGAGCATCATTCGTTTTGTCAAGTTACATGCCATAATAATTTAATATCGATTTGAAGTAAGTAAGTATCGTATAGGGGAATTTATTACGTTTTGTGCTCTTTTGTTTGAGAACCACTAGTCCCATTTAGCTGAAACAAATTCAAAATATTACGAATTACAATTTCTGTAATCTGTTCATACAACGTTTCCCCACATAATTAAAAGATTCACTTTTCCATTCATCAAATGATTTTGAACTGGGTTTATTTTGTAACAGTTATAATAAAACTGTTGTACTCCGTGGCGTATGATTAACGTGGAATATTACTTATGATAAACATACGCCACCATATAACAATGTTCGATTTAGATACCCACTACGCGGCATTTTTTCTTTCACATATTGAATAAGAGAAAACAAAATATAGATTTGCATTACGAAAATTTCTGAATATAATAAGGAACATTTCACAACATTAAACAACAAAAAGTCATTCTCCCACTAGTAATTATTTTTTTATTTTTTGAGTGTACACTAAGCAACAAATCCTTAATAAGACTTAATTTCCTTTCCACCCCATGAATAAGGCATGGGATAGTTTCTCGCGTTGTTGTGAATTAACACGCTTTCTATTTTAGATTCACAACAAACGGCACCTACTTGTTTATCGACGAAAACGAATGTCACTGTTTGAGAAGCTTTTACTAGACATGCCGATTGACTCGACACTTATACTGCAACATACTGTCGACAACATCGAGGGGCCGGCAATGAATGAAAAATTTAGATGACTGGAGGCGGGAATCGATCTCGAGTCTCCCGCATGGTAATCGCGTGTTCTTACCACTATGCCACGGTAATTAAACAACAACCACGATCGACTGCTATAGCGAGAGTAAATGATTTGTTTACTCTTTTTCAATATGTGTGAGCAATGTGGGAAACCATAAGGCTGATCTATGCTCTAAACCATTCAATACGGAAAGAGGTCTCAGGCAGGGACTTCGGCAGCTCTTCAGTAACACCATCTTATCTCGGGAAACGAAGAAATAACTGTACCAGGTGTTAATTTTACTCGTGGGTGCTAACGGCAATGGCTATACATACAAAATCTAGAAGTATTCGAGAGGAAGTTACCCCTAAAAATGTATCGAATGCGAGTTTCGCCATCGGATGAACCATAAACTGTATGAGCTTTACCATGACATCGTCGTAGCTAACAGAGTCAGAATTCAACGACTACTATGACGCGGACATGTTGCCAGGATGTATGTTAATGCTCCAGTAGGAAAGTTGTTTGAAGGCGAACCTGAAAGACGGCTTAGGACAGTGAGACCAAGACGTCGTTGAAAGGACCCAGTTGTTGGTGACATTCCACTATCTGGTGTTACTTACTGGAAAACGCACGCAGAAGACCGAATCATGTGGATTAGAGTGGGTCAATTTTGTTCTGGAACAATCGGTTTTCTCGAGAAAACTTGGGTCTAAAATCGAAATCGAGTCCCCGGTTTTTAACGAGAAACTTTACGTATTGGAGAAAGTAGCTCCACAACTGCCCCGGAATCGACCCTACAGGGTTCAAATGTATGAACGACCCGCAGTAATTTTTCCTTCCTGCGAAATATATCAATCCTGGTTTCCCAGGATAAGATCGGGAATTCCATTTCCCAGGAAATGGGGAGCACTATTAACTACCCTCACATAAAACGAAAAATTTTAACGGAAATATTATTTTGTGGAAAATTTTTGTGTTTTGGCCGTTTTAAGTTTTATTTGTATAAAAAAAGTTATACAAATAAAAAAATTTATGGGGGCCAATCAAGGGTTGAAGATAGAGGGTAGATATGATCTGAGAAACTCTTGGGGTTGAAATAATATTGGGTGCTGGTCATACATTTGACCAGCGGTGGAAGCAAATTTTATAAAAAAAATAAATGTTCTGTATGGGAGTTCCTTAGGGGGTGAAGATAGGGAGTAGGTATGGTGGGAGGTAAAAATTACTGCCGGTCGGTGATACATTTGAACCTTCTAGGGCCTTGTAGGCCTTGTTGTGGATTTTTCCCCAATACAAAAAGTTTCTCGTTAAAAACCGGGGCTCGATTTTGATTTTATACCCATGGTTACTGGGGCTAATTTTATAAGAATTCATCGTAGATTCCTATTTTGATAACCCCTTGGTGCTTATTTTATACTCCATACAAATTGACCCACTCTAATGTGGATATCTTTAATATCAGGCCTCTAATTTATGAGCCACATTCGTAAGTTGTAATGGGTCACGTAAAAATTCAGTAAAGTACATTAAAATGAGACTACATCATTCTAATGCTCTACAAAAATGTTACTCAGAAAATTTTACCATTACTTTTAAACAATGACGTATAAGTGTATCTTATGGTACAACCATGGTTCGCATTGGCTTGCTCGCGAGCCGCTCTTTTTCTGAAAATTGGCTCTTAGCTCGCGTGCCAACAGCCCAAAAAGAGCTGGCGAGAGCCCGTTTAAAATTTTGTGGCTCCTGGCTCGCGAGCTAAGTACCAAAGTTATGTACCGAAAGTAAATTTTTATATCAAAAAGTACTTTTATTGGTCCAAAAACACTTTCTGTTGCACAAAGTACTTTTTTTTGTACCAGAATACTTTTCTGTACCAAAAATTACTTTTAATGTACTTTTCTGCACAAAGTACTTTTTTTGTACCAAAAAGTACCTTTAGTGTACTTTTCGGCACAAAGTACTTTTTTGTACCAGAGTACTTTTTTGTACCAAAACGTACTTTTTGTCATAAAAAAGTTATTTGGTAAAAAAGAAAGTACTTTGTACCTTTTATTTACCCAAAAACACTTTTTGTTGCATAAAGTACTTTTATTGTACCAGAGTACTTCAAGAGAGGCTCTTGGCTCGCGAGCTTGCTCTTTATTTGGGTTCTTTCAAAATATATTCTTAAAATATTAAACATGTCAGTACATTTATTGGCATGATTTTCATACCGTTGAATGCGTCTTTAAAAACTCTTTATTATGATAATAATATTGCACATATTGCCTTTAGATAAATATCAAAAAATTTCTGAAAAACTCCAAAAACTACTTTTTTAAACCGGTCCAGCTTAATGGATCACAATCCTACATACGAAATTTTTTGGGATAATTTATAAAACAAGCCAAGGTTCATTTTGGGGGGTTGGCCCGAAAATACTTATATAAGCCCCATACAAAATGAGTCGCTCTACTGTACATGCGACGTTGATATCCGCCGTAAATGTCCAACACCAATATTTGAATGAAAATGAAAATGGGGAGTAGGTATGTTAAGAGGAAACAATTACTGGCGGTCGGTGATAGATTTGAACACTCTAGGGGTGCAGCAGTTGTTTTTTTTTCCCCCACAATTTTATTTTTAAAGCTATTCATGTGTATTTATCCCTCCACTTAATGGGAAACGGTGTAGAATATAATTTTGCAACATTATTTTATTATTCACATTAATCAACAGCACTATAATTTAGAATTTAAACCACCTGTGGATGCTAATTGAAAATAATGTAAAATAATTTCTTTACCCAACGGGGAGAATTAGCTTTTTATTCTATACCAATTGCTCCTATGAGCATTGTGTACGTTATGCATTGCCGCCAGACATACGATAAACAATTTTCTTGGGTGCAAGAAAACACTAAGGTGACAAATTTCAATATAACAAAAGAGCCTAAAACGTGATAAATTCCTTTATACGATACTTACTAACTTTAAATCGCTATAAAATTATTATGACATGTAACTTGACAAAACTAATGATGTAGAACTTCTTCTTTTTGGGGCTACTTTCACGTTTAGTTCTCACAATTGAGTCCCAAATAAATGACCTGAAAAATGTTGACTGTGTTATTAATGCAGCCAACTTAACAAAACTTTCACGTGTAATTCTCAGAATTTAGTCCCAAAATCATGTATGGAACTGTGAAATCCCTCTGCATTCTTTTCAAAGACCTCTGGCAGGCCTTCATAAAAGTTGAAAAAAAAAATTATTAACAATTCATTCATTTAGAAGGTATACAATACCCCTGTTATTTGGAAGCGAGAGGGGATGTGTATGAAATCTCTCTGCCTTTTTTTACATGTCTTTGGCAGGTCTGTCCATAACATGTCTAAATCTGAAGAAAATTCATGCGTTCTGTATTCCTTATTTGAAATGTTATTCTCAAATAAGGACTACTGAATGCATTATATGAGGAAGGCCTCTCAAATTCCGCCGCTGGGCAACCGACTGCATTGAAATTTTATGAGTATGTATGATTGGTTTCAGCTCGCCATTTATCTCTGACAATTCTTTCCACCAAAGGCATCACAATTAGATGAGTCGTTGAACTGTCAACTCCCAGAGCATGTAATTTTGTTTAATTTTTTACTTTAGATGAATTTGTGATCAATAAACCACATCATAACATATTATTACGACCATGCTTTTGGAATAAAAAAGATAACCAAAATCTCTCACCGCCGCCGTGTCTACAGCTGAAATAATTTGGTTCAAAAATAATGTGATACCAATTTTCCCATAATATGAGAATTTATTTCTCACTCCCGCCCCAAGTGTCACAGTACCGTTTCTGCATACAAAGTAATTTACATGACAATTGTCGGTCACTGTACGATAATTGTGGTGGTCATAGATACAATCTCTTTGTCACTTCTAACAATGAATGGTTTGTCCACCCACCTTTAACATTTTCCCCTATTCGCTGATTGTTGGACATCTAACATGCAAACATTATTCGTTTGCTAGCACTTCACGCACTCAGTCGTCGTTAGACTTTTTGATTTTGACAACAACAAAGTTCAATTAGAATAGTGACACAAAATGGGTCAGTATAATTCTAATTTTAAGAGAGTTACATTTAATTTTTCTATTTGAAGGTGAACATGGATCATCGATGGCACCTTTTGTCAGCCCAAACATTGGTAATGGATACACAAAACAAATGGAATCAACGGATAAAGATGATACTGTCAGATTTCACATATAAAGGACTTGAAAGTGGTCATCGTTATTTGATAGCTGACAACGAGAATCAGTACAGAAATTTCAGTCAAATGAACTGACTGAGAAATATTCTCACCCTACGTATTAATTCTTTAACCTTTATTATATTGAAATTTACCGATTTCTAAGATTTTTAAACAAAATTACTTGGTATGCAGGCACGTAGGTCCTTATGGACCCAAAATTACTTATGTAGTATGTTTTTGTGAAGCATAAACGATTGGAGATAGGACCTTCGGTTTTATGGCCAGACGAGAAATATAGTAAAACCATAATAAAGTAACATCAACATTTGTAAAATATCTCTAGGCATATGGTCATTTTAAATGAGAGTACCAAAAAGGTGTTTTACGGTACCAACTGATGAAAAAGGTCAACAGCAAAAAACCGCTTGAATAAGAACTATATAGATTTGATGGATACCATTATAATGGATACCTTAGGACAAAAATTTTAAAATTTTTCAATTCTATGGTTAATTTTTTTATTTAATAATTTTTGAGTAAAATTGTAAATATTTTGAGAAATTTACGGAGATTTTGATTAACAGTGATGTGTACAATTTTTTGTAATGCATAGTTTCAAACAATTTTTTTTTTTAAAATCTGAGCTACATATCATGTGAATCAAAATAAATATGGATCATGAAAACCCATGCATGCCTTATGATTTTATTTTCAGCTAGTAAACCCGGCAATGCGTCGCTATTGCTTATTTGACGAATTCTTATAATATTTTTGGCACGCCTACATAAAGGGCTAAGCTTAAGCGTAGTTCATGTACGCTCTGTAAACAATTCGTAACCCCAAGTTACGCCTTGCAAAAATAATGGGGGTCGGTCATTCATTTGACTCCTCTAGGGACACTTTAGGGCAGTTAGGAGCAAATTTGATAAAAATTTGACTTTTTTAAAGGGTCGAGATGTGGAGTAGTTATGTTTGTTCAAAATGTTATTAGGGAAAAATGACGGTTCAGTCATATATTTTACTCCACTAGGGGCATCTCAGGGGCAGTTAGAGCCGTGGGAGCAAATTTTATAAAAGAAATTCAGTTAGGTAGCCCCCGTAGGGGTTGACGATGGAGAGTAGGTTATGTTAGGAGAGACAAATTACTGGGGGTCGGTCATACATTTGAACCCTCGAGGGGCAATTCTGGGGCAGTTGAATACACATTTTCATGCCTACCACTCCTCCTTACCACTCCGCGTTACAATTGGAAGAACTAAATTAATATACCCTTCTCTTTATTGCGCATGGTTAAGGGTATACAAAAGATACGTATGTAAAACTGTGAGGGTCAATTCGAGCATTTGTATGGGATGTAATAGAACGGGGGAGGGGCAAAGGTTTCGGTTTTCTGAGAGTTTCTCTACCATTAAAAGAACTTTAAACTGACTAAATTCAAATACACTCAAGTTGTCCGCTTGGAAGTTATGCGGAAAATATAGATTATTTTGTATGGGAAGTACCAGAAGGCGTCGGCCGATGTATTCCTGAGTCAGATGTCCATGAGCATTTTTTTAGTAAATATTTGACTCAATTCAGTCAACTTACAAAAAAGATAAGTATGTATATCTTTGAGGGTCATTTGAACGGGAGGTACCAAAAAGGGTGTGGCAAAGATTTCGGTTTTCTGTGGATTTGTTTACCATTACAAGATAATTAAAGTGGCCAAATCCAAATTATCTGAAAAAGGGGTGTGGCAAAAGTTGCAGTTTTTTTTTAGGGTTTGTCTACTATATCAAAATTATTAAAATTACCGAATTTAAAAATCCTCTAGTTCTCCCTCTGGATGTTGTCGAAGAAATAATAATTTTCCAAATATAGGTTGTTTTGTATATGAGATACCAGAAGGAGTTCAGCGAAGTCACAAAAAATATATGTATATAAAGCTATCAAGGTAATTTCGGCCATTTGTATGTAAAGTACTCGTAAGTTGATAAACAAAGTTTAATGGCGGTCTTACAGAACATATGACTGAATTCACTGGACTGACAAAAAAGATACGTATGTAAATTCGTGGGGTGAATTCGGTCATTTGTATGGGAAGTACCCGAGGAGGTATTTCAATTGTTTCGATTTTCTGGAGTTTTATCTAACAAAATTTAAATATTCTGCAGTTTCCCGTTTGAAAGTTTTTAAAGAAATATAAATTTTACAAAAAATAGATAAATTTTTATTGGCGGCACCAGAAGGGGTGTGGCTATTATGTTAATTTACAATCTCTCAGCTTAATTTAGAAAACAATAAACTCTGTTAAATTTTCATAGGGATCAGTGTAGATTTACTTGATTTATCGTGCCCAACAGCCAGTTAGACAGACGGACATGGCAGAATCGTCTTAAAAAGTTTTGAAACGAATTTCATCTTAATATATATGGGACCAACTCGTCGCCTTTAATGTGCCACATTTTTTCCCTCATTCCCAAGAGTGAGAGCTTACTTAGCATTCTTTTGAACAGTGTCAGGTATCTCATAGCCACGCGAGGCAGGCAATCATTTTTGACCCACACAGACACGACCGACAATTCACACGTACTCCAAAAATTTGTTTGATTCAAAGCAATCTCTCTATGTAGGTGTGTTATGAAAGCAACACCACACACGCTTGTTTCGTATTCAACACTAAAAAAGGGACACAAGTACAGACAGAGAAACAATGTTCAAGATTATGAACTCAAGTTTTCGTAATGCAAAATTATTTGAAACTAGCTGGCCCGGCAGACTTCGTCCTGCCTACAATTTTTTTTTTTAAATATGTTAAGTGTAGTTGAAATCTAATAACGATTGGTTTATTTCTTTGACCTCTAAAATATTTAAATTTAAAGGGCGAAGTTTTCCCGGACAAATTCTGTTCTTCATATATCTTAAAGATTATTATATACTAGCTGGCCCGGCAGACTTCGTCCTGCCTACAATTTTTTTTTTTAAATATGTTAAGTGTAGTTGAAATCTAATAACGATTGGTTTATTTCTTTGACCTCTAAAATATTTAAATTTAAAGGGCGAAGTTTTCCCGGACAAATTCTGTTCTTCATATATCTTAAAGATTATTATATATTATTATAAGAATTGCTAAAACGGATCAGCAGTGTCGTCCATCACGCGATGAAAACATACTTATTGATAGGCACATATTCTAAAACCACATTTTTAAGCCGATTGACTGACATATAACTTTCTTCGTTGGTGTACTTGGTGATTGTACCTTTTTATCCTAAGGAGTACGAATTTCCAAAAATGCCTTCATTAGGCTCAGCAACCCCATTAACCGTATGGTCTGGGTGATATCAACAGGTATTCCTATTTTCGTTATTGTCCCCTAAAATTTCGAAATGGGAAAAACCACTTTGTGAAGCTCTCTAATTCTGTAGGAAGTGCGCCATTATAAAAGTTAGTCATTCGTCTTTAAGCCTTTTTGCGGTCTGGGTGACCATCTACAGCCAATCCTTAGCTTTCACTGAAATTTTGGGACAAATGGGGTCAACCGTTTTCACAATTAGTAGTGACATCAAAATGTACATCTTTTTTTATATATATAGACTTCTGAATAACTATGATGTTAAAAAAAGTGACTAAATGACATTCCAAAAATTAAGTGTATCATAAGCTAAACACCGGCAACTGGTTCCAAATATACATTCAAAATCTTCTCATGCCAAAAAAATCATATATTTTAATTTTAAGTAAAATCGACAATCGAAATAAATTTTCGAAATAATTCAACCCCAACCAAATCAACTGTAGGTCCATATATACAAAAAAAATTCTCATAATAAAATAAATATACATTCAAAATTTCAGTCAAATTGTTTAATTCGTAAAAATTTTCTTTATAATTCCACCATAGCGACACCTACCGGGTCAATTTATACAAACAATTTTTTCTCAAGGTTCCACAAACATAAATACTAAATTTCAGTTAAATTAGTACATGCATTCAAATTTTCGATATAAATCCACCCTAGCGCCACCTACCGGGTCCATTTGTACATAAAATTTTTTCTGATGATCAAACAAACATATATTCTGAATTTCAGTTAAATTGGCCCTTTCGTTAAAATTTTGATTATAAACCGACCCCAGCGCCACCTACCGGGTCCATTTGTACATAAAATGTTTTCTCATGATCAAACGAATATCCATTCTAAATTTCAGTTGAATTGGTGCATGCATTCAAATTTTCGATATAAATCCACCCTAGCGCCACCTGGATTTGATTTTTTTCAACACAAACAATCTACGGAATCGAATCGAATAAAAAAAAAATCAGCCAAATCGCTCCAGCCGTTCTCAAGTGATGGTATGACATACGTGGACCATTTCATTTTTATATATATAGATATCTAGATTAAAAGTTAAACACCAAAATACAAAATTCTTGAGAAAAATAACAAATATTAATTTTTTTTCCGCTATTATTTTTTTTCCGGTATTACCGAACATAGAAAGTCACTTTATTTTTAAAAATAAGCCCAAAACGGTGATAAAAAGCAAAACAATCCTTTTATCTTAAAACTAGTAAAGTGATTATCTTCGGCTGTACCGAAGCTCAGATACTCTTCAACATTAGTAAAAATGGTGATAAAAATGGTTATACAACTATATTTTATTAAAGTTAAAGTTGGTGATAGGTGGACGTAACTTTTAGCTTCACACATCCATTTTGTGTCAATAACTTTTTTTCTGAAATATTTAGCTTGGAGAGCAGAAGCTTGCATACCAAATTTCAGGTCGAAAGCTCATTAACTACAGGGACATACAGACGGACAACCCCAAAAAGGGGGAGTTTGTATGGAAGGTGGGAGTAGTTGTTGACCAACATTGCTCATCTTACAACGTAAGTTCCTGTTATAGGATAAAAGCTTGCATATCAAATTTCAGCTCGGTATTTCCTAACCTATGGCTGTAATCGCGGGGACAGTTAGGCGGACTCCCCAAAAAGGGGGAGTTTGTATGGGAGGTGGGAGTAGTTGTTGAACGATCGGTCTCATCTTACATCTCTTACTCCGCTTAGTGTAGGGAAGCTTTTGTATGCAAAATGTCAGCTTGATTGCCCGTAAACTACGGCTGTAATCGCAGGGGCAGACCCCAAAAAGGGGAGTTTGTATGGGAGGTGGGAGTAGTTTTTGACCGATCGGGCTCATCTTAGAACTAAACCTCCGCTTTGAGGGTATAAAAAGGATCAGCTAAAATTTGAATTGAAGTGTATTTTCAATGTACAATTGACTCCCAACAAAACCCCATTAACCGTTTTTTGTTACCATTTTAGGTCAACCATGCCGATTGACTCGACACTTATACTGTGAAGTTGCTGTCGACAACATCGAGGGCGACAGGCTATAAAAGATAAATGTAGTTGAACCTGTGATCTCTCGCATGGTAGTCGCGTGTTCCTCAATATGAGTATCGTCTAAATTTCATATAGTCGTCGATAAAGTGTACCTATTTATCGACGACTACTGCCGTGATGAACTAAGACATCTTCTTCACTTGTGGTGTGTGTACGACCACGACAAATTTCATTACATCACTTTTTCCCTATAGAATTTATTAGGCTTTTTCTTGGTTTCAGTGATTGCTTTATTGGAAATGCTTTTGAGGGGAATGTTAATTTTGCTTAATAAAACTTACATCTTAAATGCCATCATCACAATTTTTGATGCTTAGGTTAATGTATCAAGTTTCATTCCTCCAGCTCAGCAGAGTCAGAAAATTTATTCAGTTATTTACACACTATCGTTCAAATCAAACCAATGGGAAAGATATAACTGAGTGATATTCCAAAGATTAGCTCGATGATATGTGTGATATGTGACACGCATGAAATTGAATAAAATATTAACGTTTCATGTCGTTTTACATTTGTACCGGAAGTGCAATTTTGTTGGGACCAGTAACTTGTTGAGGGATTTGCAGTGCACTGTGGGCAGCGAGAAAAAAAACTTTACAAAAGTTCTAATCAAATGAATTTTAGTAAAATAACGAATTTCCTTAGCATCCCTTGAATGAGATATGGGAGAACGGGCTACATATAGGTAAATTGACGCGGTTCTATTATTAGATTCATACAATGCCTATTCACTGGGCTACTTGAAAGTATGATGCTTACAACATCGAGGGGTTTGACTGTAATATAATACACCATACAATATATGGTGTCAGGTTTTGAACCCAGTTTATTCATACACTAGTCGCATGTTCTAACCAACATGTCACGGGACCGCCTATTTTATAAATATGTATGGTGTCAGGTCTTGAACCCAAATCATCCTATGGTATATTGAAACTCATTGTCATTTTAAGTATAAAACATAGCTGACTTTTTGCCATCTTTTGTTCTTGACCGACCCAGTGTGTTATACAAATTAAAGGTTTACTTAGTTAAATTAATTTTTCACCGAACAATTAAACTGCAATGAACCGGCATATTCTTTTTAATTGATTAACTCTAAAAAGGTAGGAACACAATTACAGAAATCACTTAATTTTAGTGTTTAAGTGCATATGTTAAATCGTGTACAACTGGCGCTTAAGTTGGATACAAGTATTCTATTTTCAGAAATAACATTGGTTGGATTGCTATTAGAGGTGGGCACGGGTGTTAAGAACGTTAGTAAACGAATTAACACACAAATTCAAAAAGAATTGGTGGCATATGACCTCCGCGGCTGCGCCTTATGAACGTCATTTTGGCCGTTCTGTTTTGCACCATTTCTTCTTATGACCTTAACAATTCGAACAGGAAGGTAGGTAGGAACTACCTTGGGCAACCTGGCCGCCCAAGGTACCGCCTTTAGAATCCTTAGTTGGAGGAAACATAGTAGTACATCGATGCTTCCAATTTGTTTTGACATGCAGAGTCGGAAAGGGGTTCAACGGTGGTTCTATCAGGTATGCATAAGGACCCCTTTGAAGGGCCAATGACCTTCAGGTGTCCTTTGACTTTACATTCATACCTGTCTAAAAGGGCTTAACCCCACAGTGGGCTCAACCCCTTTGCAACATGTTACAAGGCCGCTGTTAAGGTACGGATCTAATTCGTTTTACTTGATTGGATACTCAAATGCTATCTTATTAATATGGTGTTAATATTATAAATGTGAATGTCTGACAGTTTGTTTGTTTGTATGTTTGTTGCTCAATAACGCCTTAACGGCTGAACCGATTTCAATGAAATTTGGAAGACAGTTAGTGTGTTGTATGGTAATTACCGTAGGTCTTTTGACCCTATGGTCGGAGTGGGCGTAGCAAAAGTTTTTTTTGAGCTAGGGAGATACAATTTAAAACACAGATAGTGCTAGGCAAAACGATATTCATATTCGTGACTAAAGACTAAATTTTAAGTTTGGACCAGTGGACGATGTGTGCGTGGCAAAACATATTTTTAGAGCTAGGGTGATAAAATTTGATACACAGATAGTGCTCGATACTATGAATCTGAATATGCAGACGAAATTTTAATTTTGGACCAGTGGACGGAGTGGGCGTGACAAAACATATTATTATTAGAGCTAGTGTGATAAAATTTGATTCACAGATAGTAGTCGTCTACACGAATATGAATAAGCAGACAGAATTTAAATTTGAGATCAGTTGGCGGAGGGTGTGTGGCAAAACTATATTTTAGCCTTAGGGAAATAAAATTTGGTAAACAGTTAGTACTCGGCTACACAAATATGAATATGGAGACAGAATTTAAATTTAGGATCAGTGGGCGGAGGGGGTGTGGCAAAACTGTATTTTAGTCCTAGAGAGATAAAATTTGATAGAACGATACCATTCGGCAACACGAGTATAAATATGCAAACGAAATTTAAATTTTGGATCAGCGGGCGGAGTGGGCGTGGAAAAACTGCATTTTAGGCCTAGAGAAATAAAATTTAGCACACAGATAGTACACAACAACACGAATATAAATATGTAGACGAAATTTGAATTTCGGGTCAGTGTGCGGAGGGCCTGTAGCAATGTTGTACTTATGCCCTAGAGAAATAAAATTTAGCACGCAGACAGTACTCAACAACACGAATATGAGTGTGTAGACGAAATTTAAATTTCGGGTCCGTTTGCGGAGTAGGTGTTGCAAATTTGTTTTTTTGCCCTAGAGACATAAAATTTGACACCCAGATAGCTCACGACAACATTAGTCTTAATGTGCAGCCGATATTTTAATTTTGGATCAGTGGCCGGAGGGCCCGTAGCAAAGCTGTACTTGAGACCTAAAGACATAATATTTGGTACACAGATAGTACTCAACAACACGAATATAAATATGCAGACGAAAGTTAAATTTTGGGTCGGTCGACGGAGTTGGCGTTGCAAAACTGTATTCTAGCAGTAGACAGATACAATTTGGTACACATAGTACTCGGAACTTCAGGTTCAAATTCAAATCATTCTTGATCAGTGGCCAAAGAGAGTGTGACAAAACTGTCTTTTAGACCTAGAGCGATTATATTTGATATACAGATAATACTCGATATGAAAAAGTAGAATTTATTTTATTACAAAGTACTTTATTGTACCAAAAAGTACATTTATAATAAAATACATTTATAAAAAAATACATTGATTGTACTAAAAAGTACAATTATTCGTAATAAAAAAGGTACATTTATCGAACCAAAAAGTACAATTTATTGTACCAAAAAGTGCTTTTATTGTACAAGAAAGTACATTTATTGAACCAGGAAGAACATATATGATATCAAGAGTTTTCATTGGTACAAAAAGTAGAATTTATTGTATAGAAAAGGACTTTTATTGTTCACAAAAAGAATAATTAAATGTACCATAAAGTACTGTTATTGTACCAAAAGGTACTTTAAATGTACTAATAAGTACACTTATTGAACCAGAAAGTTATTTAATTGTGCCAAAAATTATTTTTACTGTATCAAAAAGTACTATTGTTTAAGCTAAGAGCAAGGACTAGAACAGTTTTTTTCCTAATTTCATAATATTTTTAAATTTTATTTGCTGACAATTTTGACAAGATGTTTTTCAGAGTTGTGTCATTGCGTCAGTTTATTTTATTAAACATTTTTGGAATAAGACGTCAGATAAACGTTTGTCGGTAAATTCTGACAAAACAACCTAATTTACATGATGCTGACATATTTTAAAGGGAAATGGTGACAATGAAAGACATGAATATACAGACAAAATAATTTCACAGTGATACAAATGTGAAGGAAAAAAATATACAGGGGTTCTCATATAGCATTTCTATTAGACAGGAGTCCATAGAGTAAAGTGATACTTTTAGTTTTTCTCGGTCACTTCGTTAAGTAATGTTTTTATAGCAAATTATGTGACATGACGATATTCCTAAAATTACAAGTCCCAAAATTCATGTCTTCTCTTTGTAAACCGATTTTCAAAAGCTTACATCTGTTATTAAAGATAATAAGTTTGAAAATCGGGCGTCGGGAGTGTGATGCAAGGTAAAGCTTCTGATCGGTTTAACTTGGCAAACCCAGAGTGATCCTTGCCAATTGCACTTCAAGTCTACTCACAGAGCTCCGTATTCGTAATACTACTGCGGACGGAGTACCTCCACGTGGTGACGCCTGGAAGCGTGCCTCTGACACCCGTCAGAGCACGACTAACTGTGAGGGGCGAAACCTAAAACCCAGGCACGTCTGCTCAGAGTGAGCGGTACCCTGGTCAGCGTCTGACCCAGAATGGGCGGCTGTAATAAAATCCTGGCAGGAGGAGAAAACTGCGACGTGGTGCGCTGGGCTTGCAACCCGCCACCGACGTATAAACTATTGCAATGAAAAGAAGTAAGAAAAGAATAAAATGGACCCCCCAAAATGTTGACGACCACCGCAAACGAATTAAGGACCATGATTTAAGGATATGCACTTGGAATGTTAGAACACTGTATAGACCAGGTGCCTCTATCCAACTGGCGGAAGTCCTCGAAGAATACAAGGCTGACATAACCGCTTTACAGGAAATCCGGTGGACGGGACACGGGTGCTCGCGCATGAAGACGTGCGATATCTACTATAGTGGCCATGCGGACAAGCACGAGTTTGGATGTGGATTTGTGGTTGGCAAGAGACTGCGACACCTAGTCTCAAGGTTCAACCCGGTGTGTGAACGTATAGCCACCATAAGAGTCAAAACAAAGTTTTTCCACATAACACTTATATGTGCCCATGCTCCGACAGAAGAGAAAAGCGATGAGGACAAAGACGAGTTCTACGAGAGCCTAGAAAATGTATATGACCGTAGCCCGAGCCATGACATTAAAATTGTACTAGGCGATTTTAATGCTAAAATAGGCAGGGAAACCGCATTTGAGCCTACCATCGGAAAATTTAGTCTGCACACCGAAACGTCGAACAATGGCATCAGACTGATTGATTTCTCTGCGGCAAGAAATATGGTAGTTTGCAGCACTAGATTTGACCATAAAAATATTCATAAGGCAACATGGTTATCTCCAGATCAATTGACAAGGAATCAGATTGATCATGTGGTAGTCGATGGAAGGCACGCATCGAGTGTTCTGGACGTACGAGTGATTAGGGGTGCGAACATTGACTCCGATCACTTCCTTACCGCAGTTAAGGTACGCACAAGACTAAGCATGGCGAAAAACGTACGTAACCAGGCACAACGAAAGCTGGACATCGGTAAACTGCGGACCACAGAGGTAGCAAACGCCTACTCCAACCACCTAACTCAACTGCTGCGGAATGCTCCAACCCCTGACAATATAACCTCGCAGTGGCAAAATATAGCCGACTCCTTAGAACGGGCTGCGAGAAGCGTACTTGGGTACTCAAAGCCGTCTCAAGAAGATGCCTGGTACGATGATGAATGTCGCAATGCCACGAGAGAGACGGTTGCTGCATACAGGGCGAAACTGCAGCCAATGGCAACGCGAGCTGTTCGTGAACGGCACAGGGAGAAGAGACGACAGGCAACGCGTCTTTTTAGAAGAAAAAAGAAGGAGCTGAAGAAGAGGCAGGACGAGTGCACTGAGTTGCTCCGAAGTAGAGGGGAAGCCCGAAAATTCTACAAGAGAGTGAAAGCGAGAATGCGTGGAACAGGGTTGCCCTCCTGCAAGGACAGCGATGGTCAGCTAGTGACGGACCCGGATAACGTTCTAAAGATATGGAGAGATCACTTTAGAAATTTACTGGATACTGACACCACTCCAGAAGACCCCGCTCCAATCCATGACGATGGTATTAACTGTCCACCTCCGAGCCAGAGCGAGATACGTATGGCCATCTCCCGCCTTAAAAACAACAAAGCTGCTGGAGCCGATGGTCTCCCTGCTGAATTGTTTAAGGCTGGCGGGGAGGAGCTGATTAGGAGCATGCATCAGCTCATGGAGAACATCTGGCAAGAGGAGAGCATGCCCGGGGATTGGAGTCTCAGTCTGTTATGTCCCATATACAAGAAAGGAGATCGTAGTGAATGTAAGAACTACCGTGGAATAAGCCTATTACCAATTGCGTACAAGGTCCTTTCAAGCATATTGTGTGAACGTCTAAAGCCAATTGTAGAAAAACTAATTGGACCATATCAGTGCGGCTTTAGACCTGGCAAATCTACGACGGATCAAATATTCACCTTACGACAAATCCTGGAAAAAACCCATGAAAAGCAGATCGACACCTACCACCTCTTTGTCGACTACAAAGCTGCCTTCGACTCTCCGATAAGGAATAGGCTTTATGAGGCCATGTCTGAGTTTGGTATTCCTGCAAAGCTGATTAGACTTTGCAAATGTACCTTAGACAACACCAAATCCTCGGTTAAGATTGGTAAGGATCAGTCTGAACCATTCAACACGGAAAGAGGTCTCAGGCAGGGCGATAGCCTGTCCTGTACACTATTTAACATAGTTATGGAGAAGGTGATGAGAAAGGCTGGTATCAACATGTCTGGCACCATATTCCACAAAAGCCACATGCCACTAGCCTACGCCGATGATATAGATATCATTGGCCGAAATCTGCGGGATGTTACTGCAGTTTTCTCATCGCTAGAAAAAGAGTCAGCAAAAATGGGTTTAGCGGTCAACGAGGACAAAACAAAAATAATGATTTCGACGAACAAAGAGTCCTCTCGATGGGGACGCACCGTGAACGTTGACAATTATTGTTTTGAGGTAGTCGACGAATTTACCTACCTCGGATCTTCCGTCAACAAGACGAATAATGTCAGCCAAGAAATTAAACGGAGAATAGTGCTAGCCAATAGATGTTTCTACGGACTTGGGCAGCACTTTAGTAACACCACCTTCTCTCGGAATACTAAGAAACAGCTATACCAGGTGCTTATCTTACCTGTTCTGTTGTATGGTGCCGAATCATGGGTACTTACTACAACGGACATACAAAACCTGGGAGTATTCGAGAGAAAAGTACTCCGAAAAATATATGGACCTATCTGTGTCGAAGGCCAGTTTCGCCATCGGATGAACCATGAGCTGTATGAGCTTTACCACGACATCGACGTAGCTAAAAGAGTCAGAATCCAACGACTTCGATGGCTGGGACATGTTGGGATGGATGTAAATGCTCCAGCGAGAAAGGTGTTTGAAGGCGAACCTGAAGGACGGCGCAGAGCAGGGAGACCCAAACTCCGTTGGAAGGACCAAGTGGTAGGCGATGTGCCATCATCTGGTAGGACTAACTGGAGAACACACGCAGAAGACCGAAGCGTGTGGAATTCTTTATTACTTCAGGCCTCAAATTTATGAACTACGTTTCGTAAATTGTAACTGGCCACTTAAGTAAGTAAGTAAGTAAGTTTGAAAATCGGTTAAAAAATAGTAAAACGGCGGCTGTTTACTTGAAGTACATGTACTTGTTGTTTTTCCATATTATGCATTAACTCCATCCACACGCCAGGAGTGATCCCAAGCCGCCATTTTACTAGGAACCGAGGATCACTACGTGGTACAGTAAAGGCTGCTCCTTACCTATTTGGCCAGGAAGGTTGTTTGCAATACATACCTTGGGCTTAAAATTGGCCGGCCGCAGCACCATCTTCAGACTGCTTGGTCGGAGCTCATAAAGATGAGCTACCTTTACTATCAGATTTTCGCCTCCGCAGGGCTAATAAGAGGAGTTGATGAGTTTCACAAAAGATATTTCCGCTCTCTTTGGGCTACAATTTTTCGTAGGTCCTTTGGGAAGAGATTCCACCCTACTATTAGGATTTAACATAACGTCACTACTCAGTTGCAATGAAGCATTAATGGCGTTTGTATTGGACATAATGTTATATATCCGGCAAAAGATTCCTTTGCTGGCAACTGTTGAGGATTTTCGTATTTGTATGTAGATTCACAGCCATCAAAATCTTTCCTTAAATGATCTTTTAAATCATTTTTACTTTAATCTCTAATATCTTTTGCATCCTGAAGTTTGTGGATCTAGTAAAGTACTGGATCTACTGGGCAGTTCTGTAGATGTAACATTTGTCTTCTCGTTGGTCTCTACTTCACCGATGTTGGGCTCACGCAACTTATTCGGTAAAGAATCTAGCTTAATTGAAGTTGGATTAATATATTCGAGATCAACAATATTTGTTGTTTCCGCAACTTTTGATTTTTAAAGGTTTATCTTTGAGCCACAGCTTGCTATTATAGCAGATAACTGTTTATATAAAATAAAAAAACTTTGAAGGTTTTTTTGGTTGGCGTTCTATTCTCAGGGAGGATGAAATAGAAATAAGAAAGAACAGGTATCTAATAAAGTTCTTCTCGACTCCTAGACGTTGATATTCAAAAAGTTACAACCTTAGAACCTATTGGATGTTTTACTTTAGCTGAGAATGGACCGCCAACCGGAAAACTTCTAGAAGTTTTATAATATACTAACAGTTATCGTGGCTTGTACAAACACTTTCAAGGAACAAAAGACATGGGACGAAACAAAGATAATGATGTTAAGGAAGATGCTAAGTCGCATAAATTTTGGCAGCCTAGCCTCCGTAGAGCCGACACCAGACGATCATTAGACCAGATTCTTCCACGAGAACGATTCTGGAGAAAGTCATCGAACCATGTTAAGAACCTATGGTGGCAATTCAAAAATCAAAGGTTAAGGACGAACCCAAATTTGATGAAGTCAAAGATATACAACTTTACCGCATAACTTTCGGGAGCTCACCCTCTATAAAGTAGATGCCAACGAGAAGACAAATGTTACCGTTAGCAAAACTGCTCAGTATAGCGGATTCTCCAACGAGAAGGAATCTGTAGGAAATCATCGAACCATATTAACTGGTGACTAGTTACGAACCTCGGGACCGGCCGTGGCATAGTGGTTAGAACACGCGACTACCATGCGGGAGATCGCAGGTTCAAACCTAGCTCCAGTCATCTTAAAAGAAAAAAATAAATAAAATTTTCTTTCATTGTCGGCTCCCCTCGAATGTTGTTTGACAGCAACTTCGCAGTATTAAGCGTCGATTCAATCGGCGTGTCTAGTAAGAGCTTCTCAAAACAGTGACGTTCGCATTCGTCGATAAATAAGTAGGTGCCGTAAGTTGTGAATCTAAAAATAGAAAGCGTGTTTATTCACAACGACGCGAGAAGCTATCCCATACCTCATTCATGGGGTGCAAAGGGAAATTAAGTTTTTTTTTTTTAAGTTACGAACCTCAAACTATCAAACAACTGGAAACACTTTAGGAACTTCATGAATCAAACGTTACGGAACGATCCCAACAGTCTCAACGATATTGAATTAACATCAATTAAGGAAAATGCTTTACCGCATAACTTTCGGGAGTTCACCCACCATAAATCAGAGGCCAACGAGAAGACAAATGTTACTTAAAGCGAAACTGCTCAGTATAAAAGATTTTCCCATGTGAAGGATTCTGAAGGACTTTGTCGAACTATGTTAAGAACCTATGGGGATTAGTTATGAAACTGGAACTACCAAACAACTGAGAAAATCTTTCTAGCACACAGTTACTTGGAGATGAAACTTTAGGACGATAATAACAAAAGTAATTCAGTATTTTGTTCAATATGTATTTTTATTATAATATACAATGTAATATGTATAATACTTTGGATTACACGATTATAACTAATTACAAATTATTTTTTTTTGGCATCTATGTATTCAAATAGAATGATATTACCTGTCAACTGTCGCTTGTAAGATACAGAATTTATAGTGTTTTTTCCTACTCAGCGGTTTTAGCAGTCTTGTTACTGTTGGATGGTCTACATTGAACTGTGGAACTTTTCTTTGCTGTCGTCGTTGGTTTTGGTGACTTGGAACTGACCACAGTGCTGGCAGTAGATCCCAACGATGCACGTCTTGGAGGCATTGACTTTACACGACTTGTTACAGAGTTTGTACTTTTTAAACCTGGAGAGCTGGGAGGTTTATTGCTTAACACTACTGATTGCTTTACCTTTGAAGAGATGGGGGTGGGGATACTCTTAGTTGATCCACTGAGTGAGGGACGTTTGTTAGTTGCGGTTGATCGATCTAATGTAGAAGAGCTGGGAGTGCTCTTAGTTGATCCACTAAGTGAAGGTCGTTTATTGCTTAGTACTGGTTGCTTTACCTTTGGAGTGCTGGGGCTGCTCTTTGTGGGTCCACTAAGTGAAGGACGTTTATTGCTTAATACTGGCTGATTTATTTTGGTAGAACTATTTGTAACTAATTCCGGTGGATTATGATTCGAAGAGCAGGAGTTGTTTCTAAGGGCACCACTTAGCGAAGGATGCTTTTTGTTCAATAACGATTGATTTTCCTTCGGTTTGACTGCACTGGTTCCTTGAGATGTGCTGCTACTGCATGAACGTATATTAGAATTTTCTTTATCTTTGGAAACTAATGATGGTCTTCTAGCGATGCCAGACCCCAGGGAAGATCGTCTAATTACATTCATGCCCGATACATTTGGTTGCTGACTTTTGCATAACGGCTTATTGGTTGTCCCGTTTTCTTTGACATGTAAAGACGATCGTCTAACGCTGCCACCACGTTCAACTAAAGATGATCGTCTAGAGTTTCTTGAATCGGATAGATTTAAAATTTGAGTTTTACATAAAAGAACATTTGGAGGAGTTGCTTTACCATTTGGGTCTAAAGATGGTCGCCTGTTTGTAGAAGAAGCATTTGAAAGTTTTTTACTTGGAGTCACGGAAAAACGTTTACCGATTTGGGATCTTACGTAGGTTGCATGCAGCGTAGTGCTATTTATGCTTACCCTGGGTGAACTGCCGTTGGAAGTGACTGATGATCGTAAGGTGCTTCGGCGTTCCATGGCTGATTTTCCGCTGGCAGCGCTCGATACAGAATTACGCTTAGTTGAGACCGTAGATTTTGCACTCACTGTACTTGAAACCGAAGATCGTGGCATAGGAGTTTTGTGCTGGGTAGCTACTGAATTTTGAGAGGCTGAACTTTTGAGAGGACGTGCAGTAGATACTTGGTTGTTGGTCAAGTTGGATTTTTTACCAATTGCGGTTTTGGATTCGTTTAATTTTGGAATATTTGCTAATGGGGCACTTTTGGGGATAACATTGACTTTCGGTTCTTCATTGGATATTGCAGTATCAGTCAAGGTAGTTTCCACTTTCTTGGCCTGTGATTTGCCTATGCCAAAGGAGTTGGCTAAACGTTTAGAGAACATTTTTATGGCTGATGTTTTAGGTTCTGAGGATTTGGATTTATCTTTTTTCGGTGTGGTAGCAGTTTTATTAGACTCCTTCGTAGTTGTCCCGGTTTTTGGTTTTGTATTAAAAAGACGCTGTCTTAGACTTTTGTTTGTTTTTAGTTCATCTGCAGGTTTCGATTTTTTGGTTCGATTTTTCGAGGTTTCCTTGTCGATTACCTGGGAATTTACCGAGGCAAGAGAGCCAAGGATTGGAGGCATAAGATCGTCATTAAGTAATCTTTCAGTTGGTACTGGTTTTGTAAGTGTTTCTTTTAGTTTTAATGGCGATAATTCTTCAAATACTTCATCATTTAGTTCGGCATTTAGGTTCAACGGAATGTTTTTGTCTTCAGCATGTTGCACTTGACTCTCGGGCAAATTAGTTCTCGTTGTAGAAGATTTTGGTTTGTTATGTTGATATTTCATAGAGTTAACTTGCATATCTTTAAAATTGTTTGTAGTCATATTACTGAGCTCCATTTTGGATGGAATAGCCTTCCGAAGATTGTCCTTGTTTGATTTATGTTGCATAGAATCATTACAATTGGTGGTCGAGTTTGTTTCTAACGTCCCCTTCTGCAAATTGCCCAATGATTTTTCCTCTTTAGTTAATGTTGATCCTGGAAGATTAATTTCCCTATCACAGTCTGCAATAAGCGTATCCAATTGCTCAGCTAGACTTTCTAAGGTATTATCAGTTGATTGATCGTTCTCGGAGGTGTTGAAACATCTAGTAGCTTCTTCATAAGTGGGTGGATCAGGATCTCTGGCAAGCTGGTTTCCTAACGAGTTAGGTACAACAATGAGAGAGTCAGTATCATGCGGATTCAATAATGCATCATTAAGATTTTCCTGAATCACTGCAGTATCTTGAATAGACAGGGGGAATTTATCTTTAAGTTCATTGTCTGAATGTTGAGGTTGGTCATAGTCACTCTTTTCCTTCGTTGACTTAGATTCTTGTTGATTTATCTCCCTCTCACAATCGGCTATAAATGATGCTAATTGATCAGTCAGATTTTCTAGGGTTTTCTCAGATGGTTGCTCAGAGCAACTCAAATTGTCAGTAGTATTGTCGTAACTGACTGGAGTAAAACCTTGTGGGCTAGTTTCACAAATGTTATTCCCGACATGCTCTTTCGGCCCGCGATTTTTCGTAGGTCCTTTGGAAAGAGATTCCAGCCTACTATTAGGATTTAACATATTGTCACCATTCAGTTGCAAGAAAGTATCAATGACCTTTGTATTGGTCATTATATTTCCGGCAAAAGATTCCTTTGGTGCATGCTGTTGAGAATTTTCGTATTTGTATGTAGAGTCACTACTCTCAAAATCTTTCTTTGAGTGATCTTTGTAATCATTTTTACTTTCATCTCTAATATCTTTAGCACCCTGAAGTTTCATCTCCAAATCGCAGTCCGATATAAACGAAACCAATTGATCGGTTAGATTTTCTAGAGTTTTCTCAGATGATTGGTCGTTCTCGTTTTCGTTACTGGCAGGGTCTTTTGAAATCAGGTTTCCAGGATGAGCAGTGGTAAGAACGCAAGGATCTGCGATGTCTTGTGGAAACCTTCTTGTGGGAGAATTGGATCTACTGGGCAATTCTGCAAAGGTAACACATGTTTTCTCGTTGGTCTCTACTTCATGCAACTTATACGGTAAAGGATCTTGCTTAATGAATGTTGCATCAATATCATCGAGAACAACAATATTTTTTGCTTCCGCAACCTTTGAATCTTTAGTGTTTAACTCCGTGTCACATCCTGCTATTATGGCAGATAACTGTTGATTTAAAACTTCTAAGGTTTCGTTTGGCGGTCCATTCTCAGGGATTTTGAAATCAACCTCGGCTGGGTGTTGAAAATCGGCAGGATGTTGATTCTCATAGCTGTGGACGTTGACGTCTGGACATGGAGTAGACGTAGAGTTAATATTTACCGATTCTTCTTTAATATTTTCAAAATTTTCATTAGGTTTCTCCTTTTTCTTGACTGTCGATCCTGAATAGTCCATACCCAAGTCGCAGTCTGCAATTATGGTTGCTAATTGGTCAGTTAGATTTTCGAGTATATTCGCAGTTGGTGTTGCATTTCCGGTAACAGTTGAGTAATCACCGTCAGGTTGGTTTTCTCTAACACCTATGGAATTTTGATCTCCTATTTTTATATTACGGACAGCGGACTTTTCATCATACTCTTGATTGGAAACTCCAACTCTATTAGTTTCAAATAACCCTTGTACTGCATTGAGTGGTGTGGTCTCCAACAGATTAAAACTGTCATCAGTAGTTTGCTGTGCAACTGTGGATTCGGCCTGGTCGAAATTGAAAGTATCACGTTCCAAAATTCTCTCCCCATCTCGATTTTTAAATTGCTTAGATTTATCGATAATTGTTTCTGGCCTTAGATCCATTGAGACTAATTCAGTTGTCTGAGGATTAGCTAAGACTTTGTTATGAGGCTTTATCTCGGGCAGTGCTATCTTTGGTTTCTCAAGACGTAGTGATTGATCGGGAAGCCTCCATGCACAATCTGACAGGCTTGACGGTTCCCCTTCGTCCATAACTTTAGCAGAGCAAGCTGCAAGCTCATTCGCGTCATTTATCTCACATATTCCATTTTGATCTGGTTCGTTCGTTATAACGTTTTCAAAAAAAGCTTCTGTACAATCTCTTGGATTTTGCAGTTCATTATCATGTTTATCGTTAATTGACACAGGACTGACATCAAAATTAAAAGCGCTCTCCTGCATGGAAATTGCTCTTTGATTGTGTTCATGCCAGATATAGTCAGGTACGATTGTAGGCGTTCTTAAACCTATTATGGCCTCCTGAAGATCATTGGCATTAATGGAGCTATAACTTCTTCCAAATTTGAGTATTTTTGCTACGGTTCGTAATGAAATTCGTGGCTTTTTGGAGGTATCAGTCGCATTCAGATCGAATTCTTGACTTTCTACAGTTTGGTCGTTTTTACACGATTGGTCGTTGCGTTCCACAGAATTTCGTTTGAAATATTCTGGATTATGTAGATCTATTTCTAACTGGGACCGTGATCGTACGAAGAGTGGTTTAGTTTTCAAATTCGAAACGGTTTTGGTTGTATTACTTCCTGTGTTGCAATGAATTGGATGCTCGATGGCTATAGATTGAGTCGGAACCGAGTTGTCGTCATTAGCCTTTTTTTTCTCTATGTTGGTAGAAGTCTCAACCAATTCTACTGTGGAAGAAATTTGCTGATTGTTATTGCTTAGATTTTCAGTGTATGACATGGACCGATGGAACGTGTTGGTAAGGTTTTGACGAGGTAAAACTTTTCTCGGCTCAGAGGTTAAATATTTGCCTTCGGGCAGCGCTGGCAGACCTACGCAAAAAAATAGAATTTAAGACGAATATAACTGAATATCAAAATGATCATACCTGAATCAAAATGCATCGAAGTGGATCGGTTATAACTATTACGTCTTGATTTGCTCAGGTCAATCTTATCCCGGCGAGGAATATCCACTGCAGTAGGTTGGTCCACAATTGCCCTGAAATTGGTTTGTATTTTAATAAGGAGTTTCGAATTTAGGATATATATATATCTTACCCTGTATCGGAAATAGATGGTAGTTCTTCGATCTCTACAGCAGGTGCTGCTATAATCTCCCGACTAGTTGATGCAGATACACTGCGTTCTCTACTGCCTTGGGTACTCAATTTATCGGGTCGATTTTGATATGAAATACTAATGCGAGATTTTCTACCTCGTGGCGATTCTGTAAGGTAGAATATGAATTGTATTGTAATTGAATCATTATGCAGCATGACGTTAGGGTGAACACAGGTTCACCTTAGGTTAAGTGAAGTAATAAAGGAGAGCGTTTCGATTTAAAACCTCCACGTCGTGATATTTTTATGAGTGACGAACCCTCAGTTGGTTAGATCAGCCACCAGCCTTCAAGTCTTATACTGTCTATTTAAATACAAACAACATTTAACGAACGGTACGCCCTAATGTTGACACAAACAATCTAAGGATCATGAATATTCGGCATCTAGGGAAGGTGCCACTATTCGATTGGCAGACGCCTACTGCAACCTCTGAAAATACTACCTCGCAGTGGCAAAAGCCGACTCCTTAAATCTGACTGATCGTACGATTCCTGGTACAGTTATGAATGCCGCCATGCCACGAGAGAGACGGATGCTCGAGCTGTTCGTGAGCGGCACAGGGAGAAGAAGCGAGAGGCAACTCGTCTCTATAGAACAGTGAACGGCAGCCCAATACAACCACAATATGAGTTTGTGTTGGTAAGTTGCTCTCTTGTTATATAGTTTTTTCATAACTATGAACAAAATTATAGCATAACAATCTAGGAAATAAATGATAAATATTACTGTCTTGCGCATGGCAACGTACATTAACATATAAGAATTAATTTTTACCCATTTTTATTGTCGTGCTAACAACAAGCGTAGACACAACCGCGTCGACGAATGCTCAAGTAAGACTGAATGCATTCGTTTGTTTTCATTCAATGTGTGTGAAAATACATGTGTGGCTCTCTCGCTCATGTTGCCCATGGGCTACCTTAAGCTGTTGACTGCTTTAGACAGAAATGTACAGTTGAGTGTGCAGAGTTGCTCCGAAGTAGAGGAGAATTCTAGTACAGAGTTAAGGCGAGAATGCGTGGAACAAGGCTGCATTCCCACAAGGACAGCAATGGTCAGCTAGTGACGGCCTTTTATAAAGTACTGAAGATATGAAAAGAACTTTTCAGTAATTTACTTGATACTGACGCTTTTCCAGAGGACCCCAATTCAATCCTTGACTATGGTGTAAACTCTCCACCCCCATGTGAGAGCGAGTGGCAATATCCTGCCATAAAAAACAAAGCAATTGAAGCCGATGATCTCCCAGCTGAATTGTTTAAGGCAGGCGGGGAGGAGCTGGTTAGGAGTAGGCATCAGCTCATAGGGAACATATGGCTAGAGAAGAGCATGCCCGGAGATTGAAGTCTCAATATGTTATGTCTCATACACAAGAAGGGAGATCGTAGTGAGTGTATAAGCCAATTTCCAATTGCCCACAACTTATTGGACCTTATCAGTCCGGCTTAAGATCTGGTAAATCCACGACGAATCAATCATTTACCTTATGATAAATCCTGGATAAAAAATTGAAAAAGCAAATTGACACCTACCACCTCTTGTCGATTTCAGAGGTGCCTTCGAATCTCCGATAAGGAATAGGCTATATGAAGCCATGTCCGAATTCGGCATTCCTGCAAAGTTAATACATCTGCGCAGATGTTCCCTTGAGAACACTAAGTCCTCGGTAAAGATTGGTAAGGATCACTCTGAACTATTCAAGACAGAAAGAGGGCTGGTGTCAACATGTCTGGTGTCATATTCCACATGAGCCACATGCCACTAGCCTACGCCGATAATATATACATCATTGGTCGGCATGTGCAGAATGTTACTGCAGTGTTCTCATCACTGGAAAAAGAGTCAGACAAAATGAGTTCAGCGGTAAACGAGGGCAAGACTAAAATCATGATGTCGACGAACAAAAAATCCTCTAGATGGGGACTAACCATAATGATTGAAAATTTTTGTTTTGAGGTAGTAGATGAATTTACCTATCTCGGATTTTCCGTCAACCGGAAAAATAGTGTCAAGTATTCCCCGGGCAATGACTTTGAATCAGCTATGCCCACCGCTTGAGCTCGCGAGCGAAAGTAGCTGCTTGTGCATTTACATGTACACATAAAGAGCTTTGTGTTTTTACACAAACACATACAAATCAGAAAGCGAAAAATACTCCGTAAAATATATATGGGCCCATCATCGTTAACGGAGAGTATCAGCGTCGTATGAATCATGAGCTGTACGAGCTGTACATTGACGTGGTCAGACGCATTAAGGTGCAACGGTTGCGTTGGCTAGGTCATGTTGTACGCATGGACGAAAATGCTCCAGCTCGAAAAGTCTTCGACAATGAACTCGTTGGACCGCGCAGAAGAGGTCGACCAAAACTCCGTTGGAAAGACCAGGTTACTGAGAACCTTACAGAACTCGGTGCAACGCTTATAATATTTTTCTATATGCGGTAAATAATCCACTGGGATTGTAAAGAAGTACCAGCTAAGTAAGTAAGTAAAGAAATCAAGTGGAGAATAGTGCTCACCAATAGATGTTTTACTGACTGCGGCAGCACTTTAGTAACACCACCTAATTTCGGGTACAAAGAAACAACTATACCGGGTGTTAATTTTACCCGGTCTGTTGTACGAACGCATGTGGAATTCTTTTAAACTTCAGGCCTATAAATAATGAACGACGTTCGTAAGTTGTAATGGGCCACGTAAATAAGTATGTAATTAAGAAAATTGGTTGGATTAGGCATTGCCTATCTCAGTGGTATGTAGCTTTGTGATGTCTAGCATCTTGGGGTTTGGTTACGAGCATTTTTTCCACGTGATCAAACCGGTTTCTTGTTTTTTGTTCAGAGGATATCCAGGTTGCCTTGTGGATATCTTAATACGGGAGTATGGTTCCACACACTATCATGTTTCTTGTGGACGCGAAGGTAACCAGTCTGAATCCCTTCATAGAATGTGTTATTGTGTAGACTGAATTTTCTGACTGGTGAAATAAGACCCTCTTCCCTTAGCATAAAATGTCAACTTGACGATTGGCTTCGACCCAATATAGGCCTGTATATTGGCTTTAAACTTAATCGACTTTCAACTTACGGTGTACTGCTGCTAAATACTTCATCTAAATACATTTAAAGTTTTTCAATAGTCAAACTTACCACCTGGTGCAGAGGTTTGCAAATAGTTGATAAGCTCATCTCCCTCTAACTGATTTGTATTACCCACATGACCAGAATAAATTTGAATATCTATTCGACGATTTGCATGGCCTGATGAATTGTTGTTCTGTACCCGCGAGCGTTTATTCGGTGAGGTATCGGTATTTTCTGAAATTTTAAATGTTGTTGAGAGTTATTGGACAATATATATGTTATACTACTTTTACATAAAACATAAACTTTCTTGAGCTTGTCTATTGTATTTTTAAAGCAAACAAAATAGTCTTAATTAATATACCAACATGGATCGTAGAAACACTAGGATCCTTGTGGGCTTTACATTTCCCTCACCCAGCTTACCATTTTTCTTTTTCTTTGCCGCCTGCTCTTCTTTTTGTTTCTGCCGCATCAATGTCTGTAGTTCTACTTGCTGGCGTTTTTCATTCTCCTTTAGCGATTGCGTAAATTTCTCACAAAATGTATGAAATATTTTAAAACATTCATCTAAACGAAATTTTGATGCATCTTCACAAAAGAAATCCGCCAATTTGAGACGTATATCGTCCAGATGGTTCATAGCCTCCTTTAATTGATTGATTTTATGGACGGACACCTGCAAGAATTCTCGCATTTGTTCCTGGATCTTTGCATCGATGTCCTGATTTTGTTGGAGTTGCCTACTAATTTTTTCCAATTGCATGTCTAGATTCTTAATATCGCTAGCAATTTGTTCTAGATTAATCCTAGAATATAAATCGTTTAGAGGTAAATTAAATATTTTCTTAATAAGTATTAACGATTTCGTTGGCATTTAACGGTATTTACTTGGAGACATTTTCCAAAAAGCTTAATTCTTTGGGGAAATTTTTCAATGCAGGTGAAAATTTTTCTATTTGGATTGCCATGAAGTGCATAAGATTCATACCGGGCTTATTGGCTCGTACGTCGAAAAATGCAGTCAGAGAAGAAAGACTCACACCGGCAGCATTTCCAGCATAACCACCCGAGTTGAGAAAATTACCCAAGATCATGACAATGTACAGTATATCCAGTATTATTTGGTTGTTCATTAGTTCTGCGATAGAAAAGAATTTGTTATGAAATTTTTTTATTGAGCATTAACATACTGTGTACCATTTCCAGCCTCAATCATGGCAGTTATGCTTGGTTCAAGATAGGTGATATTGGCTGCAAATTCCTCCTTAAGCAACATGCTCTCAATACTTAATTTGTAGCTGGAAAGTAGATAAAATGATACGGATTAGAGCTGGTTTCCACGCAATCCACCTATATCTCCTATTAACAATGTTATCCATCCAAAAGCGAGGTCGGAAATTATCTCATTTTTCACACTAATACGATGGGCAATTCACACGTATTCAAAGGTTTTCTTTGATTCAAAGCAGTCCGCATCTGATTGAATGTTATGAAAGCATCACCACACACGCTTGCTTCGCAATCAACACGAACACAGATATACGTACGTGTCAATGATTTGTTAGTTTTATTTTATCATTGATATAATCATTGGGGATGTAACGTGGAATTTGCATTTCAAGTCGACTCACAACGAGATGGATTGTGACTGATGGTGCGCGCTTTCAGGTCTTATAAAAGCAATAAACGACTCCCCCCCAAACTATGTTGAAAACGCAAGGACCAGAATCTCTATAGAAAAGGTGCCCCAATCGGACAAGCGAATGTCCTTGACAAATACTCGAGATGTACGCAACGTAAATGGTGCTACATCTATTACAACTGCACGGATTCGAATTTATATTTGGCAAGAAATTTAGAACATTTTCCTCACTATTCAGTCCTGCGCTGATTTGTACCTCGATTCCCTGACGGAAGATAAAGACGATGGGATAAGGAGAGCGTAGAGGAAACATACGACGTGTAATGTTACCTCTACGCTTTCCTAGAATGCACCTTTAATCCCACGGCATAAAAATTGTTCTTGAAGATTTTATTGCAAAAATAGAAAGAGAAGATATTTTTGCTTCATCAATCAGAAAATTCTGTCTACATACCCAAATGTGAGGCATCGAGTATAGACCGGTTTGCTTCGCCGCCACAAAAACCATGATAGTGAGATGAAAAAGATTTCAGTAAACAATTATCCTCAATGCAGTATGGCTATCCCCCGATCAAAACACTAAAAATCATACTGATTGATGAAAGGTAGTGTCTTGAAAGTGCTTGTGATCCCGACATAGCCACTGCCTCAATGTCTCAAGCATTTTGGACGTGCGTGTAATGTGCGGTGCAAATATTGACTCTGATCACCACCTTGATGCAGCCAAGGTCTCGTACTTAAACTCAAAGGAATCTAGACATCACGAAGCTGCATACCACCGAGATAGCCAGTGCCTATTCCAACCAACTCTCTCAATTACTCCAAACAAACCCCCTTGTTCTGGCGTTCCCGACACACAGTGGCAGCATATTGCCTATTCTATGACCACTGCCGGAACGACCGTACTAGGTTATGAAAATCCACGCTCAGACAAGCCCTGGTACGATGATGAATGTCTGAGGAAATGGATGCTGCATACAAGAAAATAGAAAAGGAGGGAGATGAAACGCCTGTTCAGGCGGAAAAAGCGTCTGTGGAAGAAAAGAGAGAGCCAGGATATCAAAAACTGCAGGGATAGAGGCGAGTTCCAAAAGTTCTACCAAAAGGTAAAAAGTAAAAGTTTTAGAACAGGGATCCCCACCCGTAAGGACAGAGACGGAAATCTGGTCACGGACACTCAGAGTGTGCTGCAAATATGGAGGGAACACTTTCAATCTATACTCGTTCCCGAAGGCAGCATAAGTGACGAAATAACAGCAATCATCGACGATGGAGTAGACTGTCCACCACCGAGTTAAAACGAGATCAGCACGGCTTACAAATAATAAAGCTGCGGGAGCCGATGGACTACCGGCAGAGCTTTTTAAAGCCGGCGGCGATGAGCTGGTAATCTGCATGCACCAGCTCATAAACACGATTTGGCTCAGGGAGTGCATGCTCGATGATTGGAATCTTAGTGTCCTATGTCCCGTGCTTAAGAAAGGCGATCCAAGTAAATGCACCAACTATCGCAAGATAAGTCTTTTACCCATCGCTTACAAGGTGCTGTCTAGTGTGTTATGTAAAAGACTAAAGCCCATTCTGGCGAACCTGATTGGACCTTATCAGTGTGGCTTTAGACCTGGTAAAACCACCACCGACCAGATATTCACGCTACGACAAATCTTGGAGAAGACCCAAGAAATGTGGATCGACAACTACCATCTGTTGATCGACTACAAAGCTGCATTCGACAGTCTGATGCGACTGAAATTGTTGGATGCTATGGCTGCGTTTGGTATCCCCGCGAAGATAATTCGACTTTGCGGCATGACACTGACTGACACAAAGTCTTCAGTGAAAATTGGTAAAAATCTGTCAGAGCCATTTTCTACCAAGCGAGGCTTTAGACAAGGCGATAGTCTGTCATGCGATCTCTTTAACATCGGAATGGAGATGATCATGCGAAAGGCTGCAGTGAACAGAAGTCACATGTTGCTCTCGTATGCTGATGATATAGATATCATTGGACGTGGATTGCGAGATCTTACTGCGGCTTTTTCGAGCATAGAAATGCAGTCGGCTAAAGTGGGTCTGGTGATAAACGAGGACAAAACCAAGTTATTTGTTTCAACGAACAAAGAGTTCACTCGTTTGGGACGCTGCATGAACGTTGTCAACAAAGCGCTCTCTCGAAGAACAAAGATCCAGCTCTACCTGTCTCTAATTCTACCTACCTTGCTCTACGGCGCAGAATCCTGGGTTATGCCTCAAGCGGATCAATCTATTCTGGGAGTATTTGAGAGAAAAATACTACTCAAAATATTTGGACCCATCCTCGTTAACGACGAATACCGTCGTCGAATGAATCATGAGCTATATGAGCTGTACAACGACATCGTTGTCGTAGTCAAGCGCGTTCAAATAGACCGAATGCGCTGGCTTGGACACGTTGTACGAATGGACGAAAACGATCCGACTCGAAAAGTCTTCGGCAATAAACTCGATGGGCGGCACAGGATGGATGGACCAGGTGAAGGAGCTGTGAACTAATCTTGGTGTGACGAACTATCTACGGAGCGCAAAAGACCGAAGCGCTTGGAATACTTTTCTACGTGCGGCAACTAATTCATAAATTTCAGTTGTTGCTGCCATTTGAGATGAAGAAGAAGAAGAATAATAATAGTCCAAAAGTACAAAAATGTTTCACATTGCATATATGTTTTGTAGTTGTAACTTAATTATATAAGTGGCAAAGCTAACACCGGCCCTTCTGGTAGGTATCGAAACAAAATACGTACTATTTGACCAAAAATTTCTTATAAATATTTTGTTATTAATTAAATGAATCGAATAAATGAATACAACAACTACTTACTCTGGTATCTTCGTTAATAACAGTATAAATTTTTCGGCACTGCCCAATTTTTCTTTCTCAGGGTATTCATTTAATGTTGTTATCTCTTCGGAACCTGGCAAAAGGTTTAGGAGCCCTTGCAAACGTTCTGGGCCAATAACTTTATGATTACCCGAACGTATAAGTTCAACTATGGCCTCGTTACTGTCATAACTGAAATACAAATTGTTGTGATCAAATTTAATAGAGGGAGATGAGAAAAAGTAGTGCAAGTACAGAGCGGGACTAGTTTTAATTAAGATTTTGATCGTATCGGATAATAAATTACATTAGAAGTGTTATAAGACTGCAACAAATTGTATGCCGCATGTGCAGTTAGGGACCTAACGTGACATGATAATTAGCAGTCGCCACTACTGTGAATCTTGTCTCAACCTTCAACATTTCGGTCACCTCGACACTGTCTACAAAAATTTCGCAGTAATCGAGTGTCAATCGGTACAAGCTATTCAAAAAAAAATTTAAGTTCGGATTAATAGATAAAGTGTGGGTGCCGTTGTATGCCAAAATCTTTTCCATATCTAATTCTTGAGAGGAAAGGGGAATATGAGGAAATTGATGAGTATAGTAAAAAATATTTTTTTTACAACTTTGTACTTTGTACTCATATCAACTTTGTACTTGCAACACCTTTTTGCATCTACATGTCATAGATCATACCCTTTGAATTGCCTAAGAAATATATTTATATTTAGACTTCGTTTGCCATCTATCAGATGAACCGTTGAACTTTCCTTTTTCGATTTACCATCAACGGCATCACCACTTTTGGACTGATCTGGTTTTACAGTTTTCAAACAGAATAATTGTTCCATTTCATCAAAATCGATGTTCTCCTTAGTTCTCTCCTTCATCAACGTCCAACAATTTCTTTTACCAATAATTTTTTGTGGCAGTATTTTATTCCAAGATAGGCTTTTCATTTTGGGCTTAGGTGATGGGGTGTTTTGATGAGGTAATAGCACATTTTTGATCGTGCGGGAATTTAAGCTACCGGGAGGCAAAGGTGGACCACCAGGTACAGGAGGAGGTGGAGGCATACCTGGTACCGGCGGGGGTGGTGGCATTCCTGGTATCGGTGGGGGTGGTGGCATTCCTGGTATCGGCGGAGGTGGAGGCGCGCCAGGCATAGGCGGTGGTGGAGGCATTACTGGCGGGGGTAATGCCGGCGGTAATACTGAAACATTTGGTATTTGCTGCTCCGCGGGCTTACTAGTCACAGTAGATGGTGACTGTTCTTCAGCTTCTGCCTTCGCATCTGGTAGACAAAGCGATATGGGAGGCGTAGAAGATATAGAGCTTTCGTCACTACAACTACATCTCGGGCACGTCAAATTATGAGCTATAGTAGAACGCAACAAACCATCCGAATCATCTTGACTATTTACAAGTGTTGCTCTGTGAACCAACTTTTCTGCTGTATTCCATATAATGTTACTTATATTCGCCTTGGCGTCTATGCTTAGCAGATGTTGCAGTATATTGAGAAATATAGATTCTTGAGTTGCATTTACCTTGAAGAAAATTATAACAAAGAAATTCTATTTACATACATGTATAATGACATTACGAATATTTATTTTTACCTGCCGTAGTATAGCCTGTGTAATATCAATATGTGAATTGATGTTGACGCCGTTGAAACTCTGTAAGCTAGGAGGCTCCTCTGATCCGACATCAACTTGTAACAAAAAGTCACCAACGCCTTGTGATAGCTTTCTGTAAATGTTATTATTACAATTAATTTATTTTCTTAAATGAAACTAATAAGATAGAACAACCCGAGTACAATTTTCAGAGCAAAATTTTTTTAGAAAATTTGATTGTTCTAAAGTCCCATGTAAAAGGCACTTTTCTGACTTTTCTTGAAATAAGGACGAAAAGGACACGTAAGTAGTCCAGACTTTTGGTTTTAAAGCAGAGCAGGTAAAATTTTCTAAGCTACATTTTTGTAGAACATTTAAATTTCGTAAGGTCCCATTTTTAGGATCTTTTCTGACTTTTCTCGAAAAGGGACGAAAAGGATATGTGTGATGCCGAGCTGGAGAGTGGAAACGTTCCAGAAAAGAAAAACCTTGTTAAATTTCATTAAAGACTTCTAAAATCGAAAATGCACTTAAACAATACGAAACATTGATACTTTTACAATATTAGGTAACTGCTTACACAGTGCTTTGAAAAGAGACAACATGATTGATAAAAGTCGGAGATATCGATTTTTGGTCTTAGTAAACTTTGTTAACCGCAAGTAAACTTTTCTGAGCAACATTGTTGTAGAACATTTAAACGCCGTGAGGTCCCATTTTAAGATCCTATTCTAATTTTTTTCTAAATAAGAACGAAAAGAACACGTAAGGAGATGTAGAGAGAGAACTTTACCGGGGTCCCAAACCCGAGCTGAGAATATTGTATTGTTTTTTTGGTGTAGGTGTAGTTTCTAGCCGATTTTACACATCTTAGAATAGAAGATTGCATACCGAATTTCAGTTCGTTATCTCTTAAACTACGTATGAAGTCGCAGTGACAGGTAGACGGACACTCCCAAAAAGGGGTGATTATATGGGAGGTGGGAGTAGCTATCTTCCTTAGAGGATAAAGTCTTGCATACTAAATTTCTGCTCGGTAGCTCTTTAACAACGGCTGTAATCGCGGGGACAGACACCAAAAAAGGGACAGTTTGTATGAGGATGAAAGTAGTTTTTGACCGATCTTGCTTAACTTAACTTGCTTAACTTAATCTTCCCTTTAAGGATAAAACCATCCATATTTTAGCCATGTATCTCTTAAAGTACGCCTGTAACCAAGTGGACAGACTGGCGGACACCCATTAACAGGGAGAGTTTGTATTGGAGGTGAAAGATGTTTATTGGGAATTTGCCTATCCTGAGCTTACAGGATAGAAGCTTGGGTACCAAATATCAGTTTGTATGGGAGGTGGCAGTAGTTATACCCTCACCCTGCGGTTAGGAGGGTATATACTAGGGATGTAACGAACGTTCGCATTCGCATATGCGAATGCGAATTATTCGCATCATATTGTACATTCGCTTTCGCATTCGCATTCGTATAAATATATATTTCAACATTCGCATTCGCTTTCGCATTCGCAAAAAAATTTCTTAAATACAAGTAATAATGAGACTGGCATGCAAGTGGTCACGTTTTCAGTCTCTCATGAAAAAAAAATTGTTAGCTGAATACAAAAAAGAGAAAAAAAATTATATTTCAGAAGATCCTATATTGTAATGGAAACGAAAAAGCTCGAAATACCAAAAGTTAGTACCTTTGGCTCGCCAGTTCTTAGCTACGCCTTCGGGAAGTGTTCCTAGCGAACAGTTGTGTAGTGGAGCCGGACTTATCTATGATCCACTAAGAACTAGATTGCATTGCGAAAAAGCAGCGAAGCTTCTTTTTGTTAAATACAACTTGGCTCTACTAAACTTTGAATACTGAATATCAAAGTTTTCGAAAGTAAATAAAATAATTGTTTAGTTACCTTAAAGACTGAATTTCTGAGAATTATATATATTTTTGTTTTTGTTTTACTTTGAAATAAATATTTTATGTTTAATTACTTAACTGGAATACATATTTTATTTTGAAAAGGCAGACAAACTAAATTATTCGTTTGCGTAAACCATTTTTTGACTTTCGCTAAACAGTTTTGGAATATTCGCTTTCGCATTCGCATTCGCAAAAACCAAAATTAAGTATTCGCATTCGCATTCGCTTTCGCAAAAAAAATATTCCAATATTCGCTTTCGCATTCGCATTCGCTAAAGCACATTCGTTACATCCCTAGTATATACCATTTGATACGACCCCGTAGAAGGTTTTATTTTAGACCCTAGGTTACTTTAAACCAAATTCTATTCGTGGCATTTTAAATCGTTTGATCCATGCCCGCTGCGGGAGCCGATGGACTGCCGTCAGACCTTTTTAAAGCCGGCGGCTATGATTTGGTATGCATGCTCGATGATTGGAATCTTAGTGTCCTATGCCCATTGCTTAAGAAAGGCGATCCAAGTAAATGCAAAAACTATCGCAGGATAAGTCTTTTACCTATCGCTTACAAGGTCCTATCTAGTGTGTTATGTGAAAGACTAAAGCCCACTCTGGCGAACCTTATCAGTGTGGCTTTAGACCTGGTAAATCCACGACCGACCAGATATTCACACTAAGACAAATCCTGGAGAAGACTCAAGAAATGCAGATCGACGCCTACCATCGATTAAAAAGCTGCATTCGACAGAAATTGTCGGATGCTATGGCTGAGTTTGGTCTTTAGTAAAAATTGGCATAAACAAAACATCGTAATGGATATGATCTTAAGGAAAGCTGCTTAAACAGGAATGGTACCATCTTCAACAAAAGTCATATGTTGCTCGCGTATGCTGATGATATAGATATTATTGAACGTGGATTGCGAGATGTTACTGCGGCCTTTTCGAGCATTGAAAAGCAGTCGGCTGAAGTGGCACTGGCGATAAACGAGGAAAAAACCAAGTTTTTGTTTCAACGAACAAAGAGTCCACTCGTATAGGACGCTGCGTGAACGTTGACAAATGTAACTTTAAAGTGGTATAATGTCAGCCTGAAAAACAAATGACGAGTATTGATTGGAAACCACTGCTACTATGCGCTAAGCAAGCGATTTAATGGCAAAGCGCTCTCTCGGAGAACAAAGATCCAACTCTACCAGATTCTAATCCCAACTGTCTTGCTCTACAGCGCAGAATCCTGCGTAATGACACCAGCGGATCAATCTATTCTGGAAGTCTTCAAGGAAAAATACTTCGCAAAATATTTGGACCGATCTTCGTCAACGGCTAGTATCGTCGTCGAATAAACCACAAACTATACAACGATATCGATACAACGTAGTCAGGCGCGTTAAAATGGACGGAATGCGCTGGCTTGGACACGTTGTACGAATGGATGAAAATGTTCCAGCCCAAAAGGTTTTCGTCAATAAACTCGATGGGCGGCTCAGAAGGGGGCGACCAAAACTTCTTTGGATGGACCAGGTGAGAGTTGTTATCTACACTTGGTGTGACTAACCATCTACGGAGCACAAAAGACCGAAGCGCTTGGAATTCTTTCCTAGGTGTGGCTACTGATAGATGAATTTCTGTTGCTACTGATTTATTTTCGAATTAATTTGAAGCTTTGACTTAGTTCTCAGTTGGCACCGTATAGGACCCTTACGGTAACCACATACAAAATGTGAAGTGATTTGAAACTTTTTCCATTTGTTTACGTATTTACAAACACTTTTTACACTATAACCTTTTTATAGTTTTACTACATGTCTGTAAACATCTGGTCTTACGACCGAACGTAATATCTCCAATCGTTTACGCTCCACAAGCAGACAAATAAAAGTGCATAAGTAATTTCATTTAGTAAATTGGCTAAATTCTGAATCTTGAATTGGATTAGATTATTTAACAGTCAGTTTACAGGACAGAAATTTCTGTAATGGTGTTTTACAAATTTGTGTGTACCAATAACTTTAAGGTGCAGGACGAAGTTTATCGGCACAGCTAGAACATGTTATATAGAAACTTTATCTTATAAACAATTATAATATTATTGCGAACGGCATTTAGCAGACAATTTCAAAAGTTTTGTTTAATCATCACAACACAGAAAACACGTTCTTCTAAAATAAAACAGGCAAACAAATGAGATCACTTGGATTGTAATTAATCATATAACGATTTAGTCATGTTTACATGCTGGGTAGTTTTGTGGTTAATCCATATTAAATAAAGATATATTCTAAGCACTTCTTTTTAATTACGTTTGTTTTTTTTTTACAAATATATATTTTTAACATCATCCAGCATAGGTATATTTTTAGCAACATATGTCCATATTTGTTTTTTTTTCCAATAATATTCGAAATTTGTATATGTTTTTTTTTTTAACAAGTGCCTATTTTTAGCCACAATTTAAATTGGCAAACAACTACAAATTCTTCCCACACATACACATATCTTACATATTTAAAAATTCGGTATTTGTGCCGGCATTATTCGATACGATTTGTAGTGTTTTCTCCATTATTTGTTTTTTTTTTAATATTTTTAAAATAATTTTATGCTAATAATAATTTTATCTACATATTTATTCTAATTTATATTAATTCTTTAAGCAAATTGTTTTTGTTCCGATTTACGACCGTTTTGTATAGACTCGAGTGTTGCACTGAAATTATGGGCACTTGAGATTAATAAAAGAGCGACAAAATCATTCATTGAAAGTCTTGCGGATAAAGTTGCGGTTAAGGCTAGCCCTTGATTAACTGTAAAAAACATCAAATCACGGCGAAAATGTTATACTATACAGTGGTTAGCAGCTTATTAAATAAGTTTTATAGCATTATGAAGTACCAAAAAGTTCATTGATGAATTTCGTATTTTCATGTTACTGTTATACATTTTGTGTAGCCTCACTCTTAGAGATGAGGGTATATAGCATTTGATACGAGAAAAAGGTACAGTAATGGAGACGAGTTGAGTCCCTAGTATCTTAATTATTAAATTATCAAATTATTTAGGAAATTGTTTTTATTATTATTAGCCTTTAAAACAACTTGACAACATATATATTTATGTCTAAGTGTCTAAGTCAGAGGCCGAAATAATCAAAGATTTCTATTCGCTTCGATCTTGTGCGCACCGTCACCAGTCAGTCCTACCAAGCAGCGACAGTGATTCCTCCACCTGGTCCTTCCAACGTAGTCGCGGTCTCCCTCTTTTACGCCGTCCTTCGAAGACTTGATAGAATACCTTTCGCGCTGGAGTTTCCTCATCCATTCTCACGACATGACCTAGCCAGCGTAATCGTTGTATTTTGATTCGCTTGACCACATCAATGTCGTGGTATAACTCGTACAGCTCATCCTAAACTCACTGTTTACGCAAATGGGTCCATATATTTTGCGGAGTATTTTTCTCTCAAACACCGCCAGATGAGCTGCATCTGTCTGTGTAAGCACCCAGTTACAGTTGGACTTTGGTGGTTCGAGATAGGGTGGTGTTTATGAAGTGTTCGCGTAGCCCAGAGAAACACCTGTTGGCGAGCACTATTCTCCGTTTTATTTCAAATCTGACACTGTTGTTTTTGTACATGGCGGATCCTGGGTAGATAAATTCATCCACTACCTCAAAGCAACGGGTGGACACTTCGTTCGATGACACCATTAACTTCGTCTTGTCCTCATTCACTGCTAAACCCATTTTCGCTGACTCCCTTTCAAATGATGAGAAGACAGCTGTTACCTCTCGCATCGTTCGACCGATAATGTCGATATCATCGGCATATGTTAAACGCTGCTTTCCTTAACACCTTCTACATCACAATGTTGAACAGTAAACATGACAAACTATCACCCTGCCTAAGACCTCCCGTCGTATCGAATGGTGCAGATAGATCCTTGCCAATCCGAACAGAGGATTTGGTATTCGTAACGGTACACTGGCAGAGACGAATTATCTTCGCAGGAATACCGAATTCAGACATGGCTTCGTAATGTCGATGCCTGATGGGACTATCGAAGACAGCTTTGTAATCAACAAAGAGGTGGTAAGTGTCGATTTGCTTCTCATGGGTTTTCTTCAGGATCTGCCGTAGTGTAAATATCTGATCCGTCGTGGATTTGCCTCAGTAACTGCCTGATCAGCCTCATTTTGGAAAAAATACGGCCCGATGATGTCTCCAGCCCATAAACCGTACCAAACAGTCACTCTTTGTGGGTGTATTGATTTTTCGACAATCATTCTTGGATTATCATTCGCCCAAATGCGGAAATTTTGCTTATTGACGAATACACTGAGGTATAAATGTGCCTCATCGCTGAAGATGATTTTCTTCGAAAATTTATCATCCACTGTTACCATTTCTTGCCACCATTCTGACCATTTTCTTTCTCGAGTTTTCATAGCCAGTAAAGGACCTGTAGGCGGGTGGCTAATCCACCCATCAGGGTTCGTCGCTCACTATCTGCCACTATTCATAATAAAAACAACCAAATATCACGAACAACGTTGCCTAGGTGCAACCACATAAAGGATGCATGAGACGCCAGATTCACTTTACATCTGCAGCGGCACCCAACATTTCCCGACATTCCCTTGTATAATCCGAACCATAGTATTTGAACATCGTCCACAGGATATTTCTGATTTGGCTCAGTTCGAATATGATCTAACCTGCAGAAAAAACTATTCTACTTACTTACTTAAGTGGCCCATTACAACTTACTAATGTGGTTCATAAATTTGAGGCCTGAACTATTAAAGAATTCCACACGCTTCAGTCTTCTGCGTGCGTTCTCCAGTTAGTTCTACCAGAGGGTGGCAAGTCACCAACCACTTGGTCTTTCAGGTTCGCCATCAAACACCTTTCTCGCTGAAGCATTTACATCCATCCTGGAAACATGCCATCTCAGCCATCTTTGTCGTTCAATTCTGACTCTTTTAGCTTCACGGTGCGTCCCCAACGAGAGGACTCTTTGTTCGTCGAAATCATTATTTTTATTTTGTCGTTCTTGATCGCTTAGCCCATTGTTGCTGACTACTTTCCTAGTGATGAGAAAACTGCAGTAACATCCTGCAGATTTCGGCCAATGATGTCTGTATCATCGGCATAGGCTAGTGGCATGTGGCTGTTGTGGAATATGGTGCCGACATGTTGACACCAGCCTTTTTCATCACTTTCTCCATAACTATATTAAATAGTGTACAGGACAAGCTATCACCCTTCCTGAGACCTATTTCCGTGTTAAATGGTTCAGAGTGATCCTTACCAATCATTACCGAGGATTAAGTGTTTTCCAAGGTACATCTGCTTGCAGGGATACCAAACTCAGACATGGCCTCATATAGCCTATTCCTTATCGGAGAATCGAAGGCAGCTTTGTAGTCGACAAAAAGGTGCTAGGTGTCGATCTGCTTTTCATGAGGATTTATCGTAGAGTGAATATTTGATCCGTCATAGATTTATCAAGTCTAAAGCCGCACTCATATGGTCCAATTAGTTTTTCTTTAATTGGCTTTAGACGTTCACACAATATGCTTAAAAGGGCCTTGTACGCAATTGGTAATAGGCTTATTCTTACACCCACTACGATCTCTTTTCTTGTATATGAGACATAACAGATTAAGACTCCATTCCCCAGGCATGCTTTCCTCTAACCAGATGTTCTCCATGAGCTGATACATGCTCCTAATCAGCTCCTCACCGCCTGCCTTAAACAATTTAGCAGAGAGACCATCGGCTCCAGCTGCTTTGTTGTTTTTAAGGCGGGATATTGCGACACGTATCTCGCTTTGGCTCGGAGATGAACAGTTAATATCATCGTCATGGATTCGGGCGGGGCTTCTGGAGTGGTGTCCGAATCCAGTAAATTTCTGAAATGATCTCCCCAAATCTTCAGAACGTTATTCGCTGTCCTTGCAGGAGGGCAACCCTTTTACACGCATTATCGCCTTAACTCTCTGGTAGAATTTTCGGGCTTCCCCTATACATCGGAACAACTCTGTGCACTCATCCTGTCTCTTCTTCGGCTGCTTCTTTTTCCGTCTAAGGAAAAACTATTTTGCTGGCTTAAAAATTCAACATCAAAACCAGTAAGAAAGTTTCAATCGGGCAAACCAACTTACATATACCCTCACCCTCAGTAAATTACACTATGTAACAAGATTTTTGTCCCTGGGCTGTAATTGTTATTTCCTAGTCAGTTAGGTCCCAAAAGTATAGAAAACAGCTATTGTTGCAAGATAACTTTGCTTTTTTGACCATGGCAGCGCATATCTGCGTTTATGCGTGAATGGCCACAACGAACTGAATTCACAGTGGGGAGGAACAACGTCAAGTGGGAGCCCTTGGTGGACCCCCAGAAGGTACTGATGCCACCACTCCACATCAAACTGGGCCTTATAAAGCAATTCGGTAAAGCTCTCGACAAAAATTTTTCAGCGTTCAAGTACCTACAAGACTTGTTCCCTAAGCTCTCTGAGGCAAAAGTTACAGCCGGTATCTTCGTTGGACCACAAATAAAGAAAATCTTCGAGTGTGAGGAATTCCCCAAGAAGCTCACTCGTGTTTAGAAAGCTGCTTGGATGAGTTTTATATCAGTGTTACAGGGATTCCTAGGCAATCACAAAGCCGCAAACTACGTGGAGCTGGTCGAAAGTCTGGTGGAGAACTACGGCAAAATGGGCTGCAGGATGTCTCTCAAACTCCATATTCTGGATGGACATCTTGACAAATTCAAGGAGAACATGGGAGCATATTCAGAGGAGCAAGGCGAGCGGTTCCATCAGGATATAATGGAATTTGAGCGGCGATACCAAGGACAATACAATGAGAACATGATGGGAGATTACATCCAAATTAGAGAAAGTGACTCGCAGTATAAACGCAAATGTCGAAAAACCACCTGCTTCTGATTTACTTTTATGTTTTGGGTTTTCTGAAGTTTTAATAAAATCTAGTTTTGATTTATATGTGCTGTTCTGTATGAATTTCTCTGTAGTGAAAGACTCAAAAACGTTTTTCTCATAATTGTAGCATATTTTAATGAATCACATTGTCCTGGTCACAAAAGCAAAGTTTCCGAGGAATATTAGGTGGTTTCCATACTTTTAAGACATAACAGACTAGGAAATAACAATTACATCCCAAGGACTGAGAAATTTTATATTTTTGTTACATTGTTTTATCTGTTATATTGATATTATTACTCGATTTCTAAAGTGGGTGAAGTGGTATATTTGTATGGGAGGTACAAGAAGGGGAGCGGCTAGACTTCCAGATTTTTTATCCAAAACTTAATCCTGATTAAGCTTAACAAAATACAGAATTTGGGCACGATCGTGTCGAGTGTATTGATTTTATTACTCCATCTCCAAAGTGGGCGAGATTGTACATTTGTATGGGAGTCACCATAAGGTGCGTTGCTAGACTTTCAGATTTGTTTTCCAAAACTTAAGTCTATTATAGCTTAACAAAATCTAGAATTTGGGAATGATCATGTCAAGTGCATTCGTATTATTACTCCATCTCCAAAGTGGGCGGAGTGGTACATTTGTATGGGAGGTACCAGAAGAGGCGTGTCTAGGCTTTTAGATTTATTCCCAAAAACTTATTAATTATATTAATCGACCTCAAAGTGGGCGGTACCAGAAGGGCCGCGGTTAGACTTCCTGTTTTTTCTCCAAAACTGTATCCTGCTTCATATTATTACTCGATTTCTAAAGTGGGCGGAATAATGTAATTGTATGGGAGGTTCCAGAAGGGACGGGACCATGTAGCCCATTTTGGTAAAATATTAACTCGTGACATTTAAGACATATGGTTGCGTCTTTCGAAAGTTATCGTGTGCACTAGACAGACAGACAGACGCACGTGGCTCAAACGATTCATAAATCGAATTTAGTTCAATGAAACCTAGGGTCTAAAGTGACTCATTCTGTGTGTTACACCCGTAGGGTGAGGGTATACAAATGGTTTTGAACATACTTATATTTTTTCTAGGTAAGACATGTCCGATTAGGTCTGCCATTTTATTTATCTATAAGCTGTCCTTGACAACATTCCTATCTGTCCACCAAACAGTTTTTAGTAAAATTAAAGTACGATATTTTTGTGATTTTTTTTGTATACTTGTTTTTTTTTTGTTTTATTAATTTTGTTTGTCATACAATTTTAACGACTTATTCAATTATAGTTTATTACTAATATTAATATTAATCTGGTTTTAGGTTTACAAATTAAGAAAAATGTATAAAAATTGTAATTACAATTCAAAAACAAAAAGTGTAAAGATAAAATATGAGAATGAAAAAAAAACAATAATTTATAAAACTAGAATTAATCGAATTAATTTAAAGTTGAAGTTTTCTTAACAGAACAAAAAAACAACAAAATGTGTTTGTTAACATTTGCATATTAATTATTTATAAATGTCATATACGCATGTAAGTGTGAGTGTGTAAGTTGGTGTTATGTTTTTTTTTTTTTACTTTAATTAACTTCACTTGTAGTACTAAATTGTAATTTACTTATATAACTAAGGTTGTAATTAATAAATTAATCGTTTTTGTTGTTTTTGCTGCTGTTGATTTAGACAAATCCTTAGTAATAGTAAAAGTACATGGAAGTTAGTTAAAGATTGTGTGTGTGTGTGGACTTTTTGTTTGTATTAAATCTGTTAATTTACAAAAAATAGTTATTAATCACGTTATAGTAATATTGTATTAAATCAGTTAATTTTCTTCGTTATAGGCTAAAGTTAAAAATCTTAGAAAATTAAGAAAAATATTAAAAGTAAATATAATAAATGTCTTTAAATAATTTGTGTAATGTGTTGGTAATAAAAAAATAGGTAAATGTCTTTTAAATTTTCGTTTTTGTATTGTTAGAAGGTTTGCAAATAGCCAACCTGCGGTTTTTTTAAGTTATTTTTTTTTCGTATTGTTCCAATAAAATTCACAGTGTTTTATTGCCACTTTACAATTTTATTTGTATTGATTTTTCTTTTTGTTATTAGTTTTATTTAGTTTGTTGGTTTTGTATACTTTGTTTTTTGTTTTTGGCTTTCAACCAATGAGGTTTTGTGACTTTGGTGTGGTGCACCACCGACAAAATGGATGTACAATAGTATTAGTAATATTTCAGTTTTTTTTTTTTTTTGATTATAAATTTTCTACCAAAGGACATTTGTTAATCTACTTAGTAGTAACTAGTTGTTGTTGTGGGTTAGGACGGGGAGAGAGTTATTTCAAAATCTACTTTCAAACATTACTAGGGCTACAAGAAGATAATAATACATAATACATACTACCACTTTGCCGACTATAGCTCTCTAAACACTTATAGATTACTGCATTATCGTTCTGTTGTATGCAATAGTTTGTAAGACAATGTCCATCGACAGAGGCCATTGGTCTTTGTATACCCATATTAGTATAATTTAACTCTTGTTTTACATATGTTTTCTCTCTTAGCTTTATGTATAAAGTACTTTGTATATATGTGAGTTTGTATGTAGGTATATAAAAACCGAATTCATAGATTATTTTTATTGCTTTCGTTTGCATTGATTCACTTTTGATTTTCTCACAAAAAATAAAAATTCGAATGTTCTCAAAATTTGTATAGGGGGTTTGGTGTTTAGAGTGAAGGGGGCGACTTCAACAATATCTATGTAAAGATTTTGATTTGAACAAGTTTTAACAACAATTTATTTGGACGGTTTTGTGTTTTACCATAGAATTTTGTTTTTGTTCTGTTACATGAGAGGACGTTTCATATTTGGTTTCCTTAAGGTATTTTGTGGTGATTAAATTCTTAATGTCATGTTTGTCATTATTGGCCAAAAAAAAAAAAATTTTGTATATTGTGCGTGAATGAGATGTGCAAAAATCTATTGAAGATACAGTGATAATAGTATATTATATTTCTCAGATGGAAATTATGGTGTTAAACTCAATTCTTAGGAGATTATAAAGTTAAAAAGAAATGACAAATAAGTGTTTCAACTAAACTTGAATCCGTTGGAATAGTAGTCCTGTTTTGTGTGCAACAGAGAACACCAGCGATACACCGGCACAATAAGTACACAGTCTGTGTCTCTGACACAGCAAACGCAGACTTTGCGGTGTGTGTCTTTAACTCAAGATTCAAAGGGTGTAACATACACAGTATATTGTGGTCAACTACGTCTCTGACGTCAACGAAAACTGTCTTGTATTTTTCGCACAATGTGCGAGCAGCAATTGTATACATATGATAGGAGCAAACACAGCACACAAAGTGTATAACTGCTCTCAGTGTTTAAAGTTTTGCAATCGACTCTCCTCTGTACGTGTATTTTATTGTGGAGTTTGAACAAAAACAACAATTTAGTCATTTTAGCTCCTGCTGTACACTTGTTACACATACTGTGTCGGTATCACCAAAAACTGATGCACTCACGAGACAGCGTGTGACAGCAACACTGTGCGCTCTTGATTGATTGGAAATAATACTGTGTGTCAATGATCGTACAGTTAAGGGTTGCTATGTATGTGACCGACACAGAAATATCTATGTGTGTACCAGAGAATGGCAAGGGTACACCCTAACAATAAGTGTACCCGAATCATTTGTGCGTTTACGACACTTAGAGTGTGATCGGCACTCTAAAATAAGGGTTTTTGCCTTGTACTGATAATTTCGAACATGCTCATACGCACAATCGCAAACAGATTTCGTGCTCTTTTTCTGCATGTATACATGAGTTGAGGCCGATCAAAATGCTCAAGCAAAAGGAATGAGCGAAGTTGAGAGCAAAATACTTGAGACAAACAATATGTGAGAGACATGTGTGTGTTGTTATTCTTGCATTAGCTACATACATGCAGACATATTTGTTTTTAAATATGCACATATATGTGAAATGAAAATAAAAATCCGTGTTTTGCTGCTTCATTGCGTCCCAATGTGCACAAATGCGAATCAGAAATCAGTTTCGGATCCGGATCGGATTCAAATGCGGATATAAAACGGATTCGTTTTTAAAAAGGAATTTCAAACGAAATCGGATCTGGATCGGATCCGGAATCCGATTCGGAAAAAATGTCCGTAGTATCGGATCCTATACTGATCCGCATGGCACACTGGGCAGCGATCAGTGCTCAATGCCCTGCTCATGCATAAAAGTTGAAGACACTCGAAATCATAACTGCAAAACATGAGCGTTTCGCTCACAGCGCATTATTGCGCATTGCTTTTTGTGATCTATCGTTGCTGTTCGTACATTTGCTTTTAGTGCACTGTGCCGTTCACTTATCTACGCAAAATTTTTGGGTGTGTGGTGAAATAGAATCGACGCTTACTGTTTGAATGAGTGACGAAATGCAAAAACACGAAACACGGAAAGCGATTTGTGCGTTTGGGTGTGTTATTCTTTTCTTGCTGTTTGTGAGTGCGACAAGCACTCCAAATTTATAAGTGTGATTCGGGTGCCAAAAGTGACACCCTTGACGTTCTCTGGTGTGTACAGTAAGTAACAATAATTACTGAATTTGCAGTTCTCTGGTGTGCAATAAATACTAAACATACTCCTTAACTGTGTCCAAGACCCATATGTTGTTAATAATATCAAAAGACTTTCGTTAGACCTTCTAACAGAAGGTAAAGGTAATGCATTTTAAGACTTCTATGAGGCTACGTTGATCAGGAAGACAATGCTCCCTTCACTGGTTCGGTGGACGTAAAGGAAACAAATGGCTCGGTAAGGTGCAGAGAGAAGCGTCTCAGTATATCACAGGAATTCTCAGGAATTATTGTTTAGTCTTTTTAAGTCTGAGATGATCAAGGCAGAGGCAAGTGTTGCAGGAATTTGCCCTATAGGAAATTCAAGAGAGTGCTCCCCATCGCTATTCTTCATACTGGGATCTATCGCTATTCTTCATACTTCACCCCGAGGTATCCCATTCGCGTTGTTGTAAATTAACACGCTTTCTATTTTTAGTTTCACAACTTACGGCACCTACTTGTTTATCGACGAATGCGAACGTCACTGTTTGAGTAGCGACGATTGACTCGACAGTTATACTGCGGAGTTGCTGACGACAACATCGAGGGGTCCGGCAATGAAAGAAAAATTAATTTTTTATTTGTTAGATGACTGGAGCCAGAAGTTGAATCTGGGATCTCCCGCATGGTAGCCGCGTGTTCTAACCATCATGCCACGGTAGGCCCCAGCTATACATCTGCAGGAAATGTACGAAGACAGTGCTCGGTTTAATCGCTTACTTTGGCTTTTTTTTATAAATTTCCCACAATCTGGATATTATTGAGTTACAATTGTCCTCCGTAGCTAAGTATCTTTGTGTACACTAAACTGGTAATATGGAACTGAAAGCTTTTTATGAATGTCTAAAATTCATAGCAGAAGCTTGGAAAGTATACTCTAAGTAAACGACGACAATGCCTGGTTCGGTGGTACAACGTAAAGGAAACAAATTTCTTGGAAAGGTGCAGAGAGAAGCATTCTCACAGAGATTTTCTGGAATTATTGTTATGCACTGGCAATACATTAGTTAAACTACGTACAGACGCTTGTCAGTTCTTACAATATTGCCTGAAAGTGTTCAGAATATGTCTAACAACCGTGTGAACTTAAAATTTGTGTCTGGCAAAGTTATCAGAAAAAGCAATGGCATTACATTGTAAAAAAACAATACTGCCAGATATCCGACAATCGTGTGAACACAAAATGCTGCCTTTATCAAATTATTGTAAGATAATTGCAAATAATTGCATCTGCCAATAACATTATTTGCAGATAAATAATTGTAATGGCAATTCTGCTCATGTCAGTATATTGCCGGTACATTAGCAGATCTGACAACATTGTAAGATTTAGCAACCGTCTGTACATAGCTTTACTGTTTATGAGACTGAGATGCTGAAGCCGAAACAGAGGTTGCAGGTTGGGACCCTATAGCAAATTCAAGATGGATGACTAATAATCACGTTGGCCTATGAGATTTTTTGCAGCAAACATTGACGTTATCATCTCAGACAGAGAAATATAGATCGATGGAGAATCTGTAAGGCAAATTTGGAATCTATCGCCTAACAACTACAGGAAGTTCTCCTTATAATCGCTTACAAATCACTCTTTCTAGTGGTGGACTATAAAGTATGCGAACCGGTGCTCTGTAAGTTACGCGAGAGCATTTTGTATGAGATATGGAGTATAACACTCTCTTAGATTAAGAGATGCTGATGCTAAAGGCAACCAAAACTATAATGAGTAAGAACACTTATTTTAGGCTACGTTATTCGGGAAGGACTACAGCATGCCTTTTACAAATTATAAACTATCAGATTGTTTAACATCACCGCTTTATTTTACAAGCCTATTTATAGAATGTCAAGGCTTTTCCACAATCTTGATGGAATTGAGATACAAGTGTCCTTATCAGTTATGTACTTTGGTGATCCCTAAGCTAGTAAGGATAGTAAGGATTTATGCCTGTCGAAAATCCGTAGCCGACGTTGAAACAGCGACAATGCTCCCTTTAATTAGTAACGTGTGCCTGTTTTGGTGGTATGACGCAATGGGAACAAATGGCTTGGAAAGGTACATAGAGAAGTGTCTCAATGTGTCACGAGGATTCTCTGAATTTATTATCATAAGCAGACGCAAAAACTGTCATTCTATGGGACACTGAGATGCTGTAGGCAATAACAGATAGCTCATGCTACTAACACTTATAGGAAAGTTGAGAAGTTGCTCTCAGAGGCCTATGAGACTTTCCGCTTACGAAATAAGATGAAAACCCGTGGTTGACTTTGTCTTCCGGATAGAGGAAAATGGATCAATAGGGAAGCTTGTAGGCAAAGTGGGACGCTACCGCCAAAACAAATCTACTAAATGTATACAGCTACAGTGCTGCCTAGTCACCTTTAGGTCACTTGCTCTGGTGGCGGGCTGTAGCGGGAACAACCGAAAGTACCGTCTCTATGTATGACTGGAATTCTTAAATTTGTCAACTGTGGAATAATTGCCACGAGAAGGCAGTAAGATTTCATAGACTTTGGTAGACTGAGATACTGAAGGCCATCACAGATGGTGCTTGTGGCAATCTATTGAATCTTCCACCTGCGTCTAATTAAACACACCTGTTGACGTCGTCATTTTGGTCAGAGAGAGATAGATTGATGGAGAATCCTGAAGGAAAATCTTAGGTTTAACACTTGAAAATATCTACTGGAAGTGAACGGCATTAGCGCTCCCTATTATCATTTACGATTGTCTCGTCTGTTGACGGGCTATTAAATTATCAACCGGCTTAGTGTCGCGCAGAGAGTAGCGTCCTTATATACAACGGAGACATCCTGATCTATCTAACTCTAGATTTCTTAATCATGTGGACCAGGATACTCCGTTAGACAGTTACACAGGGTTTAAGTTGAAAACCAATCGAAATGTTGATTTTGAGGTTTTCGTTCCGAACATGAGAAAAACTATGACTTTCAAGTCTTCATTCCGAACAGGGTGAATGGATTGACAGGGAATCTTGTATAGAAGTAAAAACCTTGACTAGTGCAAGAATCTTTACCGAAAATTTTCGTCTAAACTTAAATTATCTTCCAGAGAAAGGTCCTGCAGATCGGAAGATCGGTGTGGTGAAATTTCAGTCAAATATTATGTATGCAGATCCTTACTGGTATAATAGTTGCATTGGATTTCAAACTCTATAAGTTTTAATCATGTAAGGCAAGAAGCTCTGTTTGACTGAAAGATTATGAGACAGTTAAAAAGGGCACAATATGGAATTCTATTGAAAATTTGGGAGGATGCTCTCGGCAGGTTATCGGCCTTAGACTCTGAAATAAGATATAAAAAAACAATGATTTTGAAGTCTACGTTCCGAAAAGGAGGAAAACAGTAATTTTCAACTTTTCATTTCGGACGGAGGAAAATGGATGCACAGGGAGTCTTGTAAAGGCGTTACAACCTTGACTGGTGCAGTAATCTGTAGAGAAGGTCTTTAAATAAACTTGCAGTATCATACAGGCTGAATTTGATCTTCTTTTTGAACAGGAGGAAGATCAATTGAAGTCTGAATTCCGAACAGGGGATTAGGGATCGACAAAGAATCGTGAAAAAACGGAATGACCATGACTGTTCCTGGAATCTTCAGAGAGAGATATTTAAAAAAAAACTTGCACTGCTTTCCCTGACAATGTCCTGTCGATCCTACGAGCAGCATAAAAAGATAAAGGATGAATTGTTAGTCAGCCTATAAGAAGGTCTGTAGCTACGCAACAAATTGTCGGATTTCGCAATCTAGTTTTATAGGATGGGGCAGCTAAATATTTTGAGGGCACCGAAGTTATGTTTTTTTAGTACTTTTTTGTCTTTTGAAGTCCGATGATAACATGCGATATATTGCTATTCAAATGTACTTAAACTTAAACATTGTAATAGGCAAATTTTTTTTGCAATTTTATCGTTGAATTCATTATTTTTGTACACTTAAGTTTGTTTCTTCTCATTTTAGACAAATCACGATGACCAGGACATTCATTGACTACCGTAAGTAACCCGATTTCTTTCTTAGAGACTCAGTGATGTGGTTAACAATAGCAAATTTAGAGGCATGACCAGTATGGTGTAAAATAAACCGATTTTCTACTTTTATGCATTTTTAGACATATGAAATAAGTCCATTCATTAAGGATGAAAAAAAGAGGTAGATGATAAATTATGTACTTTGGGATTGTACTTAAACGACGACAGTTTTTGGCTAAATAATAATTAAACCGCTTTTTCGGCTAGTTTTAATTCGGTTCACTGGAATATGGACTACTTTCTATATAATTAAAAAATATACGTACAATCTTCAAAGATTATAGGTGCCGTTCAAAGTGACATATATGTTCTATTCCTTTTCACTATTTCCGAACTTGTATCTGATCTTCTTCTTCTTCTTTCAATGACAACCGGACATCTAAAGAACTGAACCATATGATAAGGCCGAAACATATTCCTAACCTAAGCTATATTAACCCGGGCAGAATATCCCACTTATAAAGTCTCACCAATGGCAACAGTACCTCCTCTTATTGTGCAATCACTTTTCTTTCCTTTTTGATCACTTACAATTTCTGATCTTCAATAGATTTGTACACATCTCTTTGGAATGGCATACAAGTGTTAATTGATTTTCCGATGCGCCGATGAATGTTAATGCAATTAACTAACAATTTGTTAAATGACTAAATTATTGCAAATTGGTGTGTTTCAACGATTCGTTTGAAACCTATAGTTTCTACCCTGTTAATCGTTAATCGATTCACAATTCACGCTTTGATTTATCTTTCTTTTTTCTTTAATCTCATATTCTGGAATGTCTTAAGACTGCAGCTTATTTCCTCCACCTTCTGTCTACTTCGAACGCTTTGTCGCACTGGAAGCGGTGGGTCTCATAAAACTGCTGACATTTCGTGTATTCGAACTGCTGCGTGACGTTGAGGATCTTTGAGCTGCCTGTGTATTTGTGATTGCTGCTTTGATCAGTATGGCCGAACGGGCGGATTGGGGTTTTGAGGAGCCGACGTTTGTTTGATTTTCCTTAAAACTGGTACTGCCTAAATTCGTTTGGGAGACATGACGTTGAGTTGCATGGGGCCCCGTTGTCATCCTATTGCGTACCACCATAATGTTGGGACCCACACTGGAACCACTTGAGCTAGAACGGCTGGCAGGAACACCACCCAGGCGACTGGCCGTAGTCCTGTTATTTTGTGTGGTCAGCGGCCGTTTGCTGGGTGATGAGTCGACGGATACCGTTTGTAGGGGGACTTTGTGGACACCTCCCATGGGCATGCGTTTCACCGTATTCGTGGAGGTGGCACTGTTGATGGAAGAGCGGGAGGATCGTAGGCTATTGCGTGAGCTACTGCGTTCGACATCACGTTTGCCGGCACTGTGCACCGGTTCTGTGGCCGGCAAAGTTTTGCGGAGAGACGCCGCTCTCCTGATGGCATTGTTGGTAAAGTTGCTCATGTGAGCGGCCGCTGTTGAGCTTGCGGGACCCTGAATTATTTGGCCATTGGGCATGCGCGTCGTTCTAGAACGATCTACTGAGGCGGAAGGTGTTCTGCGCGCTGCCGTCGTGGTCGCTGATGCTGTGGACGGTTGGGCGGCTTGTGACTTCGGTGATGAGCGTAGTCTTGAGATTTGTAATCTATCGGCCAGGCGGCTGGAGATTTTCTGTATGGGTGTTGATTTTTGTGACATTGGCTTTTGTGAGATTTTGTTGACATTTTCGAAGACCTCATTGCAGGAAGAGTTTGTGCTTTCTTTGCCGTGGGAGGGAGTATCTGAGACTAGACTTTGTGTTTCTTCGAAACCTTCGTCGTTTAACTCGTGATTCGAAACTTTAATTATTGTGGCACCATTTGCGGTGGTGGTGGTGGTCAAATTGCTGCGCTGACTGAGTATTTCACGCGGAGGACTCCACAGCCTTTCCGGCACGTCTGTGGGCGATTTAAGATTTCTCAAAGCTTCCTGGACATCTTCTTGATTTATGGAACTAATATGGCGCCCAACCTTTTCCAGCTTGGTGATGGTTCTGGCCGAAACGCCCGTGCGTTTTGGTTTATCTTGCTTAGTTTCGCTGACCGCTGCTGAGGGCGCCGGTTTGCTATCCGCGGGAGCGTGAGGCTTGGGAATTTCATCAGGTTTATTTTTTTGGTTTAATGAATTTTCTTCACTAGAATCTTTGGCAGAAGTTTGCTCTTCATTACCGCTGCTGTAATCGGTAGGACGTTTATAACGTCTGGTGCGTCTGGCCATCGAATAACGATCGAAATGACCCGGTGTTTCAGGGGATTCCAAATTATTGGGACCATTGATTACCGACGAGTCAACGGTGTTCCTTTCAACCGTTGCCGAGGACGAACCCGGTCGATTGACGGTCACTAAAGTAGACGTGGGACTAGAGATGATTCTTCGTGACACCGGAGGTGTCTCAATATTATCGGCATCAATTTCTTTACGTTTTGAGGTTTGCATATCACTGGTCGTGGTGTTGGTCTCTTTGACCGGCATGTCATAGGTGAATCTATTCGGAGGCGCACACGGAGAAGGAGATTTCATTTTACGTTGGTCATTAATAACTTTGGTTGTACTAGCTGTCTCATTTACGGTGACTTGTGATGCCGGAGAGTTCTGTTTCACAACTTCTCCTGATGTTCGACGCTGGTGTTCTTGTTCGCCTACAGGAGGTGGCGATCTTATATAGATTTGTAGACGCTCGTTGGCATCCCGCTCTCCCATCTGTTGAATAAGTGATTTACGACGATCTTCTTCAGATATGGTTTCCAACGTGCAATTGTTATTATTTTCCAATGAGCGCTGTCTTCTATATACAACTTCGTCCGTTTTCACCTGACCATTGGTTAATTTCACATCCGATTCCGATATGCAAGGTTTCTCGGTTTGTTTTTTCGATTGCTCTCGAGCATTATTGACGTCTGCAATGGGTAAGGTAACAATTGATAATTCGAATCATAACAACAGAATAAGGACAACTTACTTGCTATGGCTTCAATTGTGCCCACAACATCGGTGTCCAATGTTTTCGAGGGTTTCCAGTCCGGATATACTCGCCGGTAGCCATCCTTATTGTTGTTGGTGTTATTGTGGGCATTAGCGTTAGTAGCGTTGTTGGTTACAGTTTGATTAGAGTTTTTAGTACAAGGATTCGGTGTTGTTGGTACGAATTTCTCCTCGGGTAAAGTATCCAATTTTCGTTCGCTTTCTTTAAGGATATATGAGTTTTTTTTTCTCAAATTACTTGTGAATCATATTTAGTTTTATGTTCAAATCTTACCTGTATCGTTTTCAAGCGAACGCCTATTGATGTTAACCAAACGTCGCTTACGTTTGTATTCCTCGTCTTGTTTTTCATCGTTTTCGTTCGATTGCAACCAGTTTTCGATTTTTTGACGCCATTCACGAGATATTCTAGGGGAGGGGGTGGGGAACACAATTCATAAATCGTTTCTTTTTATTAAGTGGTTGACGATGGAGACCTACCTTGGTTTAGTTTCGTCACTAACTGGCGGCACGATTTCTCCTCCATTTGGCGATAATGGCGATGCTTTTTCTGCCGCATTTATGGGCAATGGCGAGGCGGCTCTTTCCCTATCCGCGCCAAAGTCAATATTTAGTAAATCAGGACGTTTGCGACTGGAACTACCGGAACGGGCACGGCGGGCCCAAGAACGATCTACTCATTTGGATTTGGATTTAAATATTAAAGTTCAAATTATGATTTAAGACTCTTACCCAAACTGCCATAAGCCGCCTTACGTTCTCGGCTATTACGTTCATGTCCAGAGGTTCTCAGGAATTCCATAAGATCATCTTCTTCGGCCAACACACGACTACGGCGTCTTCTCATACTGCCATTGGGCGTAATGTCGGGTGACAAACCTTCGCAGTTGCCATTGGTGGCCTCTGATCTTATGAAGCTGTTGTTGATGTCCATGGTGCCGTTGTTAAATGATCCATAGCGTTTGCGTGACAGTGCTGGACTTGCTCTTGGATCGAACGGTGAATCCAGCGACAGTTGTGAATCGTAGTCTGATCCGGGTGTACCATTGAGAGTTGCTGAAATGTTGATAGAAGGTACACGTTAATGTGGCTGTTTGTTTTCTAAGAATTACACATTGGTCAAGGGCGAGATAATTAATAGATTACTAAAGAACACAGTACAACACATAATTTTTGAACTCGATTCTGAGAATCGCACGAGAAAGTAGCGCCAAAAATATGAAGTTCTGCATCATTCGTTTTGTCAAGTTGGATGCATTAAAATCATAAGTGCAGCCAACTTGACAAACCGAATAATGCAGACATTTTTATTTTTAGGGCCACTTCCACATGCAATTCTCAGAATTGAGTCCCAAATTATTGAGCTAAGAAATGTGGTACTGTTTTAGTCAAGACGGAAGCAATGTACAACGTTTTTGCCACTGTATCTAAACAATCATGTCGGAGGTGCAGTGGTCGCTTCTTAAAAAGTAAAATTTTTTTACTTGAATCTTAAATATTCTTGGCTTTCTAATTATTTTTTATAATACGACTTTTTTCCTAAAACCAATAGTTATCCCGAAATCGGGTGTCCTTTAAAAAGGACAGGGCACCTTTTGCTGCAATTCAGCATTACACACGCTTTCCATTTTATTGTTGTTTAACTAAGATGCTCCTCATACTAATATTTAAACAAAATAAAAAACAATTAACCTAATGTAAATGATTTAATTACATTTTTTTTCCACAGAGCATTATTACAAAAAATCACTTTTTATGAAAGCACCCAATAAACAATTAAAACACGCGGAACTGTAATCATCAATTGACACTTTCGAGCTGCGAAGTTACATAACAAAGCATAAACAATAATAATATAAAAAAATATTTTTAGAAAAGCATGTGCATAACGGTGAATTTCACTCATTTGTCAGATGTCCTTTTAAAAGGACGGTGGCGCTAAGTGGGTTAAAAGTGGTGATTTTGAGCTCGAACACAAGGAACGGTCGACCCAAGTTTGAAGACTAAGATTAGAATAACTGGAATACTAAACGCCTTAGGATTTATCAGAATCAATGGAAGTGTCAATGGACAGTCAGCAAACGCCTTAAACCCATGGGTTAATTCAAAAGCAAGGAAACTGATTGCCATATGAGTTGAAGCCGCTCCGAAAAAGGATGGGTTTTTCGCAACGTGTTGTGAAAGGCGATGAAAAGTGGTTGGGGTTGCCACTTGCTCAAAAAGTCTTGGGTTTTGCTTGGACAGCCATCAATATACTTCGGAAGGCCGAATTTGCAAGGCATGAAACTAATGCTCTATATTAAATGGGACCAGCGCGTCCTGACGTACATATCAGCTGCTTAAACCCAATGAAACGATCATGGGGGAAAGCTATCTGACGAATGAGTTTAAGCCGCGCCCTAACTCAAAAACAGACGGATTAAAAAAAAAGTACAAAATAGTGATTTGCCACATGGCAATGCTCGGCCACATATTGAAAGACCGGTTAAGACGCTGAGATGGAAAGTCCTTTCTTACCAGCCGTATTCTCCAGACATCGCTCCTGCTGACTATAACTTGTTCCGGTAGATTCTGTCTTTCTCAGCAGAAGCAAATTTTTTATCAAAACTTAAAAAAATGGATTGATAATTGGATTGCCCTAAGGATGAAACGTTCTTCCAAATTTAAACTTATTGTCCTATCTCCATCCCATGAATAAGATATAGAAGAGCTTCCCACATTTAAGTGCTTAACACGCTTCTATTTGTAGACTCACTCAAATTGGACCTTTGGTTTAACAACAAATCCGAATGTCAGCTATCTGAAAAGCATTATTGCTATCGACAACATCGATCAAAGAAATATAGATGTCTGAGACAGGGATCAAATCCAGGTCTACCAAAATGATCACTTTCTAACAATGGATGTTTGCTTCAAGAAACTGATCGCTTACCTACCGTTTGGTGCTGACTGTGCTCTATCACGCCGGAGAAGATTTGCTTGAATCTGTAAGGTAGTTCCGAGTCTTTCTAGTTCGTCTGCTCTGCAGTTCCCTGGTATGTCCCTGTGGCCCGGCACCCATATAAGATGGATGCTAAAATGCTCAGCCATCTCGTTTAGAGATCTTCGGTCATCTAGGGCTGATGACGAGCTCAGAAGGACATAATCAAGAGGTTTGATTAAAGTCTATATGAGAATTCCTCTCATTTCTGTTTTATACTGATAAGATTCGCGATGGGCAGAACATTGGAGGATCTAACGGAATCCAATCTTAACACTAAGCATATAGCACATCAATCCACTATTAATATAAGAAATGGCTATTTACTTCAAGTATCTAAAGCTTAATCTGATCATATGCATACTCGGACAGACTTTCACCTAACGTTTGTCGCTAAATATGCTCTATCAAGTAGTAGAAGTGGCAAGAAGCATGTCAACGGATTCTAGATCGGCTAAAATCTTTAAGGTATTTCCGAGTCTTGCTAGATCTCTGCTCTGCACTTCTCTGGTATGTCCCTGAGGCCCGACACCCACATAAGGTGGATGCTGAAGTGCTCAGTCATCCAGTTGAGAGATCTGCGGTAATCTAGGGCTGATGCCGACCTCAGGAAGACAGAATCAAGAAATTTGAGTGAAGTCTACACGAGAATTCCTGCTATTTATGATTTAGACTGATAAAATTCACGATGGGCAGAACATTGGAGGATCCAACGGAATCCAATCTTAACACTAAGCCTACAGCACATCAATCCACTATTAATACAAGAAATGGCTATTTACTTCAAGTATCTGAAGCTAAAGCTGATCCTATGCAAACTCGGACAGACTTTCACCTAACGTTTGTTGCTAAATATGCTCTATCACGCCGGAGAAGCCTGAAAGTGGAATCTGTAAGGTAGTTCCGAGTCTTTCTAGATCGTCTGCTCTGCGGTTCTCTGGTATGTTCCTGAGGCCCGGTGCTGAAGTGTTCAGTCGTCCAGTTGAGAGACCTGCGGTAATCTAGGGCTGCTGCCGAGCTCAGGAAGACAGAATCAAGAGATTTGAGTGAAGTCTATATGAGAATTCCTCTCATTTATGATTTAGACTGACTAGATTCGCGGTGGGCAGAAAATTGGTGGAATCAATGGAATCCAATGTTAACACTAAGCTTTCAGCACACCAATTTACAGTTAATACAAGAAACCAGATTGACCCTTTTCTAACAATGAAAGTTTGTTTCAAGGATCTAAAGCTTAAACTGATCCTATGCAACCTCGGGCAGACACTTACATACCGTTTGTTGCTAAATATGCTCTAACACGCCGAAAAAGCCTAAATGTGTTTAGAGGCATGGCAACGGATTCTAGTTCGGCCAAAATCTTTAAGGTAGCTCCGAGTCTTGCTAGATCGTCTGCTATGCAGTCCTTGGTATATCCCTGAGGCCCGGCACCCAAATAAGGTGGATGCTATTCTGTTGAGAGATCTGCAGCAATCCAGAGCTGATGCCGAGCTCAGGAAGACAGAATCCAGAGATTTGATGGCAAATTAACGGTGGGAGAATATTTGTATCACAACTGTGGTAAGAACAAAATTGCGGGCTTTAACTGCGGCCATAGAACCTGTACAAGTGGGAAGGAGCCCACGATCTTGTCAGACCGTCAAGGTGATACTAGATGTAAAACATACACAGAATATTCTGTGGTGAGGACGTTACACCTCAGCAATTCTGTCACTTCACAAATACTTTATTCCAAAATTATGTACCATTCGAACGTCAAACATTGATACGTCTTTTTTTATTGATAATTTGATAAATAAATATTGATAAATTTGTATGGGAGGTACCAAAAGGGAGTGTCCATGTAGCCCATGTGCAGTACCGCAAATAGTTTTGGGCAAACATTACCTCTTGCATAGTTTCAAAAAATTTGAAAAAACTGACAGACGGACATGGCTCAAACAACTTGAACAGTCATGATTCGAATTTGGTTTAATGAAACCCTAGGGTCGGAAGTAGCTTCTTCTATGCGTTACCCTTTGGATTATATCAAATGACATATAACCTCTTACCCATAGGACGAGGTTGATATTTCAATAAAAAAGGTTAAAAGGTTGATATTTCCTTACGTCTTAAAGATGTTTTAAATTTTTGAATCGGCTTCCTGTAAAATTATGAAAATTGGCCTTATCAACTTTTGCCAAAATGGTACGAAATTAGCCTTTGGAGCGTTCCCCGAAAACTACTTGATAATTTTATTGTGTAGTATAGAAGTCAACATACAGTCTTGTGACAGGAGTTCTCGATTTCCACGGATCTCTGTCTGGTATAAGTACTTATATTCTACTTCTTGCCGAACAGTAGTTTAGACAGAGGGTAATCGGTGTCAGGCATCTGGTTAGGGATTACACTGCGGACATTACCTTTGTTTGACCATTGCGACATCTATCTTATTCTTACTGCCGAAGCTGTGGCAGTCTGTATACTTATTATCTCCAGTGGTAGCAAATGCGTAACAATGAGGACAGACTGACGATTCGTTGGACCTTATCTAGTATAATACAGTATGTAGACTTCTTAAGAGCCCTCCACCAGAATTTAACTCCTAATAGCATTATCGGTCTTACTACTGCAGTATGCAGTATCCAATATTAAGCCGAGGTACATTTCACAGTCCTTGAAAGGAATTTCAGTGCCTCAAAGAGGTAGGTTCCACGAATATGATCTTAAACCTCCTGGTAAACAAAACCAGTTCGGTCTTGTTTTATATTTACTCCAACAGCGAGAGTTCCTTGAATCTTCCCCCTAACTGCTATTGCTACATCTTCTGCATATGCGCAACCTTGACATCTCTAGGAATCCTCAATTATTGCCCAACTTACAGTAAGGTTTGTTTCTGACCCTACAGTAAATACTCTTCTCTTTTCCTCCATAACCACTCACCATATTTGGCTCTCCTAGCCAATTGTTCTTCCCGCTGCTTCTGACGCAAAGATGCCTGCTCCTCCAATTGCTGACGACGTTCATTTTCTTTGACGGCTTGCTTGAATTTATCACAGAATGTTTGGAGTACTTTAAAACATTCCTCCAGCCTAAATGTTGCCGGATCTTCACAGAAGAATTCGGCCAGCTTTAAGCGCACACGTTCAACCGCATCCATGCCAGCTTTAAGAACGGCAATTTCGCTATCGGCACTCTGCAAGAAGTCCATCATTTGTTCTTTGATGTCGCCATCGGTATTGGGCAATTCGATTTGTTTCTTTATCTTTTGTAGCTGAGAATCGAGATTCTTGATATCAATGCCAATTTGTTCGAGATTAGTTCTAAAGAGACGAGAGAAATGGACAGGGGAAGAAAAAATTATATTGGCCGTATAGCAAATTGTTTGCAGCACAGCACAGCACTCTCTTTACTTACTTGGAAGCATTTTCTAAATTACTCAATTCATTGGTAAAATTCAATAGACCCGCATTGCGTTTTTCCGCTTGAATGGCAACGAAATGTATGAGATTCATGCCTGGCTTGTTGGCCCTAATATCCGTTAATTTGGTAAGCGAAGACAACTTTACGCCAGCAGCGTTACCAGCATAACCACCGGAATTCAAAAAGTTGCCAGCAATGACCACCAGATACAGTACTTCTTGCAGCGTCTTGTTGTTCATTAGATCTACAAGGAAAATCCGACTCATTCATTCTATCGCATTTCATCTAGCCCTTTGTTACTTACCTTCTCCGGCTTCTATCATGGTATTTATACAAGGATCCAGATATGTAATGTTGGCGGCAAACTCTTCTTTTAGCAACATGCTTTCAATGCGCAATTTGTAGCTGTAAACGAAAATCGAACGCGTGTTAGAATAAGTCGTGTTAATTTGCAAAGATCCTAAGACTTACTTAGGAACCTCCATGAGCAGCAACAAAAACTTCTCGGCCCGACCCAAACGCTGGCGGTCTCCATTGAATGTCTTGAGCATATCAATTTCATCGACTTCTGGCAGAATTTTCAACAGACCTCGTAATTTTTCCGCACCTATAACCTCGTGATTGCCTTCATGTATAAGCTGAACAATGCCCTCATTGGAGTTATAGCTGAAATAATGTTGCAGTAATTAAATTTTATTGAAGTAAAAAAAACTAAATTTAATTTTTCTTACCCTTTGAACTGCTTAAGAAATATATTTACATTGAGTGTCCTTTTGCCATCCAACAAATTGATTTCCGTACTTTCTTTTTTGGATTTCCGGTCCAGAGTGTCATAGCCGCTGGTATTAGTGCTGCCAGAGCCATCAGCTCTTCCCAATTTCGGTGAACCCTGCGCACTGGTGGATTGCAAACAGAACAGACCCTCCATTTCATTCCAATCAATGTCCTCCATATTGTTGTCCTGATGATTGTTGGCCACTATGGTCCATAGATTCTGTTTGCCAATTACCTTGTGCGGTGGAATTTTACCCCAATTGAGAGTTTTCATTTTGGCTTTTGGCGCCGGTGTGTCCTGTTGCGGCAACAACACATCGTTCAGGCGTGGTTCTGGCGTCAGGGAACGGGCGGGCATTGTATTTTTAGCAGAGAGTAAATTTCCACCGGGTGGTGGGGCAGGTGGAGCTCCCGGTATGGGTGGCGGCGCTGGTGGACCATTACACATTCTCATGGGTGGCGGCGGTGGTGGCGGTGCTCCGCCTGCCGAAACTAGCCCCACCTTGGCACTCACTGGCGGCGGTGGTGGTGGTGCTGGGGCTGGTGGTGGCGGCGGAGGCGGTGCTATGGGACCATTTGATTTCCGTGTGGGACTAGTAGCATCGCTGCGACAATTGGGACAGGTGAATTTCTGGGCTGTTGTCGTGCGCAGCAAACGCACCGAGTCTTCATGATTCTCCAGCAGTGTGGCACGATGCACTAACTTTTCGGTCGTATCCCAGACCACATCGCTCACTGGCTCTTTTGGATCAATACGCAACAGATGCTGCAGTATACTTAGGAATGGCACTTCCTGTGGCGTATCGGCCACCTATAAAAGGAAAGTTGCATGTTAGTGATACACATTTAAAACATTTGCCGCCGCCGCTCTTTGTTTACATTTTCTACATGACATGACATGTAGAAGTCTAGATACATATGTGTGCAACCGGTTTGTGACAAGCTTCAACGCGTTCGCGTATGCGCACACATGTGCTGCATCTATCTGTTCTAATGGAAATAAATGTAAACCTGATCAGAGTCTAGCTCTCTTATGCCAAGTTAAAATACGTCATAAATTACAAACTTCAGTGCCAATACAGTGGTTGCAAGAAAAGTGTCTCCGTCGAAAAAGAGCAACTAAGTAATAAGGAGAAGAATTGGACTTATGTAGTAAGACGGTGGATAGGGCGTGCCTAGACTTCCAGTTTTTTTCTCCAAAACGTTATTCTGTTATAGCTTTACTAATTAGAGAATTTCGGCACGATCGTCTTGGGATTTCTAGAGTGGGCAGAGTGGTACATTTGTATGGGAGGTACCTGAAATTTGTCCTTATTTCGTTGAACAAAATCTAAAATATACTCGCCTTTATACACACGAATTGTAGATGATCTTACATATTCTTAGGCTTTGCGAAAAAATTTTATGTGTAAACGGTTATCGACAACTAGAACGCCATAGCAATTCGTTATTGATAACCAGGGCAACCGTAAATATGCAAATGCATGTTTTTTTTAGAATGAGATATTAATAAAGGGAGTAACGTATGTGTATGTTTCATACTCTTACAAATGTTTTGATACCTATTTGTTAGAGCATATTTTTTGCATATTATATCCAAAAGGTCATATTTTGGTTTGAAGAGCATATTTTTTGACAAAATATCCGTTTTTTGCGACAGGCGAAAATGTTATGACAAGGAAATTGCAAGTGAGAAATTTTTAATATATACAGCACCCTTGGAATTACTCGACAATTGCTCGACATTTTGACACCGCCATCTGAAATCTGTACGTCGACTAAGAATAATGTTGTGCTCTTTGTAAGGAATGCAGCTCCATACATAGTAAAGGCTGCAAAAGCTATAGTGGCATTTTATGCGAAAGTGACGCATGTGACATGTATTGCTCATGATCTCTATCAATTGTGTGAATTTAGTAGAAATTTATATAAAAACGTGAATAAAGCTGTTGCTAATGTCAAGAAGCTATTTTTGGAACTTTTCAATCAAATGTTTCTAGACTTTGCATTACCTCCAGAACATATAACTACACTTTGGGGAACATGACTTGAATCAGTTAATTACTATGCCAACAATTATGAAGACATTTTAAAGGTCTAAAATGCATTAAACGTTAAAGAAGAAACAAATTTTTGTGTGTGATATTTATTTTTTATAGCTTTTTTGTTGTTTTCAAAAGCATATTTTATGATTTTAAGAGCATATTTTAAAACAAAAGAGCGTAAAACGAGACAAATTCCCATATACGATACTTACTAATTTCAAATCGACATTAAATTATTATGGCATGTAACTTGACTAGGGTGTTCAAAACCGAAACCGAAAAACCGTAAACCGATTTTTTTATTTAAAACCGTAGGCCGATTTTGCAAAAATTTCATTTCCATTTTTACCTTCGGGTACTCTGTTTTTTTTAATTGTTTTGTTACAAAATGCTCTTAGGGTCCTAAAATTTTGAGCTGTAGAGGTTCTTTGACATCATTTCTCATAAAGTCATCAGCAAAAAGTACACAAAATAGAGATTGAAAAAAGGAAAGTTCCTGAAGTCGCGCACTTATCAACAGCTGCAAAAGATATCACAAGTTCTTTGAGAAAATATACTAGAAAAAAAGCTGCAGATTTTGGAGAAATAATTGTTCGATTCGTTGCTGAAGTTCAAAATTCCAGGCTGCTAGCCGAATATTTGACCTATAAAAGTCTGGTGATGCCGTCAAGCGACGTAACGCTTTGACTTTTATAAGGATACAAAAAGCTGCAGTCAATAATAGAAATGAAGGGTCGTTATTTGCTTGTAGTTGATGAAATGTAAATGTGACCCTGAGATGTTATGATCCGGAAAAACAAAATCATTAGCTTATTAATCTTGGATTCGAACAGTTAAAACATGCCGGAACTCCAACCCCCATTCAAAATTTGGTAGACAACAAACTTAAAGAATTTGAAATTATCGTTGACAAAGATATAGTAGCTTCCACACATGATAGAGCAGCGACAATGAAGAAATATGGGGCTTATATACTACTACAACAAGTCGAAGTGGATCTCGCAGACGATGATAGCGACGATGATGAATGCGATGAAATTGTGGAAGTCGAAAAATCATACGAGCTCATTAAAAACGTGTCTCAAATTATCGCAAAATTGTGGAAGCATGTTAATTAAGCTGTTAAGCTGAGCGCTTCAACCTTTGGCGCTCGCAATTAAAAGATTATCGAATGATTCAGCGACTCTAAATCGACGCTGAAGGAGTATATGCGTTTATACTGAAACAGCTCAAAATTATGGACTTCGCATATGCTCTGGAGCTGCGAGACAAAATTATAGCAAGATTTAGGTAAAGAAGAATACAAACATTGAATAACCTAATTATATATAAGGTTGTCAAAAAAGTCTTGCGGTATTTTTATTGAATTTTCAATTGTTCATAAAATTGGTTATAATAATGCGATTTAAATATGCGCCGTTTTGTTCGATGACGAGTTCCCAACGAGATGCCAACTTCATAATGCCCCTCTTATAGAAGCTCGCTTCCCTATTGTCAAAAAACTCGGAGAGCCAATTTTCACAGGACTCTCTTGTGGCCAACTTCCGACTACCAAGCTCGTTCGCCATGGACAGAAATAGGTGGTAATCACTTGGTGCGAGATCCGGACTATACGGTGGATGCAAAAGAACCTCCCATCCGAGCTCCCAGAGCTTCTGGCGCGTCACCAAAGATGTGTGTGGCCTGGCGTTGTCCTGATGGAAGACAATTCGGCCTCTGTTGATCAAAGATGGCCTCTTCTGCATAAGTGCTGCATTCAAGCGGTCCAGTTGTTGGCAGTACATTGAATTGAGCGTTTGGCCATAGGGGAGAAACTCATAGTGGATGATTCCCTGCCAATCCTACCAAACACACAGAAGAACCTTCCTGGCCGTCAATCCAGGCTTGGCCACCATCTGGGCAGCTTCACCGCTTTTCGACCACGACCGTGTGCGCTTCACGTTGTCGTAAGTGACCCACTTTTCATCGCCAGTCACCATCCGCTTCAAAAACGTGTCGATTTTGTTGCGATTCAGAAGCGATTCGCATGCATCCATACGGGCAAAAATGTTTTTTTGCGTCAAGTCGTGTGGCACCCATACATCGAGCTTCTTTTTGAATCCAAGCTTCTTCAAATGGTTTATAACGGTTTGATGACTCATGCCCAGCTCTTGGCCGATGCTACGGCTGCTACTATGCCGGTCTCTTTCGATCAATTCAGCGATTTTATCGCAATTTTCGACGACAGGCCTTCCGGACCGTGGCGCATCTTCGATCACCTCTGCACCATAACGAAAACGTTGAAACCATCGTTATGCGGTGGAAATGATAACTGTATCGGGTCCATAAACTGCACAAATTTTATTGGCAGCATGAAAACCTTATATCTTAGCTCCGGAAAATATCCTACAAGCTTATCCTGTGTGAAGTATTTTTAAAAGGCGTAAACGATGGAATATGCAAACGAACTTTTAAAAAGACTTAATCCTGCATTGTCCCAACAACGGCAGAGTCTAGTATCAGTTAAGATTGTGAGATGGAGGAATCCCCAAATAGTAGTCTTTGCAACGATTTAAACAAGACGATAAGTAACATCCAAAATCCACTAGTGAAAACAAATTGCGATGACACAAATGCATTTTTTAATTTTTTTTTATTTTATTTTTAACTTTTAGGAAAAGCCGAAATAAACCGGTTAAACCGATTTTCTTTCAATCGCGGTATTCGAAATCCGATTTTTCTAAAAAATCAATTTTTCGAATAACTCGGAAACCGGGTTTTTAAAAAAAGGAGGTATTTGAACACCCTAAACTTGACGAAACGAATGATGCAGAACTTCTTTTTTTTGGAGCTGCTTTAACGTGCAGTTTTCAGAATTGAGTCCAAAAATCATGCGTTGTACTGTGATATACTGCTGAATTGCGTGTGAGTAATAAATAAATTTCCACATAACTCATACGCTCTGGCATGGGAAAACTTGATATCGTCCCATAATAAAAAGGCTTATTGGAAAACTTTTAGGAAAAACCGAAATAAACCAGTTAAACCGATTTTCTTTCAATCGCGGTATTCGAAATCTGATTTTTCTAAAAAATCAATTTTTCGAATAACTCGGAAACCGGGTTTTTAAAAAAGGAGGTATTTGAACACCCTAAACTTGACGAAACGAATGATGCAGAACTTCTTTTTTTTGGAGCTAATTTAAAGTGCCGTTTTCAGAATTGAGTCCCAAAATCATGCGTTGTACTGTGATATACTGATGAATTACGTATGAGTAATAAATAAATTGCCACATAACTCATACGCTCTGGCATGGGAAAACTTGATATCGTCCCATAATAAAAAGGCTTATTGCGACACAATAACGCTTAAACCACAATTACTAGGTCATTTTACACTTCCTTACAATCAAAACAGTTTAAATTAATTTTTATCAAATTTTTATTTGCATAAGCCAAATCCCAATGACGAGACATGACCGTGTTAAATTATAGAAAAAGTGCTAAAAATTTACATTGAGCAAAACATTCGTATGACCATTAAATTACACAGTAGCACATTTTCCAACTTTAAACTCTTGAACCAATTGAAACCCACAAAATCTGAAAGCTTATGATAGTAGAAGAAAAACCCTAACTGGGTTTTGAATTATTAGCTAAGGTTTTTTTTAAATTCATTTTAGAAGTTTTCGACCGAGAGGAAGATTTTAGTAGTCTATATCTCGTGAACTATTCCAAATATAGCTTTTCTCTCTTCAGCAAATTTTTAGCTTTTAATCAGATCTAAAAATTTTGCCTTGAGATAAAATCAAGAAAACAACAACATCTTACTCAAATCAGCAAAACTGTAAAGAAATCACTTTCAATTGTACGTATATCGAAATTAAAAATGATATGCTTTTTAAAATGAAATAGATACAAAATAGAAATAAATCAAAAAACAATAAAAATCTATGATGAAATTTTAAGATTTTTTTAAATTTTTGTTGTTTTGAGTAAGATTATGTTGTGTTTTTGATTTTATCTGAAGGTTAAATTTTTAGATCTGATTAAGAGCTTAAATTTTACCAAACAGAGACATCAAAATTTTGAATAGTTCACGAGATATAGCCTTAAGGATCAGTACATGATTTTTGAAAATTTCAAAAATGAATTATAAAAAAACCTTAGCTAATAATTCAAAACCCGGCTAGGAGTTTTCTTCTACTATCATAAGCTTTCAGATTTTGGCGGTCTCAATTGGTTAAAGTTTTTACTGCTGCACTGTGCTATTAATGCAGGAAACTTGACGAAAAGAATGATGCAGTGGTTCTTATTTTTGGGGTTAATTTCAAGTGCAATTCTCTGAATTGAGTCCCGAAATCATATTTTGCACTGTTTATCTCTCTTATCTTTTAAATCATGAATGTCGATTAATCCCTAATTTTCGGGATTCAGTCATTTGGTCCGGAGTTGATTTTTTTTTTTTTTTTTGGAATTTCAGTTTCCTTTTTGTGGAACTTATTTCATAATTTAATGGAGTTATTTGATGTGTCGTTTAGTTCATGTCGCCGACCAACATTGCAAGGGTAAAAAAGAACCTGCTATGCCTTAAACAAATAACAAAGTTGGCTGCTTCCTGACTTTTGATTTGATTTATAGGCATACACATTCTACAAACTCTTTAGATTGTGTGTGAACAATCTTTTCGAATGCACTGTACTGGCTACATATCTATTCTCTACTGTGTCACACAAACTTAAACGAGTGCACATGAATGTGAAATAATTGTTGCTGCTTGCTAAGTATTTTCACTGGTCGTCGTCTATGCTGTTGCAGTTGTTTTCACATTGCACTTTTGTTGTTGGTGTTATTTTCATAAAAACAACAACAACAATGACAACAATAGCAAAAAGTGTTGTTACCAACAACCTTGACAAATTATGTACTAATATGGTAAATAAATCACAAGCAACTTTAATTGTTGTGTGCTTTTACCAAAGACCCCAATCACGACCGCCACCACCACCACCACTACCAAACAGCAGCAGCAACAGCAGCCGCAATAACATGTGCGACAAATCATTTCTAACATCCTCACACTAGATAGCAAAGCACTATATTGCTAAGCAGGCAACACTTGTTGCAATTCGCACACACACGCACAGTCAGTAAGCCGCATGTTGAACTGATAAGATATGTACTTACAATGCAAATGGGTTGGTTGGCAAGCGACAAATGTATTTGATATTGGGGACTTAGCTTAAGACTTACCTGTCTCAATATCGCATAGAAGACGTCAAGATGTGAGTTTAGGTTGATGCCATTTGGGCCCTGTAGGCTTTGAGCTTCGTCGCATTCTCTCTGTTCGTCGAATACGTCCAATTGTACAATAATATCTCCTACACTTTGTGCAACTTTTCTGCAATGACAAAGAAAGAGAATATAAAGCAAATAAATAATTAACTCCCGGAGAAAGAAATATAATAAAAATATATAAAACAACAACAATATATATGTAAGCAATATACAAAGATAAGCCCAATTGAAGTGAATAAGATCAATAAATTTGCATTTAGTTTACTAGTTTCATATTGCAATGACTTTCACAGTAATGGCATTGCAATTTGTAGACCGTATTAATTTTGTGTTATTACTATTAGGTATTATTCTAAGCAATTTATAATGCCAAAGTGCTTGGAAGTGATAAATGTCAATTTTTATGATTATCTAAATTAGCATTTACAGCGAGCGATACAGCTTGTGTGAGTGAGTGAGTTTTTCAACGCATAGTAGGCACTGGTGCGAATACAGTCACAGACATTGCAATGTTTGCAGTGAGAAAAACAATTGAAGCAGTTTTATAAATCGTTTTTCGAAAATAATTTATACATACTAGATAGTGGAGAGATTGAAAGAAAAATTCAATTGCTGCTTTTAAAGTAAAAAGGAAAATATAGAGATTCTGTTTTTTTTGGCTTTAACATCATATGATAAAGAAATAGCTTAATAACTATGCGACACGGGATACTAAGGTGATCTGTGGTCAATTTTTTTTACATCATTGTTATTCAGAAGTCTATATATATAAAAAAGATGTACATTTTGATGTTACCACAAATTGTGAAAACGGTTGACCTCATTTGTCCCAAAATTTCAGTGAAAGTTGAGGATTGGCTGTAGATGGTCCCCCAGACCGCAAAAAGGCTTAAAGAAGAATGACTAACTTTAATAATGGCGCACTTCCTACAGAATTTGAGACCTTCACAAAGTAGTTTTTCCCATTTCGAAATTTTAGGGAACAATAACGAAAATAGGAATAATTGTTGATATCACCCAGACCATACGGTTAATGTGGTTGCTAAACCTAATGAAGGCATTTTTGGAAATTCGTACTTCTTAGGATAAAAAGGTACAATCACCCAGTACACCAACGCAGAAAGTTATATGTCAGTCAATCGGCTTAAAAATGTGGTTTTAGAATATATGCCTATCAATAAGTAAGTTTTCATCACATCATGGACGACACTGCTGATCCGTTTTAGCAATTCTTATAATAACACAGTGATACAAATGTGGAGGAAAAAAATATACAGGGGTTCTCTGTTCTCTGTTCTCTGGCGGCTGTTTAAGCAAAACAACCCCGAAAAAAATTGCGAATTCTCATTTTCCCAACGCTCTCAATTGATCATGAAGCAGCGCAATGTATATTTTTTATTTTTGTATTATGCTATATTAAAGTAGCTTATGTTTATAAGAATCGGTGGAAAAATGAATGAGTTATGCTAATTTTTGTAATATATTTTTCGACATTCTACATTATATACATTGCGCTGCTTCATGATCAACTGAGAGCGTTGGGAAAATGAGAATTCGCAATTTTTTTCGGGGTTGTTTTGCTTAAACAGCCGCCGTTTCACAATTTTTTAACCGATTTTCAAAATTATTTTTTTTTAATAAAAGGTGAAAGTCTAGGCTTTACAACAGATGTAAGCCTTTGCAAATCGGTTTACAAAGAGAAGACTTATGAATTTTGGAACTTGTAATTTTAGGAATATCGCCATTTCACTTAATTTGCTATAAAAACATTACCTAACAAAGTGACCGAGAAAAACTGAAAGTATCACTTTACTCTATGGACTCCAGTCTAACAGAAATGCTACATGAGAACCCCTGTATATTTTGTGTGTAGCACAGTGTAATCTTTAAGATATATGAAGAACAGAATTTGTCCGGGAAACCTCGCCCTTTAAATTGAAATATTTTAGAGGTCAAAGAAATAAACCAATCGTTGTTACATTTCAACTACAATCAACATATTTTACAAAAATTTGGAGGCAGGACGAAGTCTGCCGGGCCAGCTTTATTTCTTTGACCTCTAAAATATTTCAATTAAAGGGCGAGGTTTTCCCGGACAGATTCTGTTCTTCATACATCTTAAAGATTATTATATATTATTATAAGAATTGCTAAAACGGATCAGCAGTGTCGTCCTTTCCTTTCCTTTCCTTTTGACGAATTATTGACAACATTTTTAATAAAACAAACTGACGGACTGCAAATAGTCCTTAAACTTTACTGACACAACTCTGAAAAACATGTTGTCAAAAGTATCAGCAAACAAACTCTAAAAATATTATGAATTTAACAAAAAAAAATTTGGTCTCTTTCCTTTAACAACAGTACTTTTTGGCACAAATAAAGAACTTTTAGGTACAAAAAAGTACTTATTAGTGCATTTCAAGTTTTTTTTTGTACAATAAATGTACTCTGTGTACAATTAATTGCTATTTTTGTTTACAATAAAAATACTTTTTAATACAATAAATGTTTTTCTTTGATACAATAAATTGTACTTTTTGGTACAATAAATATACTTTTTGATAAAATAAATTGTACTTTTTGCTATCGAATATTATCTGTTTATCAAATATCATCGCTCTAGGACTAAAACATAGTTTTGCCACGCCTTCTTGGGCCACTGATTGAGAATAACAATTTCGTCTGCAAATTTGAACATTTGAACTAAAATACAGTTTTGCCACACCTACTCCGCCCACTGATCCAAAATTTAAATTTCATCTGCATATTATCTTAGTGTTGCCGTGTATTATCTGGGTGTCCAATTGTATCTCTCAAGGGCTGCAATACAGTTTTGCCAAGCCTACTCCGCCCATAGGCCCAAAATTAAAATTTCTTCTGCATATTCATGTTCGTATTTTTGAGTACTATTTGTGTACCAAATTGTATCTTTCTACGGATTAAGTACATTTTGTCACGTCCCCTCCGCCCACTGATACAAAATTTAAATTCCGCCTGCATATTCATATTCATGTTGCCGAGCGCTACCTGTGAATAAAATTTTATCTCCTTAGCTCTATAAATATGTTTTACCAAGCCCACTCTGCCCACTGGTCCAAAATTGAAATTTCGTCTGCATATTCATATTCGTGTAGCCGAGTACTATATGTATACCAAATTTTTTTTTCTCTAGGAGTAAAATACAGTTTTGCCACAACCCCTACGCCCACTCAGCCAACATTAAAATTCCGTTATGTTGTCGAGCACCATCTGTGTATCATTTATAAAGCCATTCAACAATATGATTTACATCTAATGTTCGCATTGTTTTCCCCTATCCCTACGAATCCTGTAAAGTATGCTAAACTCCTTTTCCAACCCCATTGACAATATTCGTTAAACGTCTTAACTTGATGGGCATTGTGCAGTAAATTCCCCTTTTCGATAAAGAAGCAAACACGCAATATTCCTTTGATGTATCAACTACACATTTGTAGCACATAATGCGGAAGGATAACACACACACACACATGTACGCAAAAAAGGACAATCTCTACTAGTACTAAACAGAAATAAAATTGAGGCGTTTCTAGTAGCTGATATGTATTTGACAGTAACTAACAATGTCATGCAATGCATTGCTGCTGCTGCTGCTGTCGCAACAACACTAACTCCTTTCGGCAAGGCAACAGAGAAAGCAATAAATTACCTCGAACTTTAGGCACGAATTAAAAATCAATAAACTTTATTTAAGTTGCAACTGCGGCGGCTGCGTCTGTTTTTGTTTTTGTTTCTGTTGTTTTTTTTTGTTGCTGCATGCAACAGAGGGATATGGACTAAAAGTATCATTCACCATTTACATTACATTAAACACGCCACAAAAACAAGAAACGAGAACAACAAGAGAGTAAACTGTTAAATGCTGTTGTTACACACTACAGTGAAGAAAGAAGTGTAATGGGTTTATCGTAGCATTTGAGAAAAAAACTAGCTTTTGGTCAGTTTTATCAAAATAAAATAGTAAAATACTAGTTTTGCAATTACATTGCCACGAATACATTGCAGGAAATATTTTTTCGCTCCCAAATAGATCTGCGTATTTTTGTTGCATTCACAGATTGAATATTAGAGCGGCAATTTGGGTGTGTCAAGATTCGCGAGCATCATCGTTAGTTGCAGCTTGTTTAAGTCAGTACAGAAAATAAACATAATTTATGAAAACTAATGAATTAAGGGGAGTTTTAGGTTTCTGTACAAAATGTTCAGCTGTAAAGAAAAAACAAAAATAAGATGTGCTAAAGTTAACACGCTTTCATATTAAGATTACCATAACATCAGAAACTTTTCATACTACAATCATAGAAACGAAAATGGCTTTGAGAGGTCTCAAAACCAGTTTAAACGCATCATAGTTGTGTGTTTTTTTACAACCATCGTTCGGTCGGGCGGCCCAGGGTATATACCCAGAGAAAAAGCTCTTTCGAAAGTGCTAACTTAATAAACTTCAAACAGGTCATAACAAAAGTAATATAAAAATCAATTAGTACTAAATGCAATTATTTAGACTGTGTGTATTATTAACGTGTTTAGGCGGCGTCTCGATCCTTTTTGCCCCATGGTTCCCAACAGCCGGGATATATCTCTACTACACTGTGAAATATTCAGGACGATCAACTATTATTATGGCTGTTATAATGGTTTCCTTCAAAAGGGGCGTGGCACAGCCCACGCTTTAATTCATACTGTACCAACAACACTTACAAAACATTACCTTTATACCTCTAAAAGTTCATGAGATACAGCCGTTTAAAGTTTCAAGTCAAGTGATCCGATACCGCCCATTTGTTGTTGGATCACGAACTTTGCTGCCAAATGCATCCACACAAATTTTCAAGGCGATTTGTTAAACAGTCCTTTAGATATTGTGGTTTCAAAAATAGAGTCCAATGGGCGGGCCACGCCCACTTGATATATCAAAAATGAAAGCTGCATTCCAAAGTTGAATCTTCGCTGCCAACCTAATGTATATGTTTTGTTGTACTTTTACAAATTACTTTTAATGTGGCAAAAACTAATTTATTTGTACCAAAAAGTCTTTTATTATCCCAAAAAGTACTTTCGTTGTACTTAACTTCGTTTGTTAGACCTAATCAAAAAGTGCCGCTACGGATGTAAAGTGAATCTGGCATCTCATGCATCCTCCATGTGGTGGCACCTGGGCAAAGTTGTTTCGTGGCTATGAAACACGAGAAAGAAAAGGTAAGAAATGGAACCCCCCAAATGTTGACGATTTCGGAAAACGTAATAAGGACCATGATTTAAGGATATGCACCTGGAACATCCGGACTCTCTATAGAAAGGCAGACTCATGTCCTCAAACTATACAAGGCTGACATCACCGCTGATTTATGCTCATGCCCCGATAGGAGATTAAGACGATGAGATTAAAGATGCATTCTACAAGCGCCTAAAGGAAACATACGACCTCTGTCTTGGGCACGACTTTACTATTATCCTGGGAGATTTTAATACAACAATAGGAAGGGAAAATGTTTTTTAGTCCATCGATCAGTAAATTCAGCCTGCATATTGACACGTTCCGCAACGGGTTTATGCTGGTTAGCATCACAACAGGAAGGAACATGGTAGTGAGTGGAACCAGATTTCAGCTTAAGATAACCACAAGGCAACTTGGCTATCTCCCGACTAAAAGACCAAGCATCGGTACTCGATGGAATGGATGTGCGCATGATCCGTGGTGTTAACATTGCCGCGGATCATTAGCTGGTTGCAGCTTAGCTCTCCCAACAAATACGACAATGTTGTTCCCAGTTCAATTCAATTCAATTCAATTCAATTCAATTCAATTCAATTCAATTCAATTCAATTCAATTCAATTCAATTCAATTCAATTCAATTCAATTCAATTCAATTCAATTCAATTCAATTCAATTCAATTCAATTCAATTCAATTCAATTCAATTCAATTCAATTCAATTCAATTCAATTCAATTCAATTCAATTCAATTCAATTCAATTCAATTCAATTCAATTCAATTCAATTCAATTCAATTCAATTCAATTCAATTCAATTCAATTCAATTCAATTCAATTCAATTCAATTCAATTCAATTCAATTCAATTCAATTCAATTCAATTCAATTCAATTCAATTCAATTCAATTCAATTCAATTCAATTCAATTCAATTCAATTCAATTCAATTCAATTCAATTCAATTCAATTCAATTCAATTCAATTCAATTCAATTCAATTCAATTCAATTCAATTCAATTCAATTCAATTCAATTCAATTCAATTCAATTCAATTCAATTCAATTCAATTCAATTCAATTCAATTCAATTCAATTCAATTCAATTCAATTCAATTCAATTCAATTCAATTCAATTCAATTCAATTCAATTCAATTCAATTCAATTCAATTCAATTCAATTCAATTCAATTCAATTCAATTCAATTCAATTCAATTCAATTCAATTCAATTCAATTCAATTCAATTCAATTCAATTCAATTCAATTCAATTCAATTCAATTCAATTCAATTCAATTCAATTCAATTCAATTCAATTCAATTCAATTCAATATCCCCTTGAGGTCTTCTACGTATTTTAAACCCCTCCATACTTGTTTTTCGATGCCATACTTATGCTATATCTAAACCTTTACGTAGAATGTGTTTCGGCCGTGGCATAGTGGTTAGAACACGCGACTACCATGCGGGAGATCGCAGGTTCAGACCTGGCTCCAGTCATCTTAAAAAGAAAAAAATAAATAAAATGTTCTTTCATTATCGGCTCCCCTCGAATGTTGTTTGACAGCAACTTCGCAGTATTAAGCGTCGATTCAATCGTCGTGTCTAGTAAGAGCTTCTCAAAACAGTGACGTTCGCATTCGTCGATAAATAAGTAGGTGCCGTTAGTTGTGAATCTAAAAATAGAAAGCGTGTTAATTCACAACAACGCGAGAAGCTATCCCATACCTCATTCATGGGGTGCAAAGGGAAATTAAGTAAGTAAAGTGTTTCGTCTTCAATGACATTTATCATTATATTGAATTCTTTACATCTCCAGAAGTGCTGTGAATTCACTACTTTATTCGTGTCCTAACAGTTAAGATTGCACCAGCCCATCTATCAACGCCACCTTAATACTTCGCACATTATACAAACATATTTCCTTTTTACCAAAGTGCCCACAATTACCAACTATCATTTTCAATAAACGGCACAAACACGATTCGGTCATGATGCATCCAACGCCCATCCGGACTGTTGTGCTGACTTTTGTATCTGGATACAATCCTTTGAGGTTTATTCCATTGTTAGCATGTTGGTTTGGCTACGGTTGGTTGGATTGGGTTGGTCTTGTTTACCGTGTTGTTCAACATGCATTTCCTTGTATTTTGGTTTAATGCCATCACCGGCTCCCCTTACTTATCGTTCCTTTGGGGGCTGCGAAAACATTTAACGCTGATGGGATGATGCACTTGAACTGCGGTAACCCTACTTTAGGGACAACCTGAGGAGGCAGTGGTTGGGATGCCGAGTGGATGGCTATATAAACAATATAAATATTGCAAATGATAGCGCCGAAAAAAAAACACACTAAAAAACTTTAATATCGTTTGTCTAGCCATTCATATATAATACAAGAGAAACAAAAAACTTCCTGCATTCGGAGCAGGGGTTGAAAACTAGTTACATATCATCTACTACATACACATATAAGAAAAATACACTTACTTAAGATTGGCCAACAAACGAAATTCTCCACTTAAATTGTAGCTGGTTAAGGAGCAACAAAACGCGGCACAGCCGAGACGTTGTAATGTTGATGGCTCCACGGCACAGCCTTTGTTGTGTTGCCCGAGGACGGAAGTATTGGGTATCCTTAAAAGAATCTATATGTGTGTGTGTGTATTGATGGCTCGTGTGTGTGCTTTGATAGGGTCCTTGGCAATCGACTTGACGCCAATAACAACAACAGCAATTATAAAATAAATAAAAGAAAAACAACGCACACACACAATCACCAGCCAGCAGCAGATACAATTGTACACACTCAAGCGCAACTTTTGTGAACTAAAATGTTATGGCTCATTATTTTTCTTATTTTATTATTATTATTTTTATTATTTGTATATATCACTTATATCCGCAAAACTTCCTATATTGACGTCACAACTTTCCATCACATTCGTTTTGGCTTTAAATAAATCGCAAATTTATGTAGTGCAGCCTTTTAGATCTATTTTAGAGATTGTGACTCTTGTCGTCGTGCCTTTATTTGTGCTTTCACTTAAACATTTTTCTCATTATTTTACTATTTCCGTTTCAGTTGAGAATTTCCACAAGTTTTATTCGTTTGTTTCATTATTATTATACCGAAACATTTTTATGCGCCCTTTCCACTAAAGTCTAAAGCAAAACTGCACGAATTTCCTCACTTCGCTGGCTAAAACTTTCGTGATGAGGAGTCTGACAATGACGACGTCGACAACAACAACAACGACGACGACGACGGAGTCGGCAGCGTCAACATCGACTCCAACCAACAAGCAACACAGCTGTGAGTATTATAATTTTTGACCCATTGCCAAATCTCAATTATACTATATAGTGAAACTCTTGTAGCTTCCCCTAAGTGATGGGCTATGGACCCGAAAGGTACCTTTTTTTGGTACTACGCCAATATAACTTGGCGATTAATATGTAAGGACGGTAATACTTTCGTTGCAAACTGGGAAGCAAAAGAAAATGAGGGTATGTAATAAAATAGATTACAAAGTTGAATTGGAACCCAATTCTGAGTGTTGCACGTGAAAGTAACCCCAAAAATAAGAACTTCAGCATCATAAGTCTTGTCAAGTTGCATTAATTACTTAATGGCCATACGGATTTGTTTGCCTAAGATAGATTTTTAGCACTTTTTCTATATTTTAAACCGTTTATCTTGGCATACCGTACGGAATATCTCTTTTGTGTCTAAAGCAAAGTTGTAGATATTGAATAGGGGGAAAAAAAAGTGAATCAAACCTACCCGGAAAAAGTACATTCAGTGCCCTAAAAATCTGAAAAATTCCCATTTTTTTCTTTATAAACTTTATTTTAAATGAAAAATAAAAATTCCAAAAAGAGGGTGTTTGTATGGAATGAGAGAGTAGTTTTTCCGAAATTATTCAATTCAGAACATAACCTCTACATATAGAATAGAAGCTGGCATATCAAATTTCAGCTCAATATTTCTTAAATTACGGCTATGTTCGCGGGGATATGCAGACAGACGGACATCTTTAAATCTGTGTAAAAATAGCTGTAATATGAATCGAATTTTTTATTTTCATTCGAAATAAAGTATATAGAGAAAACCAATCAGCATATTTGTGGATTTGTAATTTTTCGAGTGGGTCTGTATTTTATATCTTCTTTGCTTCAGACAATATTCCGTACGACATACCGAGATATAACCATGTAAAAATATAAAAAAAGTACAAAAAATCAATCTTGAGAAAAAAAATTTATATGGCTATTAAATTATGAATGCAGCCAACTTGACAAAGAAGAAGTTCATATTTTTGGGGTTACTTTCACGTGCAATTCTCAGAATTGAGCCCCAAAATCATGTATTGTACTGTGTTTTAAGTGATAATGTCGTCGGCCTAAATTACAGCGTTGTCTTCGATGTAAAAACATTAAATTCAAATGTTAAAGTAATTATAATATGAGAATTAAATGCAATAACTGCTAATCGATAAAAGATTATTTGAAGAATAATCAAGAGGTGATGATGTGTTGGTCTCTAGTCTTAGGAAACAACTAGTTTCCCCCCAAATTAATACGGCAGCCGTATTCAGTATTGCTCACTTGGGTCCTAGCGTAGGTACTATTATGATCTCATTTTTACATTTTCGCACCAATTATTTCTACTCTCTAGGGTCAACGTCACTCTGATAAAAGCAAAATCGCCTACTGATAGACAGCCATTGGCCATAAGTGTCTGATGGCCTAACTTTCATATCTCAGGTCACCAAAAGCAGGGCAGTGACTTTGAAAATGGTTTCTTCTACTTCATCAACATTGCAGTTTCTACAAAAATCGTTTTAGGGTAGTTGCAAACCCTTAGCCTGTCCTACAACCGGCCAGTGACCAGTTATTATTGCTTTGGTGTTCCTCAGATGAACTCTGGACAGGTTGAGTGCAAAACGTGTCCTTTGTATATTCGCGGTAGGCCAAATCTGTTTTTTCGATGTGCCAATGGCCCTATCACCCATCTTTCCTTAGCAATGAGATTCAGTTTACCCGCAATCAGCTGTTTCCCCCTTATGAAAGGAACACCAATGTGACCGTAAAGTTTGCTCAAGTTCACGGTGGTGGCGGTCCTTGTCAATGTATCTGCCCTTTGGTTACCATATATGTATGTCCCCCTTTCATGAAACCCATGTAAGGGTACCCTTCGAAGTCTCGACGAGCGGCATTCTCAGAATGGTGTAAACTTTCTCCAAGGACCTGATAGCCGCTTTACGTTTTACGACCTCTACAAACGATGTAAAACCAGGATTTAAGAATATGGATTGTCCAAACACTCTCCAGAGAGGTTGACATTGCTGCCATACAGCAATTGCGATGAGAATGAGGCCAGCATGTACATGACTAAAGAAATGTGATATCTTTTACAGTTACCAAGCAGAAACACACGATCTTGGAGGTGGATTTATAGTTGATCAGAGACTTAGACAACTGGTGTCGCTCGGTATCCCTATAAGTGACCAAATACCCATTATATATTCGCATCAAGGCGAAATATTCTCACATTACGCTCAATCCCCGTGGGGAGTCCTGCCCGAAGGGTATCGAAGAGTATCGCCGCAGCGGACTTTTGAGAAACACCGGTATTGTGTTGGTAGTGAACCGGAAAGTAACACAGTGCAACAGCCAATCATGGGGGGTGAGAAATTCCAATAAAGGGTGACGGTTTTAGGTCAGTCTAGTAAAACCCACAAAGGGCTTGTTTTTGTAGTTTTTTATAGTTTTTGCTTTTCTGGTTCGTTCGTTTAGTTTATTAGCTATAACTCAAGAACCATTGAGGATATCTCATTTCATTCTTCACCAGAATTATATCTTAGGCTTAAATAAATAGTTTCTAATAATATATCCATGTAAAAAATCAAGTTGGATTAATTTTATCGAATGAAATCTTTAAAAAATTTTAGTTTTCGACTTTTGACATAAATTTTTCTCAATAACTCTAAATTTCTGACCATATATAGGCCGTCTTATCTGTGATGAGTAGAAAATTGGTCATTGCTAAAGATATCGAATGACAACCCTGACCTAAGTATAAACTGAACTGTACATATGTAGCGAGTTTGCATATGGTACTAACTTTATATAAAGGGTGTCCCAACAAGAACGCAATTTTTAAATCTGGCAACATTCGAAGTGTCATTGTTTGACCTTTAAACAATTGTTATTGTTTGCTAGTAGAAGGTACGAGGTTAGTAAAAATGGAGCGCTACACGAATGAACAACGCATTCTCATTGTGAAATTGTTTTACCAAAATGGTGAAAGTTTTGCGGCTATAGTTCGCAAATTGCGATCAATTTGGGGTCACAATAATGATCCAAAAGAGTCAACTGTAAAGAGATTAATGGATAAATTTGTCGAAACTGGGTCTGTTAGTGATGTAAAGACAACAACGCGCCATCGACCAGGTCGATCGACCGAAAATGTCGCAGCTGTACGTGATGAGGCAGGTCAAGCGCAAACAATCAATGGTGTTCGGTATCGTGAAATAATAACCAGTTTTTTCTTGTCTCGAATTAAAGAAATGAATGTGGAGGGCATGTGGTTCCAACAAGACGGTGCCACATGTCATACAGCCAGAGAAACAATTCAATTGCTGCATCAGTCAATTCCCGGTCGTGTTATTTCGCGTTTTGGAGATCAGAATTGGCCGCCTAGATCGTGCGATTTAACACCATTAGATTTTTTTCTTTGGGGTTTTTTAAGTCGATGGTTTACGCGAATAAGCCGACGACGACTCAAGCCTTAAAAGAGGAAATTGGACGCTGCATTAATGAAATACCGCAGCATTTGTGCGAAACGGTCATTGAAAATTTCATTAAAAGATCGCGTGCATGCCAGCAAAGCCGCGGCGTCCATATGCACGATATATTGTTCCATACATAACCTCATTCTGTCTACTTTACGATATAATAAAGTTTCACGATTTTTTTTAAAATATCTGTGTTTTATTTAAAATTTAAAAATTGCGCTCTTAAAACTGTTGCTGCAAGATGCCATGTTTGCCCAAGGTAGCTTGCCGCTGCCTGGTCGATTGGGTAAGGATTCACTTTTGTGGAGACAAGTGGTGGCTGAGATTGAACCAAAAAAAAAGAAAAATCGTTGGTAAATTGAAAGTTGATCGTCGAGTTATGGTGTCCCAAGTCCCTTGATACGATAAGTCTCGCATTTGTAATGTGCATCATAAAATTCTTTTGGTTGAAGACATATTAAGGAGATTTGATAGCTCCGAAGCCTTTGCAAGGGTGTACCTAACACCCCAAAAGAGTAGGTACATTGGTATGCCTTGATGACTCAATGGTGAGGTCACACTAGTTTATTAAATATTGTACAATTGCCGGGTCGACGAAATTAGCTGGAAACCGACTGAATTTCCAATGCAGGGTGAAGGTATTAGGTCAGTATAGTAAAAACCCAACAGGGCTTCGCGTTCTCAAGCCAAACTCGACTTCTTATATTTTTTGCGTTACTGGTTTGTTCGCTTAGTTTTATAGCTATAACTCAAGAACCATTGAGGTTAACGTATTTCATTCTACAGCAGTATCTTAGACTTAAATAAATAGTTTATAATAATATATATCCATGTAAAAAATCAAGTTGGAATTATTTTATCGAATGAAATCTTCAAAAAAAAATCATTTTCGCCTTTTGACATACATTTTTCTCAATAACTTTAAATTTCTGACCATATATATGCCGTCTTATCTGTGATGAGTAGAAAATTGGCCATTGCTAGAGATATTGAATGACAACCCTCACCTAAGTATAAACTGTACTGTACATATATAGCGAGTTTGCATATGGTACTAACTTCATATACATATACAAACGTATGAGTAATATTAGTTTTATGCGGATTTTATAATAATCATACGCAAATCATTCCAATATTGTGGATTTATTGTTTAAAAACACAGTGCAACAACCAATCTGGTGGTTGAGAAATTCCAAGTCAGGCTGAAGGTAATAGGTCAGTATAGTCAAACTCGGCGTTCTTTAAAATTCTGCTGAAGAATGAAATGAGAAATTATCAATGGTTCTTGAGTTATAGCTGAAAAACTAAGCGAACAAAAATCAAGATAAGCAAAAAAGATTGGCATGAGAAGGCTATACCCTTTTGGGGTTTTTACTACACTGGCCTAGTATCTTCACCGTGACTTGGAATTTCTCACCCCAAGACAATAACCTAGAAAATATTCCACATTGTAATAAGTTTGATAAATATTCCGAGGAGTGAAGTCCAATGGTAGTAATTTACTGCAGATGATCCAAATGGATGTAATGTTCAGAGAAGTAGTGTCCAATGACGTTGCTGAAGTGAGTTGGCAGAAATAGGATATGAAGCACATATGGAATGAATTAGCACTCTCTCGATAATTGGGTAGAGAACTATTGTTCTATGATGTGATAGAGGCAATAGGTGTGTTGGTGATGCATGCATCCTAATAAATTTAACATTATACCAAACAGGGACACGAATTTCGGACCTTATCATCCTTATCCATACAGAATTCATGCTGATTTGTATACACGCCCCGATGAAAGATAGAGGGAGTACACTAAAGATGCGTTCTATGAGCGATAGGGGAAAATATGTTACTGCTGCCCTGGCAATGACATTAAAATTGTTCTGGGATAGGAAGGAAAGAAACACCTCCGTATAATTATTAACTTAACAAATATTAACTTAGATCACTCTATACATAACTGCCAACAAATCACCTACACTCATCATATTTTTGTCGAACAAGCAACTATTTGGAGCCTTGGCTAAATTTGGTATCCCTGCGAAACTGATTCGATTTTGAGGATGACACTTAACGACATTAAGTTTTCAGTGGAAATCTAAAAGTGTAAATTTCTACCAAGCGATCCTTTAGACAGGGCGATAGCCTGTCAAGCGATCTCTTCAAATGCTGCTCTTGCACGTCGATGATATAGATATCATTGGCATAGGACGACGGAATATTACTGCGGCCTTGTCATTAAATGAGTAACTGTCGTTCAATAGAGGGTGTCTGGTGATAAACGTAAACATACACATAACTTTGTTAGCTTTAAAATCAGTAGACGAGTATTCATCGCTAACCGCTAAGGATTAGTATAGCGACATCGATATTGTCAAGCGCGTCCAAATATAAAGAATGCGCTGACTTCAACGTGTTGTGCATAGGGATAAAAATGCTGCAACACTAAAAAACTTATGTAATAAACTCGACGGGCGGCACAGGAGGTGGCAACCAAATTTTAATTTAATCGAGTTGGTATGCAAATTTAGTATTGCGAACCAACTACAGCCGGTTATTGACTGATGTATCGACATGGCATTATGGCCTACATCAATTCCTATATGTTGTGAGATAACCAACTCACATCTTGGGCTTAATGGGTTAGAAAAGGGCCTGACCCCTCTCTATTATTAATTGTTGCACCTTGTCCTGGTACTGCTTTAATCAGTCCTTAGATAGGTACATTCAGGGTTATCGACACCAGATTTCCCGCAGGGTTGATGCAAATTGTTCTCAATTTAAATTTTATAATTTTTTTTCTACAATGCAATTTATTAAGGAAGTTTCATTTATATCCCTGCAGGCTTTTGAAGCTGTCGATTGGCCATGCTTGAACTACCTACCGCACTACTCCCTACATGGGTACTTACTTGAATTACCCGATGGTAAACGAGCGCCGAACCACCGAGTAAGAAAAGGATGCGCACGAAAGCGACAGAAAGCGTAAACGAAACGTTTAAAGCTATTTTAATTTGTTACTTCTGGATACGGCCGGCCGTGACATGATATTTAAAACACGGGACTATCATACGCTAGGTCGTTCATTCCCCATCGCTTCCTCGATGTTGCCAAAAACAACTTCTCAGTATAATGTCGATCGAGGTGGCCGGCAATAAATAAAAAATGTAGATGACTGGAGCCGGAAATCGAACCACGGATCTCCCGCATGGTAGTCGCGTGTTTTAAGCATCATGCCACGGCCGGTCCAAATTATAAACAAATTGTTGTAACTCGATCCACCGATAATTTTAAAGTTTTTAAAACCAAGTACTTTGTACTTTTCTTTTACTACCGCTCATCAATACACAATTCACATCTCATCACTGTTGCTTGACTTCCAACTTGAATGTGCGAACTTCGGCTGCTGTTTCTTCCGTTGTTGCTGGTTTGTTTTTGTTATTGTTTTTATCACAGCTTCGCACGTGGTGCGCGCGCATTTTGTTTATTTTCTTATTGAAGCATTTTCTCTCTCATTTAACAATGTAATTCGCTCCCAACTCTCCAACAAAAAGCCGAAATGCACACCATGTGACTTTGTGCAAAGCTCCATGGCTTTTCCGACAACAATGTTGGCTACGGCTACGGCTATGTCGTTGATGTTGATGATTTAAATAGTTTGGTTGCTCTCTGGCCAATGATTTATTTATTTATTTTGCTTGTTCCTAAACAAGACGACGCGCTGTCATTCAGGGCTCAGTCGAAAGTTGTATTGATGTCGTGTTTTTATTTTGTTTTTGTTACGAGCTATGTTTTCCCTTCCCTTACTGCATAACACTACAGTGCGAAAGTTGGTCCTTTTGTCCTTCGATTTGCATGTCATAAAATGTTAATGTATTACTGTGAAGGATTTTTAGCTATAGCCGAAATGAGAAGTAAAGACGAAAATGCCCATGAGGTATCTGTTGGAAATGTTTTGGGAACAGTATAATACAGTTTGTAATGGGGTAATAGATACTAATGGTGGGTGAAACAAATGGTAAATACTTAGTATTTGTTGGTTGTATAAGATTTAAACAGTATTGCTTGTAATTACATATTTAGCTTGGGTTTGGAAGAAAACCTTTTGAAAAAAGGTTGTGAAGTTAACCTGATGGTAAGTTGTGGAAGAGCTAGGGAAATGTTTTTCATTAAATGCATTTCGATTTTTAGCTTAAACACCTGGATAAGTGGGTCTTTTTGTAAATAATACCTGTGTGTTAGCATGGAGTTATATAGAAAGTGTTTCCGGTGGGTAAAGTACCCGTTTGAACATTAGATTCGTCTCTCGTTACTCTTCTCCTTATAACGTTTCCTCACTTCACACGTTACCATTGGCCGCAGTGTTGTCAATCCTCAGACAATACGTGACAATCTGTAACGTACCAAGACTTGTTTGAGCATTGTTTTTCATACCCAACCATGGTTGCTGCGAAAGTGGGTACCACATATCAGAATTAGGAGGGTTTTTATACCATTTTTTTTATTTATCATTTGATATGAGAAAAAGTGTAACGCATTAAAGGAGACGAGTTAGACCCCTAGGATCTTAATACCAAATTTATTTCCGGACTTTTAAAGACGATTGAGATATCTCCGTCTGTCTGTCTGGCTGGTGAGCAGGATAATTCGAGTAAACCTAAACTAATCCTTATGAGAATTTACCAGTTTATATTTTCCAAAATTAAGTAATGGGATTGTAAATGGGCAGAATAGCCCCACCCTTTCTGGTACCTCCCACACAAAATTACCTATTTTTGGAAAATTTATATTTCCTCCATAACTACCAAACGGACAACGGAAGAATAAACCGAATCGATTGACACGCCCCTTCTGATACCTCTCATACAAATGACCGAATTCTCCACATAGTTTAACTGAATTTTTTTTGGTAGATACACTGAATTCGGTCATATTTTGTGCACGATATATGTTTATTGAAATTCGACTCAGGGATAAATAGGGACTATATACCTCCTATACAAAATAACCTATTTAGGGAAAATTACTATATGTCTCGTCTGGCCATGCGACCCATGCACCGGCTGTGGCATAGTGGTTAGAACATGGCATAGTGCGGGAGATCCCGGGTTCGTTTTCAGCCTCCAGTCATCTACATTTTTCTTTCATTGCCGTCAGCAACTTCGCAGTATAAGTGTCGAGTCAATCGGCATGTCTAGTAGAAGCTTCTTAAACAGTGACGTTCACATTCGTCGATAAACAAGTAGGTGCCGTTTGTTGTGAATCTAAAATAGAATGCGTGTTAATTCGCAATAACGCTAGAAGCTATCCCAAACCTCATTCATAGTTTGTTAAGGGAATTAAGTTTTTTTTTATTACATGCATGTCCATTACGCTTGAGACATGCCTTTCATTGATTACTACTTGACTCTCTAGTCCTTATCCGTTATTGGAGGTGATGCTGCTTAGCCAAGAGCATCTTTCCTTCCTTGATCAGCGGTCATATATTTCCTACAGCGACTCATAGAATATATCTCTAAAGTCCTCGTCTTTGTCTGCCGAAATACAAATCAGCGTGATGGAAAAGTATGTCGCTTTAATGCGAAAAGTAGCTATTAGGTCACTTAAAAGGTTCAGTCACGAAACTAGAGGTCTAAATCTCCTGCCGAATACGAGTCCTTGTGCATGGCTGCTGTTAACGATATCACAATTCTTTCGTCGTGTGCTTTCCTTTCCTTCCATCGCATTTGCTGTATGGCGGTAATGGCAGCCTTATATTTGTCGAGAACATTAGCTAATTGGATAGCGGCATAGATTTCTATAGTACATTTGACGAATTGTTATGATTAGGAGATTAACTACGTGATGATCGTGAGGATCTTGTCGTTCCTCTTTACTTAGACTTATTCACAGTTGTACCTCTTAACTTTCTCTTGAACAAATTTCTTTTTTTTCCCTTGGATATCCAGATGTATTTCTTATGTATTATATGCTACATATCCATGATTTTTTCTCTCTCCATTACCCCTCTTGAGAGCAATGGCTTCCACAAGGCATCTCCATCATACTCTATTTGCTGCTGTTTTTTGAGCGTCCTCCCATGTAAGATTACATTGCCCCAGCTCTTGGAGAATTGTTCATCTACATGTATTCTTGGGTAGAGGATTCCTCTCTAGGGCCATCCTTGCGATATTTTTCTGCTTTTTTCTGATGGCATGGCCGATTTACCACCATTTTCTACGTTAAGTTTGCTTCAGAATGGGTTCCTCATTGCTTAAGTTCCAGAGATCTGTGTTGCTGTTGGGCCAGAATATTCTCCATATGACTCTGAGGCGCTTGTTGACGAATACCTATAGTTTTTGGGTGTTTGTGTTCGAAAATAGCCAGGTTTCACTTTCATACAACAGAGTAGACTTTATGCATGCATTGAATATCATGAACTTGGTTCGTCTGGATATTTGTGAACTTCTCCGCACAGATTGCAATCTTCCTTATGCTGCTCTCGCTTTGTTGAGCCTGCTGCTTGCATCTGTTTCTACGCCGCCATTTGTTGTCACTATACTGCTCAGATAGCAGAAGCTACCTACGTTTTCGACTGGTTGGTCTTGTAACTTGATGTTCTCCGTGCTAACATTGTGTATTCTCATTGTTTTCTTGATATTTATCTCAGTCCAACATTACGCGCTAATCATTCTAGATCAATATTTTAATCCAACCTAAATATTTTTGAAATATTATCTGTCTTATGTTAGCAGAGATTTTCAATACTTAGATGTTCCCTTGTTTTCAATTAAGGAATACAACAAACCTTGGGTAAGATATATCTCCATCCGTGAACACACATGAGGTACCGAAGTTCCAAATAATCAGCACTTAAGGGTTTGTGAGCAGGCTTGATATGAATTATTTGTATTTAAATAAATTTCGGAAACCTTACTCTGTTTTACAGTATAACAAATATTTTTAACCACCAAAGGTTATCCGACATCACAAGTTGGACAGTTAAAAAAAAATAGAATTACTTGTTTTACATTTATGTAAGAACCTTACTTGACGGTATTCAAAGACATCACAAAATTCATACTGATCATTTGCTTCCAAACTACCGAAATTCAACCGAAAACAACTGTTTCGAACAATATGGACGCTTATACTGAATAATTTTTATGTCACTTAAGAAATCTCCACCCATTGATAAAAGTTTAAAGCTCCGCCCAATTTCGATCGCTATTTCATTCACAACTTAAAGATCAGGTTTGGATGCGAATATACGTAACATATGTGAATTTTATTTAAATTACATTTAAATTACATTAAATATTAAATTTAATCGACGCAGAAAATTTAGAGGCAAATAAAAACAAATTATGACGTTTTTGCATATAAATGGTTATTTGTTTTAATTCGGGTTTAAACAATAATTTCTTGTTTTTTTTTTTGTATTGTCGCCGATGTTGTTGTTGGAAAAATAGCACCTGTTTCCATTCATAAAAACCACTGGTGTTAATTAAAAAACCATTAATTATATACGAAATAATACTAATTAATTATACATGTCCATAAAGAAACAAATGATGCTTGCTAATCCATACTACTAGTATATGTATATAATACGAGTTATTGTAAAAAAAAGCTACACAAAATACAAAACAATACAAGTTGTCTTATCAAATGTATGGAAACGCTTCAACGCTTAAAAGCAAATCGAAGCAAATGCCCGACTTAGGTGAAGCGTGAAATGAACGCGTGCTGTCTTTTTTCTACGTTTACAGGTGAATTTTGTGTTGTAGTCCCCAATTGGGTGGTTTGAGGCACATGCCGAACTATGTAAATATTTTTTTGTATTGGAACATGCATGGGTTTTTAATGCAATTAAAGAAGAGGGGGAGGGGGATTCAAATGTATTTCGATAGCGATAACATTGGATACAGAGATTAATATATGCAACTATGGTACACGGTCAAGATCGGTCATTTATCATGTTGCTTGTCGTGAGGGATGCAAAATTGTAGTTTGGTGTTAGTATTAAATTTGGGTTCGAAGTGTCTTCAATTTACTAAAATGTTAATCAAATTAATACGCTACTATTTTGTGGGAAACCTGGGTTCGGTTTCTCAGTCATTTACATTTCTTCCAACGCCTTAGATGTTGTTGACAACAAAGATATCCTCTTGTCAGAAGGCAAGATCCCAAATTGACTGGAAGTCATGTCTTTAACTTCCTGGGTATGCGCGATGCGTTGTGCAAATAGAGGCCCGGATCACTTCCTAGTGGCACCCAAGGTACTCACTAGGTTATGCTGTGCCAAAAATGCTAGTAACCAAACGTAAGGAAAGTTAGATGATGCAAGGCTGCATACCTCGGAGATGGCCAATGTATTTTTCAATCAACTATTTCAATTAATGAAAACAAAGACCCACTTCCTATTGGCAGCCAAGGCACTCACGAAAATTCTAGTAAACAAACGCAAGGAAAGCTAGAAAAAACAAAGACTTACTTACTTAATTTTCCTTTGCACCCCATGAATGAGGTATGGGATAGCTTTTCGCGTTGTTGTGAATTAACACGCTTTCTATTTTTAGATTCACAACTAACGGCACCTACTTGTTTATCGACGAATGCGAACGTCACTGTTTGAGAAACTCTTACTAGACACGACGATTGAATCGACTTAATACTGCGAAGTTGCTGTCAACAACATTCGAGGGGAGCCGACAGTGAAAGAAAATTTTATTTATTTTTTTTTTCTTTTAAGATGACTGGAGCCAGGTTTGAACCTGCGATCTCCCGCATGGTAGTCGCGTGTTCTAACCACTATGCCACGGCCGGTCCCAAAACATCAAAGACAATACAAGAAAATTCATACCACCGAGATAGCCAATGCCTATTCCAATCAACTAGTTGTGAAATTACTTAAAACAAAACGCATAATTCTGGTGCGAATATTTAAATTACTGAAAACAAAGTCTCATAATTCTAGTGCTCCATAACACTATCGCAGGACAGTAATGGGGTATGAAAATCAATCTCAGACACAATACCTGTTATGTTAAAGAATGTCGCACATTGTCTGTGTGTAAAGGATGCTGTATACAAGGCAACACTGCAGTCTATGGTAACGCGTGCTGTGGCGCAATGATACAAGGAAATGAGGTGCAAGAGAGAGAGAGAGAGAGATAGAGAGAGGGATGATATAGAAAAGCACAGGGGTAGATGAGAAGAAAATTTTACCTAAAGGTAACAATGGAACTGAGAACCCCAACTGTAATGACAAAAATGGAAATCTAAAATCAGTCACTCTAAATGTGATACAAACATAGAGAGGACATTTCCGTACTCTACTTGTTCCCAAATGCAGCGCAAGAAGTGGAATCATGTCAATTGTCGAGGACGGTGTAGGTTATCGATCAGCAGATCAAAACAAGGTCAGAATAGTTACTTCACAGCATCAGAATAACAAAGTCGAGGGTGCCGCTGGACTGCCGTCAAAATTATTCAAGGTATGCGGCGATGAGCTGACAAGGTGCGTGCACCATATCATTAACACGAGAAGGCTTAAGAAAAGGCAATTTAGATTTGAGCGCCAACTACAGCGGGATCAGCCTTTTTGCCTATCGAATACAAGGTACTTTCAAGAGTGCCTTGTGAAAGACTTAAACCAATCCTCATTAACCGGATATACCGAATGTCAACCCCGCAGGGGGGTCTCCTCCGGGAGGCCTTTGGGGATTACCGACCCCACGGACCCGAGGGAACCACCAGTGGACTTCTTCTATGGCGCTGCAAGGCAAAAAGTACCTTTGGGGTACCTTTGGTACTAGGTACATCATTTGTTGCGGTCAGCCGGATGGAGAGCTTTGCTCATAGCTGAAGGCAACGAAGCGTTTAAGCAGATGGCGGCGTAGAGCATAATTGCAGTTTGCAAGAGTGTTGAGGATGGAATGGTTACTGCCCATATGACTGAATAATAGAAAATAATAACATCAAGTAGCAAATAACAACATTGGGGAGGCCAAATCGGACGGAGTGCAAATCGAGCTTGTACTTGTCAGTCAAATTGGTATCCCCACACAAGAGTAATGAACAGTTTGAATCTACTGTGGCATATTAAAATTAGATCCGGGCCTTAACAGCGGCATACTACTAGTATGTTCTAGTGGTGTGGAGCTCACCATCTGGTCAGGTCTACGCGACGATACTGGATGTAAAACAAAAACGACTCCTACCGGATGCCAAGTTTGTCAGTGAACATTCTTACTTTGACTTCGCTCTTAGTCTAGGTTATATACTCACAGATCAGGGGTCATTGAATGCATTTTTGCTTAAGATGATTCTGGCCTCCAGTACTTTTTGTAGCTGTGGAGCAGATGTAGAAGACTGGCTGCACGTTTTGTGTGTATGCCCGTTGTTTGAGGATATTAAGGACTTGGCTGGCATGTTCGTTTTTAACGCTCTAATTCGTTAGGTAGCGTTAATTTGCTTGTTCAAGCTTGCTTGGGCCATCACAGGGGGGCGCTGGCAATCGCATTGTAATATGCCCAGTGTGTTTAGCACGCCATGGGTAAGGCCAGCACGGCGAGACTCATGTAAAACAATGTGAACTCTGACATTTATCATTGGGCTTTATACCTAGTAATTCCACGACTGACCAGATATTCAAGCCACTACAAATATGCAGATCGACAGTTACCAACTTTTAATCGACTAATCGCCGGTCCGATACGACAAAAACTATAAGATGCCATGTCTGAGTTTGGTATTGCTGCAAAGCTGTTACGACTTTGCGAGATGACATTGGCAAACACGAGGTCCTGAGATATGATGGGCAAAAATCTGATAAAACCAGTTGCAATCAAGCGTGTCTTCAAACAGGGTAAAAACTGTCATGAGGGATCTTTAATATTGCATTGGCGATACTCATGCGGAAAACTGCACATTCATCTATCATCTCTCTGGAATAAAAGTCACTTGCTGATCGCTTACGGCGGTGATATAGGACTGTGATGATGTTACTGCGATCTTTTCATTCATTAAGAACTAGTTAGCCGAACCCAATTGATTTGTTTCAGCTAATAAAGAGTCTACTCGTTTGGGAAACTGCATGAAGGCTGGCAACTTTAACTTTGAATTGTTAGATTTAGGTTACCGTCCGTAAATAAGAATATTAATGTCAGCGTGAAAATCAAATGAAATGGTAGTGATCGTCAACCGCTACGGCTAAAGGCTAAGCACTGCAACGTGTTACGTATAGGTTTTTGTCTAGTATAAGGTATGTTGGGGGGAATCATGACGTATGATTTCAACATTTGGCTTAGTTTTTTACTAACGGGGCAAGCGTCGCTTAATGTCTTTTGGAATAAGAGAGCCCTGTCCGATTACGCTTTGTGCACCTGAGGAGAACTGTTTGAAGGCTGTTTACATGTAATATGTGATTGATGTTTACATGATATAAGGGATCTCCAGTAATTAGCGGTTACAAGAGTAGTAAGAGGGTGATGTGTGAGTGAGATGTTCTCTACGCCAGGAGCGTTGGCTAGAGCAACGAAGTTTGCTTCCGGAATGCTTGTACGACGTAGAGCTATTTCGAGATAATTGTAGAAGCATGTCTGCCGATCTTGCTTAGGCTGTTGGATCGAACCGATCCCACAATTTTGTTTAGGCTAATGACGGTTGCCTTTGCCCGTTAAGGGAGCATTAGTCGCTGACCTGCAAAGAGTTAAAACTGGTATGTAGTAGTTTCTACGAAGTCTCACCGGAGGCCTTTTTCTGTTACCGTGGGTGACATGGGATACACACGTGCAGGGTCTCAAGGTCTCTTATTGATCTCACGGGACTCAGACCGGCCTAGCCTTACAAATACATGGTTGCCGTTTACCATCGTCGAGTTAAAAGGGCTTGTAACTTCTCTGCCTCCCACCGGTGAGGACACTACATCCTTGCAATGTAGTATCGACCGTTTCACCAGTTTGGGGAGCTAATGGAAAGCATTGGTACTCGCGAGTATGTACAAGTTTCAGTCTGAACTGTGGGTGAAGCATGGGAAGAGAAGCCCCGGGGCTTGTTCCCTCTTGATCGGTTGGTATAGGCGACTTTGTGGGAGCATCCCACGGGATGTTGGTTGAAATCGCTGGTTGAGTTTTTGGGCTAAATTGTGCAGTTGCAGAGCAACCGGGTGGTAGAGACCCATAGAGTAGCCGAGGTGGTAAGATTGGCCTCAACTTGGCCAAAGGCGGGTATGTCCCATACTGTCATACCCAATTTGGTATCTTCTTGCTGTAAGAAAGAACCGACAATTTAGGGATCAAGCTACCGCAAATTTCGTACTCATAGATAGCTCAAATTTGCTTGCTATATATTAGCCAATACGCCGGCTATGAAATGCTTTGTGACTGTATAATATTGATCCAGCTGGAAACTTCTTTGACAATAGACTTGAAATTGAAACTTTTATAATACATGAGGTAAAAACTGTATATTTTATATGTAGTATATTTATTTATTATGAAAGTGTATTGACAATGCTGTAACCTTGAGTTGACATTTTCAACGAAGGCTTGACGGCGTGTCGTGAAATGTTCTGCCTTTTCTTGCGCTCATGTTTCTTGAATTCCATTAAAGTGACTGTGTTACAAATTTTACATAACAGGTATTTCAAAGAAAAAAAATTCTATTGGTTATAAGTCTGGTGTCTTGTCAATAAGTTTCCCTTTTTTGAAAATCCCATTTAGCCTTAAAATTCCGCAAATTTCATCCATCGTTAGAGAACATATTTGCCCCATCTTGCTGAAACCATGTTCGTCAAGAAAAACCATTGAAATTAAAAATTATGCCATACGTTATCTTGAGGCCATTGTTGAACCTGTCCCCTCAAACTTCTGCACCCATTTTCTAATCGATAGAAGCGATGAAGCTTCAATTTTATGCCATATTTTGTAGGGTAAAATTTTCTCTACAGATGAAGAATCGTTGTTTCGATAGTACTCGCATTGACAAAGCATTGACATATAAGAGCAAAGAAGTTACAGTAGCTTTCATAGTCTAATTTAACTAATCTCCACCTTTACTCAAGGACATATTGAACCCACCCTTTGATACACTTTATTTATATCACTAGATATTCTTCTTGACCTAAACCACTGTATATAATGAACCAAATATACCGAGATGTTATTTGATAACACTTATCACATTCAAATGTAACATTCATCACCAGCATCTATTTTATTCACCCCACACAATAACCCAAAGACACTAATATCAGTCATATTTTAAAATTAAAACGAAAATAAAAACAACAAAAAAACACAGATCTCATTAATTACTTTAAAATTTCGATATGCTTGCTTGGCTTTGTCTCCAGTCTCAGTTTCATAATCTGAAGAAGACAACACACTAATTGGCATTGGTAGCATCGGTGTAGAGAATTAGAAAAGTGTTAATTGACGCCTGTACATATGTGTGAGATACCACAAATGTTTATGTTATGTTTTTTTCCTCTATTTTTTTTGTGTTTCTGATGAACTCTAGCTAAAATTTAAATTTGATAATTAATCATTTTGCACTAAAATAGTTAATCGAGCGTAGAGAATTTAAAGCAAAAAAAAAAAAATAAAATAAGAAATAAATGAACAAAAAATCGAATTTAGTGAGTTCATGTTCGATCAAATGTATCGATATTGGAATTATATGTCTTGCAAGGTTTTTGTTGTCTATGGCGTCGTTGTGGATGCAAAACACATAGCTAAATACCTGGTACTGAGTTGGTGGTTTCAATGTTAGATTATTATCAAAACCTAAGATTATATTTGGCAATTGTTAGTTTTCTGCATAAAACATACATATTACTATTGAGCAAAGTTCATTTGCGGTTAATTTCTATGACCACCGACCGCATAAGCGGGCGTCATGTGTGCTGCACTACTTAGATATGGAACATTTCACGGCGATTAGTCATTTTTGTTTTGAACATGTGTTTACTTGATAATAAAAACTGCATCACAAACACTTAAAATATTGAATTTTAGTTATATATTTTTATAATAATTTTAAAATTCAATCATTAATTTTTAATATACTCTTTAACTTATGATTTTAATAAATCACATAAAAATATTTATATTGGAATATTTCATACAAACTGACCCATACACTCACTGGTTATAAATATTTGTGTGTGTGTGTGTGTTGTTTTATTTCATAATTATAGCTTACAAATCTACTGTATCTGTAATAATCTTAATAATGCATTTGAAACACACCCACCAATTTTAAATGCTGCTGCTGCTGTTGATCCAGCAGCAACTTTTAAAGGCGTCACATACACGTACAACAGTTGCAGCGCACATATGCCAATGTATGCGCTAATAATGTCCATATATTGGACAATTTTATGTATCTGGGCAAAATATAAGAAACCACTGATCTTTATCGTGAAGATTTACACAAGAAATCATGTATGCCAAACTAAAATTTAATATGAGAAATGGCTCAAAGCCATCCAAATTTAAATAAGCTACGAGTGCACAGTGGTTTGGTTGGAAAATGGACAAAAATATAGTAACACGGCTCTGCATGAAAATCGCCCCAAAAATATTCCTGCTGATTCTTATGCAAATTGAACTCCTGATTCTGCTCCAAGAACGACCGTTTTCACGCATGCCTCTTTTTTTAGTTTACTTGAATTAAGGTTAAAGTAAGTAACTGAAATCAAAGAGTGTGGGGACGTCCCTAGAAAACGACTGATTCTTATGTAAAATGGCAAGCTGGATCTGATATTATCACCGTTTTTTCCCATCACCCACTCTTTTCTACAGACGCGCGTCTTTTTGGTGTTATTCGATAATTCTGCTCTGCATGAAAATAGGCCCCGAGACTACTACTGCTGATTTTTATGTAAAATGAGCTCTTGAGTCCGAATATCACCCAAAAAAAAGCAATTTTTCAAGAAAATAAATACATATTAACTTTTCACATAACAGTTGAGAAATGACATTGACTAACTAAAAGAAATCCTAAAGAACATAGTCACCAAATTGAAGATTCGACAGGCAACATGCATGCACTAGCTCACAAACCCGATTTGGCTTAAGGAATGCATGTCCGATGATTGGATTCTGAGAGTACTTGTTCCGAGATCAGCCATTTACCCATCGCTTACAAGGTCCTGTCTAGTGTGTTATGTGATAGACTAAAGCCCATCCTACCGAATCTGAGTGCACCTTATCAGTGTGGCCTTAGACCTGGTAACTTCACGGCCGACCTGATATTCACACTGCGACAAATCTTGGAGAATACCCAAGAGATGCATATTGCTACCTACCATCTGTTTATCGATTACAAAGCTGCATTCGACTATCTGATACGACAGAAATTATTAGATGCTATGGCTGAGTTAGGTATCCCTTCGAAGTTAATACGACTTTGCGGGATGGCACTGCCTGACACGAAGTCTTCAGTGAAAATATGCAAAAATCTGACTGAGCCATTTTCTACCAAGCGAGGCTTTAGACAAGGAGGATAGTCTGTCAGGCGATTTATTTAACATCGTAAGGGAGATGATTTTGCGGAAGGCTGCTCTAAATAAGAATGGTATCATCTTTAACAAAAGTCACATGCTGCTGGCGTATGCCGATGGCATAGATATGTTTTTATTGGCTGTGGACTACGGGATGTTACTGCGGCCTTTTCCAGCATTGAAAAGCATTCGGCTGAAGTGGGTCTGGTGATAAACGAGGACATAACTCAGTTATTTAAAAAACTTAATTTCCCATTACACCCCATGAATGAGGTATGGGATGGCTTTTCGCGTTGTTGCGAATTAACACGCTTTCTATTTAGCGAACGTCACTGTTTGAGAAGCTTCTTCTAGACATGCTGATTGATTCAACACTTATACTGCGAAGTTGCTATCGAGAACATCGAGGGGGCCGGCAATGAAAGACAAATTTAGATGACTGGAGGCGGGAATCGAACCACGGATCTCCCGCATGGTAGTCGCGTGTTCTAACCACTATGCCACGGCCGGTCCCAGTTATTTGTTTCTACGGATAAAGAGTCTACTCCTTTGGACGCAGCGTGAACGTTGACTTTGAAGTGGAAGATGATTTGTTCTACATTAGCTCCGCCGTAAAAAAAAATAATAATGTCAGACTGGAAATCAAGAGACGAGTTTTGATCGCAAACCGCTGCTACTATACGCTAAGCAAGCGATTTAATGACAAAGACATCTCTCGAAGGACAAAGATCTAACCGTACCAGGCAGTGAGCATACCTGTCTTGCTCTACAGCGCAGAATCATGGGAAAGACACAAGCGGATCAATCTCTTCTAGGAGTCTTCGAGAGAAAAATACCTTGCAAAATATTTGAACCCATCATCAATAACGGCGTGTATCGTCGTCGAGTAGACCGAATGTGTTAGCTTAGACACATTGTACGAATAAATGGAAATTCTTCGGCTCGAAAAGTCTTGGGCAATAAACTCTATGGGCAACCAAAACCAGGTGAAAAAACTATTATCTAAACTTGGAATGATGAACTATTTACAGAGCGCAAATGACCGAAGCGCTTGGGATTCTTTACTACATGTGGCTACTGATGGATAAAATTCTGTTGTTTCTGCCAAATTAGAAGAATATTTTTTTTACGATATGTGTTTTTTGGAGTCTTACGTTTAAAAATATTTAGTCATGAATAGTGTGATTCATTTCGAGACTTCTTTTCCGTTGGTTTTGTTTTTACTGGTTATGCGTTAGTAATTCCAATCTGACATCTTATTTTTATTCTGCATTGTTTGGCAAGATTTTTGCCTATCCTCACTAAGGACAGTTTCACAAAGATACCAAACTGATATATGACATCTTATAGTTTCCGTCGTATTGGACTATGGTATGGGTTACGTTTAAAAATGTTTTGTCATGAATAGTGTGATTCAATTTGAGGCTTCTTTTACTTTAATTTTACAGATTAATCGTTATTATTGTCAATTTGACATATTATATTTATTCCACATTGTTTGGCATGATTTTGCTTATCCTCACTGAGAAATGTTTCACAGGGATACCAAACTCAGCAAACTAGTTTCGGTTGTAGTGGACTATAGAATGCAGCTTGATCTATGAACGGATTTTTTGTCTCCAGAGAAGTCTATAGCTTTGACTGAAGAATGGTTCACTTTCTTTAGTTGAACGTGAACCAACGAAGGTTGAATATATATTTTTTAATAAGGTTATATTTTATGATGATTGGGAGTGAAATCGAAAGCATATTGTTTAAAAGGAATTACACTTAGCTTAGTTTAGAATTAAGGTATAGATATGATCACATATAAACCTTCTTTTTACAATTGGACGCTAAGTTTAGGAGATAAAGTCCTTCACAATTTTTCATATGAATATCAACGTTTTGCCACCCAACCTATTTCAAGATGAGATCCCAACTGTATCATGGTGAATTCCCAACTATTATTATTTATATGAGTATCGAGAGCTTCCCAGCCATTGGAAGGTGAGATCCGAACTAAATCTTAGTGATTTCACAAATATTTTATGCGGATTTCCCTTATTCGCGATTGGATGCATAGTTTAGGACATAGCGACAATTGTAAGTTTTTAATATGAATACTGACGTCATCTCACCCATATCAAGATGAGAAGAAACAGTTATCTAGCAGCATCCTTGGAGATTAGCCCAAAAATATCGGATCAGCATAACAAACTTGCTAAGCCGATTTGCCTACATTAAACCTGTCAATGTTCTGTGAAAAACACTACTTTTTGAAAAACCGGTTAAACGACTAAAAAATACGGTTAAACCGAGTGCTCGAAATTGGAATTTTCGAAGAAATCGTCAAACGATTTCGGAGAAAAAATCGGTTTTCGGTTTCGAACACTCTAGATATAAAGCTAAGACATTGTACTCACTTGATTTCCCTTTACACCCCATGAATGAAGTATAGGATAGTTTCTCGCGTTGTTGTGAATTAACACGATTTCTGGAGCCAGGAGTTGCTGTCAACAACATTCGAGGGGAGCCGACAATGAAAGAACAATTTTTTTAAGATGACTGGAGCCATGTTTGGGACCGGCCGTGACATAGTGGTTAGAACACGCGACTACTATGCGGGAGCACGCAGGTTCAAACCTGGCTCCAGTCATCTTAAAAAAAATTGTTCTTTCATTGTCGGCTCCCCTCGTATGTTGTTTACAGCAACTTCGCAGTATTAAGTGTCGAGTCAATCGGCGTGTCTAGTAAGAGCTTCTCAAACAGTGACGTTCGCATTCGTCGATAAACAAGTAGGTGCCGTTAGTTGTGAATCGTAAAATTGAAAGCGTGTTAATTCACAACAACGCGAGAAGCTATCCCATACCTCATTCATGGGGTGCAAAGGGAAATTAAGTTTAAGTTTTAAGAGCCAGGTTTGAACCTGCGATCTCCTGTATGGTAGTCGCGTGTTCTAACCACTATGCCACGGTGGTAGAACACCGTATGACCATTAAATTATTAATGCAGCTAACTTGACAAAACGAAAGATGCAGAATTTTTTATTTTTGGGGCTGCTCTCACGTGCAATTCTCAAAATTGAATCCCAAATCAATGAGCTGAAAACTGTTGTACTGTGTAATAAACCCGCAATAGTACAATTAATGAACTATAGGTGTTGTACACATCTTTCAAACAAATCCTTTCACATCAAAGATCAATAAGTTTCACTGAGAGTAGCTATGGTGATTCTTATCCAAAAATTAAACGTAGTCTTGTAAAGAAGAACTTTTCGTTAAAAAACTTACAGAACTCTTCCTGCACAGCCCCAAAAACTTTGCTTTTGTGGCAACTATTTATTGCATCATCAATTTTATTTTATGAATCCCTTCGAATCACTGTGCATTGATCGCACCTAATTTGCTCTAAGCTTGACATGAAAATGCCTCTTCAATGTAGCGCAGAATGAGTAATGGGAAATCAAAGCAAAAAGCCCTCTTGCTAACTACTAATGGGAATTCAAGGATATAACTGATTACTTCTTAAGGGCTTAATTGCATTATACCTGGTCGAAAAGTAACATTAAAGCATAATTCTTACAGAGATTTCTGTTGCCGTCATTGACAGCAATTTTATATGCAAAGTTCCAAACTTTGTGCTTTCATGGGTTTTGGCACGTATGCATTTAACAAAACTTTTTGGTTACGTATTGACCACACAACAGCTACGTAATCAATTTTATAGGCTAAAACAGTTATTAAGTTTGAATATATTATTATATTATTTATATATGGACGCAGCACTACAGTTATTAGCGATATTATATGATACTGATAAGGAGTAAATGCAACATACAAATGTTATCCATACCAGAGGCCTAATACATAGCCACCAAACTTGTAGTTTGACGAATACGTATGTATGTTATTAACAGACATCTATGTTATTAACAACATTTAAAATTGACGTTTGACACTTTAACACGATACAGCGTAGATCATTTTTGCTGCTTCGTCTAGTCTTTGTTTGTTTAATATTTTTTTTACATGCAAATAGCTTGAGGGCATATGGGCTGGTTTTTGTTCCAGTTATCGAAATATTTAACATTTAATCATATAATTGCTGGCAATTATGGAAATGATATGTTATCAATTATAAACTGGCTTATGGATTATTAAAAGGTTTTCTTTTTGTTATTTTGATGCAGGGATTAGGCAAATTTGTATTAATCTACTGCAGTATAAAGTAATATATGTGAAGTGATATCAGTTTGTCCATATATTGTTTTGATTATAATCGCAGCAGCTTAATTACATCTCTTGGTTAAATAATATAACAATAATTTTACCTTTAAAAACGATTTCGAATCAGTTATGTTGCGGTATTAATAGTAAAACTTCACACTCATAAGTACTTAGGCAACGTTGTTACAAAAATTTAAATACTTAGGATTTTTTTACATTTAAAATATTCCCAATTTTAGTTTGAAATTTTGAAATCTAAATTAGTTTATCATTTACGGCAAAATTTATTAATTTTTTTAAAATCTTTTCACTTACAATTACATTTTTTTCTATATCTTTACATTTATATTTAATATAATTTATTTCCATAGTTCACTTACCTTAAATTATTTAATAGAGGAAGTACTTTTAAACCTAAAGCGGGTGAAACAAAAAAAATACAATCATTAGTTAAATGCATAAAATTATTTTAGATTTCATTTGGTTTTTTTTTTTCAATCACAAAACAACTAATTACGAGCTATTCAAAGGCGTTATAGTTTCAATTCTTAAATATCCGGATTTTTAAAGAGATGAATGACACCCACATTTGACAGAGATAGAGACAAGTAAATTAAAAATATGTCAGTCATTGTCAACAGATTTACAGACAAATGAACCGAGACATGTGGTTGGTCTTAGCACAAGACATACAATAGTATATATACATAGATATGTGCACATGTTTTACATTCATATGTCTGCACATAAATTATATTATCAATATCAATTTATATTCATGACATGTGCTGCACATGACCCACAGATTTGTAATAAATATCCGCATTTATGTAGAAAAACAAAAAATGCGTTCTATATCACATTTGACATTTCAAATGTCAGAGTAGATATTTCTTATTTCGAAACAGTTTAATATTAATGGATACGTTTATCTAATTTTCTCTTAGTTTGATTTAAACAAATGTGGACTATGATTAAATTTTCTTTTTGTCTATTTAAGGTGATCATCACAATCTGGTGCAAAGCTGGAATATTGATGCTTTACAAGGCGCAATGCACTTTAATGCAGCACGGTGAGTTTTTATAAAACGTCAACCATTCTGTACATACTGTAGATATAGATACAAACGATTGCGATACAAAAAATTTGTAGCCTTTACATTTGAAAACATTTATTGAAATGATTAAAAAACCATACCTCGTAAGTTATCTTTAAAAACCTTTGCACCTAAACAGGAAAGTAGTTTGTCGCAGTTTTATGGCAATGACACTAATAATATAGAAGCCTATACGCAACATACAGACAGTTTATACTACTATTCATACATGTAGTTCTTTTTGATCGTTTACTGCTTAGTATTACCTAAGAAGGCGCAACAAAATAACTCCAAAATAATAAAACGCCTAAACGTTTTATTAAATAACGGGTGGGATACGTAAAATTTGGAACCCCAGTTATTTTGAAGCAAGTAACCAATTGTCGTTGTACTGCTTATACAGATCATGATTCATTCGACGACGGTACTCGCCGTTAACGATGATGGGTCAAAATATGTTGCGTAGTATTTTTCTCTCAAAGACTCCCACAATAGATTGATCCGCTTGTGCCATTACTCAGGATTCTGCGCTGTAGAGTAAGACAAGTAGGATCAGAGTTCGGTACACAGAAAAAAATTACGACAGACTAGCTATCATATTGAATACCATTTCGTCAATACAATTAAATATTTAATTAAAAAGGCGGCAACAACCAAAATTGTAAATACAATAAACAGTTTTGTTATAGTTACAATTTGTGTATTTTAGTTAAATTTGAAAATTGGTTGAAAATTTATCAATATGACAATTTACAAAAATGTTCAAATGGAAAAGTTGTTGTAAATCGAAATTGAATGCTAACAATAATATTTAATTACTTAACAACAGCTGTGTTTTTTTTCTGTGCAGAGTTGGATCTTTGTTCTTCGATAGAGCGCTTTGTCATTAAAACGCTTGCTTAACGCATAGTAGCAGTGGTTTGCGATCAATACTCGTCTTTTGATTTCCAGACTGACATTATTATTTTTGTTTATGGCGGAGCTAAGCTAACTACTTCCGGTCTTAGACCAAGTATTCCCCGGGCAATGACTTTAAACCAACCGCTTAAAAGTTAGCTAAAGTTAGAAGACATTTCAACCATGTATTCTGAAAGGTCAAAGAGACGTCTCAGGGAAGTAGGCTTAAACCGCTGAAGCATGGTTGCATCGTGGGATTGGACGTGCAGATAGCAGCCGTATTACCAATCTAGGAGACGTGGGTTAGCAACCCACATCTTCCGAAAACTAAATTGCGAAAATCCATAGCGTCTGTCTGTTCGATATTAGGCGGCTTCCTGGTCAGCGTCTGTCTCAGAAAGAGCTGCTGAAATGTTTCCCGGCAATAGGAATAAAATGCAGAACCTGGTGTGCTGGGCTTGCCACCCGCCACCGTATAATGGCAGTGAATAAAATGCAAAATAAAAGAAAAAGAATCCCCCAAAATGTTGACGACAACCGCAAACGTTTTAATGACCATGATTTGAGAATATTCACTTGGAATGTTAGAACTCTATACCGACCAGGTGCCTTTATTTAACTGGCGGATGTCCTCGAAGAGTAAAAGGCTGACATTACTGCTATGCAGAAAATCCGGTGAACTGGATATGGATGATCGCGGATGAGGATGTGTGACGTGTACTACAGCTGCCACGCGGATAAGCATGTGACTGGTTGTGGATTTGTGGTCGGTAAGAGACTACGACACCTGGTCTCTATGTTTACTCCTGGCAGTGAACGAATCGCCACCATAAGAGTGAAGGCAACATTTTTCTAAATCACGCTGACATGTGCTTATGCTCCGATGGAGAAGAAAAGTGTCGCGGTCAAAGACGAATTCTATGCCCAAATTGAAGAAACATATGACCGTAGCCTGGGCCATGATGTTAAAATCGTGCTTGGAGGTTTTAATGCCAAAATAGGCCGGGAGAATGACTTTAGTCCAACAGTCGAAAAATTTAGCCTGCATACTGACACATCGCCAAACGGAATCAGACTGATTGATTTCTCTGCAGCAAGGAACTTTGACCACAAAAACATTCACAGGGCAACGTGGATATCTCCCGATTAAGTAACGAGAAACCAAATTGATCACGTGGTCATCGATGAAAGGCATGCGTCAAGTGTCTTAGACGTACGAGTGATCAGGGGTGCGAATATCAAGTCGGATCACCACCTCACTGCTTTGAAGGTGCGTACTAGGCTAAGCAGGGCGATAACCCTGCGTAACCAGGAACAGAAAAAGCTGGACATCGCTAAACTGCAGACCGCGGAGATAGCCAACGCCTATTACAACCAACTCTCTCAGCTACTTCGTGATGCTCCAACTGCCGAAAATACTAGCGCGCAATGGCAATATATTGCCCACTCAATGGAAGCCCTTAAACGATAATGCCTGGTACGATGACGAATGCCGCAATGCCACCCGGGAACAAAATGCTGCATACAGGGTCAAACTGCAGCAAATGGCCACTCGAGCTGTTCATGAAAAGTACAGGGAGAAGAGGCAGGAGGCGACTCGACTCTCCAGGCAAATAGCGGAATAATGTGTGTATTGAAGATTACAGGAACAGAGGTGAAGACCGAAAATTCTACCTGAAGATAAATGGTTGAGTACATGGAACAGGTCTTCCCTCCTGTAAAGACAAGGATGGTCAGCTCGTTACTGACTCCGAGAGTGTACTGAGAGTATGGAAATATAACTTATGCAGCCTATTGATGTCTGAAAACTCGGCTGCTGAAGATTGTGTACCAATCCGAGACGATAACATCGAGTGTACCCCTCCGTGTTTCTGTCGTATCGGACTATATAATAATAAGCTTAGAAAACGATAAACTTATGTTTAGTGTCGATCTGAATTTATTGGATCTTCTAAAGAATTTGTCGGAGCGTGAATATTTGGACGGTCGTGGATAAACTAGGTCTACAGCCACACTGATATGGTCCAATCAGGTTCGCTAGGATGGGCATTAGTCTTTTACAAAACACAGGGCCTTGTATGCAATGGGTAAAAGTTAATACACACACTTGGATCGCAATTCTGATGCACGTGATATAGAACAATCATAGGGCATGTATTCCTTTAACCAAATCGTGTTTATGAGCTGGTACATGCAAGTTGTCAGTTAATCGCCGCCGGTCTTAAAAAGCTGCTGGCAGTCCATCGGCTTCCGCAACTTTATTGTTTTTAAGCCGTGCAAACGCCGTGCTGAACTCGTTTGTTTGGAACGAGTAGAGATCGAAAGTGTTCCCTCCGTATTTGCAGCACACTTTGGGTGTCCGTGACCAGATTACCGTCTCTGTCCTTACAGGTGGGGATGCCTGTTCCAAAACCTTTGTTTTTAATCTTTTGGTAGAACAATCAGGCTTCACCTTTATCTCTGTAGTTTTCGATATCCTGACTCTCTCTTTCCTTCACAGACGCGCTTTCCTCTTGAACAGGCGTTTCATCTCCTACTCTTCTCATTATAACGCTCCGTCAAAGGGTCACATATGGATTATGTAATTTTTTTTAGGGATTAACATGATATGAATTGAACAACTATTTGGCATGGCATGTCATGAATTGGTGCTGTCAATGTCATGACATGGCATGAATTGGTTATTGCTCTATGAAATAAAACATTGATGAGCGCTAGTGTTATGTTTAAAATAGTTATCTTATTTTCGTTTCTAAAGTTAAAGGACTTTAGGTCCAGCCTGTATATTTTTTGAAAAAATTTTATTTTTAAATTTTTTTCATTCATTTATGAAATAATGTATAAAGTGTAGACCAATATTCTGCATAAATAAAAAAAAACAATACATAGAAATTTGCATTTTTATATCATTCTGTTCCTCAGTGCATCGATGTACAAGTATGTAGTTGCCAGATGCAGAAAATATGTACGCTTACATGCAAATGTGTATTTCATTATCTTTAATTAATAAAAATTTATTTGCGTTTTGGTTACAAATTTAAAAACACTGTCCGTAGTACATGAAATTCTTAATAAATCACAAGTGATGTTAAACAGTGCCAGCAAAACTTCACAAAGAGAGATAGAATTGAAGACAATGAAAGCGACGATGATTCGCTACGTTCTTTGACAAATGGTACTGTCCATTTTTAAGACATTCATCTTGAGTACAATAATTGTTGATACAAAAGAAATCGTAATCAAAAAAATAAAAAATACTCAAAATATCCAACAAAAGATGACACTTTTATTGTATGCGGAATGTGCATAGCAATGTTCTTTTATGAACAGTGTCCAAGTAAAAGATTTGTTAATGGTGTTGCGTGTTGGTAGCGCTGCTGATCCATGTGTTCCATTTCAATGAGTTTTGATGCGATTCGAAATTTGCTTTTTGGGCAGTACTAAGTTTTTTTAATAATGACATACACTGAGAGTTATATTGAGAGATTTGGGCGGAGTTATAGTTGGAAAACAATATAAATTAACCTGTTTATTAAGGGGGGTGTTGTAAGATGTGTTTTATTTTTATAGATTTCAAATTTCTATTTGAAATTTTATTATAACCAGTAACAGTTTCGTTTTACTGTCACACATTTTATTTCTCAGTGTAGCTTTCGTTATGGATCGAGTTGTCAGCAACTTGTCGAGCAATAACAATAAACAAAAATTTCTGTCGGCAGCTACTGCAGCAGCAACAAACAATGTATTAACACGAATTGCTACTGAAGATGTGATTTTAAATGATGCTTATCATCGAATAGTCATATGAATTTGTTTATATTTTTAAATGAATCGATAAATAATGGGCCATCATACAAAAGGGGGTGACTGCATATCTCCTACAACTGGAAACAAGTTTAATAAAATGGACGATTGCCCAAAAGATGTGATGACTTTCAAATTTGCTTTAAAATCGCTACAAATAGTCGTGTTAATGGGGGCATTGGACATATTGCATAGAACTTGATTTAACTAAAATAGAACTAAGTGAAGGTTAAATAAGACGTTATTTGGTAGAAAAATATAATTTTAACATTTTCATATTATATGGGAAGTTTGCCGTTGTTTTTTTTAACGACTCTGACACATTATTTGCCTTGCAAATCTTATAATTGATTTAATTACATTTTTGTCTACTATCTTATAAAAGCTCACACGATTTTTAACTACTTTGAAAATTTAATTTTAACACGGTCTTGTTAGCATCATGTTTTTACGATATGATTATCAGAGCTTAATCGCTTGTTACGTTTGGATTTCAAAATTTCGCCCTTAGGGTTTTATTCATTCGATGCGGTTTTTTTTACGTTAAGATTTGTGTATTTTACATTGAGTTCAGCCAATAAGAGATTTAAAACGTAGTTGACGATTAATAGTTTGAAAAATACCCAAAGGTAAACCGGTGTGAGACATGCGATCAGGTGGTAATGTCATGTAAAACACCCTATAAAGTGTCAGCACATGACTGATTGAATAATAATAATAGACGCCCCTTGTGTAATATTCACCGCTTTTGGGAGAAAAACATATTGTTTTTGTCCTAAAACTAGATTCTTTCAATTTAGATACTTCCGGGAGAAACTGAAGACAAAGGTGGTTAGACGCTAAATTCAGCTGTTATTGGTGGATCAACCTGTTTCACAGGCACTAAAACGCAACTTTTAACACATATGTACATATGTTAAATGAAATTTAAATCAATTTTCCAAACAATTGCCAATTATATTGCCAACCCCTCAATAATCTTGCAAAAGACAAAATGCAGGCGATCTAGTTAATCAAAAAAAAATCAGAAAGTTGTGAAGGTCATCACTGTAACCTAGTAATTACAAAGACGGTTATATGAGTAAGCGAATTGTATTATGACTTGTTGTATAGTTACAATCAGCCTTAAAATCTGAACTACCAGTCAACGACCGAGAGTAGTCTTCAAAATGACAAGGAATCACCGACAAGGTTTTAGGCATACAGTAATGTCACATCGAACAGACGTTAATGATGGACAATCCCTCGACAGATCCGGAAAAAAAGGAATCCGATAGCAACTTGGGGGAGAAAGCGGAAAATCATTCATGCATTACTTACGTTTATGAAAAGGACTATGAAAGGTAGGAAGAAATTCATACCGTATTAGGTGAGAACGAGCAGGAGTAAAAAGTGGAAAAGTCTTAAGCAGATTCGAAAGAGGGGAAGAATATCTATACATCATTTACGGTTATGAAAAGGTCCTGGAAGATATGGTTCCGATGACGAATTGAATATCAAGTTGGTGCATAGACCAACCAATGTTCAGCTTGGTTCAGATCAACAGGCATTTTAGCAAAGTGACACGAGGTGTCAGGAGAAAATTCATTCATGTAAGTTCGACCAGACGGAAAAGATGAAAAAGCCGTTAGCACATTTGGAAGAGGGAATCACGCTACCCGATAGCAACTTGAGGAACGACACAACAATAGCCTCCATACATTACTCACGGATATGAGGAGGACGGGAAAACATATCTGATTCCGATATTAAGTTGGTGAAGAAACCACTCACTGCTTATATTGCTTCCCATCACCCTCAATCATAGCAAATTGGTATCTAATACAAGGTACAGAAGGAAATTTATAACAACGACTAAGCGTAAAAGATGAAATATCATTAGCAGATAAGGAAGAGGGATGAACGTTATCCGATAGGAACTTAGTTAAAAATCCATAAAAACCTTACGAATTGTTCACAGTTACGAGAAGGACGAATTCAACATGTTTGCTTTTGAAAACGAATGTCAATGTCAAGATTTATTTATATCAAAGTGACATCTGTCACGTTAATAATCTCAAGAATAGAGCAACAAATTTGGCTCTAATTAACCTCGGTGTGGACATGTCCTTTAAGGGAGACGCGGAATTCCAGCGGTTTGTCAGTAGGGGCTAAACTTTACCTTTACATTTATGGAATATTTTGCTGAGTGGTATACTACTGAGTCTAGTAAAGTTTAACGATAAGGAATTCTTAAGAACATCCGGAAAAAATATGTACCCTTGCCGACGATATCTTGGGAAAGAGCACAGGAAATGTCGTGTATTTCTCACGGTTTTTAAAAGGAAGCCATCATTGGTTTCAAAAACAAATAGAATTGTCAAGTTGTAGATGAAACCATCACAGCTTCTGATTGTACTCCATCCAAAGTGGCAACTGCCACATTAATAATATCCAGTAGTATATATAGATGTGGCGCTTATTAACATCGATAAGGGCATGGACTAAACGGGGAACGCGTCACAGCGGAATTGGACATCTCGATCTCTACTATGTTTGTTCTCAGGGCCATACCTTCAAGTAGGTGTTTTATTTTCACTTTTATGGCATTTTGCAGTAATTAGCATATAAATGCGTGTGTGGCTTTGCTGATTATGCGGCAATGACAGTAGTGGGCATAAATCCCAAATATCAAAAACACTAGTCAATAGGAAATACCGTAAATCCACCCCGGACAAAGACTCTTTGTATTCAGGAGCATCAAACACAGTACTAATATTAAATCCCCAACCCGGATTGAGAAGATAGACTTAAGGTCGTCTATAAAACATTCCCCTAAGTGTCATAGCCTCGTACGGGTTAGAACGGGGCAGCTACAAAGAAGATGTTCCATAGTCTCGGATTGTCCTCGTCCTCACATACATGGCAATAGTCCGGTATGGATCTATCCTATTTGCATGTTAGGTGCCTGAAAGAATTCCATAGGCCAGAGTCAGGTCACTCCTGCTCAGGCCAACCATGTAAGCCGATCAGAAACTGCTGTATTCGGGCCACAGCGATCTAGCAGTTATGCAGACGGTTTTGAAGATCCAACGTCTGCTGACTGTTTTTCACATACAATCCTCCACCAAGCCAAAAAGGTAACAAATGGGCTGGTGCACATCTTCCAGAGAGTCATGTTCAGACATAGTACAGCTACCTCTGGCCAGTAGGTCGGCTGATTCGTTAAAAGGAATCTCGCAATGTCCTGGAACCCAAAAGCTGTTGCCATCCAGAGGCTTTAGTCCATCCAACTTCTCCTTACAATTCCTTACCAACTTCCACAATGTAGAATTGATGGCTATCCACACATGCATTTGGGCGATATTTTCGGTGTATTTGAAGGCTAATACCTTTCGCGGAGGGTTGTTGGGGATATTCTCTTCTTTTGCAAGGAGACAACACATGTTGACTTTTGAATAAAAATTAAAATTTTTTAACTTATATGAAATTTTCATATGATTCTAGACAGGGAAGAAAAACACCTAAAATCTACAACTTTCGATGGGCGTAAAATCTAAAGTAGGCGTGGCATTCCCAATATGTTAATTTTTTTTTCATAAGGAGAACTCAATTAAGAAGTGTCCCGAATTTCGAGTCCCTAGGTACAAAAATAAGTGCAGTTATATGGGAGGTGGGTGTGGAAGTAGGCGGTTTTCCAAGATTTTTTCAAAATTTCTAAATTAAGCCCAGAGAAGTGTTTCTGCACAATTTCATTGCTGTACGACCACTCCTTCTATTTTTTTCCAAGAAATGTATGGGGCGGTGCCACTGTGGGGCATAGGGTTTTTCCATGGAAATACGGAGCAGACTACATTAAAAATCCCTGTAGTCCGGCTGCTCTTAATGAGATGGCCCAGTAGTGAGATATTTATCTATGGTTGCAAGACTAGAGACTACCTCAGTCTTAATGTCGAAAGCGAACTTTACTTTTTGAGAAGTTTTTACTAGACGTGCCGATTTACTCGACACTATATTGCGAAGTTGCTGTCAACAACATCGAGGGAGCCAGTAATGAATGTCCATCCACATCTAAATGCTTTAACAGCTCATCATACCCAATAATATTTATGTGAAATTAAAATCATCTTCATTATTTTCCCCACTACATATTTGCTCAAATCTTAATTTGCTTATAAACTCCACCTTTAGAATGAGTAACAATTTTTAAATATTTATTTATGTTAAATTACATACGTCCTCAGAGTGAGAACAATTATCCGACAATGTACCTACCTACCCACTATATAACAAACGGGGCAAATACGTAGCACTTGTAAAATACTACACGGAACCTTTCATGTCTCACCTTAACAACACTTCATTAATTATTTAATGATATATTGTCTTACAAACAGTTTGACGAGTAAGAAAAATTACAGCAAAAAAAACGAAAACAAAACTAAACACAACAATTTCGAATTCAAAGAGTGACGACGGTCATTTACAATATTTATTGCGACAAGTTGGTTTTATTAAATCTTTGGAGGGGCATTTCTCATAACACATAGTACGTAGATGTGCCGTTGCCATTGTTGTCACCTCACTTCGTCTCACTTTGTAGATGAACGTTGTTAGCGGCATCGAATCGCCGGGTCTCATCATATTCATTTACATTTTTTGAATTAGATGTCATGCAAAACAATAAATTATCGCGTTACAAACAATTTATCATTTAATTGAATTATTTTTAACTCAAACCAATAAAAATGATTATAAGGTTCGTTTCACTTTACTGAGCAGAATTATGTATCTAGTTTGATGGTGATTCTGTGTGCGCTATGATAGCTCCGTTTTGATCGTGTCGATTGTGGTGGCATCTCCACGCGCTGCTTAGAAATCATTGCAAAGGGATCATATCGCACCGAAATATTTGTAATGTCGTTTTATGATTAATAACATAAATTGTTTGATCTTTTGTTAAATGTCAATAAAGTATTTTGTTGTTCTATAAAGGAAGAAATTCCATTGTTATATAGCTTGTTCGATAGGAAATAATTGGAGGTAAATTATCATAATTATTAGATCATCTCTTTGTATTGGCTCATAAACAATGGCGTAATGAGGCCGTAGACGGGGTGGGGGGTATCAAAATGTCAAAATATTGATGGGGATTTATTGTGCGATAACCTTGAACCTTTGCTGTTTGAATTCTGTGGTATTATTAGGTATTTGTGTAAACAACAAATCGATCGTTTTGTTTGTTTGCGATCATTTGTTTATTACGCATAAAATAAAATAGCGTCGCTTAAATTACAATTACGCACAATTTGTGACAGGTTATAGCATAAAGTAAGTGAATGTAATAGCGCAAAGATGGATTTGTATTTAAACAAACATTACTCGATAACTTCCTCATTCGCATTACATTCATTTAATATTGGTTTTTCATTTATAGGAACTTTTGTATTAAAAGTATCTATAATTTTGGTAAATTTAAATATATGGTGTCTGTTTGTAACGTGTAAACTCAAAAAATACTAATTTTATTTGTATAACTATTTTTGTGGAATATCACAACTAAGCTGAAGAACAGAAAAGTAGATTTTTTAAATCGATAGTTGCTTAATTTTGTTGTTTACACTTTTTACAAACAACGATCTCTCTTTGCTTATGCATTTTCAATGCAAAGAAACATAAAAACAGGAGTAGGTGTATTTTACCAATTATAAAAATTAGATGTACTTTTTGACTTAAGTACGAAAGAAAAATTAAAATTATTTTGGTGTGAAACTCATTTATTACACAGTGCAACATACTTTATCAGAGGTGAATCAAACTTATATCAATCGATAGCATATGTTCTGATTAACATAACTTTAAACTCCATTTTGCTCTACTACTTCACAATTTTATTTTACAGTGGTTAATTTTTTTGGTCAAAAGTCGAAACAATGAATATAAAAAATCATGTGTAAAAATACACTTTGGATAGTTCATGTCTTCGGAGAACTATATTAAAAATTTCCTGTGAATACTTCTCGGAACATTTTAACCCTCCAGCTTCCACCCTATGGGATCTATTAGGCCCAGTTTTGAAAAAACGGCTTAAAATACAACTTTGGAGGGCGGTCAATTCCTGGAATCTTCGATAGAAATACTCTTCGGAAAATTTCACTAAGAGTTACCGCAGATAAATAACCTCTACTAATCAAAGATTACAAAAAAAAATTAAAATTAAATGTTAAGAATGTCGGGATTTAATTAATAATTCGAGTAAATGAAGAGATATTTTAATAAAAATTTAAACTTAAGTTTTTTAACTCATATACCACTTATTCTCTTAATTTAAATTTTTAGGTCAACTATATGTCATAGCTCCCATACAACTGACATTTTCTGCAGTTCTTAACATTTTACATTTTAAAGTAATTTATTTAAAGTATTTGAAGAAATATAAAGTATTTATATAAATCCCGCAATTTCGTATTCCTCGCTTCAAGGGCTTCTTCAGACGCCATGCCAATAGGTATGATAGTATTTTATATAGTATAGTATATTATTGATTCGGAAACTTTTGTAACGCGGGCTACCAAATCTGGTTGGCTGAAAAAACGTCTGGTTATTTGTATGAGAGGTATCAGAAGGGGTCTCCAATATAGTCCATATTCCTTCCTATGTCAAATTTCAATAAGCTTATATCTTGTACAAAATATACCAAAAAATGTATTTAAAACTATGAGGGTGAATTCGGCGACTTGTATTGGAGGTACCAGAAGGAGCTTGGCAAATGCTTTGGTTTTCTCAGTACACCCATACCTCGATATATGGCCTAGATACGTTCCCAAAATGTTGGCCGTAAAGCGAAACGCCGTAAAGCGAGATAATAAATTGCATACAAATCCATATGAACAGAAAGAGTTTGGTACCTACTTATTATTACTCAAGAACAGAAAAATGTGCAAGAAAACTACGTCTACTCAGCACAAACAAGAGACTGCTGCATCAACACTCGCTGCGCTTATGAATGAATTCTTTTGTTTGTCTCTCACTCTTCGTAGAAAAACGGTGAATCCCCTAGTTGCTTTTAGACGTATAGAGGGGCAAAAAGAGGGGCCGTATAAAGAGGTATGAGTGTATTTGTTTACTGTTGGAAGATAATTAAACGTACAAAATTTTAATATCCTCCATTTGCCCGTTTGGAAGTTATTGAACAAATGTTATTTTTTCAAAAAATGGTCATTTTGTATGGGAGGTATTAGAGATAGTGGGACTGTTTTTCATGTATCTCCAACAGTTGGCCGTAGTTGGTTATTATTTTAGATATTTTTACAGCACAAGTACTCACACTTTACATAAATGCTAAATTTAGCTTGAATACGATTGAATGACATTAGTTATAGTCCAAATATGTCAGTATACGCTCTAAAACCATATATGCCACAACAGCTTACTTCTACCATATTTTTTTTGGTACACATGAAAAGACGGGTCACAAACATATAATTTTAATTAAGTACATACCTTCTCTGAATGAGAAAAAAAGACATTGACTCAATAAAGTATAATTTGTTTGTAATTTAGCTCAACCAACAGAAGTAAAAAAATGCTGCCAAATCTTTGCGGGATAAAAATTTATTCACTTTGAAGGCTTGCAACAGATCAGGAATGCCCCTAAATGCTCATGCAAAGGCTTTTATAAGCATTTACAAGTGTTGTCAATTAAAAGAAAACAAAAAAGATCGGTATTTTCAGACATTGGAATTCGACTTAAACCCGCTAGATTGTCCGTTTTGGCCACTGTGCTCAGTAACAAAACTTAAACTCCATTTTGTTCCACTACGGTAGGAGAGTATATATCATTTGATACGACTTTAAAGTGTAACACATAGAAAAAGTCACTTTAGACCCTAGGTTTCTTTGAACCAAATTCGGTTCATGACTTGTTAAATCGTTTGAGCCATGTCCGTCTGTCTGTCTGGCTGTCCGGCTGCTAAACACGATAACGTTCGAAAGACGCAGCGAAATGTTTTAAAATTTTGCACGAGCTAATATTTCCCTAAAACTACTTACGGTATTACAAATGGGCTATATGGCCCCGTTCTTTCTGGTACCTCCCATACAAATGTACCTTTCCGTCCACTTTAGAGATAGAGATATATCAATAAATCCAACGCGATCGTACTCAAATTCTTTATTTAGTTAAGCTATTGCAGGATAGAGTTTTGGAGAAAAAACTGAAAGTTTAGCCACGCCCCATCAGGTACCTCCCATACCCATCTAGTACCGTCCACCTTGGAAATCGGTGAATATTATTAATAGACCTAACGAGATCGTGCCCAAATTCCGTATTTAGTAAAGCTCAAGCAGGGTAAAGTTTTTAGAAAAAAATTTGAAGTCTAGCGACTCCCTTTATGGTACCTACCATACAAATGTACCATTCCGCATATTTTAGAGATGGAGTAATAATGTCAATACTCCCATCGCGATCGTGATCAAATTCTGTAACAGTATAAAGTTTTGGACAAAAATTCAGATGTCTAGACAAGCCCTATCTGGTACCTCCCATATAAATGCACCTCTCCGTCCACTTTGGAAATGGAGTAATAATATCAATACACTCGACACGATCGTGCCCAAATTCTGTATTTTGTAAAGCTATAACAGGGCAAAGTTTTGTAGACAAAAACTGGAAGTCTAGCCGCACCTCTTCTGGTACCTCCCATACAAATATACCACTCCGCTCACTTCAAAAATCGAGAAATAATATCAGTATAATAGAAAATTTGATGTTTTACTGAGGTTGAGAGTATATGTAATTCGGGTTTCGCGACTTAAACTTTCTTACTGGTTTTTATCTCAGATGAGAGTCATTTCCACCTAAATGGACACTTAAATCCTAAGTTAAAGCACTATATGGTTAGCTTTATCAGCAACAGAAATTATTGGTTCATACTTTTATAGAGATCAAAACCAATATGCCATTGCAGACCATGCTACCGACCTTTTTTGCTCCAGCGCTATGGCTTTAATGAACGATCCTGAGTTCGGCAAGATGAGTCAACATGTCACACCTATAACGACTCAATGGGTGTAATTCGTAAAATTTTTGAGCTAAAAGCGATATCCTAAAAAGGTGACAGTAACCGTCTAGACTGCCTGCAAATCTCAACATATATAACAATTACGTGTATGTTCGTGATCGCAAAACTCAAAAACTACTGAACCGATTTTGAAACAATTTTATATGCATGCTCTATGGGCTGTGTAGTGTGTAGTGTTTCTGTGTAGTTTGAAGACCGACAGATGACGCAATATTTAGTTTTTTTTTGTGTTTTTGCACCGGAACCAGACTGGCAGTGAAAATAAAATTTGAAGGCAAAGCAACGTTTGCCCGGGTCAGCTAGTTATTGATAAAGATGTTGAGTACTGTGTTACTCTACTTACGATTGGTCCAATGCCTTGCTCAATTATACTAGACATTTATAAAGTTTTTTTTTTCAGAAATGCTAAATTAATTTCCCTTTACACCCTATGAATGAGGTATGGGATAGCTTCTCGCGTTGTTGTGAATTAGCACGCTTTCTATTTTTAGATTCACAACAAACGGCACCTACTTGTTTATCGACGAATGCGAACGTCAGTGTTTGAGAAGCTTTTACTTGACTTGCCGAATGACTCGACACTTATACTGCAAAGTGGTTGACGACAACATCGTTCATCTGATTAAGTGCCACGCCTATTTCTGCTGGTTCCAACTTAGATATTCAATAATGTTTTATTAGCTGAAGTCTACTTCATTAGGGGAAAACCACTGCAAATTGCATAATCCTTATGTGAGTCGTTTCATCAGAGTCGCTTATTGGTTTTATTAAATGCCACGCCCCCGACTCTACTTACTTAAAAAACTTAATTTCCCTTTACACCCCATGAATGAGATATAGGATAGCTTCTCGCGTTGTTGTGAATTAACACGCTTTCTATTTTTAGATTCACAACTAACGGCACCTACTTGTTTATCGACGAATGCGAACGTGACTGTTTGAGAAGCTTTTACTTGACATGCCGATTGACTCGACACTTATACTGCAACGTTGCTGTCGACAACATTGAGGGGGCCGGCAATGAAAGAAACATGTAGATGACGGGATGCGGGAATCGAACCCGGAATCTCCCGCATGGTAGTCGCGTGTTCTAACCACTATGCCACGGCTGACTCTACTGCCTCTAGGAAAAGTTTAGAAAAACTCAAAATTTTTATTTTACTTCAGGAGAGCAACATAGTCTTCAAAATTCATGATTATAGACTTACGTATTTCGTCACACAACAATTTGTCTTTATAATTATTTATTTATCCCTTATTGAGATTTCACAAATCTTAAACTGATTATTTATTCTCTAAGAGAATCATCCACACCAAAATTGTATTTTCTTTTATTTATTACCAAGCCCAATTATACCGCCCATATTGAGTATTTCAAAAAAACCGTAAGTCAATATTTTTAGTTTTCTTAAAGGAATATTCACAACAAGTTTCTTGTTTCTTGGATGATTCTCGGCCTTTTGCCTCTAAAAGTTCGAATTTTGAAAAATCCCTTCAAATCGCACAACTACCCCATAAAATAAGCATAATGGTACTATTTTTATCCCTTTTTTCGTCCGTTTTTCCTCTTTAAAGTACGAAATTCATAAAATATATCAATAGCCCTCAACTACTTCATAAAATATTCACCGACAATTTTGCGATTCTACCTTTAGGAGTTTGGTCCGGTTAAAGCTACCAGCTTTATCTATTTTTGGATATTTTGTAGTCCTAAAAATACGAATTTCGAAAAATTTCTTCGCGTAGCTCTCTAGTTAAGTAAGGAGCATGTTCATATAGATTGTCATGATTTAAGCTTTTGAAATAATTTTTAAAATCTAATGAGTAGTTCAGAAGATTGCCTTGTATATACAGACAAACAAACTAACAAACAACCTCTTTATGATATTAGTATCGATATAGATGAAATTTTTTTCTTTGTATAAAATTTTCAACAGCAGCCCAGTGCCTCTTGATAATTTAATAAAAGTTAACGAATTTCTAAAAAAAAATTTAAATAACTATCATAAAAAAAATGGTTTCTTTTTTTTTTTGTCATTGGAAGGCCATTAAGCATCAGAAAAATATTGTTATCGAACTTTTTTTTTAAATTTTGTTGCGAACAGCGAACACCTTCCTCATTGCATGCTAGTAACATTCCTTCTGTATGACTAACAAAAGTAAGGTAGAGTATAACCTATGAAAACCTATACTAAGGCCTTCCTTGAGCCTTCTGTGTAATTTGTTTTCTACAGGCCCGAAACAAGAAGAAAGAATGACACCGTGGTATGTTTAATGAAAACCCATAATAACACCTTCATCTTGCCTTAATGTGTACATGCCTTCTGCAGGCACGATAAAAGGAAGGGATCATGATAGAGATTCGCCGTGTCATTAAAACTCGCGACTTTTTTCAGCTGGGTATCAAATTAGGGTACTTTAGTTTTATCATTAAATATCAAATCTGAGGTTAGTTATCTGCATTTGGCGAAAACGATGGGGCTTAAAAATGAGTCTATGTTACAGGGTGGGATTGCAGGTTTGTACTTTGTAAAAAGTTCTTTAGCTTTTTAGAACCAAGATGAGTAATTCTAACATCAAATTGATTTTGACAATTAATTTGTAACTATTGCAATCTACTAAAACATTGCCCAATGAACTTAATGTTTTTATAACAATAGACGTACGTTTTACGCCATTTAATTTTTGTATTTTTTTTCATTATATAAATTCAACACAGAACAATAAATTTCACAAAGCAAAAACACAGAGCCCCCCAATAATAGCATAGAATATCTATTGTATGTATTTAATTTAAGAAACAAAATAAAAACCAATTTATACCAAATTTGGCACATTTAATTGTGTTTCATAAATTAGTTAACGTTAAAAAGTCGATGCCCAAAATGGGACGACCTGTTTTTTACTAGTTGACTTTTTCCCATAAATTTTACGAAAACAAACCAAAATGAAACAGGTGAAATTTCACATAAATTTCGTTGTTGTTTATTTTATTCAAAATTAAACTTTGTAATCTTGTTAAATTAGGAGGCCGGAAACAGAAAAGTCAAGTTAAAATCAAACAATAGATAACTTTTGATACGTCAAACTATTGTAAGCTAAAAATTAGCATGCTATTACAAGAGGCGCCAAGCAATTGTGCATAGTCTACGGGTTATAGACAAGCGATTTTGAAGAAATCTACGATTTTTGCAAAAACGCAAAATCAATGTTGTAATGTAAGTTTGTTTTTTTTTTTCATCAACACGTGCTGACATTTTGTTTACTAGCCGCCAATAAAAAAACAAAACGCATAGCGCGACAGATGGCTCCAGGCTCTTTTTTTACACCACATTAAGCATGGAATTCTCATAGGCTCTCTAGTGGTGTTGGTGGTGGTGGCTATGGCAGCGATGTCGGTGTTACGGCTGGTCAAGGTTACCAGCATTAAGTCAAACACCATGCACGGTATCGCCTCCCGCACCATGTGCTATTGACTTTTTGTATGCATGAGCTAGCGGCCAAGATCAATTGAAGAAGCTCATAAACGAGTAACGAAACAAAACAAATGCCTGCGATCGTTATGCTGATTTAACATTGTTTATGATCAATATGTCATTTGGTAATTTTATTTATTGTTTTCCAGTGTTGGTCAGAGTTTGCCGCGTAAGCTGTTTATTAGCCACCAGAGGCGGAGGCTGCATCAGCAATGTCATAAGCATCTAATACGTTTTCAACCCTATACCTCCCCTTTAACCTTTATTATTAGAGTATATCAAAAACATGAGTACCCTAAAATAACCGTTGCAGATCTCACACCTGCGTTTTACCAGATTGTTATAGCCCTACATATTTCTGGCTGTGTTCACTCTTACAATTCATTAGATGTCTATAATATTTATAGCAAACACGAACATGTTGTATTTTTTTTGGTTTTGAAGGCAATTAAAAGTGTTTGGTCATTTAAAATTGTTATGACACTTAAGCTGAGATGACAAAATCATAACACACGTTTTCAAAGGTATTTGAACTGTTCTTTTGTAATGTTTTTCTTTTTCTTCTAGTATTTATGCGTAATCTGGGTTAAATATTTTGTAGTGTACTCACCTATAAATTCATTGCGTATTCGTATCCGATCTTGTAGCGTAGACGCTGATATGATCACACAATTGATGAATGCCAAGAGAGCGACTTGATATTCAAAATTTGTGGCCTTTTCCAATTCGTTGATAACGATTTTAAAACGATAACGTTCGTTTTTGAGATTCTGTAAAAGAACAATAAAAATATGAATTAAATATAAATATAATAAATTGAATTGAATGGACCGGCCGTTGCATAGTGGCTAGAACACGCGACTACCATGCGTTAGATCCGTGGTTCGATCCCCGGCTCCAATAATCTACATTTATCTTTCATTGCCGGCACCCTCGATGATATCGACAGCAACTTCGCAGTATAAGTGTCGAGTCAATCGGCATGTCTAGTAAAAAGCTTCTCAAACAGTGACGTTCACATTCGTCGATAAGCAATTAGGTGTCGTTTGTTGTGAATCTTAAATAAAAGTGAGAAGCTATCCCATACCTCATTCATGGGGTGTATAGGGAAATTAAGTTTTTTTTATAATAAATTGAATAAGAAAAATGGAGATAAACTCTTATTGTAATTCGTAAACGAAATATGGGAGAAATTTTCATTTTCGTTTAGTAACCAGTTAGACTCACTAAATGGTTGATACAATTTACAAACGAATTCAAACTAAATTTTGATGGTTAACTTTTTAGAACACGCGACTCTCTTTTTGTTGCACAAAGTACATTTTTGTACCAGAGAACTTTTCTGTACTAAAAAAATAATTGGTTCATATTACCTGCTGGTACAAAGTACTTTCTTTTGTACCAAAAAAATGATGACTGGTACGAAAGAAAAGCCGAAAAGTACATTATAAGTACTTTTGGTACAAAAAAGTACTCTGGTACAAACAAAAATACTTTGTGCCAAAAATTAGATTAAAAGTACTTTCTGGTACAAAAAATTTCTCTGGTACGAAAAAAAGTACTTTGTGCCGAAAAGTACAATATAAGTACTTATGGTACAAAAAAGTTCTCTGGTACAAAAAAAGTACTTTGTGCAACAAAAACTGTTTTTTGGCCAATATAACTACTTTTTGGCATAAAAAAGCACTCTGGTAGAAAAAAGTACTTTGGTTCCAAAAAAGTACTTTGTGGAAAAAACATTACATGTACTTTTTGGTACAAAAGAGTACTCTGGTACAAAAAAGTGCTTTATGCCGAAAATCACATTAAAAGTACTTTTGGTACAAAAGAGTACTCTGGTAAAAAAGTACTTTGTACCAAAAAGTACAAGGAAATACTATCAACCAAAAAGTACAATATAAGTACTTTTAGAAAAAAAAGTACTTTGGTACAAAAAAAAAGTACTTTGTGCAACAGAAATATGTTTTTGGGCCAATAAAAGTACTTTTTGGCATGCAAATGTACTTTTGGTACATAACTTTGGTACTTAGCTCGCGAGCCAAGAGCCACAAAATTTCAAATGGGCTCTCAAGCTGACTCTTTTTTGGGCTCCTGGCTCGCTAGCCAGCTCTTTTTGGGTTTTTGGCTCGCGGGTCAGCTCTTTATTTGGGATTCTGGTTCGCGGGCCGAGAGCTCATTTAAACTTTTGTGGCTCTTGGCTCACGAGCCAGCTTTTTATTTGGGCTTTTGGCTCGCGAGCCGGAAAGAGCGGCTATACCTACTCTGGTTATATCTTTCTGAAACTATGAAATATTTCAAGGTACTTACAAAAATAATGTGTGTAAAACTATGAGGGTCATTTATTTGGTCATTTGTATAGGAGGTACCAGAAGGGGTATATCAAAGGTTTCGGTTTTCTGAGGGTTTGCCTAGTATTACAAAATAATCAAACCAAATTCAAATGTACTCCAGCTGTCCGTCCTGAAGTTGTGGAAAAAATATTAATTATTCAAAAATACCAGAAGGCGTGGCTTATCTGCTCATTTACCATTCGTTTACTATATTTTGGAAAATAATAATACTGCTAAATTTTCATAAGGATCAGTTAAGGTTTACACGAGTTATCCTGCTGATCAGCCATTCAGCCCTACGGATCGATTAATCAGACAGATCAAACGTCTACATAAGTCAGGAAACGTATTTGGTCTGAAGATACTTGATTTAACACCCCAATAGGCTAGGAATTATATGCGTCAAATCGCAACTGTGTAGCGGCAAATTACCAATCCAATTCAGAGAGTTACACGGTTATGCAGTTTCAGAATATAGAGCGCAAAATACCATTTAAACCATACGTCATCCGTGCCATTTGGGCCTATGATGCCGACATGCCAAAAACCGTACAGCCACTCATGGTGGCTGCATCGGCTTCTCAACGACTTATGTACTTTTCGAGTCTCAACCGTGACAATTTTGTTTGTTAGCGTAACCTCGAATGAATTACATCGGACAGGATTTGAACTAATTTAACTTTATACCGAGGACTTTAGGCTAAAGAAGTGCGAGAAATATTCAATTGCTCCAAACGGTGAAGAGTTGACATTGCTGCCTGTTCTAGCACAATTTCTGGTACAGCGCCAAGATTTTCCACTTAAAGCAATTATGGCCATTGAGATGCTGTTAGTTGATGATAGATCCACATTTCTTTAAATCTTACTAAATCTAATCGTCAAAAACAGTTACAATTGTTGAATAATAAATAAAAAGGATTATACAAAAACAATAAATACTACTTTTTTCTAACGAAAGAACTCGAAAAGAAGATTTCTATGAGCGCCTAGCATTAAAATTGTTATGGGAGATTTTAATGCTAAAATAGAAAGGGATGATGCTCTTACCTCCGATAACGGCAAGAAACATGGTATTAAGTGCAACCAGATTACCACATAAAGTTATCCACAAGGCAACCTGGATATAACCTGATCGAATGACAAGAAACCATATAACATAGATCAAGTGGTAATCGATATAAGGCATACAAGCGTGGTGCAAATATCGACTCGGATCACCACCTAGTTGCAGCCAAGGTACACACGTGATTAATTAGGAAACTAGAAGGAAAGGAAACTAGGAAACTAGACATCACAAAACTGCATACTACCGAGATAGCCAATGCCGACTACAACCAACTCTCTCAATTACTTCAAACAAACTCCTCAATTCTTGTGGTCACGACACACACTGGCAGCATGTGGCGAATTCTATGACCACTGCTGCAACGACCGTACTGGGTTAAGAAAAACTACGTCCAGACAAGCACTGGTACGATGAGGAATGTAGCACAAAGTCTGAGAAAATGGATGCTGTAGTTTTTGACCGATCGGTCTCATTTTAATACAAAACCTCCGCTTAGAGCTCTTACACATACGGAAACCCTCAAAAAGAGGGATTTTGTATGGGAGGTGAGAGTATTTTTGACCGATCGGTGTCATCTTACTACGCAACATCCACTTGGTGTAGGGAAGCTTGCATTCAAAATCAAAATCAGCTTGATTGCCCTTAAACTACAGCTGTAATCGTTGGAATGCCCCAAAAAGGAGCAGTTTGTATGGGAGGTGGGAGTAGTTTTTGACCGATCTGGCTCATCTTAGAACTCAACCTCTATTTAGGGTACCAAAGCTTGCGTACAATATTTCAGCTTGATTGCTCTTAAATTACTGCTGTAATCACGGGGACTGACATACGGACACTCCCAAAAAGAGGGATTTTGTATGGGAGGTGGGAGTAGTTTTTTACCGATCGGTCTCAACTTACTACTCAACCTCCGGTTAGTATAGGGAAGCTCACATACTTGATTGCCCTTAAACTACAGCGCTCCTAAACATAATTTTGTATGGGAGACATCAAGTGCGTTTTTACCTCTCAGTTTCCATCCCATATCTTCATTCAAAAGAGTTTTTTCCGGTTTCTTCTTCTTATTTGGCGGCAGCAACAAAATTCATCCATTAGTAGCCACACGCAAACAAGAACTCCAAGCGCTTCGGCCTGTTGCGCTTGGTAGATAGTTCGTCAATTGCTGTGCTGAACTCCTTTTGCCTTGGATTTCGGTGGATTTCGTCACTTATACAATCTTCGGGAACAAGCAGAGTACGAAAGTGTTTCCTCCATAGAACTTTCGGGATTCACCTCTATCCCTGTAATTTTCGATATCTAACTTTTCTTTCATAGACACTTTCTCCGCCTAAAGAGGCGTTTCATCTCCCTCCTCTTCCCATTATATCGTTCTGTCACCGCTCATCTGTCACCTCCCATACAAACTCTCCCTTTTTGGGGTTTTTCCCTGCGATTCCAGCCGTATTTTAAGAGGTACATAGCTGACATTTTGTACGCAAGATTCAATATCTAAGCGGAGGCAACTTTCTAAGATAAGCAATGTCGGTCAAAAACTACTCCCACCCCCATTCAAACTACCTTTTTTGGGGTATCGGCCTAAGTGCCCCCGCGATTATATCCGTAGGTTAGGAAATATTGAGCTGAAATTTGATATGCAATCTTTAATCCTATAATAGTAGCTTACGTTGTAAGATGAGCAATATCGGACTAATATTTCCCCCACCTTCCATACAAACTCCCCTTTTTTGGGGGTGTCCGTCTGTATGTCCCTATAGTTTATGAGCTTTCGGCTGAAATTTGGTATGTAAGCTTCTGTCCAGAAGCAGAGGTTAAGTTCTAAGATAAGCACGAGCGGATTTAAACTACTCCCACATCCCATACAACTTCCCATTTTTGGGGAGTTACAAAAGTCATATAAATAAGCTCCAACTCATAAACTTATCGGTAAATCGAATAAAATCAATACAAAATTATTGACAAAATGGATGTGTGAAGCTAAAAGTAACGTCCACTTCTCACCAACTCCCCTGTTTTGTGGTACAAAGTTTAATAAAATATAGTTGTAGTCCAAATAACCAGTTTTACCAATATTTTTACAAATGGTGAAGGGTATGTGAGCTTCGGCATAGCCGTAGATAACCGCCTTAATAGTTTTGTATTCCATTTTTTTTTAAGTAAGCAGCTGTCCATTGTTTTCTTTTTCAGTAAATAATTACTTGGTTTATAAGTATTCCGCTTTTATTTAAAATTTTCATCGATAGTTTTACTTACCTTATAAAATTCTAATGTATCTATGGCACGAGCGTAACCATCGGCATTATATGCACATAAAGCTGATAGTAATTCGAAGACTTGTTTCTTAACAAGGACATTGTTCGTATCTAAGGCTGTGCCTAATTTCGAAATGTAATCACGATTTTCGACAATGTAATCCAGGCCGATGCGTGAGTCCATCATCATGAATGAGTTTTGTGTCGCGTCTACCGTACCGCTTTGGCTTTTTCGTGTATTTAGGCACGTAAGAAAGAGGGTTTGCGTTGTACAGGCTGTGTTGGGCGGGGAAGGAGGGGAGACGTCTTCAAGTTAGTGTCGCCACTAACTACGTGGTAACCCTTTCGGGGTAACGATTTCCGTTTACAGCTTATAACGAAATTTTCGATGCGTTTCTCGAATGTCGGCGGTGATCGTAAGCTTAGTAGTAATCGTCGTCGTAACTTTTATAAAATATATGACCACTGGGCTGGCGATCGAAACTTAATGATGTTATACCCTTTAGCTGTTGTATGCGGACGTGGCTTAGAACGTGTTGTCATTTGTTGCATTTACACGCTTGGAATTCTCAATTAGTTGATGGGCATTTGCTTGTTGTTGTTGTTGTGGATGCATGCATGACATGGTTGGCATTTAACGTTGATAGATGCGGTGGCTGTTGCTGAGCTGCGTTGCATGTGACCGCCAGAGGAGGAGTTGTGGCATGAAATCTGTAAAGAAATCAAAAGAAACAACAACAACAATTACTTAATGTCATTACATGGTAAATAGTATTAAGTTAAAAATAATTGACGATAACAACAACAACAACGTCAATAGAGAATCTCAGCTTGCCATCAGCACTGCTGCTGGGCACTGGGCAATGTGGTTTAGAATTTTATCAGTAAACGCCGTTGTCGCTGTCATCGTCGTCGTCGTCGATATCAACGACGTTGCTTTTGGGTTCGGGTCTTTTGTCAAGTGATTATTAATGTATTATTGATGTCGTTGTTAGTGTTGTTGTAGATTGTGCCGGTGGTGTCGGTCGCTTGTTCGCCCCACTGGTCGTTGACAATTCTTGGGGTGTTCTGGTTTTTAGGGTTCGACTTAATTAATTTATTGTCTTCGGGCATGTTTGAAATTTTGTGTGTGTTGTTTGCACCGCAAGTCGCTGTTAACACACAAAGCGCAGTTGCTTGCTTGGTCGTCGTCTGGTTAGGTTTGGGGACACTCACACGCACACATGTCACTCAGCTAATATATATTTATAAGCTGTGTTTGGGGGCCGTTGTTGTCGTTTGCTCTTAATATTTTGTTGATTTGACAGCTTCGACAAGGAAAGTAATAATAATAAAATAAAAGAAGAATGAATCGTACGCATTGGGACATTGAATGAGATTTTTGTGATCGCCATAAATTAATTGTTTAAATAAAAATATTGTGTTTTGTATTTGATCTCTGTTGACTTTATCAATAAAACAAAATCAATTTCATTAATAGAATTGACCAGAGTAATATTTCAAATAATTTATATTAATTGCTGAGATGAAAAGAGATTTTGTCGTTGATATTATTTTTAGAAATATTTAACAGAAGTGAAAATTAGAACAAACAAGTGTTGTAAGAGATCAAACTAGATAGTATATATAGTTTTAGAATTTTCCAATTCTAATAAGGTTGTTGAATGGAAAGTGTTTCAACGGCGAAGGTATGATACTAACATAAATAATGAATCCAATTGATAAGATGTTATAAACTCCTTTCTGTCCTGTCTCTTCAAACATCTGCTGAAATATGTAAATATTCAGTTTATGTTAGGATTCAGTTTATGTTAGGTTATGTTCTGGTAAAAAAAACAACAGATTACACTACACACGGTGATTTAAAGATCCTTTGTAATTGTCCGATAAAGAAGGAAAAAGGGGCGGGAAACAGAACAAGGGTGAGTTGTATATCAATGGACATTTTTATATCTGAAAGTATTGAGATAATCAAGACTATGTAAAGATAGAGAATGAAGAGAAAATTGTGTTAAACTCATTACACAAAAGTACCTTAGCCAATCATCTTGGCCTAGTTAACCATGGAAGGCACCGAATGAAACCTATTAAATAACATACTCTAGAGACTCCATGTCCTCTATACAACCATTTCCTAAGTATCTTAGCCTACTACGGACAAGAGCGGGACAGTTACAAAGAAGATGTTCCATCGTCTCGGACTCCTCCTCGTCCTCACACACACGATAGTATTCCGGTATGGTTTAATCCCATTTGGCTGTCAGGTGCTAATATTGCACAGGCCACTTATAATTCCACAGGTCAGTGTCAAATCGCTCCTGAACAGGTGAACCATTTACTCCGATAGTGATCTGCTATATTCGGCTCACAGCGATCTAGCAGTTACACAGTCGGTTCTGGAGATCCAACGTCTGCCGGCTGATTTCCATATCTAATCCTTCACTAAGCTAAAAATTTTGCAACTTGACGGGTAAACATCTCTGTAGCCAATAATTCAGCTGATTCATTTCCAGAGATCTCGCAATGTCCCGGATCCCTACAGAGGCGCATTTCGTCACCAACTATGATTTGCACTTGTAGAATAAATCGCTTATATTTCAGCTAGGCTATCCATACAGATGGTTATCCGTATGTTAGTATCGATTCCACATCGGATTATAGCCTCAGCGGCTTACTAAATGTCTAGTACCTTAGCCACTGCATACCTTATGTATCCCAAAAGAAAGGCTTAGCTTACATCCTTAGGCTTACGTCCAGAGGTTTTAGTCAATTCAACTTTTCCTTTCAGTGCCTCACCAACTTTGATTTACACAATGTAGATTGATTGCTTATATTGCAGCTTTGCTATCCATATGAATGGTTATCAGTCTGCTAGTATCGGTTCCACATCGGATAATAGCCTTCGCGGCTAACTGAATGTCCAGTACCTTAGGCACTACATACCTTATGTATCCCGAAAGAAAGGCTTAGCTGCAGGTTCTCGCAGTATACACCAGCTCTTGTACCATGTTCCATCTTCGATTCGTCAGTGAAGAGAGAAATGGAGTCACCAGAAGGAGTCCCACCGTAATTCCATTCCGATCTTACCGGAATTTTAAAAACCATACGTTTCAGTAAGTGGTGGCAAATGAAAAGAGCCATCATTACCCAAACGCCGGAAAATATTCGCATGTCTATGCGTTGATTGATGCTAATCGCCAGCTTCCATCAATTTGATAGTCCCTCGGGCCGCAATAGCATTGACGTGCAAGTCCATGGGCGGAAGGCCCAGGAACACATTGAAAGTTGCTTGCGGCGTACTCCTTCTAGCCCAGCAATCCCCATTGTACTCATCCTTTGAACTTTATTTTCAGTAAATTGCTCTTATTAAGGCCCTCCCACCTAACCAGACATCTATTTGAATAATTGGTTGGAATACCGCATTATACAGCCACATTGTCACCTTCGGGCTGAGTGTCCGGGTTATACCTGCACACATAGAGGTCATTAAGGCCCCCGATGTCCTTTGACTAAATTGTCACCAGGGTATTTGACCTCCGTTGAGAGCTTCAATTCGCCACCATTCAGCTTCGATGGCCTGCAAACCTTCACCTTATATCTACGGGTAAAGATAATCAATTCCGTTTTCTGAGGGTTCATCCCGAGGCCACAGGTAATGGCCAATCGTAGCAGCTTTTCAAGGGCAGTTTGCATAAGGTCATGATTACCACGTCGTCGACATATCGTATCAAGGAGCCACAAAAGCTGTGCGAAAAAGATAGCCACAGAAGTAGCTATCTTTTTCGCGCAGCTTCCACCTAGTTCTGGGCGTGTCATAGTGGTTAGAGCACGCTACTATCAAGCGTGGTTCGATTCCCGTTTCAGTCATTTACATGTTTTTTCTTTGCCGCCCCCCTCGATGTTGTTGACAGCAACGTCGCAGTATAAGTGTCGAGTCAATCGGCATGTCTAGTAAAAGCTTCTTAAACAGTGACGTTCGCATTCGTCGATAAACAAGTAGGTGCCAATTATTGTGAATCTAAAATAGAAAGCGTGTGTCACAACAACGCAAGAAGCTATCCCATACCTCATTCATGGGGTGTAAAGGGAAATAAATTTTTAAAGTTCCACCAAGGTTTGGTTTGACGACAAGGTTTCCCAGCATGCAATCCATCCAATACACTATCGGTAGTGATACATTAATGTCCTCCAGAGAGTTATTTATTGCGCATGACGTCACATTATTGAAAGAGCCTACTATACCCAGGAATACTGCTAAAGTGAAGTCATCTGAATTTAGGTTGAGTTCCGTAAAGCCAACCCCGCCATGGAAAGCACTCTCAACTGGTGTACCAGTGATGTACTCATGAACAGAGTGTTAGGGATTACAAATGTCCATCAAATGTCTTTGCAAAAGGATGAGATGCCAATTGGTCTGTAGTTCTTTGGAGAGGCATGTATAGGCTTATCCGTCTTGGGTATAAAAACCAGCTTAACCTTCCTCCATTTCTCTGATACACAACATAGCCGGATACAAGCCTTGAAGATGTCCACCAAAATCGTAATTATATTATGCAGCATGATTTGTATTATACCATCCGGACAAAGGTACTTATAACCCACTTCACTTTTTCCTCATCCACCATATTATCCACAAAATTCTAGTCCATACTACAGCCCGCATTGTCCACATATAAACAGCCCGGCTGGCTGCGCTGGACTCAGTCCATGACCCATCTGCTCTACGAATGAAACCCAACATTTTCCGGTCCTTAGAGAGAACCTTTCTGAATCGGACGGCATCTTTGACACCGAGTATGGACTTAAATTACTTAATCCACGAAGCTCTTTTTGAACTTTTAATGTCCTTCTTGTAAATGTTGAAACTGTATATATTAAACAAATAAATGCTACAAAAAATATGTCGCCCTTAACCATCGCAGCTCCTCTATAAGTTGCTCAGCTATATCATCGTTTCTTTATGATCGCCTACAAATCTGGCGCCTGTCAATCCAATGACTACCTGTTGTATTATTTAACATAGCATTAATGTGAAATTAATAAAATAATCAAAGCAGCATATAAATATTTATTTATAACACAATTGATTTGAAAAACCTATCGGAGGCACGACAAAAACACCTCAAATAAAATCGAATCGATTGAATAAAAACAAAACAAATTTTCGATCATTTAAGAACACACATATACACGAAGTTTCTGTTTTATATGTTTTTAATTTAATTAAAGCGATAACAACTTAATCGCGTTGAAGAAATCATCTAGACATATTACAACAAATCCACTTTAAAAAATCACAAACTAAAAACAAATCACACTCACATACACACTCTGAGAGATAACAAGACACAGATTCAATTAAGAAATCACATCAAACTAGATAGCACAAGAGATCTAGTGCTTTACATTTTTTATTATGCCTCCGTCTACAACTTTCAAAATTCCAAGTTTGATTAATAGATACCCTCGTTTCATCTTCGTCGTCTTTTTCTTCGATCTCGTTTGAATTGTCTGAATTCCATAATTATCCCATATCAAAATTGAATGAATGATGATTGTGTTGCTGTGGGCCTTGCCGCCATCACCACTGCCTCTATTTATTTGTTTATCCAGACTAATGATGATGGTGATTGCGAATATATAATTATGATATTTACAACTAACTGTCAGATTGTGTACTTTAGAAAAAAAACACGCTTACCAAAATTAATGGGATCATCAGCGTTTAACGGCCAACGATAATTGTTTCGAAAGGCTTGTCATGATGCGTTGCAAATGAAATTGCGAATTTGTAATATTAGTTTAGAGATGATTTTCAAAAATATTTTGACATCACTTCAATGGTCAATGTTGGCTTTGGCTATTTCAAGTACTAGCCGATTGTTTCCATTGATATCTCCATTAAGTAGGGACGCAGGGCAAATATATCTATCTAATTGATGGATTGCACTCGCATCTATAGGTTGCGATTGAATGGAAAATATTTTAAAATTAGAAATCGCAATAAAATGTGGGCACTGCCATAATAAAAGCTTTCTCCGTCAGTTTTAGATATATGTATGAACATTTTACCGCAATCGAAATTATAGGAGCGTGCCAAAATTGAACAGTCCCATAAATGGACAAACGTTATATTAGATTTAAAAATGTCATACATATAGGAATTTGTATTGCAAAATTTTCTTACAATCCTAATAAAGGGTTTAATCAGCGCCAAAATACTAGCGCCAAAATACTAGCGCCAAAATACAAGGATAAGAAAGCAAAAGGATCTATGCAAAGGCTTTGTATCAACAACCCCCTGTAAAGTAGGGATAGAAGTCTGATCACGAACACGCAAGGTGTGCTGCAAATTTGGATGAGAAATTTCTAAAAGTTCTTTGTTTCCAAAGGCATCGCAAGTGACCAAATCACTCTTTCTAATCGCCTTAATATTTCTTCAACCAAAAGGAATGTTTGATGCAAATGAAAAATGCCAGATTGATCGTAACAAGGGACACAGATCACTTTAATTCGAGCGTCAACATTTAATGTACCAATGTAATTTTGTGGTTTTAAACACAGTCACTAAGGCACTCTTAAAAAAGTGGATTATTACCCAAACGACCAGGCATGCAGCAAGCTGCATTGGGCAAACCTGGCCTCACGTAGCACCAGTTTCACTTCCTGGGTGGCGGCCAGGCGGTCCACCGGTGGTTTCTTAGGGTACGCGAGGGCGATACTCCAAGATATCCTTCGGAGAGGACCCGTTGTGATGAACTATATTTGACAGTCCGATACGACAGATAATATAAGATGCCAAGATTGGGTTCGGCATTCCTTAGTAGCTGATAAGACTTTCCGGGATAACAGTTGTCGACACGAAGTTTTCAGTGAAGATAGGCAAATATCTAATAGAACCATTTTTTCAATGAGCGAGGCTTCAGACAAGATGAAAGTCTGTTATGCGATCTTATTAATATGATCATTGGGTAAGTAGGAGTAACCACGTCTGGCACCATCTTCAGTTAAATGCACAGGCTGTTTGCATTAGCTGATGATATAGATATCATTTGCCGAGGACTGCGAGATGTTACTGCAGCATTTTAAAGCTTTTTTTTTTCAAAAAATATTTGACGGAGCCATTTTCCACTCAGCGAGGCTTCAGACAAAATGATAATCTGTTATGCGATTTGGGACCGGCCGTGGCATAGCGGTTAGAACACGCGACTACCATGCGGGAGATCGCAGGTTCAAACCTGGATCCAGTCGTCTTAACAAAAAAAATTGTTCTTTCATTGTCGGCTCCCCTCGAATGTTGTTGACAGCAACTTCGCAGTATAAGTGTCGAGTCAATCGGCGTGTCTAGTAAGAGCTTCTCAAACAGTGACGTTCGCATTCGTCGATAAACAAGTAGGTGCCGTTAGTTGTGAATCTAAAAATAGAAAGCGTTTTTATTCACAACAACGCGAGAAGCTATCCCATACCTCATTCATGGGGTGTAAAGGGAAATTAAGTTAAGTTATGCGATCTTATTAATATGATCTCAATAGAGATGATTATGCGGTAGGGTGGAATAAACAAGACTGGTACCAACTTAAGTTAAATGTACATGCTGTTCACATACGCTGATGATATAGATATCATTTGCCAAGGACTGCGAGATGTTACTGCAGCCCTTTCAAGCATTGAGAAGCAGTAGGAAAAAGTGAGTCTGTAGATAAATGAGAATAAAAACAAATTAGTTATTGAAGTGAGCAAATGTTCTTTTCATTTGGCACGCTGAGTGAACGTAACTTTGAAATGGTAGATGAATTTATCTACCATGGCCAGAAATCATAAGATGAATATTAATCACACACCGCTGTTCCTATGTGCTTAGAGCTTTAATGACAAAGCCCTCTCTCGATGAACAAAAATTCGACTATACCAGGCACCGGTCCTATATGGTTTGCTGTAGAGCAGAATCCTAGGTAATGACACAAGTGTACGAATCTGTTCAGAGAATCCTTAAGAAATAAATATATCATCGTTAACGAAAATTACCGTCTTCGTAAGAATAATGAGCAGTAAAACGACATCGACTTAGTCAAGTGCCTCCAAATTCTGTAATTTGATGAAAATTCTCAAGTTTGAAAAGTTTTCGATAATAAAATCAATTAACAAGAGACCAATCAATACTCCTTTGAAAAGACCAGGATACTAAGAACCAGGGTTCGTATTGGCCAGCTCACAAGCCGCTCTTTTCCTGAAAATTGGCTCTTAGTTCGCGAGCCACGAGCCACAAAATTTCAAATGAGATCTCGGCTCGCCAGCCAAGAGCCCAAATAAAGAGCTGGCTCGCGAGCCAAGAGCTACAAAAATTCAAATAAGCTCTCAGCTCGCGAGCTAGCAGCCACAAAATTTCAAATCGGCTCTCGGCTCGCCAGCCTAGTAAATGAGCTCTCAGCTAGCGAGCCAGGAGACACAAAAATTCAATTGAGCTCTAGGCTCGCGAGCCATGATCCCAAATAAAGAGCTGGCTCGCGGACCAAGAGCTACAAAAATTCAAATAAGGTCTCAGTTCGCGAGCTAGGAGCCACAAAATTTCAAATCGACTCCCGGCTCGCCAGCCTAGAGACCAAATAAAGTGCTGGCGAGCCAAGAGCCAATCGAATATCACCCTCCGTACCGTTTTCTCAGATTTCTCGGCTGTCTGAGAAATTGTTGAGGTTGCATAAAATTGAGGTCGGCCATACATTTGAATCCACCCCTTGGGGCAGTTAGAGCGGTGTGAGCAAATTTTATAAAAAAATATTTTTAAATTTAGCGGGTAAACATGGGGTAGGTTTGTCCTGAAAATGTTGAGAGGGAAAAGTTAATAGACATACATTAACCCATCTAGGTGCGACTTCGGGGCAGTTGTGGACATTGATGTCGAATTTTTCCCTGCGGCCTTAAATTTCAGTTCTCTAAGGGCACGCTTGGGACAGAAAGAGCGACGGGAGGAAATTTCACAAACATTTCAATTGGAAGGTGATACAGCCAACATTACAATTGTTCTTCTGAGCACAGTGTTTAGAAACCGCATAATCAAACGAAAAGGTCCATTGGCCAACTCGCAGCTGCGTTAGACTATTATTTCTGGGGCGCTGTGAAAATAAGTGTTACGAACTGTCACTGTTTGAGAAGCTCTTACTAGACACGCCGATTGACTCGACACTTATACTGCGAAGTTGCTGTCAACAACATTCGAGGGGAGCCGACAATGAAAGAACAATTTTTTTAAGATGACTGGAGCCAGGTTTGAACCGGCGATCTCCCGCATGGTGGTCGCGTGTTCTAACCACTATGCCATGGCCGGTCGCGAGATATAACCGTGTTAAATTATAGAAAATGTGCTCAAAATCCACCTTGAGCTAAACAAATCGTATGACTATTACATTATTAATGCAGCCAACTTGACAAAACAAATTATACAGAAGTTCTTATTTTTGGAGCTACTATCATGTGCAATTAAAAATAAAATAAATATTTCCCCTAATACATAGTATTTATGCCCTCTATTTATTATACGACTCTCGTGTTTATTAATCATCGAACCATTTGTCAACTCGTATATACCTGTTTCTCTGGCACACATTCCTTTGTCATGCAACTAATGTTTGAAATAATTTCTTTCGCTATATTAATTTGTCTTTTTAAATTTCCTGCTGTGTAAATAAATCAATTCATTTAATTAAGCAACGATTTATAAACAGACAATACTCGTACTTAATGATAATTAATTATTGACTGTAATTAATTTGTTTAAAATTCAATTTAGCAATTGTCGCTCAAGTGTTGGTAATAACTTTATTTACTTGCTTTCCGAATAATCGCAAATGAATGCACACAACGCAACACAACACTGGCATGTTTGTAATTCTCTGAATGTAATCGTATAATATATAAATTTACTAGCAATGTAACGATGACGACGATGTAAAGACAACCAAATATTTTTAAATCACCACTGAACATAAACTTTAAGAACTAACCAAACAATTGTGTGTACATTTTGTAAATACACAGGTAACATTTTGTTTGCGATTACCTGTTGTAATAAGAGTGTAATTACAAGTGTTTGTCGTTTCAATGAGATTGAATGTAAAGTGTTGGCTCGATTTCTAGCCAGAGTTGGCAAGATACAAGATACAGCTTGATATGCTTAAGAAATTAAGGAACACTATAAATTGACATTTCTTCAATATTATTTAACACTGTACAAGAAAAAAGTTCTAGCTAGCGCATCAAAACCCTTAAACGATATATGTATATATAGTCTAGATAAATTTAAATGTTTCAAATTTCTACCTGATTACCTTAATATTAATACCTCAATATATAAAAACAAATCCATTGAATGTTGTTGCCCATATTAAGCTGGCACTGTCTTACACTCTCACAATATACACTGTGTTTTTGTTTACATAATGTATAACCTATATAACCTTTAAGTGCTTGTATGCAAATACTAAATAAATAATAATTGTAATAAACATAAATTGTGTAATGCCTTAGGTATAAATTTATTGAATAATTTCATAATCAAGCTGGGTTTTTATATTTCTTTTAGCTGACAAAATAAATAAGCCAGTTGTTGTGTTTGTTTTTTCGTAACTAAGTTTCTTTCGATATCTAGTAATTACGTGGAGCCAAACAAAAACTATATATTCAATAGCAAAATTAGTAAATGATCGATTAAGCCGCTGTTAACAGTTGAGGCACATTTGAATTAATATATCTACAAGCTACGTTCAGAAATTCAGTGTAATTTTTTTTTGTTTTCTACTGCGCTCTACATATACGAGTATCGCTGCTCAGGCGTTCTAGTATTTATTAATTCAGAGCACTTAACAAAATTAAATCACATCAATTCAAATAGAATACTTGGAAATATTTGTTATTTTGTTTTTAATTTCATGTTAAATTACTCGATATTTTGTTGGCAATTGCATTGCAATGAGCAACGATTTTTTGTTCTTTTTTGTAAGCGTTGCATTGCATTCATATATTTTGTTGTTGTTGACAGGCGGCATAAAAAAAAACACACAACTTAAGGACACCTGACATGTATTTTGTCAATATCGGTAGTTTTCAAAAGATTTTCATTCTAATGTCATTTAATTGTTATGTTGGATGTATTTCAATCTAATTGTTGAGACGTTTGTAAAATCTATTTAATAGGTAATGCTGAACTTTAAGTAGAACAGTGGTGGTCAGTGCAATAGCAGATACAGTGGATGTATCTTTAGTGGTTATATCGTTGTGGCCGAAATATCGTTCAGGTTCATCTATAGATTTCATATAAGTGCCATATGAAAAAAAAAGGAAAAAAAAACAATCTTGTTAAGATATAAAAGACCAGCTTGCATCTGAGTGAGTTAACAGACTTTAATAACACGGTTTAACATATGATTTTGGGACTCAATTCTGAGAACTGCATGTGAAAGTAGCCCCAAAAAGGAAAAGTTCAGCTTCATTCGTTTTTTCAAGTTTCATGCCACAATAATTTAAAATCGATTTGAAGTTAGTAAGTATCATATAGGGGAATTTGTCACGTTTTATGCTCTATTGTTATATTGTTATATGGTGGCGTATGATTATCATAAATAATATTCCACGTAAATCATACGCCACGGAATACAACAGTTTTATTGTAACTGCTACAAAATATACCCAGTTCAAAATCATTTGATGAATGGAAAAGTAAAATTGTTGCTTATGTAGGGAAACGGTGTATGAACAGAATAAAGGAATTTTAATTCTTAATTTTTAGATTTGTTTCAGCTAAATCGGACTAGTGGTTCTCGAGTTATGTTAAACAAAATCGATATTAAATTATTATGGCATGTAACTTGAGAAAACGAATGGTGTAGAACTTCTTCCTTTTGGGGCTACTTTCACGTGCAGTTCTCAGAATTGAGTCCCAAATCAATGAGCTAAAAAATTCTGTACTGTGTAATATAATACTGTAGGTCTCATCTTAACGACATACGAATTTAAATATCGGATTTTTTGAGAATTTTCAACTAGAACAAGTACAGTAATTTCAGTCAAGTGAACTGATTGATTAACACCCTTACCCCATATATGACATAGTTTTAATCTCTATTTTATGGAATTTACCTATTTACCTGATTGTGGAGCGTAAATGGTTGGAGATAGGACTATCGGCGGTATGGCCTAATTTCAAAATTTTTCACCAAAATGTTTTTTAATTTTGAAATTTTTTCTTAGAATTTTTTTTATTTATAATTTTTTTTCTTTAAAAATTTTTTTTTATTTTTTTTTAATTTGTAGACGTATTACATTATTTCGAGTCAACACTCCACTCTGACTCGGACTTACTTAAAAAACTTAATTTCCCTTTGCACCCCATGAATGTCGGTATGGGAAAGCTTCTCGCGTTGTTGGGAATTAACACGCTTTCTATTTTTAGATTCACAACTAACGGCACCTACTTGTTTGTCGACGAATGCGAACGTCACTGTTTGAGAAGCTCTTACTAGACACGCCGATTGACTCGACACTTAATACTGCGAAGTTGCTGTCAACAACATTCGAGGGGAGCCGACAATGAAAGAAAAAACTTTTTAAGATGACTGGAGCCAGGTTTGAACCTGCGATCTCCCGCATGGTAGTCGCGTGTTCTAACTACTATGCCATGGCCGGTCCCCTCTGACTCGGACTGCCTTACCAAAAAAAAGGTTGCAATTGCAGACCGACATGATGCCTAAATATTGCAACATAGTGAGCAAAAGCAGCTGAAAGCAGCAAATGTTGGGCATTTCATAAAGTAGACGAAATATATTAACATAAAAGAACAGTCTCTTCACCGGCCGATACCGGCTAACTAAGTTCTACTCTGCACAAGTTAAAATTCGGTCACAAAAAGGGTTAAACAAAAGTGTTGATTTCTACCACGATTTTTTAGCACCTCATATATTGCACAGGTTACGATACACTTTTTTTGTAAATGAGTATTTCTAATTTTTCAGCACAATCTGCACAATTATAAAAACTCGCTAAAACGTTTTTGTTGCAGCTGTTTTGAGATTTGTTGTGATGTAAAGCCTACAGTTAATTAATTATAGCACATTTGTAAATTTAGAAGTTATCGATTTGCTAAACGAACCGTTAGATATCGTCGGGAAATAAAATGTTAAGATTTCGAATGTCGAAAATTTTAATTTCGATACGCAAGATCAGATATTGGACCACTGTGCGCAGACCACAAATATTAAATGAATCAAAATTATTTTTTTAATGGAAACAAATTTGTTTCTGTTTTAATATAATTTACTAGCTTTCCCGGCTCGCGTTGCCTAACAAGTACATACAATGAATGTTCTTAAGAATTTAAGCAATACAGTTAAAATGCAAATGTTATTAATTTAGTTTTTTCGTATCGCACAACAAAGATGGATTGGTACCGCTTTAATTTTATAGGGAGCGTATCTATAAATGTTTATTATACCCTCACCCTATATCATTGGATACGACCCAAAAGTGTAACACATAGAAGGAGTCACTAAACCCTAGCTTTTTTTGAACCAAATTCGATTCATGACTTTTTAAGTCGTTTGATCTATTACCGTCTCTCTGTCTGTCTATCCGTCTATCTGTCCGGCTGGTACGCACGATAAAGTTATAACTTGATAAAGTTTTGGAGTAAAAATTGAAAGTCTAGCCACACCCCTTCAACTACATTCAATACAAATGTATTAATATCAATAAACCCTATAGGTGAGGGAATTTATCAGTCAGTTTATCTGACTGAAATTTCTGTACTGGTTTAAATTTGTACCTCCAATACAAATTCACTTACCATTCCGCTAACTTTAGAAATCGAGTAATAATATCAATATACCCAACGCTCGTGCCCAAGTTCAATATCTTATAAAGCTATAACTGGATAAAGTTTTGAAGAAAAAATTTGAAGTTTAGGAACGCCCCTTCAGTAAACACCAATACAAATGTACCATTCCTAGTAATAATATCAATAAACCCAATGGGTGAGGGTATTTATCAGTCAGTTTATCTGACTTAAATTTCTGTACTGGTTAAAATTGGTATTTCACAGAAAGTGCTGATTTCGAAAAAAAACCTTCAATCTAATTTTATAGTGTGCAATTCTGTTCAAATTTTTAGCTTTTGAAGTTTTTTAGTTTTATCTCTCTTCGGCCATGTTTATCCCTAAAAGTAAGATTTTACAAAAATCCCTTTCTAGCTGATAGCCATTTTCTCAGTCAATCACCAAGCAATTTGAAATATATTGAATTTAAAATTTTTATAACAATCGACATATTAACATGACCGAAATAACCATTTTTTTAAAAGGGGCGTGGCAACTCCCATCACGCTGCGAGACGAACTACTCTTTGTACTAGTAACATATGTAGCAAATCGCATCGTCACACCTTTAATGGTTCGTTATATGGTATGAACGATTGAAATTTCAGTTTATGTGGGTGGTGCCATGCCCCTTTGCCTCATTATGTTTCCATGTAGCCTATGATAGAGGCCCTATAGACAGTACCACACAGTGAAAATGTAATTTTAATCGGTCCGTTTATTTGACCGATATAACCATTTCTTAAAAAAAGGGGCGTGATAACGCCCTTTTCCATACATACCCTTTTATCTACATACCTTTAATTGCTCGTGATATGGTATGACAGATTGAAATTTTGGTTTGTGTGGGCGGTGCCACGCTCATTAGTCTAATAATGTTTTCATGTAGCCTATGAAAGAGGCCACAGTACAACAGAGAAACTTTTATTTTAATCGTCCATTTATTTGGTCGATATAGCGGTTTGTTTGGAAAGGGGCGTGGCACCGCCCACTCTCCACAAAAAATGGTAATTTTTCTTGTACGACCAACATATGTACTAAATCTCAAATTCGTACGTCAATAGTGATTTATGAGATACAGTCATTTAAATTTCATGTATAGGAGATACATTACAAAGTATACACGGTATAAATGGTATTCAGTTTAGCGTAAACGGGGGCCTAGATGGGGCACTACGCCAGATGATGTATCACAAACTGTATTCGGTGTAAATGATACATGGTATTAGCTTATTCGGGGCGCTACATAATAACTTATTCCAGGGCCTAGGGTGGGCACTACGGACAGAGAGGAATGATTGTCCTTTGAATCGCGCCATAACCCTCTGGGAGTAAATCACTCCCATTTATAGGCAATATACGACTCTGTTTCAGATCGGTTATATGGCAAAATATTTGCGGTATAAATAAGGCTCGTATCTGTACTGTTTTTCGCAGTACTGTACTGTTTTTCGACATCAAAAACTGCGTACTGCTTTTCTCTCTCAAAGTACTGTTTTTCGATACATTATAAAAATATAAACGGCGAACAGCGAATTCATGCAATAATATTGTTTACTTCAAAAATTGGCTCGAAGAAACACTAAAAATGCATCAAGAGGATGATTTTTTATCCCCAGCTGTAGTATCAGAAAAGTAAAAACTTATTGACAATGAGTACAATTCGATTGAGATGGCTGCTTTACGCACTGATTTTTTCGGCAATTTTGCCATCTTTGATTTGAATGCTTTTATACTAATGGAATAAAGTCGAAGCCGTTATGAACAAGTTAATCGAATACAAATTGTACAATGTCAATGAAAAGGCGGTATATTTGCATACCCAATTACGATATATCAAAAACTATTGTACGAACGACAAAATTATGCAATGGAGAGAAGGCAATGTTTCGAATGTGGATCGGTGGGTGGAGATATTTATTCATCTCAATAACGCTGATTGCGAATTCAAAGAAATTGCCACGATCGTTGAATATATTTTATGTTTGCCAGGAACTTCAGCATCAGTGAAGCGAATCTTCTCTGCAGTGAACAAAACTTGGACGTCAGACAAAACCCGATTAGATGCGCTAACATTAAGGGCGATTCTGGCCGTCAAATGTAATATGAAGTACAAATGCGTTGATTTCTACTCAAAACAAAAGTTGATTCTGAAAATGATTGTTAATTATTTTTACATATTGAATAAAATATATATGCTATATAAATATGTGCTGCAAAAAGTACGGTTTTTCCAAATCGATGTACTGCTTTTTTAAAAAATTTCAGAGAAATGTACTGTTTTTTGTCCAAAAAAATATACGAGCGTTAGGTATAAATGATATTTAGTTTAAGCTTATTCGAGGACCTAGACTAAGCACTACGGATAAAGAGGAATAAATGTCCTTTGCGTCAAGCCATAGCCCCATGGGAGTAGATCACTCTCATAAATAGGACATATCTCAACTCAGTTTCAGATCGGAGATATATCATAAAGTTTTTTCGGCGTAAATGATATTTAGTATTAGCATATTCGGGTGACTTGATTCTTCACTACGAGCAGGGAATGTGAATGTGTTTGGCATCACGTCATAGCCCGAGGGGTGAATATACAGGATATAACCCGGCTCTGTTTCAGATCAGTAATATATCACAAATTAATATATGCGGTATAAATGATATTTAGTATTAGCGTATACGGGGCCTAGATAAGGCACTACGGGCAGAGAAGAATGAATGTTCTTTGTATCACACAATAGCCCCATGGGAGTAGATCACTACCATATATAGGCTATATTTAATCCAGACTCTGTTTCAGATAAGAGTTTCTTTGTGAACTATTTAGAAAGTAGTAACTTTCGGGAATTTGGTTAATTTGTATAACACAAGCAAGTGACGTAGTAAAATTATCACAGAGACAACACGAGGTCCGTACAACAACTGCAAGGCTTTAAAATAACTAAGCCGCTGATGCAGCCGGACCAACGCCAGAGTTCTTTATGCTGGTAACGTGAATACACCAGCTCATAAGCAAGACTAGGCAAGATAACTGTATGCCCGACGATGGGAATCTCAGACGATGGGAATCTCCTGTGCTTATGAAAGGTCATCCAAGTGTGCCTCATCTATCGCAGGATCAACCGTTGATCCTTCACATACAATGTCATGTCGAATATGTTATGTGAAAGAACGAAACATAACGAACCTTAATGGATCTTATCTTTGTGGCTTTGGCAATGGTAAATCGACGACCGACCATGTATTCACACCACGATAAATCCTGCAGAAGTCCCTAGATATGTAGATCGACACTAACCATCTGTTTGTCGATTACAAAGCTACTTTTGATTGTCCGTAACGACAGAAATTATTAGATGCCATGGCTGAGTTTGGTATTCCTACGAAGCTGATAGGACTTTGCAGGATGACAACGATAGACACGTAGTCTTCAGAGAAAATTAAGCCAATTTCTACCAAGCGAATTTTTAGACGAAAAGCTATGGTAAACACGATTGGGACCATCTTTCATAAAAGTCACATGCTGATTGAGATTATATAGTTACATTTGGCGAGCATTGCGGGATATTACTGCGGCCTCGTCAAACATTGAGAAGCAGTGGGTCTGGCGATAATCGAGGGAAATACCATGTTATTTGTTTTCAACATAATAAGCTGCGTGAACTTTGATAACTTAACTTTAAAAAGGTACATGATTTGTTTTACCCTGGCTTCATCTTAAATCAAAAGAACAGTATTGATCGCAAACCGCTGCTACTTTGTGTTAAGCAAAAGTTTTAATGGCAAATCTCCTTCTCGATGAACAAAAATAGTCGAAGTGTATATTAAGCTTTTTTTTACTTCCATATCTACTAGTCATTGTAAATATTTTGACACGAGTGTTTAAATTCACATATGATAGATTATTATTCATACTTGATAACAGTATTGAATATATTATGTGTATGTGCGGGGACATATTCCACAGACATACATATTCATATCTATATATGTATTTCTCATAATTTTAATTAGCGTGCGCTCGCATTAGTAATGGTATTAGTAAAAGCCTAAACACCGGCCGATAACTTTAAAAGAAAAACTTTGTAAGTTAAGTTAATAAAACCTATTAAATATGCATAACTATAATTTCAAGACAAGAAAAATGTGAATATAAATTATTTACATTTGTAATTGATGTTTTGCCGCTCGATATGAAAATACGTAATACAAGTATTAAAAAAAATAAGTAAATATAATTGAACACCAGTACACCAACCAACAATCACGATGGTTCACTGGAAATTAACACAAATAGTGAGTGTGCCATTAACCGCCGACGGACTATTCACACGTGTGCCTGCGTTATTGTTTTTAGTTGCCGCTGAAAACAGAACAACAATAAATACATTTGCCAACTTAAAATTCTTTGGATGCCAACAAAAAAAAACAACAAACAGATTTATTCGAAATCTTCTCAAAGTCATCGAATAGTCAGTGACAAAAAAACAAAATGTCTGGTTCAGAGAAGTGTTTGTTGTTTTCTTGTAATTGCTATCTACGAAGTGGCTTTTAAGTAAATCTTTATTTGTTTATAACCGAACGTATCATTCAATAAGACATAATGACAGCTGAATGGTGTAGACAATAATGGACACAGTGGGTTAGAAAAAGTTAAGAACAAAATGCAATTTTCTTGATATGGCGGTAACATTAACATTTAATTTGTATTTATTCGACCCGGCTTAATGTCCACAAAAGAAATAAGAACTCATGAATTAAATTTAATAATGTTGTTTTCCGTATAATTTTTGAGGCCTAATTTCATTTTCACTTTGGGGTGTATTTTCCTGGGGCTTAATTTCATTCCGCCATAGAGTTATGGATAAAAAAACTATCCAAATATCTAAAATTTTAGTAAAAGATTTTGCTGCAACAAAGGTTCTAGGGTCTAATTCTGAAACGATTCAAACTTCTGTCCTAAATGTGAACGGTGCACAATGATCAATATTATCATATGCTTTTCTATGATGCTCAAATCACTGTTGATGTTCTCACAGGCCGGATGCTTATTAGAAGTATTCACCATTACATCTATGCTAACTTTGATTTCAAATCAACACTGGTCCTGTAAACTGTCAACTTGTACTAGGCTGCTGCCAATTTTTGGCAAGGAGTATTCTCTTTCTAATTTCCAGGCTGACATTGTTTGCTTTATTGACTGCTAAAATGTATCTCGTACTTTCCAACGTTCATACAGCGTACAAAACGAATATATTCTTTACTTAGTAACTTAATTTCACATTACTTACTTACTTACTTAGCTGGTACTTCTATGCAATCCCAGTGGATTATATACCGCACGTAGAATATTATTATCGCCTCGATCTTCTGCGCTTCTTCTCCAGTTAGTCACACTGAGTTCTGTAGCGTTCTCAGTAACCTGGTCTTTCCAACGGAGTTGTAATTTCACTTTACACCCCATGAATATGGTATGGAATAGCTTCTCGCGTTGTTGTGAATTTACATGCTTTCTATTTTTAGATTTACAACTAACGGCACCTACTTGTTTATCCACGAATGCGAACATCACTTTTGCCGATTGATTTTACACTATATTGCGAAGTTGATATCGACAACAACGAAAGGGTCGGCAATGAAAAAATAATGTAGATGAGATGATGAGACAAGAATCGAATCAGCTATCTTATGCATTAGAGTCGCGTGTTCTTACCATCAAGCCAAGGCCGGTCCCGAATATATTCTTTGATCATTGAAAATAACTTTTCTCACCGTTAAAACCAATTTAATTGATTCCTTCTGAATACCTGAGAAGGCTGCAATTACATATCACAAGTAGCATGTAGCTTCTATTACTTACTATGCCTGTCGTGTTTTCTGTGGCTATCCTCATTATAATCTTTATAAGTATGTTAATTTGGTATAGAATGACCGGTACCTATACTGAAGAACTCGTGTCTGTTAAAGTCGTTACGCAAAGGCGTATCAGCTTCGTTGGAATATCAAACCCAATTTTAGCTACAAATTATTTATGCCATATCAGATTTTCTGAGGCAGCAATATAGACGACGAAAAGATTATGATTTGCCATAGTGTTGTTAATTTACCAGTTCACAAGCTGCACTCTTAAGGTTCGATCAAGTTTGATAAAACTGACTTAAGTCATTTACATAGCACTCTCGACAGGACCTTATATTGGGTAAAAGATTAATTCTGATGTAGTTGGTGCAAACTTGAATAGCGTTTTCTGTTTGATTTTAATAATAGGGCATGTGTGCTCGTTATCAGCTCTTAGCCACCGTCCTTGAAGGGCTCTACCGAAAGTCCATAATCACATTTTTTAATTTTTTAACAGCAATATCCCACTCCTAACCCCGGTTTGGATTGGTGGCAGGCATTCTAAACAGTCATCGACATTTAGCGTGATATGTTCTCGCGCCCTGCCTTCCGGAACCAGCAATTGGCGAAAGTGGTGCAACCAAATTGTCATCTTTGTCTTTACAGAAGGAGAGCCCAGAACGGTAATCTATTACTTGTACCTTCTGGTAGCATTTTCGGGCTTCATCCCTGTACCCCTCTATATTCTCGCTTTCTACATGATGTCTTTCTGAGCCGTTCTCTAACAGCCCGGGTAACAATTGGCTATGGTGTTGCCCTGTAGGTTTCATCCTGTTCCTCAAACAATAAGCGACATTCTGCATCGCACCAGGATTTGTCTGATCGCCGGTATTCATATCCCAGCACGGTTGTTGCGCGGGTTGCGGAGAGCGCTAGTCGGAGTTGACAGTGGCTATCTCTGGGGTTTGCAGTTTTGAAACAGAACATCTTCCTTTCATATTTTTGCATAAAAAGTTCGTATGTTTCCTGTAGGCATTCGTAGAATGTCCTTATTTTCAGTCGGAAAAGAAATATTTCGCCTTGATGCAGATCCAATCACTAACAGGATTGAACCGCGAGACAATTTGTCTGAGTGACTGACCAATTACAAAACTACATCCAAATTCGAGCTTTTCCGCATGGCAACTGTAATTGTTGTCGCAATTTTTACTTCTGGAGTACCCTTGTCTTGACTATCAAATCTCCTGGATGACAGTGGCTGTCTTCTCCTTCTTCTTTAACGGCAGTAACAACAGAAATTTATTCATCAGTAGCTGCACGTAGAAAATTATTCCAAGCGCTTCGGTCTTTTGCGCTACGTAGATAGTTCGTCACACCAAGCTTAGTTAACAGCACTTTCACCTGGTTTGGGTCTCCCTCTCCTGCGCCGCCCATCGAGTTTATTGCCGAAGACTTTTCGAGCCGGACCGTTTTCGTCCATTCGTACAACGTGTCCAAGCCAGCGCATTCAGTCAATTTGAACGCACTTGACTACGTCGATGTCTCATGATTTATTCGACGGTGGTATTTTATCTGTCAGATTTTGCTCAAACAAATTTAAAAAAATTAAAAATTACAATTCCTTTAATCTGTTCATATAACGTTTTTGTATATAGTCAACAGTTTTTCCATTTCGGATTTTTTATGAATTTAAAAAATAAAAAATGTAATATTTTAGGCAAAAAATATTTTTTTTCTTCATACATTTATTTTTACCGGCAACTGTTGATTATATAGAAAAACGTTATATGAACAGATTAAAGGAATTCTAATTTTTAATTTTTTTAAATCTGTTTGAGCAAAATCTGACAGTTGTTTTCGAGTTATGTCACCACAAAAGGTGACAATTTCCCCTATATGATAGTTACTAACTTTAAATCGATATATCTCGATTCATAGACGTGACCCAGCGAAACGCCGGGACACGTATCCTTTTTTACCGATATAACTTTCCCCGGTAGTTTGAACCATTCCCGATCACTGACCCCTACCATTTGTCTCACAGTGTAATAACAAACTTATTCAGCATATATACTTATCCAACTTTTTCATATGTCCATACATTTATCAAATCCGAATTGTCACGTGTTATCACACAACTAATATTGGGATTCATTGTCATGGTTTTTTTCCCAATTAAACTAAATTTAAATAACTCAATAAAATTTTGTTTAAATATTAACCATCCGCACCTAGATAACACCTGATCTAGATTCTTTGTTCAAACACTCTCTCACCCATACCACAATTACCACTGCCCAATTTCAGACTGGCGGCTGAGCAATTGTTGTTTACACAAAAAATACGACGACGTTGTTGTTGTTGTTGTGAGTTTATTTAAAGACAAAACCACAAATAAATATAAACAAACTTTTAACTTCACGAAATATTCAGCCAAACGTCGTCATTGTCGTCGTAGCCGTCTCAAAAGAAACCCCCCACCAATGAGCGTCAGCGTCAACCAACTTGGACAGATAATACACAACGCTTGCGTCTACAATTCGTCGCAATGGCGACGTAAACATTCGCGTTCGTGGATATTCGTATGTATGCGCTCGCTGACTTAACAGACTGCGACGACTTTGGCAGTGGAGCGCAATAAGCGCAAGGTCGTTTACGAGTTGTTGCTGGTGTTAAGGCGCAAAGTCAGCTCGGGTGTGTAAGTATGATTATTTGGCTTAAATCGTGTTACCAACAAACTAAACCATTGAGATAATCCCAACACGGAGAAGAAATCATACAATTGAAATGTTTAAATGTTACAAAGCTAAGAGCAGCAACCATCAAACACCGACAGCAACACATAACATGTCTACGCGCATTAGCAGCTAATGTTGTTGCTGTTAATTTTTAATGTTTTTAGATGTTTATGTCTGAAAATGCTCTAAGTGATTTTTACTACATACTTTGTTAAGTTCACATTAGATTTAATTGATTTATTAATAATGCGCGTGCTTCGTGAAACGTTATGGGCGCGTTTTTGCAATTAAATTATTCCACCCACAAAACATAACTAACTGCCCTCCTCGTTACAAATATATGTGTATGTGCTATTGTATCAGTTATCGTGAACATTGATCGCGTTTTATGTTTATTGCGGGGAATTCTGTTGTTTCAGTGCTAGACATTTGCGCATTCCGGTTAGTACCCTACACTTAATGTTGTGTAGTTGACACTAAAACAATGAATTTGTATGAATTTAATATGTGAAATATTGAAAAAATGTTGCCGTCTGTTGATGCGTATGTACGCAACAAATCTCATTTTGCACAAAAAATTACTCCCTTAAAATTATGTTTTTTTTTGCTTTTAATGTTATCCCTTTTTTGCTGAGGATCGGGTCAGCCTTAAGACCCATACTGGCTATGATAGTGAGTGAGACCATATTTCAGCATCAATATATCCACAAACATGGTGCTAACATTGACTCGGATCATAACCTGGTTGCAGCTAAGGGGCACGTACTAAATCACAAAGAAAGCTGGACATCGCAAAGTAGAAAATCCAGTGATAGGCGTTGCCATGCAACCCCTTCCAACTACAAGGCCTCTATTTCTCCTATTCCACCATACAGGCCAACGCTATAGAAAATTTTAACTCGGATTGTTAGCGAAAGGCACAAAGTGAATGTCATATAGACGAAACGGGTTTTTAAGGGGAAAACGTCAAGTATAGAAACGAATGAGAGAGGATATAAAGAGGTACAGGGATTGAGGTGAAGCCCGAAAATTAAACTAAAAGTTTAAGAAAAGAGTTATGGTACTGGGACAAGGATGAAAATGTTGGTCACCTATACACAGAGAGTGCTGCATATATTGGGAGGGTACATCCACAAATTTCTGATTCCGTTAGGCAGCGCACTTGAAAGCATCACGCCAATAAACTATGATGACTTGTATTGGACAAGCCAAATCAATGTTGGTAGAGCTATATCACGGTTAAAGAATAACAGAGCAGCCGGTGCCAACGGATTTGCATCACAGCTCTTCACAACTGATGGCGAAAAGCTGACAACGAGCAAGCACCAGCTAATACGCTCGATTTGGCTAACAGGTTGATTGCCGGATAACTGGAATCTAAGCGCATTATGTTATATGCTCAAAAAAGGCGATCCAAGTGTGTACACTACCGCGGGATCAGTCTTTTGTAATGCGGATACAAGGTCCTTGAGTTTGTGTTATATAAAAGACAAAAATAAGTGTTATTAGACATGATTGAACCTTACCAGTATGACTTCAGATGTAGTAATTCAACAATACTGAAAATAGTCTATGAAAAACGGATCGACGGACAAAGATGTACGCTTTTGCGGAATGATCAACATTTTTATAGAGAATATAATGAGAAAAACAGCAGTAGCTACGGGTGACGTGAAATAAAGCCATAGGTAATAAAGCGATATGGCCTTATTTCCCAATCAACGGCGTGAAATAAAGCCATTATGGCTTTATTTCACCTTTGACAATTTTTTCAGCCTCGCTACTCTCTCTATCTATGTTTCTGTTCATAAATCGATAAACATAGTGGTGTACTAGAGAACCCATTGCAGAGAGATACAGCTTCGAAATGGTAGAAGATTTTATCTATATCGGCTCCGCCTTGCAAATATATGCTTTTATGGACTACGTAAGCAAATTAATGATAAAGCCCTCTCTCGACGAACAAACATCCAATTACACTAGATCAGTGGTAGGCATAGCTGAACGCAAGCACACAAAAATACGATGTGCTTGTGTGCAATCACACAAGAATCGCCAGCGATGTCGAATTGTACAAGATGAAAATGTTGTGCCCTCCCAACAATCGTTGACCATTGTTGCTTTGTCTGTTTTTGTGATGAGTACCGAACAAGCATGTGTGGTGTTGCTTTTATAAAACTCAAGCAGAAACTGACTGTTTTTAATCAAACAAAATTTTCGAATACCTGTGAATTGTTGATCGTGTGAAAAAACGATTATAACCGGCCTCGTGAGGCTATCGGATGCCTATCACTGCACTATATATTGGTTATGTCGGTCTTGATGTATGGTTCAGAATCCTGAGTAATGACATACGCGTACGAGACGGTTCTGGCAGTATACGAGAGGAAAATGGTCCGTAAAATAATCAGACTCATGATCGTTTACGGAGAGCATTGACGCCATACGAATCATGGGCCGAGATTGAAGGACATTTAAATAAAGAGGTTGTGTTAGCTGATTTATATTGAGAGCATGAATAAAAGTGCTCTAACTCGAAAAGTCTTCGACAATTCACTCCAAAACTCCTTTGGAAATCCAGATTACTACAGAACTTAGGAATAAATTCCAGAAGATCGAAGCTCTTATAATACGTTTCTATAATCTGTTACTGGCAATAGAGCATATATTCAGTTACTGACGATGGTAAAGAAAAACTACGTCAATGTAAGAAAGAAATCTTTATATATTAGTTATGGGCGGTAATACCAATTTTGTCCCTTTTTACCCTCTGAAGTACGATTTGTGGAAATTCTCCTATTATAGCACAAATACTCCATTAGATAAATGTGCACCTACATTTTTCCAATTTTTGTGATTGTGGCTAAGCTTTTTTGTCTAGGCTATGGAACCCATTTTACCCATTTCTTCCCATGTTACCCACAGCTCGCTTCTTAAAGATCGCCAAGGAGCTTGCTGAATCAAATTTTCTCGATTCTAGCTTAAGCAGTTTTTTTGAGGGATTGACGTGGTATAATGGTTACAACGCGGGACTATCATGCGTTTGACCAGGGTTTAACCATTGGCAAATTCATCTACATTTATTTATTTGGCTGCACTCTCGACGTATGTGAACTTGTGAGTAGTCAAGTCAATTGGCACGTCCAGTAAAAGTTTGTCAAACAGCTGATTTTTGGATTCGTCGTTAAACTGTAGGTTCCATAAAAAAACTCAATTTCCCTTTACACTCCTTGAATGAGGTATGGGATAGTTTCTCGCGTTATTGTGAATTAACAAGCTTTCTATTTTACATTCACAACAAACGCCACTTACTTGTTTATCGACAAATGCGAACATCACTGTTTGAGAAGGTTTAACCAGACATGACGATTGACTCGACACTATACTGCGAAGTTGCTGTCTACAACATCGAGAGGGCCGGCATTGAATGAAAAATGTAGATGACTGGAACCTTGAATCGAAACGCGGACCTCCCACATAGTAGTTGCGTGTTCTAACCACTATGCCACTGCCGGTTCCATAGGGTAAGTCTAAAACAATTGCTAGTTTTATACCATACTTCATTCATGGCACTTAAAAGAAAAATAAGTTTTTTATCTTCAGCCTGGAAGGATCTAGTACAAACAGGGTTGTACCTTCAGAAGTGCGATTGCCGAAAAATCGTATCTTATTGCATACTTTCTTAGCCCGAATTGCAGAATTCCAGCTTGGTCTGCACAGTGAACAGTCAGTCAAAAACGCAATAATTGTTTTTATATACATAATAATATATTTCCACCTAATGCCTCTGCTAACTTCACGTGAACATGACTTTCCTCTCAACGTAGAGTACCTTACGATCTACTGCCAGCAGCCATAACATACATTGCATGTTTCGTCCATCTTTGCTTTATGTCCCACCTCCATTTTACACACTAACAGAACCAAAGATAAATCTTAAATATGCTTTTAAGCTAAACTATTTGTAGAAAATTGTTTATTTTTGCCTAAAATACATTATTCACCGGCTCGACCAGCAACGTGAAGCTGTCGCTCTAGTCCAGTGGTCTCGACTCGAATACAAGTTTGTTGTTTTATTGCCCAGTGGCTACAGGTGCGATTTAAATGCGAAGATAACATAATTAACATTTTTGCCATGCAGAAAACTAAATAAATATCACAAATTTGTTCGTTCAGGAATTTATGCACAAACATTTCGGACTGGAGGCAGTTAATTGTTTTTTTTTCCTCTACTTTACTATATTTAATATCATTCATTGCAGCACCATGGGCTGGACGCCAGCCACCCTTGGCTAGGTATCGTGGTGTTGTTAACATTGTAAATGCATGAATCATACATTGAGTCAATTGAGACTTTGATGGCGCCTCACACCAAACAACGAGAGATAGAGAGCGACAAAGGAAGTTGATAATTTCTAGTTGTGTATGTGTTATTTTGTAAGACAACATACACAGGGAAGAATTTCAATTGCTATAGAATTTATGGATATTTTATTAGGTATATTTCAACTCAAAAATTAATTATGTTAATTTAATAGTTATTTCAGAACAATACTAATTCTGGAATCTGAATGTGTACTTGCAGCTAGGCGTACTAAACTAAACACACATTGTAGGCATGAAATTATACCATATTTTGAGTTTTTCATGGCGTGTAAACGGGTTTCAATTGGTACCTTTTGTTTTGGCGGCGTCTGTCGAACCTATTGTTTATTATACAGTTACTGGTGCTTAATCATCATGCCAAGTTACACAATTGAGTAGCACATCCATATGAGTAAACTTTACAATCCAAAAGAACGTTCGCTTGAGTTATTAGCACCCTTTGCATAGACAAGAGCTTGTGTTGATTAAGTTGACGTGTGGTCCTCGCTGATACGATTTTCGCACCGGTGTGTTGTGATAATGTATGAAGAAGGCACAGCGAAGGGTGCTGATGAGATAGTTTGGCAACTATCGAAATAGCTATCCGCTCTGCCAGCTGACAACATAATCCATTTTACATAACTCTTGTAAAACTAACTCTATTAGCAATAATGGAAATATATCTTGAACCGAAAGATGAAAACACATTCATTATTTACACATATAGATCAACAATACAAAACAAGAGCAAAACAAACACGGGAGGTACACTGGGTTTGCACTTTTGCCCCAAAAACAATTCTATGCAATTTTGTCCTATGGGCAAAGCATAGACAAGAGCTTGTGTGGATTATGGTGAGGTGTGATCTTCGTTGATACGATTTCCGCACCGGTGTGTTTGGTTTCTGATGGTTTCTTGAGGCTTTTAACACCTGAGGTTGTGATAATGTGTGGAGAAGGCACTGCAAAGGGTGCTCATGAGATAGTTTGGCAACTATCGACATTGCTATCCGCCCTGCCAGCTGTCAACATAATCCATTTCACTAAACTCTTGTAAAACAAACACTATTAGCAGTAATACAAATAGATCTTGAACCGAACGATGAAAACACATTCATTGTAGTTGAATTTAGAACATTTGAAAGAGGTTCAAATTTTTGGTGGAAAAATTACATTTAGTGAATAGACATATTTTTGAATTTATGGCTATGTAAACAAGCATAAAGGCCATATATTCCAAGTAGCCGAAACACACAAGGTTTACTAGGTAGCAATGAATCCACAAAAAACATAGAGAGGACTGGAAAGTTTCCCTACCGATTGGTGGGTTGTCTATCTTTACTGATAGCTCAAAATTGGACAACGGAACAGGATCAGATGTCTTGAATGAGGATCTCAATTGAAACCAACTCTTCCGATTGTATAATGACTGCAGTGTTTTTCAGACGGAGATCTTCCACATTACTAAATCACATTATCAATATAAGTTGCGCGGGATAATACATTAAATATTTCTCACTTTTATTTTGAAATATATATTTCTTTTTCAAAACACATCATTTTTTTTATTAAACTTGAATTATACTATTCTGGGTGGCGGTATGCCATTAGGCCCCACGAAAATACACCCCAAATCAAAAATGAAATTAGGCCCCAAAAAAATATATGGAAAACAACAACACGAAGTTTTATGATTTTTTGGGGCCTAATTTCATATTTTTATTGGGGTATATTTGCATAATGCAATTAGACCCCAATTGTCTTTGTGACAATAGACCCCAAAATTTTTTTTGGGGCATAATTTCATAAAATTGTGGGCCTATTTTCGCTTTTTTGGGGTCCAATTTCATTTTAGGGTCAGGCTTAATATTTTTGGGGTCTAATTTCCTTCGGCAAAATAAAAAAAGCCTTGGTTTTTTATTGAAAATAATATAGTTTATTACACGTACCATCATTTCGTCGACTATAAAGCTGCTGATACGGCAGAAATTACTCGAAGCCATGGCTGAGTTTGGTATTATAGCGAAGCTGATACGCCTTTGCGGAATGACACTGACTGACACGAAGTCTTCAGTAAAGATTGGCAAGGACATTACAGAGCCATTCTATACCAGAAGAGGCCTAAAACAAGGCGACGGCCTGTCTTGCGACCTCTTCAACATAGTGATGGAGATGATAATGAAGAAAGCCGCAGTAAGCACGAGTGGCACGTATTCAACAAAAGCCACATGCTACTCGCATACGCTGATAACGTCAACATCATCGGTCGCAAACTGCGGGATGTAACTGCAGCCTTCTCAGGTATACAGAAGGAATCAGCGAAAATGGGTCTAACGGTTAACTAGGACAAAACGGAGTTATTAGTTTCAACGAATAAAGAATCTATACATTTGGGAAACTGCGTGAACGTTGACAACAATAATTTCGAGGTTGTAGATAATTGTATATCTACCTAGGCTTCGCCATCAAAAAACATATAATGCCAGCCTCGAAATCCGGAGAAGAAACCTGCTTGCTTATAAATGCTACTACGGACTAAGCAAGCGATTCAAAGACAGAGCCCTCTCTCGACGAACAAAAATCTAGCTATGCCAGGTACTGGTTCTACCTATCTTGATGTGTGGTTCAGAATCCTGGGTTATAACTCAAACGGATAAATCGGTTCGGGAAGTATTCGAGAGAAAAATACTCCGTTAAATATATGGACCCATCATCGTTAATGGAGAGTATCGACGTCGTTTGAATCATGAGCTGTACACTGACATTAACGTGGTCAGACGCATAAAGGTGCAGCAGTTGCGTTGGCTAGGACATGTTGTACGTATGGACGAAAATAATCCAGCTCAAAAAGTCTTCGACCTGGAACTCGATGAACGGCGCAGAAGAGGGCGACCAAAACTCCGTTGGAAAGACCAGGTCACTGAAAACCTTACTTGGTGTGACTGTGGAGAAGAAGCGCAGAAGATCGAGGCGCTAATAATATTTGTCTACTTGCGGTATATAATTCACTGGGATTGCAAAGAAGTGCCGGCTAAGTAGGTAAGTAATACTATTCTACTCTATACTTTCTAATTTCATTTTGAAATAAGACAATGAACCATAAACCAAGAAATTCCAAGTCAGGGTGAAGGTACTAGGTCAGTATAATAAAACCCTAAAAGGGTTTAGCGTTTTTAGGACAAACTGTTCTTGTATGACCTTTTATATTTTTCCCTTTTCTTGATGTTTGTTTGTTAAGTTTTCAAGCTATTACTCAAGAACCGTAGATAATTTATTATTTTATTCTTCAGCATAAATGTAGCTAAGGCTTAAATAAATGGTTTCCATTAAAACATCTATGAAAACAAAATTAAGTTGGGCCAATTTTGATCGTATGAAATACTCAAAACAATTTTCATAAATTTTGCCCCAATAACTCTAAATTCCTGCCCATATATAGTGTGTGTCATCTGTGATAAGTAGGAAACTGGTCATTGCTAATGATATTGTATGACGACCCTGACTCAAGTACTGTACTGTACATATGTATGTAAAACGTATAAGTAATATACATTTTATGCGGATTTTATAATAATCATACGCAAATTGTTCAAATATTGTGGTTTTTTGGTTTAATAACACAGTACAACTGCCAATATGGGGGTGAGAAATTCCAACTCATGGTTAAGGTTCTAGGTCGCTATAGTTAAACCCCAAAATGGTTTGGCGTTTGGATTTACAATAAGCCGCAAACGACCGATTACCTTAGTCAACAAAATCCAAGTCATCACGTAAATTCAGCCGAATCTAAGCAGCAAAGACATTCAAAATTGCACTACTGGGATCAGTGTCACCGTCATTAACGCGCCGGAGATTTTAGCGACGTAATAATCCACACATTCAGGCAAGCATGAGCCTTTTAGATAAGAAAATGAATTATGTTATAACTTACACACAACTTGGTTCATTCCAATGCAACATCGACCCGCCCTTATTGAAAAATTCCTTACTTCAAATGTGAACTCAGTGAACTTTCCAAGTAAATAAATGTCTCTATTTAAACAAAGCCATGTTAAGAAATAAAAAGCTTTTTCTTGCCAAAAACAAAACATATTTTGTTTAAAAAAAAGTCACTTCCAGACCGTCCAGATTTAGCTGCAATTTGATATTATTTAATGCTTATATTTTTGGACTTTTGGATGGGTGTGAAAAGTCTTACAGGTGAGTAGCGTTTTTACCTTAGTTTCAATAAATATTAAGCCCGTCCATCCTTGGCGCCTGACTAACACTTGTACTCGTTAGAATCTTCGCTAATTATAATATTTATATTCTAATTTGGTTGATTATATGCATTTATGAGCATTATACGTTGCTAACTATGTACTAATAACAAACATTCACATTCTCGCAAATCCAATGGAAATCTCCTAAAACATCATTTGATTTGCATGCAAAACTCTTAAAAAGGAAAATCAAACATTTCACTTTTATCAGCAGCAGCAGCAACAAATCGTTTATTGCTATACATACAGACGGACAGACAACGCAACAATGACAGCCTTTGTATTCGCATTCTCGTGATTGTTATTGTTGCTGGTGCTGCAGTTTGCTTTTTGTGCTAATCGAGCCGGGAGTGAGAAAATGTAAAGCGTGACAAGTAAAATACAACGCACGGATTGAAACTGAACATGTCACATTCGCAGCAAACGCAATTGTTTTCGTTGTCCATGCACTGAATCCAGTCGGCGGCGGGTAGCTGTTGTCTGTCCCTCGTGTGTGAGCATGTGGAGCTTCAAGTGAAACATTGAGGCTGCAACACACACGATCTGACAGCTGGAGCATGATGATGTTGATTATGATGACGATGATGTTGCTGGCTGGGCTGGATGCGCAGAGGCTGTGTAGCAGGGGAGCCAAGATGTAAAGAGCTCAATTCAGCAATGAATGCAGCAACAGCGGCGGGGACTACAACAACATTGACCTCAAGATTACTAAAAATGGGTAAAAACCTCTTTTGTCATCATTTAAACTTTAGACTTTGGAACGAAGTTGTTTTCGTTTTTGCTTTTGTGTGATTTGTTTGCTTTGCCATGTGGTTGTTGTTATTGTTGCTGTTGTTGTGCAATTCCCAATGCGGAGTTGTATTATGACAGATGGGGCGGACGGACGGATGGACGTACGAACAGATCAGACAGATACGATACAATGACTGAATGTCGTCTATTTGTTGCCCAGAAACTGACAATGAGTTTTGCAATGAGAATTGTTTCTGTTGCACCAACCGACACACGCACACACACGTTCATTTTATTTAAATTATTAAGGATATAAATATTGATGTAAGTAAATTTGCTGGTTTTACGCACAGCACCTGGTCAAAATAGTATCAATAATTCAAACTTTTTTAGTTGTAACACTGTGGAACATTTTAGGGGTCATTTTCTGGTGTGTGATTACTAAGACACAAGGCTAGTCTAGTAAAACTTCCTGACGTTCTCAGGCTAAACTTTATTTTTTTAATTATCTTGATGTTTGTTCGCTTATTATTTCAGCTATAACTCAATAACCATTCCATTCTTCAGCAGAATTGTAGAGAACACCAAATCCTTCTAGAATTTTACCATATTTAATTATACTGAACCAGTACCTTAACCCTGACTTGGAATTTCTCATCCCCCCTCCAATTTTGGCTGTTGTACTGTGTTATTACACGATAAATTCACAATATTAGAACGATGTGCGTATGAGTAATATAAAATCCGTATAAAATGAATATTACTCATACGTTGTACATACATATCTTTAATTTGGTGCAAGGACAGCATAACTCAATAAACGAGAATTTTGAGTTAATGATCTAGAATTGTCTCCTTTAACTAAACCAATTATTATGAAAACACGAAGAAAAGGAAAAACAACAATTCTTCCAAATGTTGACGAGACCCGCAAACGTTAGAAGGATAATGATTTTAGGATATTCACCTGGAATGTCCGAACCCTCTACAGAGATGATGCCTCTATCCATCGGGCGGATGTCCTCGACAAATACAAGGCTTACATTACCGCCATACAGGAATTGCATTGGGCGCAGGACAGGGATGCACATTAGGGCGTTTCACTAAAAAAAATATGCAACTCTTGAAGCGGAATATTACAGCTTGTGATCTAAAAGAATTTCGAAAATTTTTTGGGATTTTTTGAAGATGGGTGTGGGGTCGCTGAAATTGATTTTATCAAAAAAATGAGGTTATGGAGAAAAAAATTTTATATTATTTTTTTCTGGTGCTTTTTGTTCATACAACTAAACAATTCTCTTAGCAAGGATCCGATCCCACGACAAAAAAATTATAGGTGTGAAAAATTATTATATTATGGACCACTTTGATAGTCTTAAAAGTGAAAAATTATTTTTCCTAGATTTTAAACCTCGATAACTTAAAAAGTTTTCAAAATTTTTTCAAGATGTAAAATGCGTTAAAAAGATAATTTAGATACCTTTATTTTGGTATATATAAGTTTATATCTTACTTGTGAAAAATGTTGCAAAAAATAAAAAATAGACAAAAAAATATATTTTTTATTTTTAAATTCACACTATTTGAATTTTAAAATATGTGAAATAGGCCCTTTTTAAAATGTAACAAAATTCATAATGCATAATTTTGTAACCTCAAACATTAAAAGGGTTTTTGATGAATTAAAGTTTCCCACTTCCTTTTTTTCGAAAGATACACTTTTATGGGAAAATGATGATGATTTTGTTTCTTCAAAGAAAAAGCTAGAAAAACTATGTGTTGTGAATGATTTATCAGAAAGAGGCGTGGCGTCGACTACAATATATAACAAAAAAATTATAAAGAATGAGGATGATTTTCAAAACTTATTGACTAGAGTTGATAACAATCAAAAAATTATATCTAATGTTAACAAAAATGTTATTGAAAAAGCTCTTAAGAAACCAATTTGAAAATACTTCTACAGTTGTTCCACATTTAGTGGTTAATGTATTGTAATTTTAGATACAAATTTACTTTTTAATTTTAATTTGTTCATTAAATATGTTGATTTTGTTTATTTAATATCTTTTGATTTTGTATGGGAATACAAATATATTGATGATATTTTTGATATTTTTATTAAAGCAATGTGTTTTAGAAGTTTTTTTTTTACTTAACCAAGAACGAAACATAATGAAATTCTTTTAATTTTCATAAAATTTGATAAATAAAAAAAAAATTTTCAAACTTTAATTTTTTTCTTATATTTTTTTCAACAAGTAAAAATAAATCTATGTACCGAATGAAAGGTAATTTAAAGACCTTTCCAACGCATTTTACATCTTGAAAAAATGTTGAAAACTTTTCAAGTTATCGAGGTTTGAAATCTAGGAAAAATAATTTTTCACTTTTAAGACTATCAAAGTGGTCCATAATATAATAATTTTTCACACCAATAATTTTTTGTCGTGGGATCGGATCCATAAGAAGAGAATTGTTTAGTTGTATGAACAAAAAGCACCAGAAAAAAAATAATATAAAATTTTTTTCTCCATAACCTCATTTTTTTGATAAAATCAATTTCAGCGACCCCACACCCATCTTCAAAAAATCCCAAAAAATTTTCGAAATTCTTTTAGATCACAAGCTGTAATATTCCGCTTCAAGAGTTGCAAAAATCGCAAAAAACGCATTTGGTGAAACGCCCTAATGCACATGACGAAAGAACAGTGACTTCTTTTGCAGCTACCATGCAGAAAGACAAGAACTTGGATGTGGATTCATAGTTGGCAAGAGACTTAGACATCTGGACTCGCGGTTTAACTCTGTAAGTGACCGAATAGCCATTATCAGAATCTAGACGATTTGGTAGAAACATCGACGGAAGACAAAGACGATGACATTAAAGATGCATTTTAGGAGCGCCTGGAGGAAAGATAACCCGTGATATCCTGCACATGACATAAAAATTGTTCTGGGAGACTTTAATGCTAAATAGGAAGGGAAGATGCTGTTGGTTCTTAAAAAAAAAAAAAAAACTTTATTTCCCTTTACACCCCATGAATGAGGTATGGGATAGCTTCTCGCGTTGTTGAGAATTAACACGCTTTCTAATTATAGATTCACAACTAACGGTATCTACTTGTTTATCGACGAATGCAAACGTCACTGTTTGAGAAGCTCTTACTAGACACGCCGATTGACTCGACACTAATACTGCGAAGTTGCTGTCGACAATCTCCATGTATCTTGTCGACGCGAAGTTAACCAGTTTCATTCGTTATCGGAGGTGTTGTTGTGTAGACTGAATTTTCCGACGGCTGAACCAACAGGGACCGGCCGTGGCATAGTGGTTAGAACACGCGACTACCATGCGGGAGATCACAGGTTCAACTCCTGGCTCCAGTCATCTTAAAAAAGAAATTTTCTTTCTTTGTCGGCTCCCCTCGAATGTTGTTGACAGCAACTTCGCAGTATAACTGCCGAGTCAATCGACCTGTCTAGTAAGCGCTTCTCCAACAGTGACGTTCGCATTCCCCGATAAACAAGTAGGTGCCGTCAGTTGTTAATCTAAAAATAGAGAGCGTGTTGAGTCACAACAACGCGAGAAGCTATCCCATACCTCATTCATGGGGTGTAAAGGGAAAATATCAGCTTCCCCGCGAAGCTGGTACTACCAAGCGAGGATATAGACAAGGTGATAGTCTGTCATGCGATCTCTTTTACATTATAATGGAGGTGATAATGCGAAAAGCTGCAGTAAACAAAAAAAGAATCTGGAGATAAATGAGAACATAATCAAATTATTTGTTTCAACGAACAAAGAGTCTACACGTTTGAGACGCTGAGAGAACGATGGCGACTATAACATTGAAGTGGAGGAAGATTTTGTCTACCTTTGCTCCGCCGTAAGAAAAAGTAATAATATCAGCCTGGAAATTAAGAGACGAGTACTTGCGCTAAGCAAGCGATGTGTGTGATTCATTTAATCGCTTGCCCTCTCTCGGCAAACAAAGATCAAACGCTACCTGACACTAATTCATCCAGTCTTGCTCTACAGCGCAGATAAATGAATGAAAAAATGAAGCATGAGCTATAAGGCGAAATCGACGAAGTCAAGCGTGTTCAAATAAACCAAATGCGCTGGCTTGGACACGTTGTACGATTGGATGAAAATGCTTCGGCTCGAAAAGCATTCGGCAATAAACTCGATGGGTGGCGCTGGAGGATGCGACCAAAACTTCGTTGGATGGGCCAGGTGAAAGAGCTGTTATCTAAGTTGGTGTGACTGACTATCTACGGAATGCTATCTACGAATGCTACTTATGGATGAATTCCTGTTTTTGCTGCCATATAAGAAAAGAAAAAGAAAGCTGTTTAAGATTAGATTTCAGATTAGACATTCTTACGGGAATGTGGACCAAAAAGTTTTACCGAAAATGCTGGCCCGATCGTGGAGTAGACCAAAATGCAAATTGCCCATTGTAAAGTAAACTTTGTTTTTGAAATTTGCTCATATTTTCTTGGCACAAATACATATAAACTAATAGCAGTAACATGTGTTTGTGTATGCGAATGTTTAAAAAAACATTTTCTAAATAAAAGTGTGTGCAATATTCGCAACGAATGGAAAACCAATTCTGTACAGCAGCAATCCGCTTGTGTTCTTAGTTTTATAACCATCTGCTGTACATGCATGCATATCAGCATGTGTTTATTGCATGCACGTAAGCATTAATCTTCACTGCTACATTGGAGTCATTTATTTACTGCGACGACGCGCATGCTCGATTCTTTTCATACACAACTATATGTAAAATGTGTCATCAACCGATTATTTTCTTGTGTTTCTATAGATTTTCTTGAGAATTTATTCTTTTAGTTGGTGTGCGTGATGTGCGATTTCACGGGAAAAATTGTCAGTTTATGTTTTGAATTCTCCTCGATTGGGACAATGACGAAATCAGAATTAAAAAAAAATTCCTTACGACTCATCTTTAAATAGGACTGAAAATTTTCAAATTTAAAAATGAAGTTGTCTAACAGAATACAATGAAAGAGACGATAAACATAGAATGGATCATGGATCAGACAGTACTTACAAATTAAGACAATTACGAATCCTTATAATGATATCATGGCAAATTCCAACTTGGTCTCCCTGTTTGCTGTTTTATATCCAAGTCAACATTTGAATCCCATCTAAATCATATACAATACTTTGACCGTGGGAGAAATTACTTTGAAAAAAAATTTCTCACACCTTTTGTTGATATCGTTTAGAATCAAAAGTTCAAACATTTAATTCAATCACCAGCCAAAAAATAATTGTTTTTTTTTTCGTTGTATTTTTTGCCTTAAACGTTTGTTGCCAAATTTGTAAAAGTGGCGTCAAGTTTACTGGGTAAGGTTGACCAGTTAACAGGTTGTTTGCTTATTGTGAAGCAATTTGAACACTGCCGTTGTTTTTTTCTGTTCGTTCAATGTTTTATTGTGTTTTGTTTCTGTTGAAATCTCGGCAGCTTAATGAGACCGATAACCTTCCGTTACAGAATTGTTTTCTCGTTAACGGCAAAAACATGCGAGTGCAAACGAAAAAACAAAACCATAATAATAGTTAATAAAAAAATTGTATTACAAAATCGAAAGAATGTAATTACTAGTTTTCAAGTGAAGAGAAAACAAACACCGCTCAAGGATGCTTAAGGATTTGGAGTTCAACAGAAAGTTGAACGAAAAGCAAATAATAAAAAATTCGCACAGTGTCAAATTACACTTTATATTCTTAAAAGTAAAATTTATAATTTCAGTGTGAAATTTCAAACAATTCAGGTGTTACTTAAAAGATTTAAAGTTAGAAATGATATTTAAAGTTTTGAACAAGGGTCGTTGAACGCTTGTACCAAAAGCTTACAAGTATAGGTTTTGGAACAGTTATAAAGACATATAAAGGAATGTGGCAACGGACATGCAGAGTGAGCTGATAATATAGAGGGGAAATTATTTACTCGTTCCTCAAACCAGCACAAATGGCGAAATCACACCAATCATCGATGGCATGGTAAAGTGTCCACTGCTGTTATTATGCGTTAAACAAACGTTTTTATGATAAAGTCCTCTTACGGCGAACACAAATCCTATTGTACCAAACACAGATCCAACCTGTTTGCTGTACAGGTCAGAGTCCTAAGTAATGACATAAGCGGATCGATATGTTAACGTAGTGTGTGTAAGAAAAATACTTTTCAAAAATATCATCGTTAACGGAGAGTACCTTCGTCGTATAGGTGAGCTGTATAATGACAACGACATAGTCAAGCGCGGCTAAGTAGAACGAATGCGCTAGCTGGGACAAGTTGTCCAAATAGAAAAAAAATGATTCAACTCAAAAAATCTGCGGTCATAAACGCCATGGACGCCGCGGGAGAGGCTTTATTGGATGGACAAGGTTTATGAATTGTTATTAAAACTTGGTGTGACATAACATTTATGAAGCGCAAAATGTCAAAGACCTTGTAATTCTAACTCTTCGTAAGAAAATTAATGAATAAAAACCTATTATATCCGATAAGTATGAAGAATACTGTGTATTATTTTCGGGTTGATTGCCTGGGGAGAGTGTGACATTTCAAGTCATGGTGAATGTACTATGCCAGTACAGTAAACCCCCAACGGGTTTGGCATTCTCAGGCCAAACTTTTTTATGACTTTTTGTATATCTTAGTTTTTCAGCTATAACTCAAGAGCCCTTGATGAGTTCTCATTTCATTCTTGGGCAGAATTTTAAAGAGCGCCAAACCCTTTGGGGCTGTTATATAATGTACTTTCATCCCTACTTGGAATTTCTCACCCCTCAGATGGGATGTTAACCTATAAATTACTTTACTTACTTACTTACTTAGCTGGTACTTCTATGCAATCCAAGTGGATTATATACCGCACGTAGAAAAATATTATAAGCGCCTCGATCTTCTGCGCTTCTTCTCCAGTTAGTCACACCGAGTTTTGTAAGGTTCTCAGTAACCTGGTCTTTCCAACGGAGTTTTGGTCGCCCTCTTCTGCGCCGTCCATCGAGTTCATTGTCAAAGACTTTTCGAGCTGGAGCATTTTCGCCCATGCGTACAACATGACCAAGACAACGCAACCGTTGCAGCTTTATGCGTTTGACTACGTCAATGTCAGTGTACAGCTCGTCAGCTCATGATTCATACGACGCCGATACTCTCCGTTAACGATGATGGGCCCATATATTTTACGGAGTATTTTTCTCTCGAATAACGCCAGAAGCGATTCATCCGCTTGTGTCATAACCCAGGATTCTGAGCCATACACTAAGATAGGTAGAACTAGTATCTGGTATAGTTGGAGTTTTGTTTGTCGAAAGAGGGCTCTGTCATTGAATCGCTTGCTTAGTCCGTAGTAGCATTTATTTGCAAGCAGGATTCTTCTCCGGATTTCTAGGCTGACATTATTTTCTTTGTTGATGGCGGAGCCTAGGTAGACAAAATTATCTACCACCTCGAAATTATAATTGTCAACGTTCACGCAGTTTTCCAAACGAGTAGATCCTTTGTTCGTTGAAACTAATAAATTCGTTTTGCCCTCGTCCACCGTTAGGCCCATTTACGCTGATTCCTTATGTATACCTGTATACCGCCTTGTTTTAGACCTCGTCTGGTATAGAATAGCTCCGTAGGGTCCTTGCCAATCTTCACTGAAGACTTCGTGTCAGTCAGCTACATTCCGCAAAGACGTATCAGCTTCGCTGGAATACCAAATTCAGCCATGGCTTCGAGTAATTTCTGTCGTATCGGGCTGTCGAAGGCAGCTTTATAGTCGACGAGATGATTGTACGTGCCTATCTGTTTCTCTTGGATCTTTTCCAGGATTTGCCGAAGTGTGAAAATCTGGTCAGTTGTTGATTTTCCAGATCCCGCGGTAGTTGGAGCACACACTTGGATCACCTTTTTTCAGCACAGGACATAATACTTACATTCCAATCGTCGGGCATGCACTCTTTAAGCCAAACCGTGCGCAGGAGCTGGTGCATGCTCGTTATCAGCTCCTCGCCACCGAAATTGAAGAGCTCTGTGGGCAGACCATCGGCTCCGGCTGCTTTGTTCTTTTTCAAACCTGTTTTGCTTTCTCCTTATGCCGTTTCCAAACAGCACGGGTTACAATTGGCTGTAGCGTTGCCCTATAAGCAGCATCCTGTTCCTCAGACGCTATGCGACATTCTTCATCGTACCAGGATTCGTCTGAGCGCCGCTTTTCATATCCTAGCACGCAAAATGCTGCCACTGTGTATCGGGAACGTCAGAAGTAGAGGCATTGTGTCGTAAAAGTTGGGAGAGCTGGTTGGAGTAGGCAGTAGCTATCTCTGGGGTTTGCAGCTTCGCGATGTCCAGCTTTCTTTGTGTTTGGTTACGTGCGTTTTTCGCTCTGCTCAATCCTCGCAGCCAAGGTGCGCACAAATTACGACCCTAACCATGGTGATCTATGGCACAACAGCTTTTTCTGAGAATATTATGGAAGCTCGTTGCTGTTACTTTGCTGACTGCACTAATTCTATAGATAGACATAAAGTTACCTTAATTAAGAAAGCACTTACATTAGTGTAGAACGGAAGGATTCTGATATTTCTATATGAAGAAGAACTCATTATGGGTAAAAATTTCACTTACACCACTGTGGTTCTGCGGTAGTCAAATCCACAATATTCACATAAAATAAATATTACTGATACGTTACATGCTATATGCAAACTTCCTTTTTATTCTACATCAAACATTTGCGATATTTCAAAATCCAAAACCTTTTTTCTGTATACAAATATGAGTTTATTTCCTAACCGGTCTTCTTAACAAATATAAATTATTTTATAAAGTGCCCCATTTAACTCAGTTTAACTATTTCTCAAACTTTTACTAAAGTCAATAAATAAAATTACATATCATAGTCATAGTAATTGTTTACACGTCAGTACAAGTGTAAACAACCATTCCTATTTGGTGGGCCGCGGTAAATTTGACTATCAGCAATCGCATTTGTACCAACAATATGTTGCTACAACTATTACGTGTGATATGTGGCAACACTTCATCACATTTAAATTGGTTGCATTCATAAACAATAAACTTGCATTCAAATCAAGACGATCCATGTAAATGAAAGTGAAATCTATGAAAAGACTGCGACTATGATGTGAGAACTTTTCTTTAGGTTATGCGATGGGAATGTGAAGGTGATATCAACAAACATGAGCAGCAGCGGTCTCATACACTCTTCTAAAGCTGAAAAATGTGTAGACATATCTAGTGTAAAATACATTCATAATACAACATAAATAAGTCAAATAACTTTTGTGAGTAGACTAAACAATGTTCCCATGAAAGTGAAAATTGTAACTAATGGAATTTCACGTGTGTTACATTGGAAATGCAAACAATTGTTAGGAAAGTGGCAAACTGATTGTAACAAGGTTGAAGGTAGTGATATGCATGTGATGTATAGATAGACTTTTGATAAGAAATATGTCAGAAATGCAAAAAGTATTATAAAATTGCCATCCTCTGCATGGGGGTAGCACCGCACTGGCAAATTCGCTGATGCGTGTTGCCTAGAAGTGAGTCAGTGTAATTTTTTTCTTAAATTTGTTTATGGACCATGTGGCATGTTATGTACCGAAAATGGATTAGATCTAATAAAATAGCTGTAGTAACATTTAAATAAGTCATTTTATAACAAGCAAGATCTTATTATGGATGGAAAACAAAACCACAGCTACCTTAAAATCTGTTCTGCTTAAATATATGTAAGACACAGTTCTTAAAAAAATACAGTCTACAAGTATCTTCAACGAAGATAATAACCACAACATAATAATTTTCCCCCACCCATTACAATTCCCTTGCCACCACTATAATTATACCAAGAGTTTGATCAAACACTTGTCGTCTAAATTGAATTGCACGTAAACCAAAAATAAAACAACAGGGAAGCGTTGCAGTTTTTTACAAAAACTAAATAACAAAACAAAATATAATTGAAAATTTCCAAAGAAACACTGAATGAATTACATGCCACAATTTTAATTAAATATCAATTATTTTTATATGTATTTTACGGAAGTTCAATTGATTTTACTTTGTTTTTGCGATTCTCACTCACACACACGTCCACACGCACTCACATGTACTAGCACATAAATGTGTGAGCGGCGAATTGAATGAAAAACTAATAAAGTTCGCACCACCACAAAGCGCATGCGCGCGGGTTTTGTGCCCCAACATTCAAACGAACAAACGCCAGTATTAGACAGACACTGAAGGACACCACCACCGGGGAAACAACATCAGCCAGCTAAGCAACCAACCGCTGATCTGAGTGGTATCACATGTTGTACATATGATCAACGTATGTAAGAGAAATATGTTTGAAACCACGCAAAAATAACATAAACAACGGCTAAACTTGTTTACTCAGCCAAATTCAAAAGAAAAGGCGATAGAATATGTTGAAAAAAAAACCGATATAACAAAGTTTTTGTTTCGATTTTTTATTAAAAACAAAAAAAAATAACACAATGAAAACGTAAAATAATAATAAAAGACACACAAACCAATAGAGTGACAAAAATGCTTGAATAAAACGCTCGCAATAAACGACACTAGTGCACCCACTAGTTCGACACTCATGCTCGCTTTGATAAGAGATGATATTTAATTTGAATCGATTAATTGTGAAAAAAAAAATTCTAACACTTAGACCGGAAAGGGCATAGGCTAACCTGTTATAACAAAGGGTGGGTGAAGACAAATTTGGAATTTAATTTTTCTTCGAAGAAAAAAATACTAATAGCGTCTTTTTCAAATTACTGTTTTATTGGCAAGGTATTATTATTGAGATTTATGAATGGAACATAACAGCTTTCAAATAGCTTCCACGGCTTGGTTTAAAGTACATCATACTATCTAGATCATTGTAAATAACATTTTGGACTGTTTAGACTTCTATAACGATAACGACAGCGTCAATGTCGAATTTGAGGGCCACTTTCACAACGACCCAGAGGTAACAGTCACTTGTTGTCAAATACCAGCTGTAACGTAGCCAATGAGCTTCAGAGCTTTGATTAGTTTTGAGGTTTTTGACCATAGAGTGAAAATGATCGATTATACGCTATTGTAGTGCCTGAGGTGAAATAGATTTTTCGTTTTCGCTAAATGTGCTACAGATTATAATACGCTAGCATCATGAAGATGGTACCAGTAGGGTTTATTGCTGCCTTTCGCATGCTCATCTCCATTATTAGATATAGCATGACAGACTATCGCCATGTCTGTGGCGTCACTCGGTATAAAATGACTGTGTCAGATTTTTTCCTATTTTCACTTAAGACTTCGTGTTAGTCACTGACTTCCCGCAAAGTCGTATCAGTTTCGCTCGGATACCAAATTCAGCCATAACATCTAATAGTTTCTGACGTATCGAACTGTCGAATGCAGTTTTTTAACCGACATACAGAAGGTAAGGGTCGATCTGTATTTCTTGGGTGTTTTCCAGGATTTGTCGTCGAGCGAAAATCTGATCGGTCGTAGATTTACCAGGTCTAAAGCCACACTGGCTCCAGTCTTTCACATAACACACTTGACAGTACCTTGTATGCGATAGGTAAAAGGCTGATCCCGCGAAAGTTGGTTCACACATTTGGATCGCCTTTCTTAAGCACAGGACAGAACTCAGATTCCCATCATCGGGCATGCGTAACTTTTGTCACATCGGGTGTATAAGCTGGTGCCAGCTCATCGCAGCAGGCCTTAAAAAATCTGCCGCCGGTCCATCAGCACCCGCAGCTTTACTGTTTTTAAGCCGTGCAATTGGCGTGATGATCTCGTTTGGGCTCGGTGATGTACACTCAACATCGTCGGCGATGATTGGCGTAATTTCGTCACATATGCTGCCTTCGGGTACGAGGAGAGAACGAAAGTGTTCTCTTTATATTTGCATCACATTTTAAGTGTCCGTGACCAGATTTCCATCTCTGCATTATACGTGGAGATCTCTGTTTCAAAAGCATTGCTTCCAAACTTTCGGTAAAACTTTCGGACTTTACTTCTTTCCCTGTACTTTTCTTTATTCCCGCTCTCTCTTTTCTTACATAGAAGCTTTTCAGTCTGAAGAGGCGTTATGTCGCCCTCCTCTTCTCATTATAACGTTCCGTCACTGCACGCGTTGCCATTGGCTGCAGCATGATTTTGTAACGTTATTATTCTATGTTTGTATGATTCTATGATTCTATGATTCTATGATTCTATGATTCTATGATTCTATGATTCTATGAATCTATGAATCTATGAATCTATGAATCTATGAATCTATGAATCTATGAATCTATGAATCTATGAATCTATGAATCTATGAATCTATGAATCTATGAATCTATGAATCTATGAATCTATGAATCTATGAATCTATGAATCTATGAATCTATGAATCTATGAATCTATGAATCTATGAATCTATGAATCTATGAATCTATGAATCTATGAATCTATGAATCTATGAATCTATGAATCTATGAATCTATGAATCTATGATTCTATGATTCTATGATTCTATGATTCTATGATTCTATGATTCTATGATTCTATGATTCTATGATTCTATGATTCTATGATTCTATGATTCTATGATTCTATGATTCTATGATTCTATGATTCTATGATTCTATGATTCTATGATTCTATGATTCTATGATTCTATGATTCTATGATTCTATGATTCTATGATTCTATGATTCTATGATTCTATGATTCTATGATTCTATGATTCTATGATTCTATGATTCTATGATTCTATGATTCTATGATTCTATGATTCTATGATTCTATGATTCTATGATTCTATGATTCTATGATTCTATGATTCTATAATTCTATGATTCTATGATTCTATGATTCTATGACTCTATGATTCTATGATTCTATAATTCTATTATTCTATGTTTCTATGATTCTATGATTCTATGATTCTATGATTCTATGATTCTATGATTCTATGATTCTATGATTCTATGATTCTATGATTCTATGATTCTATGATTCTATGATTCTATGATTCTATGATTCTATGATTCTATGATTCTATGATTCTATGATTCTATGATTCTATGATTCTATGATTCTATGATTCTATGATTCTATGATTCTATGATTCTATGATTCTATGATTCTAGGATTCTATGATTCTATGATTCTATGATTCTATGATTCTGTGATTCTATGATTCTATGATTCTATGATTCAATGATTCAATGATTCTATGATTCAATGATTCTATGATTCTATGATTCTATGATTCTATGATTCTATGATTCTATGATTCTATGATTCAATGATTCTATGATTCTATGATTCTATGATTCTATGATTCTATTATTCTATGATTCTATGATTCTATGATTCTATGATTCTATGATTCTATGATTCTATGATTCTATGATTCTATGATTCTATGATTCTATGATTCTATGATACTATGATTTTATGATTCTATGATTCTATGATTCTATGATTCTATGATTCTATGATTCTATGATTCTATGATTATATGATTCTATGATTCCATGATTCTATGATTCTATGATTCTATGATTCTATGATTCTATGATTCTATGATTCTATGATTCTATGATTCTATGATTCTATGAATCTATGATTCTATGATTCTAAAAATCGATGTTCCAATGAGTCCATGATTCTATGGTTCTATGACTCTTTCATGTTAGGTATGTACATATTATTTGACTATTAGTTATCTAGAATACGTATGACTAATTCCCTGTTTCGGTTAAAAATCTTAGCTTTGGTACAAAAGTTCCACATGCAACAACAACAATACTACCATTTAACTGGGAATTGATGGCGGATACTCGTTGAATTTGATAGATGTGCCCACACATAAATGACAACTTTTATATGAACTCCAATAACAATAACAAACAGTATCATCAAGTCAATGTCAAACACATTGACGAGTAAGCCACTACCACCACCGCCACCATTACCGCCAGCCACCAACAGTTCCAGCACCAGCATCATCTTTGGCACCGGAGATCATCAACAACTGCGACGTTTAGTTTGTAAGAAGAACATAAGTACGTACAACAGTTGATGGCTACACACCAATACGAGTAATAGACAAGTTGTCGAACCCATAAAAACCAACACAATTCGGAGCTACAAATGAGAACAAAAACTCGTCATCCGAAGATGTTAGCTGGCTGACTGACTGGCTGGCACATATGTTAACCCGGCAGCCGGTGCATATTACTTAACCGATACGCATATTAGTTCCACATAAGTTAAAGTTGTCGAAGCAATTGGCAAGTTGAAAGAGCTGCGAGTGAAATCTAGACTTGAACTAATGAACTATAGACACAACAGTTGTAATTGTGGTTGTCTGAACGTGAGACGCATTTGCATGAACTGCGGTGGTGCCGAAAGGCGGGCGCGCATGCGTTAAAAGTCTTAAAGACGCTGTACGCGAATTCCATGCTTTGTGTGTTTAATTAATGCGAGTATGTTTAACATTTTTGTTTTGTGGCCGCTCCGGCAAATGAAACAAACATCTGTTGGTGCTCTAGGTCTTCCCAAGCGCATTGTTCTTTGCCTCGGCATATTGTACTAGTCCATTGACTCTAATGACTTCATACATTTTTTTTCTTCGTAAACATTTTGTAGGTTGGTAATAATAATAATAGTTTTATTATTTGGTTTCTTGATAAATTGGAAGTTTCATTCAACTTTATATACCTACCCACTGAAGCTTTGTTGTTTTTGGTGTTACGTTAAAGCCAAGAAATTGAAAATTTAACTCATAATGTGTTTGAACTTTTGTGTGCGCTTTGGTTTTTTTTCCCCATTATTATTTTGTTTGTTTTTGTTTTGTTCGCTGGTTACTTTTGACAATTCAAAGTTAAGGTCATCTGGGGATTTTGGGCCATTCACACATATTTTGCGGTCAGTTTTTGTTATTGGACTGCGCCAACAATGTTAATCACCAGAGCAATGAACTTTTACTTTTATTCATTAGTTTTCGATTGAATGCCTGGGCTGTTTATTTATTTTGTTAGCATCATTTTAATCAAAGCTAATAAATTTGTATTATGTAAGAATAATGATAACGAAAACTTACCACCGCCGCGTTTATAGATTTAACCGCGTTTATAGATGGTGTTTGTTATTCCAATATTTAAAAAAAGACTAGTAGCTTGAGCTAAGATGTTTGTTGCTTATCTGCAAAAAAGTTGGAAAAAAAAACATAAAAAGTTAGTGCAATGTTAGGTAAATTGAATTTTTTGAAAAGAAGAACATTAAATAACATCATGCAAAAAAATAAATAAAAATTCGACATCAGTATTTTCAATATAATTTGTTGTTGTCTTTATGGTTTCTGGGTATACTGATGTTTTTTTGGTGTTGCATATTTTGAAATGTCCATCCTTTTAACTAAAGGCTTTCATTACAAACTGCCAGCAACAATGTTTAGACACAATGTTGGTTGACATGTCAGCCTTAATTACTAAAAATTAACACAAACTACCGAAAGCATTGAAACTAAATCTGGTTTTAATTAGAATTTATGAATACAAATAAATAATGACATATAATTTTTAACATAAACCAAACAAAAAAACTAAAAATGCACATAAGACTGAAATAGCATTGTAGAGTATGCAAGACTAATTTAAATATTGCCACAGTACGTAGGTGTCATCAACCACTTGACTATAGCTAAACATACACACTACATGTCATAAGCATATATATACGCTACATACCAATGTATATTTGTATATTTAAGCAGTTTATATATTACGAAATACTTGATTTTTATGATCTCTTCACTGTTTGTGTTTTTCATTATACATGTAAGATATCTTAACCTGCATCTAAATGGCAGCGCTACGGGGCACATGAAAGAATTTTACTCATACCAAAGTATGAATAATGCATAGGCATACATGGCTATATATGAGTAACAACAAAACATATATACAAATTTACATGCTTATACATCTGTGCATATCTGTATTAGTATGTAGTGATTTTCCATTTAGTCGCTCATTCATTCATTTAGTCATTCATGCATCTCCATATCTAGTGATTTCATTCATTAAAAAAAAAAACCAAAAAAAACTTGAGACCAAAATTCGTTACGGTTTTACACGGCAGACCCCGTATATTTAAGACACGGATTGCGGATTGCGTTCGCACTCTTAAGCAAAGTGGTTGATAATGTGTAGGCTGTAGTGGTCTCGCTGACCGCCAGCCATTCAAAACAACTCAACATCAACTTGGGAGCAGGAATTGTAAACCACGTCATTAGTTAATTTTATTGTCGTCGTGTGCTATGATGGCGGCATTACGCGCATAAATTGAAGATGACATCTTGTGTTGGAAATGGCACCTGCATTACAATGCCAGGAGCGGGGCTTTATGGAAGAGACGCACTCACGTATTTGTTGCATATATTATGATCTGTTAATTTATGACTACGTTATGTTACCACCGTCCTGGATGATGAAGTAATTGTATGACCTGGAATGTCAAAGAAACCGTGAAATATTTTTGGTATTGGTTAGGAGGGGGAACAACATCGAAATTCCAACACAACTAAAATTGCACTACTTGTTAAGTAATAATTTGCTTTTCCCTAACCTAAGTCGATGGTGATGACCTCATTAATGATATAGTCAAATTTCTTTACTGTATACATTTTTAAATTTTTTTGCATAAAATTGAAACTTGAAAATTATGGAAAGTCTGCACAGTTGGTAGGGTTTGTACTGAATGGGTTTCGAACTACACCCCCTTTCATGTAAATCAATAGTGCAGTGGTAGGCAGCTCATAGCCTCGCGGGGACGGCAATAATCGTTTGGCAATTCAAACGTACTCCAAAGTTTTGGTTGATTCAAAACAGTCAATCTCTGTTTGACTGTCTTGAAAACAACACCATACGCTTGTTCTTATTCAACACAAAAACAAACACAAGGACAGACAGAGAAACAACCCAGAAAACCAAAAGCTCCGACATTGGCTGATATCTGAACTTTTCTTAGCAATATCGTACAGAATTCTGTACGGTTCGTTGAAGGGGAATTTTATTTATTTGAATCCGAAATATCTGATCGAGTTCGCAGCGATTTCGGACCTCTATGTCGGGGGAGACAACAGATTGTATTTGATCAAACAACGAATTCCCTTTCAGATACTCTTACGATTTATATTCAGAAATCATTCAGATGTCGTTTCGTACATTAGATTTCCATCAGCTGCGTAGGTCAGACATCTTGTCAACCACTTCTGAGTAACGATTGCGGATCCGTTGTCGGAAGAGTTTTGCCTTAAGACTTCGGGCAAAAATCGGTACGACGCGTCAGCAAGAACATGCGAATTTTTCAGATATTTGGTAAGAAATCGGTCCGTAATCGTTACGCGTTGAATTTCCCTACGGAATTTACTGATTTACATTCAGAAATCTTTCAGACACCGGTACGACATGTCGTACACCAGATTTCCATCAGAACAGACATATGGCCTTGCGTTTTACCGCTGTAAACGACCGAGTAGTCACTACCCGCCTCAAGATGACATTCTTTGCATCACTAAAGATGTAAAGGGCACTAATATCACCGCTGCCTAGATCATGTTTAAAAACTTCTGGTATTGGTTTAGCAATCAGAAGAATCAGTCTACACAGCAACTCCTCCGATAAAATATTCAGACTGACAGCTTCGTGTCGGCAAGAAACTTGGTAGTGTATGGAATCATATATCCAAAGATATCCACAAGACAATCTGGGTATCCCCTGTTCGTAAGCGTCATGGTTGTGAGTGTGATGCGAGGTGCAAATATTTTATGGTTATGGAACAGGAATTCCTATATGTAAAGTCAAAAATGGAAAACTGGCCACAGACACGCAGAGTGTTAGATATGGATGAAACATTTTTGTACTCTGATTGTTTCCAAAGACAGTACAAGAAACGAAATTACACTAATCATTGATGACGGACAAGAATGTATACCACCGAGCCAATAACTAGGTCAGAAGGCATTTGAAAGGCATAAGAGTAACAAAGCCGTGCGAGCCCATAGACTGTCTAGGTAACGTGCTTGTACCAGCTCATAAATAGGATTTGGTTAAAGAAAGGCATTCCCTATGATTAGAATCTGAATATTCTATGTTCTGTGCTTAACAAGGGCGATTCAAGTGTGCACCAGTTATCGCGGGATCAGCCCATCTCAAAAAGTCTAGTATTAAAGACAAGCGAGCGTTGACTACTATCTGTGTCGCTACGGAACCAGTCACGAGACCACTTCCCCAGGGTGCATGAACCGGTCCAAGTTCCAAAACTTTTGTATGTTGAAAACCGGTACGTTTCTGCGGGGTTGGCCGCTAAAGTGAGAATTAACTCCGGACTTAAACTTTATGACGTATCCTGAACCAAACCTTGGAGGACCAACTTAGTTTCGGTTCATTTGTTCCAATCCTTAAACCCATTGCAAAGGACAGGTTTCATGAGCGTGTATCAACGGGTCCTGGCTCCAAAACTTTTTATGTGGAGAACCGCAACGTTTTGTATGGAGTTGGTCGTTAAAGTGTCAATTGACAATGTAATAGAGTTTAGACCACATAAAACCTTCAGTTAAGGTGTAGAACAATGTGACGGAACCTTTTTCAAACATGTAATATCTTTAACTTCCTACTTCTCAGCTACGTCGATGAAACAGGTATCAATGGCCAAAGAGTGCTGTATGTTATTGCAACCTTTTCAAGTATTGAGAAGCAGTCGGCAAGAGTGGGTCTGCCGATAAACGAGAAGAAATCCAAGTTATTTGAAAAAAAAACAAAGAGTCTAGTACCTTGAGGGTGATGGTACCGGTCGTAGTTCCAGAACCTTTGTATGTAGAGAACTGGTACGTTATATATGGGGTTGGCCGATAAAGAACTTTTGTATGTAGAGAACCGGTACGTTTTATATTGACACTGGACTGACACTTTATGACGTGCCCTGAACCAGACCTTGAAGTACCCTACGGGTAGGAGGGTATATATCCCCCTATATTACGGATGTCGTAGTCGACTTACGGCAACATTCGATATTTGTAATAATTGAATAAAATTGGTAATAATTAACTGAAATGTTTAAATGTATGATGAAGAAGTACATGATAGAGCAAGAACGAGTCGTATTTTAGTTTCACAAACGACATCAGCGATGCCATATTTTAAAAACGACAAAGATTCGACGTGACTACGACATGCATAATTAGCGGTATAATTTGATACGACCCAAAAATGTAAAAAATAAGAAGGATTCACTTCAGACCTTAGATTTCTTTGAACCAAATTCGATTCATGACTTTTAAGTCGTTTGTTCCATATCCGTCTGTCTGACTGTATGTCTGTCTGGTTGTCCGGCTGGTACGCACGATAACTTTCGAAAGACGCAACCAATTGTTGTGAAACTTTGCATGGGTTAATATTTTCCCAAAACTACTTGCGGTATTGCAAATGGGCCACATGGTCAATCCCCTTCTGGTACCTCCCATACAAATGTACAATTCCGCCCACTTTAGAAATCGAGTAATAATATCAATATACCCAACGCGATCGTGTCCAAATTCAGCATTAAGTAAATGTATAGCAGGATAAAGTTTTAAAGAAAAAAGTGGAAGTCTAACCATGCCCCTTCTTGTACCTCCCATACAAATATACCATTCGCCCACTTTAGATATGAAGTAATAATATCAATACAACCAAAGCGTTCGTGCACAAATTATATATTTAGTAAAGCTATAACAGGATAACGTTTTAAGAGAAAAAGCTAATGGTCTAACCACGCCTCTTCTGGTACCTCCCATACAAACGTACCATTCCGCCCACTTTAGAAATCGATTATTACTCGATAAACACGAACTATGTATTTTGTTAAGCTATTGGAGAAAAAACGTAAATTTAACCACGCCCCTTCTGGTGCCTTCCATATAAAGATTTTGTCCCTGCCACTTTATAATTCGAGTAATACTATCACTACGACTAAAGGCTAAACTCTGTATTTAGTAATGATTTAACTAGATTAAAAATTAGCCAACTTCCCTCGGTCAACTCTTGGTTCCCAGCAACTTCCCTAAGTCGGTTTACCCGACTGAAACTTTCTGTTCAAAAAAATTTGCGAAATTTTCCATAACTAAGATTTAATTTACAGCATTGGCTCCAATGGTAATTCAAATCTTTTATCCAGTACTACTAATTCTACCACTTGGCATACCTTTACAACCCCCATGCTTCATTTTGGAAGACATAAGTTTTGTTTTCTGTAAGTTTACTATTCATTTATACTTCGTATTTATATGTTGATTTGACTAATTGACATTTGTAATATAGTAGTGGTATATATTAAGCGTTTAGTGTACGCTAATACGCTTCATGCTTAACATAATATTAGTAGTAATAGTTAATAGTTGTGTGTCAATTATCCTAACTAAGGCTGTCTTAGGTAGAGTCTAATTTAATTAGCAAAAACTCACAGCTAAATTAAGTCATAAACACTAGTAGAATGTTTACTTTGAATGTACAGACATATAGACATATAGCATTATCTATATATACGAATACTCAATAGCCATGCGAGATAACATTGCTAACCAACCAACAAAGACAACAAAATGCATCATTAAATTTTTCAAACGATTCGAATAATAAAATTTAAAGAATTCGTGAGTTATTTGTCAGTCATTAAGTCAAAGAGTGATGAGCAGAATTTTGCAATAGACAAATGTTTGAAATGGCTTTATGATTGAGATAATGATCCTAATGTGCACTGCAAGGCAACGATAACAATAATATTTCTAAATTTGTGTGTACTAAAGATGTAGTAAACATAAAAATCTGTGCGAAATATTGGTCAAATGATGGCGCCAAATTAGCAATCGCTTTACTATGGACTATAAGTGCTAAGTAAGTATTGCTAGTATATATCATCATGCCAAGCACTAAATAACGTCTAAAAATTGGTTCTGTTAACGTTGAATACAACAATAAAATGTGAAGAGTATAACTTGTTTTGGAAATTAAGCGAATGCTTAATTAAAAAATAATGACGTGATATGTTTTCGGTGTAGTCGAATTGATACATATTTGTAATTTCAGCCCTTTAAAACAGATGGGTGCTTACCCATTGGGTTTGTAATATGAGCTTTTGCAGACAATTATTAATTTTATATAAGTTAATTCAATTGACAAATATATTCATTGTTTTTCCCCAATTTGTTTAACAGTTAATGCTAATACCCAGCAGCAAAAAATGGGGCTTTGCATGCCTTCTTACAGGCCTGCAAAGGCAGTCAGAAGCCCTACCCTTCAAATGCAGTTTTCATTTCAAATTAACATAGGGTGTCATAGGCAGGCAAGGCCTCCACATTCCCTTTCTCATTGAAGGCGTTTCAGTAGGCATGCCTAGTATGTCCTGCTTGGAGTCCTAATAACAAGGGTCTTCTATGAGGCATTGCTACTGCAGACCAGCTTGCAGGCCTGAAAAAGAGCATTTATAGAAGGACTTAAATAAAAAAAAACATATGCGAATTATTTCCATATTAAATGATTTCCTACTTTTTATAAATTTTTAATACAATATTTATTACAATTTGTAATAACTATTTTTTTAAAACTCTAGCAGCGGGAATCGAACTCGCGACCTCAGTACTCATAGTTGGGCATGCTACCTACTCGGCTATCACGTGATATAGTTGTTGTATGACAAATAACATACATGTGGTTTTCATAAACAACAGCATCTGTCTTACCTTACCTTAAGAGGCCTGTCAACAGGCCTAATTGGAGAAGTGACAGGAGCATGGCTATGAACGTCAATTCTGCCTTCTACTAATAGGACTGTCAACAGGCCTGTTTAAGGCAAGAAAGATTGCATGCCCTATGTGCACATCTATGGTATTTTTGTGGGGTACACAGTAGGGCTGCTCACAGGCCAGTTTTAAGAAGGGAAAGAGGCATGTCTGCGGGATCTATTCTCATCCTAGTAAGAGGCCTCATTGCAGGTCGCATTTGAGAAGCGAAATGTGCATGGGTATGGAATATTTTATTAGACTTAGTGAAGGACTTATTATAGCCTGTATACATGCCTGGAAAAGGAAGGCGTATTTGAATGTCAACAAACTGCCTTTGAAGGCATGTTTGCAGGCATATTTTTACAATGCCTCGTCTTTTCCGCTGCTGGGTAGCTAATGCTTACTTTATTCCTGATTGAACACTACATTTCTTTCAGTGTATGCTAGTTTTTTACATCCATATATCTTAACGTGCAATTAATTTGTTACTCAAAATTATTAAGATATAACAACAACAAAAATAATAACAATACATCTTCACATTTTCTAGTCCCTACACTCAACCTCATGTTTAAGCTGGTTGCTCGTTGTCAAGCACATTTACCCTCTACCACCAAAGATGTTGACGTCTCAGCTGGTTTTGTTGTTGTTGTTTTCGTTATCGCTTAAACCCCAGCTTCAAAGTATCATATTTTGATTACGACGTTTTGCATCTTGTGGATGCTGTCGCTTCTGATGATGGTTGGCAGCTGCTTGAATGTATAGATGAATGGATGGTTGGTTGTACTCTGCCTGCTGCCAGTTAAATTGTTTGCGCTGTAATTTAGGTGAGTAGATTTTAAAGATTTGTACGTATCTACAGAATTGCTCTATTATGTAAAATACAAATACAAACGTATCGGTTTACAACAACAGAGCTCTGAAAATAACAGAAGTCACGCTGCAAGTTACAAGTTCATGTGCAACGGTGGGACTGTAATGAAAAAACCAAACGAAAACAAAACAAACATTCGCACATGCAACACTTTATTGCGCCCTGCATTTATACATGTATGTTATGTATTGTCATAAATAATCTTTTCATTTATTTGAGTATGTGCAGATTTGTATGGATGTTCGTATGTATGTTGTTAGTATGTAAGTTCTACAACTAAGTATTTCGCAGAATTATAGCGTTTGTTGTGAGATGCGAGCAAATATCTTGTTCTGACGTTGCGGGTGATAAGGTGGCCAATTGATTTGAATATATTTTATTATCAAGTGTGGGTACTCAAACTTTATGCTAGCTTAATTGATTTAAAACAGAATATTTTAAGAAATATCCTACAATTTTAGAAATGGCCGTTAGGTTTTCAGTCAAAAAAATAATTTTTGCATATTTTTGTGGGTACTGGATTTTAATGCAATTTGGAACTTTTCAGATTAATAAATGTGATACCTTCAAGCAAGTTGATCAATGCATAATGGGCAAAGTTTTATCAAGTATCAGCGCACCTTACATCGGTAGCATTCATGTTTCTAGACTACTTAGACAAAAACCATCCCGAGCAAGACATAAACATATGGTGTGAATTTAAGTTGGACTTATGCAGTGTCAGCAAAAATCGACAACAGCGCCTCCAAGTGTGACCTAACAAAACAAAACAAAACAAATCAGAGCAGGACACAAACATATGGTGTGAATATAAGGTGTATAACTTCAGTGACTTGGTCGCGATGGTCAGACACGTGATAGTCAAAGGCGACAAACGCGGATTTCTGCCTTCAAAATATTCGTAAATATTATCAGCATCAGTTATCAGACCAAAATTTTGCCAAAAACTTACAATTCGACTTATATTTTTTTTACTAAAACTTCGTGTAGCAATAACGAAGAAACGCGCAGAAGGAAGCACTCAATTGGGTCGAGTTCTTCTTAACTTTTAAGCATCTGAACCAACCACGATCTATTTTTATATATAGGGGGTATTTATTCAGATGGGGATAACTGGAAAACTAGCCGTTATACTAAGGACGTGCGTTAGGCTTTTTTTCAGTATACTTTGGAAAGTCAGCATTGATGGGCACGTGAGTAAATTTGACTCAAGTTCACGCACGCTCACGTGATTGAAATTGTCACTCACGCACACTCACGCTAGAAAATTTTTTCGCTACTCACGTTCACGCACGCTCACGTGAGTAAATTTTGTACTCACGCACGTTCACGTGAGCGTGAATCACGACAATCACGCCAAATAAAAAGTAAAAAAAAAGCAAAACAGAACGATATGACAAGACACCAATATATATATATATATATATATATCGATGGAACAGTCTCTTCTTTCCAAATCCACGGATCAATTTAATATCGGTTGATATTCAATCACATTACTGGCTTATATGTCCGGAAAGGTACGAAAAACCGGTCTCATAGTGGTCTTTATCAGAAATTTAGGGTATCTAAACACAATCGGATTGTATTGATATGTTCACGAATGTTGTTCAACGTTACCGTGGCTACAATTTGACGAACATGACGACACCTTTTCCAAGGGGCTCACCAAGTCCGAGAATCTTTTGGGGTCCATAAAAAAAAATTGGTCAAATCTCGCCAAACTGAGTGTAGGGTTTTATTACCCTTCCAACGTATAATCGAACCTATACTGTTAAGTTCTTGTACTTTTTTCACAGTTGCACTATGTTATTTGAGTTCTGTTATATAATAAATTTTAAGTTTTAAAAATATAATAGATTAATAAAGAAACAAATAAGTTAAAGAAATCAAGAATACATAACATCAAATAAAATATAATAATTTTATTTATTTTATTTTACAATAAAAATTATTTTAAAAATTTTTGTGTAAAAAATAAAATTTTATCAACATTTTCTTCACTTGAACGACCTTTTCCTTCTTCTAATATTCTTCCTGACACCTTTTCACTTGCAGCTGAACTGCATGGGATACACAAAATATAAGCTGGGATGTTTTGTAAAAAAGGAATGTCCCCAATTTTTAAAATATTAAGCACTCTTGGTTTATTTTTTTAATTTCTACTGACATAGTTTTTATAGCTGAATAAACTAGATCTTTTTGATCCCGGCTTCTTTAAAAGGAATAAAGTCACATATTGAATATTATCAGATTTAAATCTATTTAACAGGATTGTTTTATAAATGTTATAATTTTGGTTATGACTTTTGGTTCACACATTTCTTCTGAGCAAATTTTACAAAGTTTTTCGTACCATAAAAAGTATTCGCTCATTGTTGGACTTTGAGCAATCTTGGAAAGGATTTTAAAAAGTTAAAAGATAGTTTAATAGATCAAAATCCATTAAAGCTGTCATAATAGATTAAAACAAATATTTTAAATTTTTCTGGGTATCTGGATTGTGATTCCTATAGTTATTAATATCATGATTTCAAATATGTTTTCAGATTTTTTTCATCAGGCACAGTTTTTTAGTAATTTAATTTTCGTAACTCTACCTTTAGGCCTTTGGTCTGGGCGATAGTACCACTTTATCCCTTTTTCGGTATTTGTACACCTAAAAAACGAATTTCGAATAATTACTTCACATCGCACAACTAAAATATTCACTTCAATTTTGTGGACTATACCTTAAGCCGCGGCACCGCCCATTTCCCAGCGATACGTAATCTCCATTGGTCTCTTTATATATGTAGCAAATCTCATCTTCATACCTTACATGGCTCGTGAAATATGACCGATCAAAATGTTGGTTTGTGTGGGCGGTGCCCCTTTTTGTATATTTATGTTTTCATGTTGCCTATGATAAAGGCCAAGTGGATAGTACTACACAATGAAAATGTTATTGCAATCGGGCCATTCATTTCGCCTCTATAAAGTTTTCCAAAAGGGGCGTGGCACCGCCCATTTCACAGCGAAACGCAATCTTTCTTGTTCCAGTAGCATATGTAGCAAGTCTCATCTTCATACCTCTAATGGCTTTTGAGATAATACCGATTAAAATTTCGGTTTCTATGGGCGGTGCCACGCCCCTTTGTCTAATTATGTTTTCATGTAGCCTATGATAGAGACCCTATGGACAGTGTCACACATAGAAAATTCTATTTCAATCGGTCCACTTATTAAGCCACTATTACTATTAAAACTAAAAAAGGGGTGTGGCACCGCCCTTTTTCCACAAACAAAGTATTTATTCTAATACGACTGATATAGGTACCAAATCTCGTCTTCGTACCTATAGTGGTTCAAAAGATACAGTCATTTTAAAATAACAGTTTTATGGGGCGGTGCCACGCCCATTTAACCCCTTTCCAGTCCGAATTTCCAAAAATCCCATCTTAGTGCGCGCCTACGTCATAAAAGAAACCTACATTCTAAATTTCACTGTTCTAGCTTTAGCCGTTTGGGCTGGGGAGTGATCAGTCAGTCACCCAAGACTTTTATATATATAGATTAATTTATATTTTAATATTACCAAGAATAAAGTCATGATTTCCTAAAACATTCACACAAAAATTGAAATCTTTATCAATGTAATGACAAATGCAAATACCCAATTCTGTGTTAAGCACATTTTTTTGCTTTGCGTGATTAGCGTGAGTAGCGTGATTCACGCAAAGTATGCACTCACGCACGCTCATGCACGAAGATTTTTTTGATGCTCACGTTCATGCACGCTCACGTGAGCAAATTTCCAACTTACTCACATTCACGCGTGAATCACGCGTGATTCACGTGATTCACGCTAATCACGTGCCGAGTGCCCATCTCTAGTCAGCATACAATAACTAGAACACCTTATTATACCCTCACGCTAAGGGATGACAAAAAGAGTGACGCATTAAAGGAGACTAGTAACACCCCAAGTATCTTAAGACATAATTGGTTTTAGGTCTTTTAAAAACCATTGAGTCCTTTTGTCTGACTGCCTGGACAAAGGGCACGATAACTCGAGTAAACCCTCACTGCTTCTTATAAAAATTTACCAGTACTTTTAATATTTTCCAAAATTAAGTTTTTATACCCTCAGCCTACGGGTAGGAGGGTATATATGATTTGATATGACCCAAAAGTGTAACATATAGAAGGAGTCACTTTAGAACCAAGGTTTTTTTGAACTTAATTCGATTTACGACGCTGGTACGCACGATAACTTTCGAAAGACGCAACCAAATATTTTAAAACTTTTCACGAGTTAATATTTCCCCAAAACTTCTTACAGCATTGCAAATAGGCTACATGGCCATGCCCCTTCTGGTACCTCCATACAAATATATCATTCCACCCACTATAGAAATCGGCTAATAATATCGATACACCCAATGCGATCGTGTCAAAATGATATATTTAGTAAAGCTATATTAGGATAAAGTTTTGGAGAAAAAACTGGAAGTCTAACCACGTCCATCTGGTACCTCCGATACCCATCAGGTACCGCCCACTTTAGAAATTGATTAATATTATTAATACACACACACGATCGTGCCGAAATTCTATAGTTAGTAAAGCTAAAGCAGGATAAAGTTGTCTGAAAGTCTAGACACGCCCCTTCTGGTACCTTTCATACAAATGTAGCACTCCGCCCACTTTAGAAATCGAGTAATAATATCAATACACACGACGCGATGGTGTCCAATCTCTGTTGTTTGTTTTAGCTTTACAAAAAGGATAAAGTTTTGGAGAAAATCTGGAAGTTTAGCCACGACTCTGCCCACGAGTAATAATTTCAATATACTAGAAAATTTTATGTTTTACTAAGGGTGAGGGTATATGTATGTTGGGTTTCCCGACTGAAACATTCTTACTGGTCTTATTGAAGTTTGACTCAGGAATGAATATGAACTAGATCAGACAACCTCTTTTTTTTTTGGAAAATTAGTATTTTCCCCACAACTTCCGAAAGGATAACTGCAGGGTCTTTGAATATATTCAGTTTATTTATCTTGTAATAGTAGATATAACTACAGAAAACCGAAACTTTAGCCACAACCCTTCTGAAACATTCGGTCTCTTCACGCAAGTAATAATACAAAATAAATACCATTAAAAAATCGGTTAATTTCAATTACTTGAAAGTTCAACAATATCATTAAAAGGGAGAGGGTATTTGTCAGAGAGTTTACCTAACTGACATTTCTGTACTGCTTTTCATCATCATCTTTAGCGATGAGGCATAATGCGGGCTCAATGGTTATGTAGTTATTGAAGAGAGCACCTAGTCTCATGAGAATCTTGAGACTCCAATACATCCTGAAAAAAAATCACTGTTTGGTGCGGTTTACATGTCAAAGGTGTCATCGGCCCATTTGTCTTTTATCGAACGCTACAGCAAATGATACATGATTTTTTTATTCCTCATGTCATTGCAAATCATTTGGAGGAGAAGACTGCGCAACATGCCATACAGCACTTGAAACCATCACATTTAATGCCATGAAATTAGCGAGCTAATAAAGCTAAAATCTTGGCCAATCCATTGCATTTGTTGTCTTTTATTTTTCAAAAAAGTTCAATACACCAGATTCCCGTGTAAAAAGTGGAGATCTAATTAGATGTGCTACCAGATCGACAGATTCGAAAAATGGTTATATCTGATTTGATCAGAATAGATCAGAACTGATCAAATTGTATCTAATTCATTGGAGATGATATACAAGGTGGCGCTCCAATTGTGCAAAATAAGAATTCCAAATATAATTTTCTTTTTTAATCAAAGTATTTCATTATTTTTGTTTATTGTATAGAAAATTCAATTTTATTGATATACATTAGAGCGGTTCACATTTCAAAATTGTTAAAATTCCTCGGTGCGCGTCCATTTTCTAAAAGTTTTAGCCCTAACGAGATGAAAAATATTTCAAGACCCCAAAAATTTTGGTCCTTAGGTATTCCGAAAATCGTTTAAAGGTCATTTCAGGGCTGTTTATGACTTAAAACATTTTGAATAATGTGTTGTCCAAACCAAATGATATATGGATAATATTTCGATTGGAGATCATTAATAATAATCCAGGCAATTTTTGGATTTTTAATTTTTTTAAAAAAACTTTGTCCGTTACTTTTCAAATTTTTTTCTTATTTTGTTCTAGCAAAAAAAGTTAGAATTTTTGTATTTTTGTACGAAGATTGGCCTTTCTAACGGGGTATATAATGATGTACATTCTTTTGACCATAAAATAAAAAAAAAAACCAAAAAAATTAAATTGTAAGAAGTTTATTTTTTGAAACGTTTTCGAATTTTTTTTGTCGTTATCTACAACCTGCTGCAAATAAGGTTTTTGCTCTTAATTCGATGTTATTGAATTATTAAAATCAGTTATTTTTGCCACACTTCTTTCTGATGAATCGTAAATTGCATTAAGATGTGTGATGAAGACACAAAATAGGGGTCAGAAAACACGATATAAGACTCGGGTTTATGACTAGTGGAGACCGCGCAAGACTCGACTGAAGACTGACAAAAGCACTACAGAAGAATCGAAAAGACGCAATGAAGACTTGACTTAAAGGTTAGAAGACACGACGGAAGACTCGGGTTTGTAACTAGCGAAGACTCGGTGCAAGACACCACTGATGACTCACGAAAGCACTTCAGAAGAATTGAGATGACGCGATAAAGACTCAAACTAGGGGTCAGAAAACACGACAGAAGACTCGGGTTTGTGACTAGCGAATACTCGGTGCATGACCCGACTGAAGACTAACTATAGCACTTCAGAAGAATCGAGAAGACGCGATGAAGACTCGGCTTAAGGGTCAGAAGACACGAAAGAAGACTCGGGTTTATGTCACACATCATAATATTATTAACGATTCAGCTAAAAGAAGTGTGGTATTAATAACTGACAACATTTGCTGCAGGTTGTAGATAACCACAGAAAAAATTTCAAAAACGTTTCAAAAAATAAACTTCTTACAATTTAATTTTTTAGTTTTTTTTTTATTTTATGGCCCAAAGAATGTAAAAAATTATTTACCGTTAGAAAGGCCAATCTTCGCCCAAAAATACAAAATTTCCTACTTTTTTTTGCTAGAACAAATGAAGAAAAAAAATTTTATGTCGAAAAACGATAATGTTCGTTTGAGAGTTAAATTGCAGATTTAAAATTCCGTCAAAAATAACGGACAAAATTTTTTGAAATAAATTTAAAAATCCAAAAATTGCCTTGATTATTACTAATGATCTCCCATCGAAATATTATCCATATGTCATTTGGTTTGGACAACACATTATTCAAAAGGTTTTAAGTCGTAAACAGCCCCAAAATGACCTTTAAACGATTTTCGGAATATCAAGGGATCAAAATTTTTGGGTTCTTGAAATATTTTTCATCTCGTTAGGGCTAGAACTTTCGGAAAATGGACGCGCACCGAAGAAAATAAGACACATAATTTTTCCCATACATTTTTGAACCGCTCTAATATACATACATATAACTAATTGGTTTGGAAGATGACAGACCGTTAATAATATCCATGCTTATTCACGCCTAAGCGATACCGTATTAAAAAATCATTCATTCATTGCGGCCTATGGGGTTGAATCGAGATCACCTTAATTATTGTTTTAATGGATTATTTAAATTAAGTCAAATTCATTGGTTTCGTTTAGTACACCTCTTGCTCGACATAACTTACTTAATTTATCTTTACACCTCATGAATGAGGTATGGGATAGCTTCTCGCGTTGTTGTGAATTAACACGCTTTCTATTTATAGATTCACAACTAACGGCACCTACTTGTTTATCGACGAATGCGAACGTCACTGTTTGAGAAGCTTTCACTGGACATGTCGATTGACTCGAATATTGCGAAGTTGCTGTCGACAACATCGAGGGAGCCGGCAATGAATGTGTGGATGCCTGGAGGCAGGAATCGAACCCGGAATCTCTCGCATGGTAGTCGCGTGTTCTAACCACTATGCCACGGCCGGTCAGTGTTTGACATAACCCCATAACAAAAATTCTGGTGCAGTCAAGTCAGGTGACTTTGGAGGCCAGCGGTAAGTGCAGTTTCTTTGACATTTATTTGTTTGGGAAGTTGGGGCGTTGGAGCTCCGACATAACCGGTCTGACTATGTGTGCAGTTGCTCCATCTTGTTAGAACCAAATGCTGTTGAAACAGATACGTCTTCGACACTTTTATGGGTAAAAAAAACATCTTCAACATCTTTAAATAACAGTCCTCATTGGCTGTTACTGTAAAAAGTAGCACGATTTGTGGCTATCCAAAAAGTTTAGATCTGTAATGATCAGGGCAACCGGAAATATGCTATAGCAAGTTTTTTTTACAACGAGATATTAACAAATGGGTAATGTATTTACACGTTTCATGGTCCTACAAGTGTTTTGAGACCTATTTGTTAGAGCATATTTTGGAATATTTTACCCATAACGTCATATTTCGGGAAATTTTAGTATTAGGAGCATAATTTTAAAAAAACCTCCATTTTTAAAGCATAATTTTTATTTGTTAGGCCATATTTTTTCAAAAATATCCCTTTTTAAGCATATTTTGTGTTTTTGACATTATTTTTTTTGTTCGTATAAACAAGTGTCTTTGAAACTTTGGTTTTTTAAATTGCAACAGCCAAATCATGGTTTACACAACTGTGAAATGTTAAACGTTTATTAATCTTTTAACGCGCTTTCTTATTCAAGAAGTAAACAAAACATAAAAAAGAGGTGCTTTTCAACCACCACCGATTACGACCCTGGACATAATGCATAAAGCTAATCCGATAAATGCAGCAAATCTAAAGGAACACGATTTAAGGAATACACGGACTACCAAGTGCCATCCGAAACAGTTTTTTGAACTAAACATTTAAAAATATTATACAACGACTGCATGGACAATATACGAGCAAAACTAAAAAATCAATTTATATGGATGTCAATCGATGAAACTATAGATGCAACAGGCAGAAATGTGGCAAACATTTTAGCAGGTGTATTAAGGTAATTGCAAGTGAGAAATTTTTTACTAAAAACAGCAGCCTTGGAAAGGGCTAATTACTCAACGATTGCTAGATTGTGGGACGACGCCATCAAAAATCTGGACGTCAACTTCAATAAGAATAATGTTTAGCTTTTTGTGACGGATGCAGTTCCATAAAAAAGTTCCATAAAATAGTGGCATTTTATCCGAAAGTGACGCATGTGACATGTATTGCTCATGGTGTCCATCGATTATGTGAATGTATTAGGAATTTTATGAAAACGTAAATAAAACTATTGCTAATGTGAAGAAGTTATTTTTAAAAGCTCCATGTAGAGAGGAACTTCTTAAACAAATGTTTCCAGACCTTCCATTACCTCCAGAAGCTATAACAACAAGTTGGGTAACATGGCTTGAAGCAGTTAACAACTATGCCAACAATTATGAAGACATTTTATAGGTCCTAAGTGCATTAAACGATGAGGATGCACAATTCATTAAAACTTCAAAGGATGTCTTGACAGACCCCCAAACTAGATCTGAATTGATTTATATTGCTTCAAATTACAGTTTTAATGCAAAAAATTAAAAATTTGCAAACATCAGGTCTTATTGAACAAGTTCAAATGAATGAAGACACTTTTAAATTGATAGATAACACAGTGCAACACATTTTTTCGGGGGTGAACCAAACCAATATCAAAAGATAGCATTTGACGTCAGTAACAAAACCCTAAACTCCATTTTGCTCCAATACGTCGCAAATTTTTTACAGTGTTTTAAAGTTTGATTTTTTTGGTCAAAAGTCGAATCAAAGAATATGAAAAATCATCTGTAAACATACGTTTGGGGTATTTCATGTCTTCGGAGACCTATGTTAAAACAATCAGGGGAATATTTTCTCGGAACATTTTAACCCTCCAGCTCCCACCCGTATAGGACATTTTTGGTCCAATTTTGAAAAACTGTTTAAAAGTCAACTTTGGACGGAGGTCAAGGATTAGAATATTCTATAGAAATATTCTCCGGAAAAATTCACTAGGAGTCACCGACGACAAATAACCTCTATGAGTCAAAGGTTCCAAAATAAAATCAAAATGAAATGTTAATGAAATGTTAAAAAGTCTATTTTCAGGCAAACAGTGCAACGCACTTTTTCGGGAGTGAACCAAACTAAAATCAAACAATAGCATTTGACTTCAGTAACAAAACCCTAAACTACATTTTGCTCCAATAAGTCACAATTTTGGTTTACAGTGGTTTAAAGTAAGATTTTTTGGTCAAATGTCAAATAAAAGAAAATGATAAATCATGTGTAAAAATAGATTTGGGACAGTTCATGACTTCGGAGACCTACATTAAAATTTTCCGGGGAATATTTCCTCGAAAATATTTATTTCTATTTTATTTTACTCAACATTTGTGTATGTAAATTTACCAAAACTACTAAAAAGTCTGAATTTAAATTAATATTGTTTTGTTTTTTTTTTTAATTTTTAAGCTGTTTTTTTTTTATTTTTAATAAAATATTTCTAATTCATATGAAAAAAAAAATTTTTAGGGCATGTTTTTGTTGATTTTTAGGTCATATTTTGCCATTTTTCAGGTCATATTTTATGCGCATAAAACTCGATTTTTAGGGCATATTTCCGGTTGCCCTGGTAATGATTAACCATATCTCATTAGACCCAATTGCATCTTTTTATATCTGGCAAATATAACTGAATCTAAAGCCATGTATAATTATATATGACACCAAATATGATTAGATATATGTAGGAGTAGATATGGCACTTCTTGCTTGATCTGATCAGATCCATGGTAAGATATAATAAGGTCTAATTGTATCTTACAACATCTAATTAGATCCAATTATTTTATGATAATGTTGTTTCACAATTGTAAGCATAATTCAAAAATCATTTGTCCGAATTTATTAGTAAACTTAACAAAAGTTTCTAAATGTAATTATATCAAAATCCGCCTAATGTTATTTTGTACCCTGATCAATAGTTTCGGAGTCTGGAACGAACATTTTTACTATAAAAAGCTGTTATGGCTAACAATTTCAACTATTTTTGTAAACGAAAGACCATAGTGCATCAAATAAATATTTGGGAATACTGATGCCGATATCTTTTTGCATATGGCTGCATTAGCTGTTACAAGAACGGTAAGAGACAAAAATTGAAATTTTCGAATTGTCCCGCAATTTATTCCGTTGTAAGGTAATTTCCTAAATTTCTTATACTGCCCAATATAAATTCAACTATAAAATATTTAGATTCTTAAGAATATCCACAATATTTCTAAAGAAAATTACACGAGAAATAGTTATAACATGTCAGTTAAGAGTTAACACCGTAACAAGATCGTAGAGGGAAAACTCAATGTACAAATAATAAATGTACGATGCCTTTGGCCATTGGATCATGACATCATCCTTCATATGAGAAGACAAATTTATCAGATGTAAATAACAACAATTTAATCCACATTTGTTGCCAACAACAAGTAAATTTATTAACGTTGGCCACCTCACATATGTGAGTCACGTGGTAATTAGAAACAATTTGTTTACATAATAATTGTTGTTGTTGTAGATACAGCAGCTACGTTTTGCAGCATTTTAAATGCAGTTTGAATTTTGAAATTGGATATTTTCCAAACAGAAGAAGCTGTTGAACAACAACATTATATAAAAATGCTATATAAAATCAGCTTTAGCTAAGAGTGCTTGCTGGCTGCTGCACACACACACACACACACAGCATAACAAAAATAAAGCATAGCTCAGACAGCTATTATGAACGTAAACTCTATATGGGTACTGTACAAAAAGGTTTGCAAGACCAAAGTGTTTTTAAAGGCAAAAAATTTGTATATACATATATGTATATGAATATGCAAACAAAATACTACTTAGGTACTCGTATGTCTGTATGTTGCCACAACTTCATTTCAATGTCAAATTGAACTAAGTATTTATAAGTGTGAACGTTTGGGCGCTTAATTATAAATAAAAAACCAGCGTTACATTTTTTTTTGCTGTCATATTCGAATTTGAGACTTATGAACTTAATATAAGATTGTCCAGGCTACTTTTAAGCGACAGACAGACGGTCGTCGATCGACCTATAAAACTCAAAGAACAAGAAACTGTTGACATTTAACGCTGACGCTAACTCAGCGTCAACATCTAAAGCGGCAGCTGTAGAAGATTAGATTAGATTATAACACTTCAAATATGTCAAAATTTATTAAACAACAAAAAAATGCCTTAAATCATCCGGTTTACATGGAGCTTAAGATAATGGTGGGTGTGTGGCAAGACTTCCATTTTACAGTGGTATAAAAGGTTTACTTTCTAATGCGAAATTTAGGTACAATATTAAAACGATATGAAAATGAGGATATGGTTTTGTGATTTCATAATTGTTTAATGGCCTGAGTATTTTTTAAAATATTTGTATCTCTAAAGAGAAGATGCGATTATTTCATCAGACATATTACAGCCACCGGCCGTGGTATAGTGGTTAAAACACGCGACTAGATCACAGGTTCAACTCCTGGCTCCAGTCATCGTAAAAAAAAATTCTTTCATTGTCGGCTCCCCTCGAATGTTGTCGATAGCAACTTCGCAGTATTAGTGTCGAGTCAACCGGCATGTCTAGTAAGAGCTTCTCAAACAGTGACGTTCGCATTCGTCGATAAACAAGTAGGTGCCGTTAGTCGTAAATCTAAAAATAGAAAGCGTGTTAATTCACAGCAACGCGTGCAGCTATCCCATACCTCATTCATGGGGTGTAAAGCGAAATTAAGTAAATAAGTATTGCAGCCACCTCTGGCCAGTAAGTCTGCTGATACATTACCAGGAATCTTACCCAGGTATGGGTATGGTCAACATTTGACTAAAAGTTTACAACTTTAGGCCGTGCCCCAAATAGGTTAAAAGTCGAATTCATATATATAATATGCTTGTGTGACTGACTGATCACTCCCCGGCCGAAACGGCAAAAACTAGAACTTTTAAATTTGGCATGTAGGTACCTTTTATGGCGAAGGCGCGCACAAAGAAGGAATTTTTGGAAATTCGGACTGCAAGGGGGTAGAAAGGGCGTGGCACCGCCCACACTACTCAAATTTATATTGGTACGGTATAGGTACGAAGTCTAGATTTGGTAAATATGTTGGTAGTGCAAGAGAAAATAATTTTTCGTGAAAAGTGGTTGGTGCCACGCCTCTTTCAAAAAAAATCGTTATATGAGCTAAGTAAATGAACCGATTGCTATGAAATTTTCACTTTGTGGTTCTGTCCGTAGGACCTCTATCATGGGCTACATGAAAACATATTTAGACAAAGAGGCATGGCACCGCCCATACAAACCGAAATTTTCAATCGGTATCAATCAAGAGGTATGAACATGTGATTTTTTGCAAATGTTACTAGTACAATTTCTATCATATGACTAATCACTCCCCAGTCCAAACGGCTGAAGCTAGAGCCTTGAAATTTGGAATGTATGTTCCTTCTGTGACGTACGTGAGGGTTAAAATTCCGAGAAATGGATAAAATTGGCACTGTTGCGGTACCAGCGGCTTTGAGTAGAATCGATAAAAAAAGAGATGAATTATAATTTTTTTTTGAAAGCTGTTCGAAGGCCGCAAATATTTATCAAATGGCTAAAGGTACAATCAAAAAACATCGGTCAAATTATTTATCTTACAGAGTAGCTGAGCGACACGGATTTTTTTAAATTCGTACATTTAGAGGTACAGATGAACAAAAGAGGATCTAGGATTTCTTTTTGTTTCTTTAGGAGAATAAAACAGGACAAAGGAGTAGCCTTTAATCTTATGAAGTGAATAATTTTTTGAAATTCGTACCATTAAGGCTTATGTGGAAAAAAAAGTTACATGGGTATCAGAGTGGCAGCAAAAATTCAACTTTGGATTTTCGATAATGCCCGAGTGGAATATTGTGTCAGTTGTTATAAAACAGCTATGGTCAAAATTTTAGCGAGCAATTTTAAGCCGTGCTCCAAAAAATTCAAAGATCAAATCTATATATATGAAAGTGAGTTTGTCTTTGTTTGTTTGCATTTTTTAGTACAGTATGAACTCGAAAACGGCTTCACCGATCTTTTTGAAATTTTCACAGAATGTAGCTTAGATATCGGTAGAAAAATATCTCTGATATATCAACTGGGCGTGGCCCTATTTTTGAAACCGCAATATCTTAAAAATTGGTGTGGATGAATTTGGCAGCAAAAAAAGGGGGGGATCGAATCAGTGGGCGTGGTATAAAACTTGAAACTTTAAACGGATGTATCTCATGAAATATAAGAGGTATGAAGATGATGAGGACGCCCCATTTAAAACAAACCGTTGTAACAGCTATAATAATAGCCGAGGCGCCGTCCATACACGTCAATATTTGAAAAACATGAGATTTACTAAGGATCTACTAAGAACCTGATTAAACCTTGGACCTCTTTGAGGCACGGAATATAGTTGTCCCATCGTACTCAAAATTCCGTCATGTATTTTTAACATTTTTTTTTAATATTACAGTAGACTACGGATAAGTGCACATCGGTTTTCGCGCGACTTTTTGTGCACTTATGCGGTATTTGCATTTATACAACACTCGGATAACTGCACAACTATTGCATATATACAAACATTGCATAAGTGCACGATTATTGCATTTACACAAACATTAGATTATTTTTTATTAATCTGTAACATCAGTTCAGTTTAGACGGAACTTTAAGAAAATAATTAAAATATAAAGCTGTTTAATGTTATTTGGTTTGCATTACATAAAAGGTTTTAATAAAAACTTATAAAATCAGTAAAGTTTAAGGTAAAACAAATCACAAATTTATATTTCATTGTTTTCGTGTTTTTCACATTTCATAAATAAAACAAAAAATTTAGTTCTGTGCCAAAATAACATAAGAGCTGTTAATGAAGCATTGCAATCATATTTTGCAACATTGTATTTTTGCAAAATACATATTAAATTGCACTCAATTCGATTCACCTAAACCACGTGTGCTGAAAAAGCCTGAAATCTTTTTTTTAACCATGTTTTCTGTTCCAACCTTATATATTTTTTTCTCCAGTTTCTCTAAATCATAATCTACATTTATGTAGTATGAGAGATTTGCATTTATGCATGCAAAGTTGTACTAAAAAATCACTTTCAGGTTAGCAAAAGTTGTGCATTTATCCGGTTTTTGCATTTATACGTGTTGCACTTATCTGTGTATTTTTGTATGTAAACGTATAAAAAAGGCTAATGGCTTCAAGTTCCAGTGCACTTATGCGGTTTTTGCATTTATGCGATGTGCAATTATCCATAGTTTACTGTATATATATATATATATGTTTTGCTTTAACTCCCATTTGAGCTTAGGGCGTCAAATATTTTTGAATATTAATAACCAAATCTACACGAGCAAATGCAGAATACGTGGCACAATATTCCGGTCAAAGATTTTTAAATTTACCGAAAAAAATCGTCCATACATTTCGCTGCCGCCCTAATTTATATATCCAATTTTATCTCTCTAGTTCTATAATGAAGTTTTGTCACGCGCCCTTCGCTCTCTGATCGAAAATAAAAATTTAATTTTTATCAGTCATGCCCAGTACTACATGTATGCCAAATTTAATCTTAGGGCTTAAATATAGTTTTTCCACGTCCACACTACCCGCAGATCAAAAATACAAAATTTGGTTTGCGAATTTGAACCTGAAGAGCCGTGACTAACTGTACATCCGTAGCTCTAAAAAATGTATTGGTACGCCTAAAAACATAAACTTAAAAATTAAATATCTCTTAATTTTGACTTAATTTTTATAAAACGGAATACACCACCGTGTTCTACGGTCCAAAATTTTTCTGTGTCATTTCGAAAGTTAAAATTTTACTTACAGTGTTATTATTAGTGTAAATAGTAATTTAAGATATATTGGAAAAAGATATAATCTTAACACCTTAATCGGACTATTAAGAACATTTAAATCGATCATGTGATGCGCTTACGAGGATTATGTGTTTGGACATCGAATGGCTTCTTCAGTTATCTAACACAAAAATACCTCAAACTTCTTATGGCCAACAAATATCTCATTTACAAGCCACTCTATTCCACATGTCTTTAGCAGCCCAATGTGTTGCCAAAAAATAATGTAATACGTTTCCATACCGTATTCACACCATTTCAAAGCGAACCCATCGACATCTTAAGTTCACGATTTTTAAAAAGTTTAATTGCCATCCATATCCTTAAGCTACAAAAGCCATCCATTTATCGTACTGGAATAGTACGAATACGAGTGCGAGTACAAGTACTTTGATAACTACTCATTATGAACCATTATGTTCTTTTGATGCGATTGCAATCGTCAAAACTGCCAATTGAGCCAATTGATGGCGAACGAATCTCAACTGTTGGAAGTTGGTGGCAGTGGTTAAACAATTTGCTCTCCCAAGTGATCTCGAAATATGTTTTAACAAAGCAAAACACAAAACAACATCAGCACCATTAAATGAACCGCTGCACAAATTATGCAGCCATCGATAAATATTTTCGGTTGCATGGATCGATACATACCCATCAGCAGCATGCTGGGCCCAGCCAATTGCGTCAATAAACGCGGACATCATCACGGATATCACATCATGTGATGGCGATTTGCATTCACACTGTATGCATTTGTCCCAGTCCCAGCGTTTTGCATATCGTACAATTTCAGTTCAACATCGCTCAACAGATTGTAGGTGATCATTTATTGATTTCGGTATAGAGAGCTAACAGTCCAGACCAGCCAATCGGCCGAGCGACCGACCAACCATCAATCGTCTTTGACTGTTATTAATTTATTTGCTTTGAGCGTGTTAAGAGCTTTTTTGCTTGTGGAATTTCAAATGTTGGAGACGACAAAGATCAATGTGTATGGCCGTAAACTTATCAATCGGAACTCAATCGTATTTGCCCATGGACACCTTGAGCTTTGTCTGTGTCACATCGTGCGCTGTGTGTGTGTGAGCAAATGAAGCGCATAAAATTTTAAGAATTTTGAAATTTAATATGTCATCATTTTCCCATGTCAGAAAAATAAGTAATGTTGGTAAGGCACAAATTATTCGCTATAATTCTCAGGCGAAACCTTAATATGGTAGTGCAGCAAAATTTGTGTTGCATAACGATGAAATATTTCTTTGGTGCAAAAAGAGAAATACTGTACGATATTCATGTAACTAATACATAATCCTGAACATGTCAGACGCAAGTTGAAAATGTAGCAACAAAGCAGCATATTTCTATGTCTGCAGACAGTCACGAATAAACTGTGAAGTGCAACGCTATGAATATATTAATGACCTCTTTAGAAAGAGTTGTATAAATAAGCGATTGGAGAACAAATACAATTGAACCTAAGACCCGTTGCAGTATGTGTTATAACATACATATTTGTAATAAATTGAAAAATATATTTTTTAAATCCGTAGCAAAGCAGCTCAGGGGAAACATTTTTGCTAAAAAATATATTAATAGAACCGCCAACTGACGGAGGAATCGAACCCTGGACTTCATCATAATAGTCACGTATTCTAAATATTATATCACGGTCGGCCCTGGGTACTTTGCCTTGGCTTATTTTAATAAAATCAAACATAATTTTCCTTTATATCCCATAAATGAGATATAGGATAGAAATTTTAGTCAGATGAACTGTGATTGATCGGGACCGGCCGTGGCATAGTGGTTAGAACACGCAACTACCATGCGGGAGATCGCAGGTTCAAACCTGGCTCCAGTCATCTTAAAAAAAACTAGTAAGGCGGTTATCTTCGGCTATGCCGAAGCTCAGATACCCTTCACCATTTGTATAAATGGTGGTAAAACTGGTTATTTGCACTACAACTATATTTTATTAAACTTTGTACCACAAAACAGGGAAGTTGGTGAGAAGTGGACGTTACTTTTAGCTTCACACATCCATTTTGTCAGTAATTTTGTATAGATTGTATTCGATTTACCGATAAGTTTATGAGTTGGTGGGTTGGAGCTTATTTTTATGAATTTTGTAACTCCCCAAAAATGGGAAGTTGTGTGGGATGTGGGAGTAGTTTAAATCCGATCATGCTTATCTTAGAACTTAACCTCTGCTTCTGGACAGAAGCTTGCATACAAAATTTCAGCTTGATTCCCCTTAAACTACGGCTGTAACCGCAGGGATAGACCCCAAAAAGGGGGAGTTTGTATGGGAGGTGGGAGTAGTTTTTGACCGATCGGGCTCATCTTAGAACTCAACCTCGATTGAGAGCAGCAAAGCTTGCGAACAAAATTTCAGCTTGATTGCTCTTAAATTACTGCTGTAATCGCGGGGACTGACATACGGATACCCCCAAAAAGAGGGATTTTGTATGGGAGGTGGGAGTAGTTTTTGACCGATCGGGCTCGTCTTACTACTCAACCTCCGCTTAGTGTAGGGAAGCTCACATACAAAATTTCAGCTTGTTTGCCCTTAAACTACAGCTGTAACCGCAGGGATAGACCCAAAAAAGGGGAGTTTGTATGGGAGGTGGGAGCAGTTTTTGACCGATCGGGCACATCTTAGAACTCAACCTCCGTCTAGTGTTGGGAAGCTTGTATACAAAATTTCAGCTTAATTGCCCATAAACTACAGCTGCAATCGTAGGGAGAGACCCCAAAAAGGGGGAGTTTGTATGGGAGGTGGGAGCAGTTTTTGACCGATCGGTCTCATCTTAAAACTCAACCTCCGCCTAGTGTTGGGAAGCTTGCATACAAAATTTCAGCTTGATGACCCTTAAACTACGGATGTAACCGCAGGGATAGACCCCAAAAAGGGGGAGTTTGTATGGGAGGTGGGAGTAGTTTTTGACCGATCGGGCTCATCTTAGAACTTAACCTCCGCTTTGATGATAGAAGCTTGCATTCCAAATTTCAGCTCGATATAACATAAACTGTGGCTGTAATCGCGGGGACAGACAGACAGACGGACAGACGGTCACCCTTAAATCGACTCAGATTTCGATGCTGATCATTTATATATATATATTGTTATACCTACCACGCCTCCTTATGGGCGTTACAAATGGAAGAACAAAATGAATATACCCTTCACTCCGTTCATGAGCATGGTGAAGGGTATAAAAATTCTTTCATTGTCGGCTCCCCGCGAATGTTGTTGACAGCAACTTCGCAGTATTAAATGTCGAGTCAATCGGCGTGTCTAGTAAGAGCTTCTCAAACAGTGAGGTTCGCATTCGTCGATAAACAAGTAGGTGCCGTTAGTTGTGAATCTAAAAATAGAAAGCGTGTTAATTTACAACAACGCGAGAAGCTATCCCATACCTCATTCATGGGGTGCAAAGGGAAATTAAGTTTTTAAGTTAAGAACTGTGATTGTAAATGAAAACCAGTTTCAATAATTACAAAAGAGACATTGAAAGGCCAAAGAGAGCTACGTGGATTAAGTACTGTGAGTCCATACTCGGTGTCAGCGATGATGCCCGATTCAAAAGGGTTCTGTCTAAGGAGATTGAATTTCATTCGTAAAACAGGTATATCATGGACCGAGTCCAGCACTGAAACACTGGTGCTGATAGTGGATACACACTTTCCGGGCTATTAGGATGCATATAATGCGGTCGGTAGTATGAACCCAATCAAGTCGATCAACTATGAGGACTGGGATGTTGTGAATAATAAGGTGGAAGAAAAACAGGTGAAGTGTCCTATAAATACTTTTGAGCAATACAAATCACCTGGTCCGGATGGTATAATACCTATTATGCTGCAGACATCTGTGCATAATATAGAGCTCATCTAGACTTCTTCAGGGCTTGTAAATGTATGCTGTCCAGAGAAATGGAGGGAGGTTAAGGTGGTTTTAAAACCTAAGGCGGGTTAGCCCGTTCATGCCACCCCAAAGAACTATAGACCAATTAGTCTCTCGTCCTTTCAGCTGAAAGTTTTGGAAAAATTAATTAATATATGTACAAGGACATCTTTGAGCTGAGCACATCTCAACATGCGTACATCGCAAGAAGATCAGTTGAATGCGCTCTCCATGACGTGATTGACTTTACGGAACGCTACCTAAATTCAGGTGACTACACTAAAGCTTCCTTTCTGGTCTTTCAACAATGTTACGTCAAGCACAATAAGGAATTCTTTAGAGAGCATTAATATGTCACGTCTGTTTTTGAATTGGGTGGCCTGTATGCAGGGATATCGTGTCGTCTTCTCAGAACTTGGCGGAAGTTGCGTCAAATATACAGCTAAATCGTTTAATAAGGAAGGTACGAAAATAGTGGCATATGCGGACGATGTGGTCCTCATGAAAGATAGGAAATTTTTACCACCCATGTTTGAAATTATCCAAACTGCCTTGGGAAAGTTGCTATGTAGCGCCAAGACCTTTGGTCTGATGGTGAACCCTCAGAATACAAAATCGGTTCTCTTCACTTGTAGATATAAGGCAAAGGACTTCAATCCACCGATAGTGAATGGGCTGGAACTGAAGCTAGAGGAAAGGTTAAAGAGGGATGTCAATGCTCTTTATGTGTGCTGGAATTCTATAGGTAAAAGTTTGAGACTCAGACCAAAGTTCAAAATGTGGCTGTATTCCACGGTAGCCCGGTCAAGTATCAACTATGGATGTTTGGTATGGTGGAGGCCCTAGATAAGAGTACTTTACTAAAAGTGATTGCCAAGATCCAAATGATAGCTGCAATGGGAATTACTGGGGCCACAGGGAGCACACCTCAAATGGTTTTGGATGTGTTGCCGGGACTACATGGTTATGCGACGGCGTTTCTTTTTATCTGCCACCTCGTATTGATTTTTTTGAAGAAATTTGTGGATTTTCGTAAAGTGAACGTTGAAATTCAGAAAAGATCTGAATGGAATGATGGTGGGAATCCATTTCAGTCTATATTGACGGTTCAAAAATGGATCATGGCACACGAGCTGCTGTTTACAGCGAAGAACTGGCTGAGATACTGGCCTTTCAGGAAACCGCAGAGGCTATAATGGGATTGCTACTAGCATAAGGACAACTATGTTTGTGGATAGCCAGGCTGCAATAAAAGCGATCAATTCTACATTAAGTAAATCAAAGTTGCTGAGTAACTGTCAGTAGAAATTGCATGTACTAAGGACTCTGGATATGTGCCTTGGTTGAGTCACAGGATATTGCGAGATTCCTGGACTGAATCAGCAGACCTATTGGCCAGAAGAAGCTGTACTAAGTCTGATCATGATGTTCATCATTCATTCATTTGTTACCCTTTCGGCTTAGTGGTGGATTGGAAGTGAACAACCAGCACACGTTGGATATGCAGAACCGGCTGTATAACTGCTATATCGCTGTGGCCCGAATACACCAGATTCCCATCAGCGTACATTTTTCGCCTGTGAAGGAGTGACTTAAGACTGGCCTGCGGACTTCAAACAAGTCATATCAATAAAAGTTGTACAGGGTGGAGCGCGGTAATTTGCTTCTTTTCACTGCAGGCTGTGGCGGTACTGTTGGTCGAAGAGAGTAGAGAGTGTGCTTGGCTTCGTCTGCCTTTTAGTTGCCATCATGCATTGAATTCATGAGGAGAGGTCATACTGCGTTTAAGCGCATTTTTCAAATGCGCACTCGATCATTGTGCAGTGCAGCGTGCTTTTCGTTTACGATTCGCTGATTCCCCACGCGGAATGGTTCCTGGACGCTACTCGAGTGAAACAAACCCCAGAAAACTTCACCAGAGACCTCTGCATTTAGACCGCGTTACTGTGTGGTGCGCCAGATCACGAGTAGGCATCATTGGCCCTTACAGTTCATGAAAACTTCAGAAAACGTGTGCAGCAGTCGAGATCGAAATTTGCCAGATACACTATTTAAAACTATGTAATTTAAAAATTCCCTTAGTGTTCAATATAATTAAAATATGAAATAAATGTTTCCAAGGTTCATAACTTTTTAAATTCATTTCCAAATAAGCAAATTACAGCGCTCCACCCTGTATTTTTCAGTGAAACCTAAGAAACTGAGAAATTTACCCCATCCATTACAAATTATGATTTATTTTGAGATTTTAGTGCGAATATAATAGAGACATTTTCCTTAGTTCTCAGTTGGTACTGTAAAATACCCTTTTTGTACCCCCATCCAAATTAACCATATGTCCACACATATGGAATAGAAGTTATTACATTTGTTTTGAAATTCATTAACACTTTTTGCACTATAACCCTTTCTGTCGTATAACAACGAATAAGTATAAAAATGAATATTAACGTCTGATGAGCGTATTCATCGGTCAGTTTCAGTTTGTATCCCTAAGGGTGAGGGTTTACAAATGTTGTGGGAATGTTGAAGTTGTTTTTTTTTTTTGTTGCATAGTGTAATCGTAAGAAAAAACTGTTTTAAGGAAAAAAAATATAAATTGCGTATACCCAAGTTGTCCAACGACCATCGACACTCTCGACCACCCTAGTCCCTGGTACGTTATAAAACAGTCACATTTAAACAAAAATATTTAAAAGCCATAAATAAATTTCCTTCTCGATGTGACAATCAAAATTTTCAAGTTATGAGTGTCTCTTGATGAACCGTTAATAAATAATCGAATGACAAATTATTTACACAAATATTAATTTAATAAGGCGCTAACGCCAACAACAACAACGACCACAAAACACAGATATCGATGTCCATATTAGCAACAAATAGCTACAACAACAAAAAACAACACAGTAAAAAAAGTAGCTATTACAGAATCGTATAAACAAAAGGAAAATAATCACAAAATATCGAAAATAGTAGTAGTCCGTCCGTTCGTCCGTCCCAACATCGCGGATATCCGCGGACGTGAGCAAAATTTATTAGACATTTTTGTGATTATGTTGTTGTGGCTTTTAGCTTTTAAGGGTTTACTTTATCGTAAAAACACCAGAATACTGCTCGTATCTTTCTAGGTAAAGACCATTGACGCACGCACAGCAACTTAATGTATGCAGCCCAATGTGCCTCAGTCCTAATATGGTGATCAAGCAATGAGCCAAGACAAACGAAAAGGGGTTCTTCGTTTTTTTTTAATGTAACAAAATGAAAACAAGAAAAAAAACAAACAACGATTAACACGATATATAAATATGAAATAAATTTACGTCATTATTCGATTGAAAAATAATATTTAATTACAACTTGGACTCCACAGGTTTTGTCTACGCTCGCTCCAAATGCAGCAGCAATGCACTGTTGGTAAGGGATCTACACTTTTGACAGATACGAGAGGGCACCGGCACAAATGGCGCGACTGTGCTGCATTGTTTACCTGGCTGGCTGGCTGACTGATTCGCTCTTAGACATGTGAACACTTTCAAACGTCATCGTCAAGGTTTCATTGGCGTTGACGCCGTTTAATTTTTTTTTATAGCCAGTGGAAAAATTAACTGGCGGATCTGGCTGGCTTTGCTAGCGGGTTGGTTTGTTGGTCTCATCTGTAATGCAAAATGTTTAATGAAATTATGGATTTTGAATGCTATTGACATTTCTATTAAACGTATTATTATTATCATCATCAATTTAATCGTCGTCGTCGTCGTCGCCTTCGTCGACCGGATCGATTGAGTTGTTTCATGGGATATGTGAATGACTGTAATTGCATTTGCTTATAAAATGGTTACAGCATGAAATGTCCCCCCGTTGGGGCGCTTTCGCCCCCTCTCTCTCTCGATGCCACTAAAAAAAGGGTTGCTTGTTGACTTTTTAACAAATGCGTTCGTTATGTAATTGTTATTTAGAATACCAGTGTCATAGGGTATAATTATTCATTTCATTAATGATTTTAGGCAGCTGTCAGCGTTATTATTTCATTACAATTACGAAAAAAAAAATGTTATGAAAGAGATGCTACAGATGCTGGGGGGTTCGAAGATGCAACCGATAATATTGGGATTATGTTTTCACAGTAAGTCGGAATCAACGGACGGACGTTTTAGTCATCGCTGTGGCCTGTACTTTTTACTAGAGTTAAATGATTTTAGATTGTATCATCTTAAAGTTCATCAAGAGACTCATAAACTATAAAAGTTGAATATGTTTGTACATCGAGAAAGAAAATTTTAATCACTTGACAGTCTACCTAATGATATTTTTTACATTGGTCAATAATTTTTTTAAAATTTGCCAAGAATTTGGATTTTTTTTTTGGAAACCATTCACATTTTAAGAGCTCAGCCATTTTAAGAGAAATCATAGTATAAGTATTAAGTGATATTAGGTCTTATTTCAAACCGAAAGACTTTGAACCGATCAGACTCTCATCTTTAGGCATTAAAACAGTCGACTGTCTCAACAGGCATTAGAAAACTATGTTCGAAGTAATCTTCCATAGAATTTATTATCAAAATCTCTGCTCTACGCTCTATACTCAATATAATTTCAAGACTTCAAGGGAGTGGACTATAATTAAACCCAGTTAAAATTCAGCTTAAAACAATAAATGGGGTGCAATGACAGTCGACAGGGGAATGGGGGATATTTCTAATTTGAGTTTTCCGATTGTTATTCACTTAGAAATAACTAGAATTCTCTCTTTGGACGTCCCCAAGCAGCTCAGAACGTCCAAGAGATCACGTACTCCCCGGGCAATGTCATTGAACGTACGTTTAGTGCCAGCAAATGTGAGAAGGCGCAATGCTGGATAACCCGAATGGCATGGTATAGTGGTTTGAACACGCGACTACCATGCATCTACCAGCATCTTCGCAGTATAGTTTCGAATCAATCGGCATGTCTAGTAAAAACTTCTCAAACGGTGACGTTCGCATTCACCGATAAACAAGCGAGTTAATTTGCAACAACGCGGGAAGCTATCCCATACTTCATTCATGGGGTGTAAAGGGAAATTAAGTTTTTTTTTTTAGAAAGTTTGGTTGTACGAAGTTGGTTTTTAGGAAGTTGGCTCAATAAGTAATTGAAGCTCAACACACGGGCTCTCTTAGAGCCTTAGCAGCTCCAAGTAACTAGGATCTAGAGCGGTGGCCTTATAGGCCACACTTTTTAAATAAAACAACTATTATTAAAACACGAAGAGAGGGAAAAACGAGAACCATCCACATTGTCGACGACGATTGAAGGATATGCTGCCGGAATGCCCAAACTCTTTACATAGATGGGCCTCCATCCAATTGGCGGATGTCCTCGACGAATACAAGGCCAACATGACAGTCAATGCGATGGAAATGCAATGGAGGGGAGAGGGATGCACACGACGAAAGACCTGTGACATCTTGTATAGCTGCCATGCAGAAAAATACTTATTTGGATGTGGATTCATAGTCAGCAATAGACTTCGAAATCTGATCTCGCGGTTTAACACTGTAAGCGACCGAATAGCCATTGTCCGCATCATGTCGAAATATTTTTATGCTCCACCACGCTAAGACAATCCCTGGTACGATGAGGAATGTTGCGCAATATCTGAGGGGAAGGATGCTACATACAAAGCAAAACTGCAGCCAATGGCAACGCGTGCAGTGGCGGAGTGTTATAATAAGAAGAGGAGGTAGATGAAACGCCTCTTCAGGCGGAAAAAGCGTATATGGAAGAAAAGAGAAAGCCAGATACCGAAAACTACAGGGAAAGATGTGAAGCCCGAATGATGAAAAGTAAAGGTTTTGGAACAGGGATCCCCAACTGTAAGGATAGAGAAGGAATACTGTTAAGGGACAATAGGAAACATTATCGTTCTCCTGCTCGTTCCCAAAGGCAGCATACGATACGAAATCACGTCAATCAACGATAACGGAGTTCATGAAGGCAATAGCATAGCTTAAAAATAATAAAGCTGCGGGAGCCGATGGACTGCCAGCAGAGATTTTTAATGCAGGCGGCGATGAGCTGGCAACGTGCATGCACCAGCTCATAAACAGGATTTAGCTCAGAAGTGCATGCTTGACCTGTGTTCTATATCCTGTGCTTAAGAAAAGCGATCCAAGTGTGTGTAACAACTATCGCTGTATCAGCCTTTAACCCATCGCATACCAGGTTCTGTCTAGTGTGTTATGTAAAAGACTATAGCCATCCTAGCGAAACTGGATTGGACCCTATCAGTTCAGTTTTAGACGTGGTATATCCACGACTGACTAGATATTCGCAATATGACAAATCCTGGAGAAGACCCAAGAAATACCGATCCACACATACCAACTTTTCATAAATTACAAAGCTGCTTTCGACAATCTGATACGAATATGCTATAAAATGCTATGGATGAATTTGGTATCTCCTTTGAAGCTGATACGACTTTGCGGGATGACACTGACTGGAACGATGTCTTCAGTGAAAATAGGAAAAAATTTGACAGAGTCGTTTTCTACCAAGCGAGGCTCAATATAAGGCGATTGCCCGACGTGCGATATCTTTAGCATCGTAATGGAGATGACCATGCGGAAGGCTGCAGTAAACACGACTAATACCATTTGTAATAAAAGTCATTGGTCGTAAACTGCGGGATATTACTGCGGCCTTTTCGAACATTGAGAAACAGTCGGCAGAAGTGGATCTGGTGATAAATAAGGACCCAATCAAGTTATTTAGTTTAACGAACAAATTGTCTACACGTTTGGGACGCTGCGTGAAAGTTGTAAGCTATAACTTTTAAGTGTTAGGTGATTTTGTCTGCCTTGGCTTCGTCGTATACAAAAATAATAATGTCAGCCTGGAAATCGAGAGACGAGTGTTGATTGCAAGCCGCTGATACTATGCTCTAGGCAAGCGATTTAATGACAAAGCTCTCTCTCGAAGAACAAAGATTCAACTCTGCCAGACACTGATCCTACCAGTCTTGCTTAACAGTGCAGAATCCGGGATAATGACACGATCGGATCAATATATTTTGGGAGTCTTCAAGAGAAAAATACTTCGCAAAATATTTGGACCCAATGTCGTTACGGGCGAGTACCGCCGTTAAGTATTTATCAAGTCAAGTAGTTATCAACAGGTGCCTATGTCGCATCCTACAAATTTGCTGGCCAAACAAAACCTTAAATGAACGTTTATGGAATGAGACTGGACAGACAACTGTTGTATCCGAAATCAGAATTCATAAATGGGGATGGGTCGGACATGCTGTGCCAAAAAAGCTAAGCTTGGTATGACGAACTATCTACGGAACCCTAAAGATGTAACGAGTAAACTTTAAAACTACTAAATTAATTTAATATGTATCAATATGTATGTATCTGGCTAATGTCGACATTCGCTATCCACACACTGCTGCATACGTTTTCTGAAATGTTCATGAACTCTAACAAGCATGTCGACTGGTATTCTGCCAATTTCAGCCTCGATATTGTTAATTAGGTCTTCCAAGGTCTTGGGATGGTAGATATACACCTTCGAGTTCAGGTAACCCCAAAGGAAAAAATCGCATGGGGCTAAGTCTGGTGAGAGTGAGATCAAAGAGATAATCCGTCCAGAAAACATTTGCCCCAAACAATTCATGGTAACCCCCGCTGTGTGTGCAGTGGCACCAACCTGTTACAACCATGTATCCTCTAATACTCGATGTATCCTCTAACACTCGAGTACCGCATATTTTGTTTGTTTCCACACCCACTGAGGTGAAAATGTGCCTCATTAGAAAATAACACAATTGCGTCACAGGGTGCAGTTGCAAGAGTGTCTTCACAAGACAATGCTGCTGACAACTATTGGACCACGCACATTTAATACGGGTGAAAATTTAGATCTTTATGAAGAATCCTGTAGAGAGAACGTCTGGAAAAGCCAAAAGCAAGCTTCCGAGCAGAGCGTTTCGGAGATTGCAGTACTGCTGTTCTAACTCTCTCTATGCTTTGTGGTGTTGCAAGCCACACATACTCTCCACTCTCTTCGAACAATAGTGCTGCCACAGCCAGCAGTGCAAAAAAGCTAATTACCGCGCTTCACCCTGTATTGTATTACTCTGTATCACTAGTCATCTAAGCTTCCGAATTTAAAATGCAAATAACATTTCTTGAAATTTTAAGAGTCTTTTAGCATCATTTGAGAAAATTTTATAGTCATACAGAGCCTAAGTTCTACATTGAGTCAAATCAAACCAGATGAGACATATTCTTAAGAATTAGATCAGAATCAGTATGACCCATCATCTATTTCTTAAAAAGTATTCACGATCTAATTACGGCCTTATATTTTACCATTTGTCTTAAAAACCTTAATGGAAATCTTAATCTGTATTTTATAACGATAAAATACAGAGCCTCTTAAGCATTTGAAGCAATAACATTAAAAACTGCTTTCTAATTTGGCATAAGTTCTTGATAGTGTGAATACATAACATTTTTGTTAATTTCAGTTAATTAATTTGTTATCTACTCTTAAATAATAAAGTAGCTCATGCCCAGCTGTTCCAATTCAATAAGCGCGACTTGAATATAAATTTTGCTGTGCACATTAACTGACAAAAATCTACATAAATATATTAAATGCTATCGGAAATACAATATCATAAACTCATAATGTACTCAATTCTTGGCGTTTAACATTCCAATTAACAATTTTATTAAATCCGTTAAACGAAAAGCACAATGAACTTGTGCTCTGTTTTTTTGTTTTTAGAAATTTTCCAACTGTAAGTAGATTTTTATGTTAATCTCACCTACATAAAAGACAATGAGGGGATGGCTGGCCGGCTGGCAAGTAAACCGCAATGCCAACAATTGAATGTATTAAATTACTCGATTAACAACTTTATGGAGTTCTTAAATACCGAAAATCAAATGCTCTGCCACCGGAAGAGGCAATTCAAAACGCACTTGACTCATTGGTAGTGCGTGCACGCACTCACTCCCTAACACGCTCCCCGTCACACACATACGCTGCTACCACAATTCATTTCGGTGTAAGCGCAACTGCGGGAATATAAAGTGACTCGACGCTTAGCCCCAAAGTTAAACAAAGAACCCTATGGAATGACTCCAAAAAGAAGCAAAAGATATGACACATGTGCATTTGATAGTCTTGTATTGACATTGGTGTTGTCGGCTGTTGTGGTTTTGGAAGGGGGGGATCTTGTTGAGAATGAGTGAAGGGGGATCGAAGGGGAACAAAGTGTAGAGTAGGAGCAGGAGACCAGTATGAGATATGTGGCCATTTACAGATACTAGTCATGTGCGATCCTCTTATGGGATGCACACGCACAAAATTATGAATGCTTCAATATTCCATAGCGAATGTTTGTTTGTCCGTTTGTTCAGCAGTGGATGCCATCGTAAATATGCCACAGCCATAAATTTTATTTAACTTAAATTAATAAATGGGCACAGAAACACAACAACAACAACCACCACCAACAACAACAACAACAGCGGCAACAAATAAAATCAAACACTGTTACAAACAACGAAGCACCAACAATGGATTGCGATCGACTGAGTGACTAAATAAGAAATATGGACATACATATGAGTTTATTCAAACTTATTAAGTGGTGAAGCTAAATTGTGAGGAAACTTCGGGGCACAGTGGTTGACAGTGTTTTGAAAAGCATAAAAGGACTCATGCTACACTGTGGTGTGACAAAAACTACTTTGAATAACAACGGTAATACGGTACCTTGAAAATCAGTAAGATTTCAAGAATTTTAATTAAAAAATTAATAAAACCAGTACAGAAATTTTAGTCAGGAAAACTGACTGATAAATACCCTCACCCTATGTATGATATCGTTAACCTCTCGAGTTATAGAAATTTATCGATTTTTAATGGAAATTCTGTAAACGGTTGGATATAAGGCTTTCCGTCGTATGCCTAGTCGATAAACAAAAAACTTAATTTCCCTTTACTCCCCATAAATGAGGTATGGAGAAGCTTCTTGCGTTATTGCGAATTAACACGCTTTCTATTTTAGATTCACAACCTACTTGTCTATCGACGAATGCTATCGTAGTCGCGTGTTCTAACCACTATGCCACGGCCGGTCCCAAACGATACATTTAGTAAAACTGTCGAATAGATCACAGCCAACAAATGTAAATAGTTCAATTCAATATCTCTGGGCATATGGTAATTTTTTTCTGGGGATACCGAACGAGTATTTAACGGTACCAACTGAGAATAAAGGAAAAAAACTCTAAAAATTTGCACAAACATCTCAAAAGTTGGGGTAAAAATCTCTAATGGTTGGGGTAAAGCTCTCGGTTGCTTAGGTTTCACATACAAATATTCACAAATATTCTCAACGTGTGGAAGAAAAGAGAGAACCAGGATATCGAAAACTACAGGGATAGACGTGATGCCCCAAAGTTCTACCAAAACGTTAAAAGCTAAGGTTTTGGAATAGAGATGCCCACCTGTTAGGACAGAGATGGAAATCTGGTCACGGACTCTCAGAGTGTGCTGCAAATATGGAGGGAACACTATCGATCTCTACTCATTCCCGAAGGCAGCATAAGTGGCGAAATCACAGCAATCATAGAAGGCGGAGTAGATTGTCCACCACCGAGCCAAAACGAGATCAAAACGGTGAACGCAAGGCTTAACAATAATAAAGCTGCGGGAGCCGATGGACTACAGGCAGAACTTTTTAAAGCCGTTGGCGATGAGCTGGCAACATGCATGCACTAGCTCATAAACATGATTTGGCTCAAGGTATACATGCCCGATATATCTGAGTGTTCTATGTCCTGTGCTTACGAAATGCGATCTTAGTGTGTGTACTAATTATCGCGGGATTAGCCTCTTACCCATCGCATACAAGGTCCTGTCTAGTGTGTAATGTGAAAGACTAAAGCCCATTCTGGAGAACCTGATTGGTCCTTACCAGTGTGGCTTTAGACCTGGTAAATCCACGATCGACCAGATATTCACACTACGACAAATCCTAAAGAAGACACAAGAAATGCAGATCGACCCCTACCATCTGTTCATTGACTACAAAGCTGCATTCGACTATCCGTACGACAGAAATTGTTAGATGCTCCCATGCGGGAGATCCCAGGCCCAACTCCTGGCTCCAGTCATCTAAAAAAAAAAAATTTTTTATTCATTGCCGGCCCCCTCAATGCTGTCGTCAGAAACTTCGCAGTATAAGTGTCGAGTCAATAGGCATGTCTAGTAAAAGCTTCTCAAACAGTGACGTTCGCATTCGTCGATAAACAAGTAGGTGCAATTAGTTGTGAATGTAACAATAGAAAGCGAGACGCTATCCCATACCTTATTGATGGGGTTTTAAGGGATATTAAGTTTTTTTTTTGACTAAGTGAGGGGTACCAACCCTCGAACCTATACGTCTTTGCGGGATGACAATGACTGACGCGAAGCCTTTTGCTACCAAGGCAGGCTTAATACAAGAAGAAAGTCTATTGTGCGGTATCGTAATGGAGATAATCATGCGGAAGGCTACAGTAAACAGGAATGGTACCATCTTCAACAAAAGTCGCATGCTGCTCGCGTATGCCGATGATATAGATATCGTTGGCCGTGGAATGTGGGATGTTACTGCGGCTTCTTCGAGCATTGAAAAGCCTTGGCTCTGCCATAAATAAAAATTATAATGTCAGCCTGGAAATCAAAAGACGAGTATTGATCGCAAACCGCTGCTACTATGCACTAAGCAAGCGATTTAATGACAAAGGGCTTTCTCGATGAACAAAGACCCGACTGTACCAGACACTAATCCTACCGTCTCCCGTCTCCGAAGGTGCCGGGATCGATTCCCGGCCGGGGCACTGACCAAATCAACATCTATGAAAAATTACTTTTCAAATACTTTTGAGTTCTCCAGCCAACAAAACTCATCCTGGATACTTCCACTACAAAAATCTTGACTGCTCAGGGATCAACGAAAAAAGAAAACGATTTATCAACATCGCATATAAATCAACAAGCCAGCTGACGCCATCTTTGGTGGAATTTGGCGGTTAAAACTCACAACTTACTTACTTAATTTCCCTTTTCACCCCATGAATGAGGTATGGGATAGCTTCTCGCGTTGTTGTGAATTAAAACTCACAACAACAACACCTAAAAATCCTTGACACAAACCTTGTTATCTACAAAGGATTGAAACACAGTTGTCAACAATGATCGTATGATAATCGGATTATATGCTCGATCGAGTGCCAACAACAACAACAACAAATAATCCTACCTGTCGTGCTCTACAGCGCAGAATCCAAGATAATAACACAAGCGGATCAATCTATTCTGGGAGTCTTCGAGAGAAAAATACTTTGCAAAATATTTGGACCAATCATCATTAACGGTCGTCGAATGAACCAAAAGCTGTACAACGACATCGACGTAGTCAAGCGCATTCAAATAGACCAAATGCTCTGACCAAGTCACGTTGTACGAATGAATGAAAATGCTCCAGATCGAAGAATCTCAGCTATAAACTCGAGGGGCTGCGCATGAGTTGGTGACCGAAACTTCGTTAAATGGAACAGGTGAAAGAGCGGTTATCTAAGCTTGGTCTGACGAACTGTGTAAGGAGCGCAAAAGACCGAAGTGCTTGCATTTTTGTTCTACATAAGGATGAATTTCTGTTACTGCTCCCAAATAATAAGAACAAAAAGAATAGTTCCTAAAATGAAGCAAAGGGATTGTAAATGGGCAGAATAGCCCCACCGCTTCTGGTACCTCCAATACAAAATTACCTATTAATATTTCCTCCAAACGGGCAACTTGCGGATATTTGAATTTGATCAGTTTAGTTTTTTTGTAATAGTAGACAAACCCTCCAAAGACCGAAGTCTATAGTGTATAAATCTATCTCGCGCTATAGGCCAACATATTTAACTGGATGCCTCTGTCACTCCTTGCATGTAACAGAGAGATGGGCAATGCCCAATTTTATACGACATAAAATCTTTCACTTACAATTTTGTTTTCTAATAATCGAATTTCGCCTCCCTAACCACTGTGCACTGCTAGAACTATCCCTCCCCTTCGGAACATAGCGACAAAATAAACCGACCCCAAGCAAAGAAATTAAAAGCCAGCCAAACAAATCAAATATTCAAATATTGATAAGAATTTAAAAATAAATCAATTCAATTAAAATCAATTAAAGTGAAAAGTTAAGGTAACTAAGAAACGAATGATAAATGGGACTGCGGCGGACTGGTAGACAAATAGACGTATCTCATAAATTCATTAGATACTCGCACGATATGCAACATAAACGAAGAAAGCTATTGAGTCAAGTCAATCGGCAATTGTGATATTTCTATACAGAAGGCAAGTAAAAAAAAGGTACACAGAGCGAGTGGCATGGGAAAAGTTTTAAAGGAATATGTTTAAACAATAACAATTAATAGTTGTTGGATATGACGAACAGGTATCGAGAATTTAAAAGATGAACCTAAACTTAATGAAAAACATTTAAGATTAATTATGTAATTATGAATTTTAATTAATTATTAATAAATTTCACTATGTTACTGCAGTCTTCTCAAGTTTTAAATAGCAAACAACCAAAATAGCAATGATGGCAAAACCAAATTATACATTGTAAGGCCACGCTCCTCAATTGTACGCCTTTTCCATTGCTGTTATAAATAAACTCACCACTATTCTACTCTTCAAAATCAATCAATCAAAATCTTACCTAAAAAGAGAAAAACAAAAATAAAATATTAAATTGATTTTCTAATTATAAAACATTTAATCAATATACAAAATATAAATTGCAATGAAGGTTATAAACAAATTTAAAACATGTTCGCACGTACATATTAGTACCTAATGCCTAAAATCCCATGTTTTGCATTATATTACGTGTGGCCAGGCCAGAGTCAGTAATCACAGGCGTTTGTAGAGGCGAGAAGCAAAAAAACCAACGATTAATTAAATATTTCAAATAACAAATTTGGCCTGAAACAAAGACAGTAAACAATTCATATTTTCGCACGTTATTGAATGAAGGCCAAACCAATAGCATGTCCAGCCAAAGACCAGACGGACGCAACAGACCATTCAACCAGCCATCCAGCCGGCCATTTGGCCAATGTTTATAAAGTTGTCAATAATCTGGTTGCCGTTGGTACTTTATTTTTGTTGTTGTTTGATTTTTTTTTCTACGTTTAGATGTCAAACACAAGAAATCACTTAAAATGCGTTTCTCATTCCTTTGAATATTCGGGGGTACTTCACTTTGCGTCTGTGGTTATTACAAAATAAACATGTGAATAGTTTGTGGTGGGAATTTAGATACTTTTCGCTTTCAATTTCATTTCTTTGTATACGCTAACTCACTCGTTCGCTTGCCCCTCATGGATCTTTCAAATCAAGCATAAATGTTAGTTGTTTCAATTTATTAGTCAGATCATGTTTATACATCATACACAATACAACACACAAACAAGTCTTATGCGAATACAAAAAACATATGGTTCTGGGCCTTTTTGCGAATTGACCATATCACTGCGTTATTACGTGAATAATTTTTTCACACACTTGTGTTAAATTTATGAGGATAACATTTTAGGCGTGACTGAATTTTTTTTTTGTTTGTATGCAAATTAAAATAAATATTTACTCAAAAAATTTATGAAGTAGTCTATAAAAATATGCTTAAAATCAGCTGATGATTGAATAAATAGCGAGTTGTTGAAATGTTGAGATTATATTAAAATTGAATGTGAATTATAAATAGAAATGCAAATCAAACTTTAAATACAAGTTAATTTCCCTTTACACCCCATGAATGAGGTATGGGATAGCTTCTCGCGTTGTTACGATTTAACACGCTTTCTATTTAGATTTACAACAAACGGCACCTACTTGCTTATCGACGAATGCGAACATCACTGTTTGAGAGGCTTTTACTAGACATGCCGATTGACTGATTGCAATGACAGAAAAGTGCAGATGACTGGAGCTGGGAATCGAACTACGTATCTCCCGCATGGTAGTCGCGTGTTCTAACCACTATGCCACTGCCGGTCCCCAGCAGAAGATACATTTTAGTGTTGTCGACCTACAAGAGGACTAAAAGAGATTCATGACCTGCGTATATTTTGACTCAGTCCAAGACAACTTGCCAATATACGAGTCTTCCATATATGTACGAGCTCCATTTGGAAAGATGAGATCCAAAATCAGACAGCTAACGTATACGGTAGCCTGATAGTCTATTTGTTCGGAAATTCTGCATCCACATCTCGTTACTCTAAGATATGTAGCGAAAATTACTAGCACTCTGGCTAAAATGCGGTGAAACTTGTGACAAAACCTAAGTTTTCCGGAAGATAACTCTCAGCTATTTGAATCGGTTTCTTATGGCAATTGTTCGCAACTTCGACTCAATTGGCATGCCTAGTAATGGGTGGTAAAATTGTAAGGGCCGATGTTGAATGTGAACCACATCTAAACCTCAAGTTCTTTTCTGAATTTCATTTGACATTTATCAATTTCAGACTAAATCAATTCTAACCATGGAAAGACACACAATCGAGCAAAGCGGTCAAGTTATTCAGGCTTATTATGAAAGTTGGCGTTCAAATTAAAATGCATATCGTGCACGTTGTGATTTTTTCGGTCAATTTTACGGTCAATTTTGCGTACAATCGGAAAAATCGTGCAAAAATTTGAGAAAACTGGGTCTGTAGGAGATATGAAAACGCCAGTGCCTGGGCGTACAGCTCGTACTGCAGAATATATTATTTCTGTTCGCGATAGTGTCAATCGCAACTCGCCGTCGTGCCCAACAATTGCACCTCTCACGCTCGACGTTGATGAAAATTATGCATAAAGACTAGCATTTACTAGGTGCAATTGACTTAAGAACTAAAGCCTATTAGACCATTCCTAACGTCGTCAATGGGCAAAATGGTGGCAAGAAATGGCAAAAGTGGATAATCAATTTTCGAAGAAAATCATCTTCCTTTTGGGCGAATGATAATCCAAAAGTGATTGTCGAAAAACCAATGCACCCACAAAGAGTGACTGTTTGGTGCGGTTTATGGGCTGTCGGCATCATCGTGCCGTATTTTTTACAAAATAAGGCCGGTCAGGCAGTTACTGTTAATGGTGTTCTATATCGTGAAATTATAATGAACTTTTTATGGCGCGAATTGGAAGATATGGATGTGGACGATATGTGGTTTCAACAGGTCGGTGCCATTTGCAAACACAGCGCGACAAATTCAATGTCCGTGTTATCTCACGTGTTGGCGATATCAATTGGCCGCCAAGGGCTTGTGATTTGACACCGTTGGACTTCTTTCTTTGGGATAATTTGAAAGAAAAGGTGTACGTTGATAAGCCAGCAACAATTCAAGAGCTTAAAATTTTGACTATCGGATGTAGGTGTGCCGCCGAAGTCGCGGTGCGCATTTCACCAGTATTTTGTTCTATACATAATTGAACCATACCAATATTATTGTCATAATAAGGAATGACAATAATTTCCTAAAAAATTTGTGTTTTATTCAAAATCAACATCGGCCCTTCAAAATTAACCACCCTATAAAAGCTTCTCAAACAGAGGCGTGTGGAAGTCTGGCCACGCCCCTTCTGGTATCTCCTATACAAATGTACCATTCTGCCCACTTTAGAAATCGAGTAATAATATCAACACACCCATCGAGATCGTGTTGAAATTCTGTATTTTGTAAAGCAATAACAGGATAAAGTTTTGGAGAAACAGTCCAGCCACTCCCCTTTCTGGTACCTCCCATATAAATGTAACATTTTGCCCACTTTGGAAATCGAGTAATAATATCAATACATCCAACGCGATCGTGCGCAAATTCGGTTTTAGTAAAGCTATATCAGGATAAAGTTTTGGAGAAAAATTGGAAATCTAGCTATACCGCTTCTGGTACCTCCCATTCAAATGTACTTTTCTGCCCTCTTTTGAAACCGAGTAATAAATTAATGTATTTTGTTAAGAAAATTTAATGTTTTTACTGATGGTGGTGGTATATGTTGGGACCGTGGCATAGTGGTTAGAAAATGCGACTACCATGAGGGAGATCGATGGTTCGACTCCCGGCTCCAGTCATCTACATTTTTCTTTCATTTTTCTACCATAAGGGGCGTGGCTAGACTTTCGATTTTTTTCTCCAAAACTTTATACTGTAACAGCTTAAATAAATACAGAATTTGGGCACGATGGTGTCGAGTGTATTGATAATATTACTCCGTCTCTAAAATAGGCGGAGTGATACATTTGTATGGGAGGTACCAAAAGTGGTGTGTCTAGACTTCCCGATTTTTTTCCAAAACCTTTGCCTGATTTATCTTGACTATATAAAGAATTTGGGCACGATCACGTTGGGTCTATTAATATTATTACTCGTTTTCTAAAGTGGGCGGAATAGAACATTTGTATGGCAGGTTCCATAACGGGCGTGGCTAGACTTTAATTTATTTTCTCCAAAACTTTATCTTGTTATAGCTAAAATAATACAGAATTTGGGCACGATGGTGTCGAGCGTATTGATATTATCACTCCACCTCTGAAGTGGGTGGAGTGGTACATTTGTATGGGAGGTACCAGAAGGGGTGTGTCTAGACTTCCCGATTATTTTTTCCAAAAATTTTTCCTGCTTTATCTTTACAAAATTCAGAATTTGGGCACGATCGCGTTGGGTCTATTAATAATATTACTCGTTTTCTAAAGTGGACACCAGCCGGCCAGCCAGGCAGACAGACAGACAGATGAGCTTTAATCGATTTTCGCAGACTATATCTGGACTTTCGGCATATCCGACAAAGTTGTTTTGACTAAGTCAAAAACCCAACTATTGCTTGTCCAAAATCTATTTATCTTAAAGTATATTTTGTTACTCAAAAAACTAATGATGCAGTTCGATTCCTCGTGTCCGAATTAGGGTAAAACCGTCGAGTCAAGCGTTGTCTTCGAAAAGTTTTGTAAAAACTATCACGGCGAAATTAGTAAAAAACATAGTGTTTACTAAGAATCTGACCTTTAACCCCTTGGGACACTGTAAATAGTTGTCCGATCTTACTCAAATTTTCGGCATGTATTTTTTACATCAAATGGCATAATATTCCGGTCGGGCATTTTTAAATTTCCGCAAAAAAAAAAATAAATCGTGCACGCATTTCGCTGCCGCCCTACTGTCCATATATACCTATTTGTTGTCTTGAGAACGACATCCGGCACTCTGTCAAAGTCATTGGACCAGCAGTTGGGGCGCCGTTTCAAGTGGTGTTCGAGTACCAGCAATATTTTTATTCTTATAATAACAAGGCTTTTAAGAATCAAATATTCAAATACATTTTGGCCATTAAAATGTAAAAAGCTTCAAATTTTTTCTTTGCAAAAATTAGAATATTTTATATTCGTTTCCTAGAACCAAATATTTTCGGTGATATTGAACATTTTTTAACTTCTGCTTACTTCATAAAAATTCGTTTTGTAATTACTTCCTTCAGTTCATCAATGATTGATTGCATTTACTACTTCGATCTAAATTCCATAGTGCGTGCGAGTAAATTTACTGTTCGATCTGGACGTACTTTATTTCTTGAATCACATTTTGCAGAGCTTTTTCTAGTGAAATCAAGTTACATGCTGTGGGAAAAATGCCTGCACTTGACACCACATACCCCATTCATAAATATTTCCCATGCAAACATTCCCAAATTCTTTCACGCTGTAATGAACACGTCAACATCAGCGCAATTCATGTGAGTAAAAGTCCATTAACTTATTTCTCATTCATGTGTAGTACAACTGATGTTCGTTTTAAAAAAGGTGTAAATATTTTATAACGAAATTTTCCACTTTGCCAAGAATTTATTTAATATAAAACATAAAATGTCATTGGTTGTTCCCTTTACACAACAGAGCCACCATCTTGACAATGGTAGTGTGCATCCTAATTATATGTCTGGGGCCTGAAGTTGCCAAAAGCTAGCCATCTCTTTCTCTCTCTCTCTGTCGATCTGTAGTTGCCTTACCTTAATTTCTAGTTAATAACAATTTAATACGTTGGCACATGTACATAACTAAATAATGAATGGAATACGTTGTTATGTATTTCTGTTGAAAATTAATTAAAATGCAATTTGTTAAATATGCAAATTTTCTACAAAAAAGCTGAACAAAACGACAAAGAGACTAGCAAACAAGTGTGCAATTTATGGGCAAGCTATAAAGGCAATTGAAATAACCTACAGTTTGTAAAAAAGAAACAAAGTAAGACATTTTCGTGAACACTGCTAGAATATAGTCAAGAAAGAGATTAATATAGAAAATTTATCATTGTCATATTTTAACACTAGAGACCTTAGCCAAAGACATCTTAATGCTATGTGACACATACAGAGTTGTTTGAAACTACTCACGCCCCTTGATAATTTGTCATTACGAACATAAGAATTTATGAGATTATAGCTGCATTATAGGAAATTCGTGGAACTTGCCTAGTCTAAACAATAAAAATAAACCAAATGACAGTTTGTGGTATTTGTTAAAACTTTGCCAATAAAATCTGCTGCGCATGCTTACATGTCGTCGATGTCTTTGGTTTTTGTGTAGAAAATACATTGTTGTTATCACACAAACCATACAAATCACTTATTATTGTACAATGGCAATAATGTACTTACAATGTATATATGGCTGCCTATTTACTACACTCACAGAACTTCATTGGTGCGCAAGTTAGTGGGTGTTACTGCGAGTTCAAATCCAATGCAGAGAAGTTCGAACAAATACAAAAATTTGCTAGAAGCCCACATTCACACTTAACTGACTAATAGCTACGAGATTCTTAAAAAGAATATTTCAAATACATTGTACTCGTACATGTACATGACAGTAGTATAATGATTGAAATTGAAATGAAGAAGAATCGCATTGATTTAAGTGGTTATTTAAATAAATAACAAACTATTAAACCAAAAACAAAAAAAAAAACTGGAGAGGTTAAAAATACTGTATGATGAATCACTTAGGAAATATGATGGTTTTGGTATATAACATACGCTAATATAAGCGTAAAGTAGTAGGTGTTTTAGGGTGATCGTGTTGTTTTTAATAGGAAATTTTTGAAGGCCACTGGTTAAGTGTGACATAAGAAATTGACGACATGCTTGTTTTCCTTTGATCAGCACCCGTTGGTGCAATATTAAAAAGACAGACAAAAGCATGAAACTTTAAATTCCCCCAGATATAGAAACTAAAAATGTGGAGCTATACAATTTTGTTTTTTTTAGTTGAATGCCATTTTTAATAATCTAATAATTTCTTCTAACAGTACAACATTTTCCAGCTAATTGATTTGGGACTCAATTCTGAGAACTGCACGTGAAAGTAGCCCCAAAAAGAAGAAGTTCTGCATCATTCGTTTTGTCACGTTACATGTCATAATAATTTAATATCTATTTGAAGTAAGTAAGTATCGTATAAGGGAATAACTCGAGAACCACTAGTCCTATTAAGCTGAAACAAATTTAAAAATACATATTAAGAATAACAATTCAGATAATCTGTTCATATAACGTTTCCGTGGCACAGTGGTTAGAACAGAAAATTAATAAAAATAGAAAGCGTGTTAATTCACAACAACGCGAGAAGTTATCCCATACCTCATTCATGGGGTGCAAAGGGAAATTAAGTTTTAAGTTATAACGTTTCCTTACATAAGCAACATTTTCACATTTTCATTCATCAAATTATTTTGAACTGGGTTTATTTTGCAGCGTATGGTTTACGTGGAATATTACTTATGATAATTGAACACCACCATATAGTATTTATGTTATGTCAAACAAACGAGCCTAAAACGTGACAAATTCCACTATACGATACTTACTAACTTCAAATCGATATTTAATTATTATGGCATGTAACTTGACAAAACGAATGATGCAGAACTTCTTTTTTTGGGGCTATTTTCACATGCAATTCTCAGAATTGAGTTCCAAAATCATGTGTTGTACTGTGTTAGGTTATTCACATCGTTGCAAATTGAATACAATATGATAACTTGTTTCCTTATTTTTTTATATATTTTTTATTTGAAAAAATCTGAACTTTTCAGATGATTTATGACTGAAGTTATGGAAGCTATGGAAATATTTATTTTAAAATTGTTGTTAAAAATAAATATATTTTTGTTTCCATAATGGTCATATAAAAAATATCTGTTTTTAGTTAAAAAATTCGACTCAGGCATTACAAAATTCATTGCGAAACACTTCCGTAACCAACGTCAATAACAGCTTATCAATAAGCACTGTCGTACATCTAATACAATTAAAGTCCGTTTTTTATTGTATAGAATTAAATAGTACCGATAAGACTCAATTCTGCACACCAAAAAAAAAAAAAAATAAAATACATTAAAAGCCAATCACCTATAGATTTTGACCGGTTCAGAGGATTAAAGTATCAGTTGGATTTAAAACAACATTTTGCATAATTAATTGAACAAGTCTAAATAAGCTTTGTACATTTATTGATCTGAGATATAAAGATAATAAGGAAAAGTTTAAGCATTTATTTAATATGTTTCAGATTTTTCACGTTATAAATGACACTCGTTAAACTTTTTATTTTTATATTACACATAACAACAGTTGACGCTTATCTTTCCCTCTCACGAAAGTGTGGGTGAGATTATATAATTAAAAAATTTGGAGATATAAATAATGAATACTAGCATTGTAATTATCTTTTACCGCAACGAGGAGGAGTTTGTATGAGAGGTGGACGTTACTTTAAGTCTCTCATATTTTAGTGTCTCGTCCATTTTTTGTCAATATTTTTTTACTGAAATGTCAAATACTGACCTTAAATTGTTTATATGATATGAGAATACTTTTATGAGTTTTGTAACCCCCAAAAACTTGGAGTTTGTATGGGTGGTAAAGTTAGTTATTGTACGTCCTTGCTCATCTTAGAACTTACCCTCCGCTTAGAGCTCGATAGCTCTTAAAATACGCATTCTAAATTTAAGTTAAAAATTTGAATTTTTTGCAGAAAAATTAAGATTTAAGTACGAATAGTACTTATAATTCTTAAAACAAGTTAAAAACGGAATATGTTCAAAAAACTTTGTTCGTAAGTCCTTAAAGTTTAAATACGAACTTCTTAGAATAAATATCAAGTTTTCTTTGACTTAAAGTAAGAATAAAAAATCTTACATTTACTCTGAGAAAAAATTTTTGGGAGAGAAATAACATTTACACTCTAAGTTTTAACTTCTCGATACCTTCGTAGAGCTTATAACACTTAATGTTTTGATGAGAGCACAGAAGACAAAGCAAAACGGAGCAGATGAGATAGTTTGACAACTATCGAAATAGCTAGGCGCATTTTAATTTAAAAAAAATCAAACCTCAATAGACTTAATATCATTTAAAATAAAGAATTCTACACTACAAATAAAAATGCAACAGGTTTAATATCATCTAAAATTAAGAATTCTACACTTAAAAATCAAGCCCAACTAGGCTCAACGTCATTTACAATTAAGAAGAAATCTACACCTAAAATCAAACCACAACCGGCTTAATTGTACAAATAAATCCAGGCTAGAATTTTCCATTCTTGTATCAAGCATTTTGTACTGGAATTAAGAAAATCCGTACTTATTGTTATACGGAATATTTGTTTTTTTCTTTGTCCGATCTTGCTCATCATTAAAACTTAACCTCCGCTTAGAGGGTATAAGCTTGTATGTTTAATTTAGCTCAACATTTCTTAAATAACGAATGTAATCGCGGAGACAAATAGACGGAAACTCAAAAAAATGGGGAGTTTGTATGGGATGTGGGAGTAGTTTTTGTCCGATCTTGTTCATCTTAAAAATCAACCTTTGCTTAGAGTAGAGAAGCTTGCATACACAATTTTATCGATAGCTCTTAAACTACGGCTGTAATCGTAGGGACAGACCCCAACAAGGAAGAGTTTGTATGGGAGGTTGGAGTTATTTTGACCGATCATCGCTCATCTTAGATGTTAACCTCCACTTTAAGGGTAGAAGATTACATTTCAAATTCGATATCTCAATATAACTTAAACTACGGCTGCAATCGCGGGGACGGACAGACAGACGGACATTTATAAACCAACTCAGATTTTGACGCTGATCATTTAAAAGTATATATAAAAATTGTCATACCTACCACTCCTCTTTATGACGCTACACACTTTTACATCATTGAGTCCATTTTACAAAAAAATGAACTTGGAACCTGTTGGCATTTTTAAGTATTATATGCACCGATCTTTATGAAATTTTCAAGGAATGTAGCTGTATGGTCCGTGGTGAAAATAGGGTACTTGAATCTTTGTTACATACATTGGGCAGCAAAATTCGTGATCCAACATAAAGTGGGCGTGATCAGATCAGTGGGCGTGGCTTACATCTTGAATCTTTAAACGACTGTATCTCATGTACTCTCAGAGGTATAAAGATGATATTTGGTATATTGTATGCACAGTTCGATTTACAGCCAGCTCTCTGACGGCTTTTGTAATAAACCGATTTTAATGAAAATTGCACAATGTCGTCTTGTAACCTGCTGACAGTCTTTGGCTATACTTGGCTGTGATTAGATGAGGGGGCGTAGCATCGCCTATACAACTTGAAATTTGAAATGGCTATATCTCATAAACTATCAGAGATATGAAGATGAGTTTGGTATATAGCTATATATATGGTGAATATATATGTATATATATGGTGATTAAGTGGGCGGTGCCAAGCCCCTTTTGAAAGGAAACCGTTATAGCTACCATAATAATAGTTTGATCGTCCTGCAAAATTTCACAGTATGCTACAGTTGGCCTAGATACATGAACAGGTTATTGGGAATAAAGTTAGCAAAAGAAGGCGAGGCTCCGCCCACACACGTCAATATTTGACTATACATCGTCGGTATTCTGCGTAAACTCCACTTTTTTGTGAAATGGACTTGATGCAAAAGTGTTCCAAAAGTCATAGTCTATGCTGTCTAAAAAAAAACTATATTTGTTTAAAATAGTTTTGTAGTTATTGTATCAAAACATAGGCGTTCATAAACGTTAAATTATCAATAACTCAAAAACACAAACAGTGTACTTAAGAGCTTTTTTTCGCAAAAGTGTCCCAAAAGTCATATTCTTTGTCCTGTAAAAAAATCTTGATTTTGTTTAAAGTAGTTTTGTAGTTATTGTATAAAAACACAAACCTTAAATCATCAATAACTCAGAAACACAAAAAGTGGAGTTGGTCAGTTTACGCAATATACCAACGATATACAATGTGTCCAAACTATTGTCCGTACACCTTGCAGTTAAGAACATATTTTAATTTTCTAAAGTGTAATGCTTCTTAACTTTAGAAAAAAATATTTAAATCAAATTGGCTCTATCGATAGGGAGTCAGTAATAGATCCTATAAACAAAAAAATTTAAGCAATGTTCATTACAGTTGGACAGACAAACAGCTTTTGTTGGATTGGGGCCCCAATTTGAAATTCTCGTGGCATGTAAGAGGTGGTATTATATAGGGTGTTTTTTTTAGACTTAAAGAACTGGGATAAGTGTGTTTGTCTTTTTTTAGTAAACTGTGGCATATAACCCATGTAAAGGCTTACACAGGAACAACGTTTACAAATCTTGACAATATATTTTTTCAAAATTCGATCATTTTTCAACAAAATTAAAGAGCACTTTGTCAAGTTTACAGTGCACATAATCATCAATCTGAGCAGCTAATACGTAACATGCCAAGACGGCGTAATATGCCACACAGAGCATGAAACCATCACTTTGTTGAGCCAAACATTTGTTGACCGAATTATCTTAAAAGCATTGTTATTTCCTACCTGTGGACTGTAAACAGTTGGGAATAGAACATTCGGTCGTATGCCTGACGTTTGCAGACATTAGCATAATTGCCACGAATGTAAAAAGTTCAGTTCAATATATTTAGCCATATGGTCATCTTTACGGAAAAAGCCTCTAAATGTCTCTATAACACAAAAATCTCAAAAGAAATCATTATTTCTGATTATTTCTCAAGATTCCTTAGGTTTCATGTATAAATACATAATATTAAATGTAAAATATGCGGGCTACCGTAAGGGGTCGGCCGACATAGTCCATATTCATTATTAAGTCAAATTTTAATAACATCTTGCGCAAAATATTACAAAAAATAAATACGTATGTAAAACTATGGGGTTGAAGTTGTTCATATGAATGGAATCTCCAGACTGGGTGTGGCAAAGGTTGCAGGTTTCTAAGGATTTGCTTACTATTTAAAGGTAATTAATCTGACCATATTTAAATATCCCCTAGTTGTCCGTTTAAAAATTATGGGAGGAACATTGTTAGGTCGGCTAATTTTAGGACCGCCCTCGTATGTAATATATATTTTTTTAGTATTTGCAATTACAGTCTAAATTCTTCCATACAATTTCCTATTACGTTTAATATCTAAATTTAAACCATCTCACTCATTGGCAAACCAAGGTTATGTGTTAGTTTAATATGAGATTAGCACAGCCACCGCATTAGTTATTACCTCATATGCGGATTTTAGTAAACTTCCATTTTAGCCATGAAAGCTATAAATTTCTTGGTTTCATGCATAATATATCATGTCTTATCAAAAATTATTTGAATTTTCGATAATCTATGTGAATAATGCAATGCAAATTATCGTAATTCCACTAAGATTTGCATACAGCCATTTCCTTGCTATGTCATGCCTTTTTATTTTTTTTATTTACTAAGAATAGTAGTTTAATAACTATTTTTGAAGTATGTTGTAAAAGTTTACTAATGTTAAGGAAATAAAACTAAGTTTAATTTCTATAAATCTTTCGTGTATTTATTTAACATTTAACAAGTCTAATTTGATATTGCCTTTTTTTCTGGTCGGCTGTCATCTTTAGATGTTAAATCTACCAACGCTTCCTCGTTCATACTCATTTGAATTCTGCGGTGGGCAAATTGTTGTAATTGAAAGTTTCTTTCTCCGTATAAATTCTCATTGTTAGTATACAATAAAAAAAACCACATCATCCTCATCATTGATTGTAGTCGTCTCAGTTTTGATTTGTTTAATTAAATTGTAGATGCAACAACAATTGATGGCTTTAATCGAGCGCACTTTAATTTTATACTTTGCTCTATAGCGTTTTACTTCTGAGTTGATAACCGCCATCATATCATAGGACAGACAGACTGGGTGCAAGATGAGTTGAGTAGATAGCAAGTGTTATCTGTGTATCTCGTTGATCATGTATGTATGTATGTATGTATGTAGGTAAGCTACGTGAGTAGTTAGTAGGGTGTGCAAAAGCTGTGATGTGGTGGTGTTGTTGCAAAATAATTTAATAATTAATAATTTATTTTTGTTTTAATGGCATCTACGTGTAATTACTACACAGCGTTTGAGATATTTCCGTTTACGGGAGAAGTAATGTGTGAGCGTTTAATATCTGTTTCTATTTATTATGGATGGTGAATCAAACAGAAAACACAAAACAGGTATGAAAAATTTGAATAACATCGAAAGGGTGATATAAGGTTGGAATAAATGTAATAATTCTTTTTTTTAATATTTAGAAGGGTCTTACTTGATAATCTTGTGTGCAATGTTCCGCTACTCTAATGTGTCTTTTCTTCTTTTGACTAATAAACCACTAAGGTGGCACAACGTTGCGGTTAGGAGTATCGGCAGACGAGACTATCGGTCCATATTTCTTGAAAAATAATGGTCGAACGTAAAGTCTAGTTAGACATGGAAGTCAAACAAAGCTTCTTAGTCGTTTAATTTTATCTATTTCACCAAAAATATTTGTAGGCAAGTTGAAGATCGTTGGGAGCTATATGTATTACATTAGTTTTTCTGAACTCGAATGTCTAGAACTTCATAACACAGTACAACACATGACTTTGGGACTCAATTCTGAGAACTGCACGTGAAAGTAGCCTCAAAAGGAAGAAGTTCTGCATCATTCGTTATGTCAAGTTACATGCCATAATAATTTGAAGTTAGTAAGTATCGTATAGGGGATATTGTCACGTTTTAGGCTCTTGTTATATTGTTACATGGTGGCGTATGATTATCATAAGTAATATTCCACGTAAATCATACACCACGGAGTACAACAGTTTTATTGTAAATGCTGCAAAATAAACCCAATTCAAAATCATTTGATGATTGGAAAAGTGAAACTGTTGCTTATGTGGGGAAACGTAATATGAACAGATTAAAGGAATTGTAATTCTTAATATTTTTAAATTTGTTTCAGCTTAATTGGACTTGTGTTTCTCGAGTTATGTCCAACAAAAGAGCCTAAAACGTGACGAATTACCCTGTACGATACTTACTAAGTTCAAATCGATATTAAATTATTGTGGCATGTAACTTGACAAAACGAATGATGCAGAACTTCTTCTTATTGAGGCTACTTTCACGTGTAGTTCTCAGAATTGAGTCCCAAATCAATGAGAAAAATGTTGTATATCACCAATATCCAAAACTTAGGTATTTATTTATAAAGGGTTTTCCAATAAGAGGTGTTATTGTGAATGGCCCGCTATTTCGGTAGCTGTCACTTTTGAAGCTTTTATTCTTTGACATTTGACAAGTAGAAACTACGCCATTACTAAAAATGGAACGATACACGCTTAAACAACGCATTGAAATTGTTAAAATTCACTACAAAAATGGTGAAAATCTTGCAGTCACAGTTCGCCAAACTAAAACATTTGGTCGTCGTGAAGCACCTTGTCGGACCGCAATACACAAATTGGTGGACAAATTTGAGCTGTTAGGACAAGTTAGTGATGTGAAGAATAAAACCCGTGCACGTCGCTCAAGAACAACTGAGAATATTGCTGCTGTAGCCCAAAGTGTTGGAAAAATCCCAGGTTTGTCCATTCCTCGTCGTTCTTTGGAATTGGGCATTCCACAAACGTCATTACACCATATTTGGATGGTATTGATCTGGACAACGTTTAATTTCAACAAGACGACGCTACGTGCCACACAAGCAACGAAACCTTTCATCTTTTACGGGAAAAGTTTCCGGACCGTGTTATCTCTCGAAGAGGTGATCACAATTGGGCACCGAGATCTTGTGATTTAACACCTTGTGAATTAACACCTTTGGGGCCACGTAAAAGATTCAAGACCACAAGCGTCGATTCAAGACCTCAAAGATAAAATTCGTGAGGCTATCAAGGACATAGGGCAGCCACTTTGCGATTTGGTTATGGAAAATTTCATGAAAAGGATATGGTACTGTAAGCGTGCTCGTGGTGGCCTTTTGGCTGATGTTTTTATTAACGGCAACACTTCCTCTTTATTATGAAAAAAAACATCCGATCATTTATCTCCAAAAATTTCGTTTTTTTTTTCAATACCAAAATAACACCTCTTATTGGAAAACCCTTTATATGGTTAATCCTTCAACATTTTTTTTTAATATTTTGATAAAAAACTTCCTATAAATACATCAGCCTATGTGTAACAATATTTCTCAATCTCCATCTGTCTGCCTTTCAAATTTAGCTATACATACTCCTCTCACATCACGGCTCTACCTAAATGTATGTTAGCATTCTTTTAAAGATCTGTGTATCTTCACAATGAGAATATTGATCCGTCGTTCAATGGTCATTTGTTAAAACGCCAACGACACAGAACATCTTAGCCTGAAAACAACAACAACAATAGATGCCATATTAAGTACATTTTAGTGTGATTTATTGGCACGCAAAAACATCAAAAGTCGCCTTCCGAGAATCATCCAAATATTTGATTTAATGTGGTGGTGGTGGTGGACCAACAAAACACGCAAATCCACGTAAAAATGTTAAGTATCAATTTCACTTATGAAAACACAAAACGATCTCCGGCAAAGAATACAATTTGAAAACATAAATTCCACAATCATATCACGTTGAAAGAAAAATAAATACAAAATACAAACAGTGAAACATTGAAATTATGGCAGATCTTAGAAGCTAACAGTAAGAAGATGGACGGTGTAGATCTTTGTTTGAAGGGGATGGATGACGATTTAATTTTTGTTTAAGTTTAAATTAAATTTTCCGTTAAATGACAATTGAAATTTTGTTAGCGTTTTTGATGACAGTTAACACTGTGTGAACTATAAATAAGTTAAACCATATTTCTAACTCAAAAAAACAAAGATTGGCTAAAGTAAACTTACAAAGTTTATAAGATTTGCCAGGCTTTAAATTAAGAGTTAGAGTCAATCAGTTTCAATATTTTGGCTAAGTTTAGGGAAAGATATATTCGATAGGAACATAGAGAAACAACTTGATCTAAAAGTTTTCTGAACTTAAAATCGGCACAAAATTGTAAGTATAGTGGGAAAAAATTAGAAAAAATGTTTGTTCTCCTGTACAATGAAATCGGGAGGGTTAAAAAAATGGCAAAGTATTAGGTCGGAAGTGCGAGAAACCTACACTTGCTGCTATACCTAACATAATATATACATACAAATAGAAAGATAAACCCCTCTTCTGTAAAACTATGTTCTGAAATATTGACATTTCAAATTTTTTAAAATTTTTTTAAGAAATGCAACAAAAAAAATCAAAATACATAATTTTGAAAAAATACTTGAAAATAATTTTTTTACACTTTACAGACTAACGCACTGATAATAAAATCCATCCCATCGCTACCCATCTACCAAAAGAGTTCCAGCTAGAAACAAAGTTCTCCTGGCGGCTGACTTCATCCTTCCGTGTTTCAACAACTTGCGATCAATTAACATCTAAGTCTTTGGACTCAACTACTCCGAACATTACTATCATCCAAACAGAAGTTATTAGGAAATATTTTTCCTAAGGTTGTCGACTGCTTCCCACACATTTCAAGGTGAGATACCAATCTGTTTTAAGACTAGATCCCAATAGTATCTTGGTGATTTCCCAACTATTTATTAGTTTATGAGATAACTGCACTTAAAGATTTTTATATGAATAACGACGACTTCCAGCCATTGCAAGGTGAGATCCCAACTACAAACATATGTATATTTTTCTTACTGTATAATTCACAACTATTGCATGGTGATTACAAATTAAGCTCTTTTATGCGGTTGGATACTTAGGAGATAAAGACAATCGATTTTTTGTATATGAACACAAACTGCTTCCCACATATTTGAAGATGAGGAGAAACAATCATCTAGCAACATTTTCCAAACGAATTTTTATATTGCATAAGGAAGAAAGCATCCTTTGAGATTTGTCAAAAGAATAACGGATAAGCATAACCCATCCATACCATATAACGATTTGCCTTGAACTAAACTGGCGATATTCTGTGGAAATAACGCTTTTTTAAAAACCGGTTTACTGGCATCAAAAACCGTTTATACCGGGTATTCCAAATTGGCATTTTTGAAGATACCGGCATACGGCTTCGACAGAAAAAACCGGTTAGACGGTTTTCGGTTTCGGGTTTGTAGGGTAGCCCATGGGCGCGAGAGACACACACGCATTCCCTCACACATTAAACGAAAACAAACAAATGCATTCAGTCTCGCTATAGCATTCGTCCGAGGCTCTTATTCTCAGCACGACAATAAAGAATAACATTTTTTCAGTAAAAATTATTTCTTATATGTTAATATACGTTGTTACGCGAACGGCAGTAATATTTATTAAGTATTTCCTGGATTTTTATATTACAATTTTTTTCATCAACAAAGCAGCCGGTGCCGACGGTTTGCCGGCAGAGCTCTTCTAGTCCGTTGGCGAGAAGCTGATAACGAGTATGCACCAGCTCCTGCGCACGGTTTGGCTTAAAGAGTGCATGCCCGACGATTAGAATGTAAGCGTATTATGTCCTGTGCTGAAAAAAGGTGATCCAATTGAGTTCTTTAACTACCGCGGGATCAGCCTTTTACCCATCGCATATTAAGTCCTGTAAAGTGTGCTATGTTAAAGACTGAAGCCAATGTTATCCAACCTGATCGGGACTTATCAGTGTGGCTTTAGACCTGGAAAATCAACAACTGACCAGATTTTCACACTTCGGCAAATCCTGGAAAAGACCCAAGAGAAACTGATTGACACGTACCATCTATTCGATACGGCAGAAATTACTCGAAGCCATGGCTGAGTTTGTTATTCCAGCGAAGCTGATACGCCTTTGCGGAATGACGCTGACTGACACGAAGTCTTCAGTGAAGATTGGCAAGGACCTTACGAAGCCATTCTGTACCAGACGAGGCCTAAAACATGGCGACGGCCTATCGTGTGATCTCTTCAACATAGTGATGGATATGATAATGAGAAAAGCTGCAGTAAACACAAGTGGCACTATATTCAACAAAAGCTACTCGCGTACGCTCATGACGTCGACATCATCGGTCGAAAACTGCGGGATGTGACTGCAGCCTTCTCAGGTATACAGAAGGAATCAGCGAAAATGGGCCTAACGGTGAACGAGGACAAAACGAATTTATTAGTTTCAACGGACAAAGAATCTACTCGTTTGGGAAACTGCGTGAACGTTGACAACTATAATTTCGAGGTGGTAGATAATTTTGTCTACCTAGGCTCCGCCATCAACAAAACAAATAATGTCAGCCTAGAAATCCGGAGAAAAATCCTGCTTGCAAATAAATGCTACTACGACCTACGCGAGCGATTCAATCACAGAGCCCTCTCTCGACGAACAAAACTCCAGCTAAACCAGATACTGGTTCTACCTGTCTTAATGTATGACTCAGAATCCTGGGTTATGACACAAGCGGATGAATCGGTTCTGGCGGTATTCGAGAGAAAAATACTCCGTAAAATATATGGGCCGTTAACGAAGAGTATCGGCGTCGTATGAATCATGAGCTGTACGAGCTGTACACTGACATTGACGTGGTCAGACGTATTAAGGTGCAACGGTTGCGTTGGCGAGGTCATGTTGTACGCATGGACAAAAATGCTCCAGCTCGAAAAGTCTTTGACAATGATCTCTATGGACGGCGCAGAAGAGGGCGACCAAAACTCCGTTGGAAAGACCAGGTTACTGAGAACCTTGCAGAACTTGGTGTGACTAACTGTAGAAGAAGCGCAGAAGATCGCGGCGCTTATAATATTTTTCTACGTGCGGTATATAATCCACTGGGATTGCAAAGAAGTACCAGCTAAGTAAGTAAGTAAGTAATTTTTTCATAGTTATGAAAAAACAATAAAACAATTTCCTTCACTACTGTGAGAGAGGGAAGAGAACAACTCACCAAAACAAACTCATATTGTGGTTGTATTGGTCAATCATTTTTTCCTCCTAACTTTTTTCCCAAACATACCTACTTCCCATCTTCACCCCATGAGGAGGCTCCTAAACAGAATTTTTTTTATATAATATCCACCCACCGCTCTTACTGCCCCAGAGTCGCCCTTGGAGGAATCAAATGTATGACCAGTCCCCAATATTTTTTCAAGCTCAACAGATTCTCAGATCATATCTACCTTTTATCTTTCACCTTAGGGTGGTCCCCATATCTCCCATACAAAATGCACTTAAAACCAGCAAGAAAGTTTCAGTCGGGCAACCTGATTTACATATACCCTCACCCTCAGTAAAACAAAAAATTTTCTATAATATTGATATTATTACTCGATTTCTAAAGTTGGCGGAGTGTTACATTTGTATGGAAGGTACTAGAAGGGGCGTGTCTAGACTTCCAGATTTTTTCTTCAAAACTTTATCCTGTTAACGACTTAAAAAGTCATGAATCGAATTTGGTTTAAAGAAACTTAGGATCTAAAGTGACTCCGTCTATGTATTACACTTTTGGGTCGTATCAAATGATATATACCCTCTTCCCTAAGGGTGATGGTATAAAAATTCTGTATGGGAGCCCCCTTAGGGGGTTGAAGATGGGGAGTAGGTATGTTTGGGAAAAAAAATTACTGAGGGTCCTTAATACATGTGAACCCTCTATAGGCGATTCCGGGGCAGTTGTGGGATTTGTTGTAGATTTTTCTCCAATACGAAAAGTTTAAAAACCGGGGGCTCGATTTTGATTTTTGACCCATGGTATTTTTGAATTCATCGTAGATTACGATTTTGATTACCGCTTGTTGTATTTTTTTACTCCATACATTTTGACCCACTCTAAGTATATCTATATATATACAAGGCTTGGGTGACTGACTGATCACTCCCCAGCCCAAAAGACTAAAGCTAGAACCGTGAAATTAAGAATGTAGTTTTCTTTTATGACGTAGACGCGCACTAAGATGGGATTTTTGGAAATTCGTACTGCAAGGGGGTAAAATGGGCTGTTCGAATGTATCTTTTGAATTCCGAACTTTTAGGGATAAAAAGGGATTAAAGCGGTACAATCACTCAGACCAATGGGATAAAGCAACGATCGCACAAATGTGTGTCTGTTCGTCTTATGAAGTTAGCATGTTATCTGTATTGATTACATTCTTAACGCGAGCCGGGAAAGCTAGTATAAATGGTCAGCGTCGAATTCTGAGTCGATTTTAAGATGTTCTTCAATCTGTCCGTCCGTCCGTCCCCGTGATTACTGCCGTAGTTTAAGAGAGTATGCGGGTATGCAAACTTCTATCCTGTAAGTGGAGGTTAAGTTCTACACCCACCTTCCATATAAACTGTCCCTTTTTGGGGAGTCTGTCCCAGGGAGTACAGCAGTAATTTAAGAGCTAAATTTCGTATGCAAGCTTCTTCACTTTAAGTGAAGGTTAAGTTTTACGGGGAGCAAGAACGGTCAAACTCTACTTCCACCTCTCACACAAACTGCTACCCCTTTATGTGGACCTGTCTCTACAATTACAGCTATAGTTTAAGAGATATCGAGCAGAAATTTGATGTGAAAGCTTCTATCCTCTAAGGGAAGGTTAGCTTTTAATAGCAGCAAAATCGGACGAAACTACTCCCTCCTCCCATACAAACACCCCCTTTTTGAGGGTGTCCGTCTGTAATAAAGTGAATATTACAGCCGTAGTATAAAAGCTATCGAGCTTAAATTTGGTATGCAAGTTTCTATCCCTCAAGCGGAGGTTAACTGCTAATATGAGAAAGATCGGACAAAACTACTCCCTTCTCCCATACAAACACCCCATTTTTGAAGAATGTCCGCCAATCTGTCCCCGCAATTACAGCCGAAGTTTCAGTAAAAAATTATCGACAAAAAATCAATGCGAGGGGCTAAAAGTAACGTTTACCTCCCATATAAACTCAGAATAACGTTAGTTTTCGAAACGACATAATAAATAGACTTTGAACTTTACTACACAATTCAAACTACCAATTTCATTGTCTATCACTGCGTAAAATATAAAAATAATAGAATTACACTCCACACTATGTCAATTAGTTTGACACTATTTTATAACGCTTATTATCTTGACGTTTTTCAGGTGTTATTTACTTCCTTCTATCCCGTGTGTACATTAATACCATGATGGCTCTATATAAATAGTAACAACTTTTGTTCCATTTCTATAAATTGCAATAATTTCCCATAACAAAACTGCAAATAACAATAATATTTGCCAACTATAGTCTCACATAAGAAACAGTTGTTAAAGCACTCGCAGCAGTGAAAACGTAATATTCCAACACCACCGCCATCGCCATCATGTACATGGATCTGCTTATCTTGGTACAAATTCAATGCGTCTCGTGTATTTTACTGTTTTTTTTTTGCTGTTGTATGTGTCAAGCGTGTTTCGTCTTCTATATACATACATATATCTGTTGTCTGATATAACATTTCAGCGCTAATTAATTGTTTGTTTATAGATTAGAAGAACCTCATAATACGATAATATTTATTTGTTTGTATTGTGGTAATCGATCCACTTGTATATACGTTTTGTAAAATATCTGTAGTACGTACAATTTTTAAGATACATATATCGTAACTGGCAGTCTAGTTAAAATGTTGTCAGTTGGAGCAGCAGCAGCAGCAGCTAAAAATACCTGAAAGCAATTGTTGCGTATTTACAGCAATTCGGATGTGGATGATATTGTTATTCTATAGCATTTTAAATTGTTGTTATATTGATAATGTAGCAAATATTTATGGTATTTGCATTCGGATGTTGTTTGTCCACTGAAAAATATTTGTATTAATATATACTGTGAGACATCTTAATTATTTGTGTAATAGATACTTCCAATGATAGTCATTATGGATATTCTAAGCTAACAATTATGTAATTATATAACATTGTTGTGTCTTTTTCTAAAATTAATAAAATACCTAATAGGAAGTGTCTTTACGACGTCCTCAAGGTTAGGGTCATGAACATACTTAATTGTGGATGACTCGTAGGTGACAGGCCATACAAATAAGTATCCGCGCAATAATGCACGACCTGATGAGCGACAATGTCGGCTAAATTGTCGTTGTTACCTATATAAGTGAGGTTGATGCAACATTAGTTGCTCAGCTTGTACTTTTACTTATCTCATTGCGTCTTGAGGACAGAGTTGACGACAAAGTCTTGTATGACGGTATTTCCTACTGGGTAGTTCGTAGATATCATACATACACCTTTGGTGTATAAATATGTATTTATAAAGAAAACTACAAATCATTTCTTCACATACATTGTACATAACAACCAAACATCTTTAAATCTTAAGAAACTACAATCATTATGAATCTCCGGCTGTCATTTCGTGTAGGCTTTTTTTTTTGTTTGTTTTTGAATCCCCCAACCCAACAGAAACCGTTAAAAACTGCCAAAAATAGTATGACATATTTATGTCCCTCTGCGTGTGCGTAGCTTCCAGTATTTGCAAATAACTTTAGAAAATCACATAAATAATTTTTACTAGCCCAAACAATACAGCATTCAACCGCCACAACAACGACAACAACATGTTATTCCATACGGCCCGTTGGAGGGAGAGCGTGTTGTTACACATCGAGCTATCCGCCAAATGTTAACCCAAAGTCGACTGCCAAATATGGCAGATCTCCTCTCGAGTTGTTTGTTGTCAGTCGTGGACGTCAAATTAAACCAAAAACAACAGCAACAACGACAAAAAAAAACTTGCGACAACAGCAACACAAAATCTCACTGACAACTGAAGCAAACATAATATATACCTATATAACTTTCTGCAACTGTCAATAACACAATATTATTGCTGTTGTTGTTTTCATCTTTTGTTGAAAAAGGAAATACTTGTTTCGATTCAATTCGAAAAAAGCGACAACGACTACTACTAATTCACAACCACACAGCGACACCACCACCACCACTACCACCACCGTTCGTTCATTCGGAGGCTCTTTGTGACGCTTGTGATTGGATAGTGCGCAACTGACTCAGTTGCCTCTATTGTCATTGCTGTGTGTGACTGATTGTTGTCGCAACCTTTAAGTGCTCAAGTGTTGTCCAACATTTTTGTACGTTTTGATTCGATTTCATCTCCGCTATTTTGGCTATCAATTGTCAATGGTTTATTGTATTGAAATATTGATATTGATATTGATAGATATGTTATATGTTAACCCTCGCTCCCACCCTCCCTCCACCCAGTCGTCGGTTAATGTGAGGCGCGATGAGGCATCGACAAATGAATGGGCAGCAGTGGCAGCGGCATCGGCATCAGCATCAGAAACAAGAGTCAAATCACGGTCATGGGAGGGAGTCAATGGTAGTAGGTTCATATGTTCGCTCTCTCAAATGTATTTATCGTGTGTGTGAATTCAATTAATTTGCACTTACTATATATGGACCGATTTAACTCAAGAAATTGTGTTAATTTCATATCGAAAATCATCCCACATATTTGGTATTAATTTATGGTTAATCATATAGTATCGATACTTTTGTTTTTAACATACCAAAATGTGTATACAGGGTGTTACGACATATCTCAGTAATATTATGGAAAGATTTCGTAAACTTTGTAGAACATTTTTAGAATCTCATAACATTCTTTTACTACTTTAGTCAGTATCAGGGAAGAAACACTTTTAAAATCAGAGTTGGACGTAGTGATCAAAAGCAAAACCGAAAACCGTCGTTTTAAACAAATACATTTTTGAGTAATAAAAAAAACTTAACTTCCCTTTACACCCCATGGATAAGGTATAAGGGTGTTGTGTATTAACACGTTTTATATTTTTAGATTCACAATAAACGGAACCTACTTGCTTGTCAACGAATGCGAACATCACTGTTTGAGAAGCTTTTACTAGACATGCGGATAGACTCGATGCTATACTGCGAAGTTTCTAGCGAGAACATCGGGGATCGGCAATGAAAGAAAAATGTAGATGACTGGAGACAGGAATCGAACCATGGATCCCACACATGGTAGTCGCGACTGCTAACCATCATGCCACGGCCGGTCCCAATACCAGACTAATACCGGTTTTTGAAAAATGTCTTTATACCATTACCCTTAGGGATGATGGTACATATCATTTGATACAAGGAAAGCTGTCACACATTAAAGGAGTTAGTGTTAGACCACAAGTATTTTAAGACGAGCCAGCCTAATAACCATGTAATAACATACAAACCCTCAGGAAACCAAAACCTTTGTCCCACCCCTTCTGTTAGCTCTCAAGTGACCGAATTGTTCCTGAAATTTTTACATTTCTATGCTGTAAGTTCACTCAATTCAGTCATATTTTGAGTATTAAGCTCTAAAATGAATATGGACTATATCGGCTGACCCCTTCTAGTATCCCCGATACAGAATGACCTATTTCAGGAAAATGGTTATATCTTTCATAACTTCCAAACGGACAACTGGAGGATATAACTCATAGCAAACAAATACTTAGCAAACCAAAACATTTGCAACACCCCTTGTGGTACCTCTCGTACAAATGATTAATCATATTTGTCCCCATAGCTTTCGAACTGCACGATATATAAATTTTATCAGTTTAACTATCTGGTAACCGATGTCAAGCCCGCAGAGAACCGAAACATTTGCCACACCAATTCTGGAAGCTCTCATATAATTTACCGATGATGATGTAAATATATCTTTTTTGTAATTACACTGAAGTCAGAAAAATTGTCCACAATAATAAAAGTTTATCGAACGTTGATTTTTGAATTAAAAACGGACACGTTGTGCCCCTACTGCCATCCCTTATACCCCGTTGAAAATACTTTACTTTTAAAATGTTGTATATACAGGTGAGACCTATGAAATCGGAAGGTCTAGCCCACCTAAGTATTAGAAATTATGATATCCTTTGAGATTTTTGTGCGAATTAATTGTAGACTTTTACTGAAATGTTAGAATATTGTTGTGCATTTTTTAACTCCCAAAAAGGAGGAGTTTTATGTAGGAGGAGGGGATAATTTTTGTCCGATTTTGCTCATCTTATAATTAACCTCTTGTTAGTGGATAGAAATTTGTATACCAAATTTCAGTTCGATAGCTCTTAATAAGGGTGTGATGCAGGGACAGACAGACGACCCCAAAAATTTGAAGTTTTATATGGGAGGAGGGAATAGTTTTGGTCCGATATTGCTCATTTCAGAACATACACAGAAAAAAATTACGACAAATGAATTGTCATATTAAATACCATTTCGTCAATACAATTAAATATTTAATTAAAAAGGCACCAACAACCGAAATTGTAAAAACAATAACTAGTTTTGTCACATTTAAAATTTGTTTAATTTTGTTGGATTTGAACAGTAGTAGAAAATTTGTAAATATGAAAATTTACAACCACTCTCAAATGGAAAAATTTTTATAAATCAAAATTGAATGCTAACAATTTTATTTAATTACTTAACAACAATTGTGTTTTTTTTCTGTGTAGAGAATAAAAGCTTGAATTTAAAATTTCAGCTTTATAGCTCTTAACATACCGGGAGTAGTTTTCGTCCGATCTTCCTTATCTAAGAACTCAACCTCCGCTTAGAGGATATAAACTTGCGTATCAAATTTCAGCTTGATATTCCTTAAACTACGGCTGTAATCGTGGGGACAGGTTAACGATCACCCCCAAAATGCGGGAGTTTGTATAAGAGGTAGAAGTAGTTTTTGTCCGATCTTGCTCGTCTTTGAACTCCACCTCTGAATTGAGATTGGAAGCTTGCATACTCGATACTCGTTAGCTCTTAAACTACTGCTGTAACTGCAGTGAAAGACAGGTGGATACAACCAAAAATAGGGAATTTGTGTGGGATGTGGATGTAGTTTTCGCCCGATTTTGCTCATGTTAAAACTAACCCTCTACTTTTGGAATAGAAGCTTGCGTACCATATTTCAACGTGATATTTCTAAAACTACTGCTGTAAACGCGGAAAAAGATATACGGTAGGTTTTGCTTATCTTACGACTTCTCCTCTAAATTGAGGGTATGCTTCCACCCTAATGCTCGATATCTTCCATACTACGGCTATAATCAGACCCCCAAAGAGGCGCAGTTTGTATGAGACGTGGGAGAAGTTTTTGACCGATCTTGAACATAACCTGCGCTTAGAGAATGGAAGCTTTCATAACAAATTTCAGCTCGATATCTCCTAAACTATTACTGGATAAGGCTCAGAAATCGACGCTGACCCACCACGCCCTATCATAGGCATTATAAATGGAAGAAGAATATACCCTTCATTCCGTCCGTTCGCGTGGTGAAGGTTATGAAAATAAATGGTTGGGGCCCTAGGTAACACAAAAAAACCGTAGGTCTGAAGTTGGCTTTTATTACCCCCAAGGGCCCCAACACCCCCGCAGAATCTTAAAAAATGCACCAATGAATTCGTAGAGTACCCACACATAGGGCGTCATTATAGAACCCAAAGTCCTCCTTTTTTGACCACACAAGGGCCCCATATAGTGATACAGACATTTCTTTGGTACTGATCAATTTAGAAGGCTTACCTTTAACCGATACAATTTACTAGAACACTGATACATTTTTCGACTACAACAGTGTAAACAGTCTTATAGAAAGATCCCTGAACTACAAGGAATACACACTTGCCGCACTCCTGGACATGGAGGAAGCTTTCAACAATGTCAATCTGTAATTGACTCAATGTAACAACTGGAGATGAATCCGACGGTCATCTCACTAGTTGATGAACTGTTAAATTTTAGGAGTGTCAAATATTTGTAAGGTGGTGATTCATGATACTCAATAAGGAAGAGTACTCCCTTCACTACTATGTAATCTCAACACCAATACTTTTCACAAGATGACAAGACTGGTGGCGATCATGATAACTGGGACACTTAGAACTATTCCAACTAAGGAGTATCAACTATTTGTAAAGTAGTTGGAATAGTTCTAAGTGTCCCTGTTATCATGATGATTGCCACCAGTCCTGTCCATCATCTTCAGAAAAGTATTGATGTTGAGATTCCATAGTAGTAGAGTAGCCATCATACAAATTTTTAATAGTTGGAATAGTTCTAAGTATCCCTGTTATCATGATTGCCACTGTTTACGATCCTAAAGGAGTTACCCCCAAAAATTGAGGTGAAGAAGATAGCAGCGGACACCGCTATGAGTTTAGACGCCTCGAGAGCACGGCACAGGTACTATGGTCAATTAAAAATTCTTAATCAACGTAAGATGTCATACGGATTACACAGTACCAGAACCAAAATCTGGGTTTCATGAGTAACATCCCGGACTGATCCTATTGTGATAATAATGATAATGCCCTACACCGAAGCTAGGAGAAAGACGGGGGATGTGGAATCTTTTCAGAGAAGTTGAATATGCAACTGTCGATAAGGATACCGAGTCACTGTAGCAACATTCAGACCGAAATAGTGGACATTAGAATAGCAGTGGAGAAAATTCAGGTCGTAGCACAGTGAACACGCGACTACCATGCGGAAGATCCGTGGTTCGAGTACCGGCTGCAGTCATCTACATTTTTCTTTCATTGCTGGCCCCTCGATGTTGTCGACAGCATCTTCGAGGTATAGTGTCAAGTCAATTGGAATGTCTAGTAAAAGTTTCTCAAACAGTGACCTTCGCATTCGTCGTTAAACAAGTAGGTGCTGTTAGTCGTGATTACGAAAATAGAAAGCGTTTTAATTCACGACAACGCGAGAAGCTATCCCATACCCCATTCAAGGGTTGTAAAGGGAAATTACGTTTTTTTTTTTGAAGCCGGTCGCCTCTGGAGGTGGTAGTTATGGTAACGAAAGAGCCGATGCATTGGCAAAAGCCGCCACCATCGTGAATTCAGGCGAAGTTTTCCGCCACATTGGTGTTTCTCTCACAAGGGGGAAACAGTTAATTGCGAGGAAACTGAACCACATTCCTAAGGAGAGATGGGTGAGAAAAACCACTTGCACAGCGAACAGAAAGATTTGGCCTACCATGGATGTACAGAGAACTGTCTAGAGTTCATCTTAGAAAAATCATAAGTGTAATAACCGGTCACTGGCCCGTTGGAAGATGCGCTAAGAGGTTGTAACAACGATTTTTGTAGAAGCTGCAACGATGAGGAAAAAGAGGAGACCACGTAGAAGCTTCTATGTCACTAACCTGATTTTGCTCAACTGAGATATGAGAAGTTAGGTCATCGGACAGTTAGGTGAAAATACCTCTAGATCATTAGGCGATCAGCAGAATATCGATGCCTTTTCAGAGCAACAAAATGTTTCGAGAGCAACTTTGACCGAATAGAGTAGGAATAAGTGGTGCGAGAATTTATACTGGCATCACAGCGGAACCTACACTTGGAACCAAGTGAGCTGCCGATTAAACCTAATTTTTATCAACAATCTTGGTTTCAACATGTCTGGGGAGTATCGCCCCCATGGACCCGAGAGAATCACCAGTGGATTTCTTTCTGGCTCTGGCTATTCACGAGCTCCGACCAAGGAGTCTAAAGATGGTACCACGGGCGGTCAGGAGCTAAGGTAGCATAGCAACTATCTTCCTGACCGAATAGGTATGTAACAGCTTGTTCTGTGCCTCGTGGTGGCTGTGGTTTAACCAAAAGTCACGCTGGTAAACTAAGAGTTTGATGCTCGAGAGAAATGAAGCTGAGTATCTCTTGATACCATATGAGTCTCGCATATCTCAATGTGCATCTTACGGATTTTTAGTTGAGTGTTGGGCGGTGCACTCTCAGCGTCCTTGGCGAATAGATAGCGCCAAATTTCTTACAAGGGTGTAACAGCGATTGCAGAAACACTGTTACGTTGTTACGAACTAATTTCAATATAAAGCAAAAGATTATAATTGCATCGGTCTCTTTGAGCTCTTCCTATCAAGTTGGGTAATAACCATTTAGTTTATGTTTTGTTATTGTCCAACGCGTGCTAGCCTTGTGCTACAAAAAATGGTGATGCTAGTCGGTGATGCTAGAAGGTAGTTTGTTTCGGTCTGCCGGATGCTTTTGCTCCTAGCAGAAGGAGACGAAGTTAAAAAGGCAGATTACTTCGGTTATCTAATGGTGGAAGTGGGGCCGGTCGGATGGGAACTTAATAACAGTGGGTGCCAGATCGGACGGAGTGCAAGCATTGAGTTTGTTGTTGTCAGTCATTTTGGTACCCCCACATAAGAGTTATTGAACAATTTGAATATTTTGTGGAGTATTGAAATTAGATCCGGGCCTTAACAGGGGCATAGTAGTATGTTCTAGTGGGGTGGAGCCCACCATCTGGATAGGTCAACACGACGATACTAGATGTAAAACACAAAAGACTCATGTCACACCTCATTGGGTGCTTTCCATTGCCGTCTTTGCAATGCAAACTAGTATTCACTAAAAATTAAATTATCCTCAAGGATATTAATATAAATAATGGAGTGTCATCGTAGACTATAACAAAAATTTATACTAAGCATTTATTACGTAAACTTAGCTTTTTTATTATGTATGGAAATATCAAAAATTATGATTATTATCACTTTTTCTGTGTATTGTATAGAAGAAAATTTCCTTTTTTGGTTATGTGACCGGAGGAAGTTAAAAATTAGTATGGGCGTAAAGTGAAACCAATGCAAGACACTTCCGCTAACGAAAATCAATGACAGTGAGTGAGTAAGCTCTATTATGCACCTAATACCACTATTGTTCTAATAAAAATGTATAGAATTAAATTACGCTGATAAGAATAAATATTCAAGAAAAAAAAACACAAACATCACCTCATATATTGGCCGGTTGAGAGGATTAACGTCTTTGCTGGTGGGGATTAAACAATAGTTTGCGTAATTTATTGAACAAGTTGAAAAGAATGTTGTACTTTTATTGATTTAAGATATGGTGACCAAATATTTGTGGTATACACTTGTGATTTAGCACTTTTATAATACTGTATGGATATTTGCAAATCGAATGTATTTCAATATTATTTATTTTAGCAAATAAGCTGTTATATTTGGTACAATTTCCACAGAACGAAAGTGGTATTTCCTCAACTTGAAATTTTTTTAATAATAAGGAAAAAAAATCATATGATATATACCATTATCACTAAGGGTGAAGGTATAAAAATAAGAATATATTTTTAGAAATAAGAAATATTTTTTTAACACTTGCAAATTATTTAAAACAAGTATTAAGTTTTAGAGCAAAAAAATCCATTTCTCATGTTTGAATACTAACGGTCAAATTCAAACTATAATTGGTGCAGGACATTTTCGGCTGATATCTACTTCGCACGTACATGTTTGACATAATTGTAGATATATATACAGCTGATGATGTACCATTGGAGTTCGTCATGGAGTTCGAAACGCGTCATCCTAGTGCGTGACACACTGAATTTGACCAAAAATATCAAACAATAAAAAACACTTTTCTGATCGTAAGCCGAATTTGATGTATCATTTGATACACTTAACGTAAATTTAAAAAAAATTATTTTCTTATCACGTAAACTTGAGAATATTTTTAAATATAATAAATTTTTCTTTATAAATTTTTAAGAAAAATTTATTTGAAAACTACAGTAAATTGTTTCATGTTAAATTCCTACAGTATAAAATTTTTAATTTGTTAGGTATTATAGTTTTTGGAAAATGTGGAGACTTCTTCACATTCCGTTTACTATGTATTAGAAAGTGTGAAATTCCCCTCCTAACCTGTTGGTGCATACCATATTATATGTATTACGCTTTTTTTTGTTTCGTTTTAATAATTATCATCTTTTTTACACGGGTAAATAAACCACATACCTGTCTCTGAGATATGTATATGTAATCCAATTTACACTCATTAATTATATCACAGATATCATTTACATCACTCCATATTTAATTAGCGCTTTTCACAGAGCTTCAATACGAGATATACATCATTCGTAATTTCGCTGAGAAACCACATTAAAGCACACGCTAGACCACAAAACGCCAAAAACCGCAAAAGCGCAACAAATCTAATTCAATGTAGGCGCAACGTTCTCCTCAAGATCATGGGAAACCGTCAGTGGGCCACGGGTGACTCTATGCCATGTGCCGTCAAAAATTAGTACTTGTACTTGTCACAATCTTTCGTTGGCGACATATTTATAATGATCTTGCGATATCAATAAATTGAGCGATATCACAGAATATTATATCTTTGGCAACCCTTAAACTTTACTGATTGAATTAAGCATAAATAAATTCATTAAAGTATGGTTTACACGCTATCTACCCATATCTACTCGTATCCCCTCAACAGCATGAGCGAGATAGCCTTATTAGAAAACATGTAAGTGTAAGCAAAGACAAACACTACAAAATTATATCAAAGTAAAATTGAATTATAGGAAGGTGGATAGAAAATCAAAATGTACTGATTTGACAGTAAATAGGGGATATGGGTGGATAGCGTGTAAATCAGCCTAAAAGGAACTAAAACGTAAATTTAATATAATAATTTAAAATTTGACCATAGGAACGTTTGTAGATGAAATGTGTTACCGACCGTGACATGATGATAAGAAGACGCGAGTATGATGTTGGTGATGTAGGTCCAAGTCCTGTCACAATTATCGGCATTTCGGCGGTCTCCTCGATATTGTTGGCCACAGCATTTGCCTAGCAAAAACTTCCCAAAAACCTATGGTTCGGTATCGTCTTATCTGTGTCAAATGCAAGAAGCTCTCCCATATCTCATTCTTCCCTCTAGAATTGGCAATAGTTTGTAGGTGGTGACATCACTGCTTACTAGCTGACCACCTGTACTTAGATTGCAAACCCTGAACAATGCATTTCATTATTTCGTTTTTTTTTCTCGAAATGTACTCAAAAAGGGTCAATCGCCAACACATGATTGACCGCGAACTAGTGAAATAGTTCCCCACGAAAAGGCACCCATATTAGAAGTAGTCATATGAGTACCCAAATAAAACTAAATTTCCCTTTACACCCCATGAATGAGGCATGGGTTAGCTTCTCGCGTTTATGTGAATTAACACACTTATGTTTTTCACAACAAAACGACACCTATTTCAGCAGGACCGGCGATGAAGGAAAATGTAGATGACTAAAGACAGGAATGGAACCATGAATCTCTTGCGAGTTTTAACCATCATACCACTGCCGGACGTACCCAGAAGTAAAGAAAGTTAAATAGTGTTCAAACTTTATGTCTTTTCCGTTCGCATATAATTTTGTACTCGGTGGTTCGGCGTTCGCTTACCATCGGGTCATTCAAATACCCCTGTAGGGAGTGGTAGGGTAGGTAGTTCCAGCATGGCCAATCGAAACCTTCAGAACTGCAGGGTTTGTATGCACGAACAAATTTCTTTTGTATCTTTCTCGATTTATAAAAAAAATTATATCATTGTATTTTTAGATTTACTGACTGGAACTCCCGGTTTAAAAACGATTCCGAATGTCAGTTTTAATAAACCTCACTATACTTGACGAATGTTGTACAACTTGGAGTATATCTTTGCCACACAGCAGGACAATCGCCGATCAAAGAAGGATATTTTAAATGTTTTTGAATTGTTTCAGAATTATTTGTATAGTACTAGGTGGACCAAAAGTCCGTTTATAATTGAATCGGTTGCTGCAAGGACAACCAATGGGAATTAAGCATAATGACATCATTCAGCCGAGCACACCGTGAGTTCCGCGCCTGCAAGTGTCTGGCAAAAGTTAAGAATTTTGGGACCGACCGTGGCATAGTGGTTAGAACACGCGACTACCATGCGGGGGATCCCAGGTTCGACTCTTGGCTCGAGTCATCTAAATTTTTCTTTCATTGCTTACCACTCGACTTCGCGGTATAAGTGTCGAGTCAATCGGCATGACAAAAAGCTTCTCAAACAGTGACGTTCGCATTCGTTGATAAACAAGTAGGTGCCGTTAGTTGTGAATGTAAAAATAGAAAGCGTGTCAATTTACAATAACGCGAGAAGCTATCCCAGATCTCATTCATGGGATGTAAAGGGAAATTAAGTAACATTTTGGGTTTTCATTGCAACATTTATAAGTCAGTTACCTGCGAAAAGCTTTGAGGTGAATTCAAAATGACTATGGACACAGTTATGGAAATTGTGAACCATTTGCCTTCTCTTTCATCTTTGCAACATCGCTTATATCAAGATTATAATGAAGACTATCCAGATTTGACAACAATGCACCACAGTTGCAGCTACATGAAAATTAGTGACTCTTGGTAACAAGCCAAAATTAAAAAAATCTCAAAGTTTGGACACACCTGCGAGTACCTCTCAGGGGTGGGCTCCGAAACTATGTCACACTATAACACCCTATTGGATTGATCAATTTTGACGAAATTTTGGAAAACCACGATTTTTATACCCCCCATACGAAGTTTGCAGTGGGTCTTGAACAGAAGTTAATGAACCAATTTTGTTAAAAGTTTGCAAAACATAAAAGTGGTGGGTGGGCTCTGAAACTATATCACACTATAGCACCCTTTTCGATTCAATAATTTTGACCAAATTTTGCAAAACCAGGATTTTTGTACCCCTCATACAAAGTTCCCAGTGGGAAGTTAATGAACCAAAACTAATGAACCAATTTTGTCAAAAGTTTGCAGAACATAATATATGAACTTTTGATTTTCTTACACCAAATTTTACCGAAATCAGACCAGCATATTTAGTACCTTCCATACAAGTGGTTGGATGGGCCTTGAAAATTTATCGCATTACAGCACCCTATTGGTTTGATAAATTTTGACCATATTTTGCAAATCCTAATTTTCTGGCTATTTTGTACTATATTGTACATAATTTGAGCAGAATCGGACCCCTCATACAAAGTGCCCAGTGGGTCTTGAAATTTCATCGGCCCATTACACCCAAGGTAATGAACCAATTTTATCCAAAGTGTGCAGAACATACTATTTATGTTTTTGGTATTCTTAATACGTGAAAAAGTGTAACGCGTTAAAGGAGTCTTGTTAGACCCCAAGTATCTTAAGACCAAATTCGTTTCATGATTTTTTAAGACGATTGAGACATGTCCGTCTGTTCGGCTGACTGTCTGTGTGGCTGGTGGGCAGTATAACTTGAGTATATCTTAATTGATCATTATGAAAATGTATCAGTACCCCTTATAGTACCTCCCACACAAAATGAACTATTTTCGTAAAAATAATAAATCTCCATAAACTTTCGAACGGACAGCTGGAGGATTTTTAAATTTGGCATGCTTAGTTATCTTATCATAGCATACAAACTCTCAAAAAAACCCAATCCTTTGCTGCGCTCTTTCTGGTAGCTCCCAAACAAATGACCAAAATGACCCTCATAGTTTTATTAATGTATATAGATTTTTTTAAGTACATTAAATACAGTCATGTTTTGCATACGATGTGCCTTTCAGACAATTTGACATAGGAATAAATATGGACTTTATCGACAGAACCCTTGTGGTACCTCCCATACAAAATTACTTATAAAGGGTCTTCCAATGAGAGGTGTTATTGTGAATGGCCAGCTATTTCGGTAGCTGTCACTTTTGAAGCTTTTATTCTTTGACATTTGGCAAGTAGAAACTACGCCATTACTAAAAATGGAACGATACACGCTTCAACAACGCATTGAAATTATTAAAATTCACTACAAAAATGGTGAAAATCTTGCAGTCACAGTTCGCAAAACTAAAACATTTTTTGGTCGTCGTGAAGCACTTTTCGGACCGCAATACAGAAATTGATGGAAAAATTCGAGCTGTTGGGACATGTTAGTGATGTGAAGAATAAAACCCGTTCACGTCGCTCAAGAACATTGCTGCTGTAGCCCAAAGTGTTGAAGAAAACCCAGGTTTGTCCATTCCTCGTCGTTCTTTGGAATTGGGCATTCCACTAACGTCATTACACCGTATTTTGCATAAAGACTTGGGTCTTAAGGCTTATCAAGTTCGGTTAACACAAGAACTGAAGCCGGCCGATTATCAACAGCGTCGTGTTTTTGCTGATTGGGTCCTTGAAATGCATGAAAATGATCCGAAATTCCATTGAAAAATCATCTTGACTAATGAGGACCATTTCCACCTCGGTGGCTACGTCAACAAGCTAAATTGTCGCATCTGGGGCTCGGATAACCCAAAAGTTTTTATCGAGAAGCCCCTCCATCCTCAACGTGTGACTGTTGAGTGGGATTGATGGTCCGGCGTGGTCGTTGGACCTTACTTTTTCGAAAATGAGATTGGATCAACAGTTACGGTGAATGGATAGCGCTATTGAGGGATGATTAATGATTTTTTATGGTCGGAGTTGGATGGTATTAATTTGGACAACATTTACTTTTAACAAGACGGCGCTACGTGCCACACAAGCAACGAAACCATTGATCTTTTACGGGAAAAGTTTCCGGACCGTGTTATCTCTCGAAGAGGTGATCACAATTGGCCACCGAGATCTTGTAACTTAACACCTTGCGACTTTTTCCATTGGGGCCACGTGAAAGATAAGGTCTACGCCAACAGCCCCAGCGTCGATTCAATACCTCAAAGATGAAATTCGTGAGGCTATCGAGGACATAGGGCAGCCAATTTGCGATATGGTTATGGAAAATTTCATGAAAAGGATATGGTCCGGTAAGCGAGCTCGTGGTGCCCATTTGGCTGATGTTGTTTTTCATTATTAACGGCATACCTTCCTCTTTATTATGAAATAAACATACGATCATTTATCTCAAAAAATGGCATTTTTCTTTGAATAACAAAATAACACCTCTTATTGGAAAACCTTTTATTTAATAAAATTTTTTTAAAAAAAATGAGAATTGTGGCAAAAACTAGTAATAAATTTTTTTGGACAAAATAAAAAATTGAAGGTTTTTTTAAATTTCATCAAAATTTTTTAATTTTTGAAAATTTTTAGAAAAAAATTATTTTTTGCGAGCGTTTGAAAACACCGTGCAACAGTGATTTTCACACTTGATGAAGACCATATATATGTGACACTAGAGACCTTATGTAGTAAAACTGCGTTCTCAGTTTATCGCCAGAACGTCAGGATTTTTTTTAAAAGGACTTCAAAGTTTCGACTGCTGCACCACTTTCAAAAAATTAAATCAAATATTTTCCCCAGCCATATGATAACGATAAGGGTATCAAATTAAAAGTAAGAATCTCAGCAATGCAAACAAATAACTGATTTTAATGGATCTGGACCAAAATGGTCTTTTAAAGTTTTAAAGCTTAATATCATTTAAATAATTTTTTCTGAAAAAAATATATGTTGAAGAAGTTATATGTACATTTTAATAATCTATCTTAACTATTTTAGTGAAAAAGAAAAACTTATTAATCCTGTTTTAAAAATTTGTATGTATATAAAAAAACTGAATAAAAATTAATTAAAATGTAAACGTTGACTTTGCCGCTTATGCTGATTGTCTGTGTCACGTCATATTGTCCATTGGTCTTCATCAAGTGTGAAAAAAAATTGAGAATTGTACCAGGGTGAAATAGTTCTAGTTAACATATTCAACACAAATTTTATTTTATCCGAGTTCTGAACAGACTGAAGAATACCAAAAAGTGAAATTTCAAACTCATTTTAAAAAAAAATTTGTTTTTGGGAATTATTTCAATGACTTTTGCGCCTTCTGGTGCAGTCTAGGAGTCATATGAAACCATTTCCTTAAAATTCATCTTAGTTGTGGTGTTATCCATCGATCAGTATAGTAACATTCATCACATTTTGAGAAAAATTTTTTTGATTTTTTTCTATGGAACAAAGCACTGTGCGATAGTCTCTGAATGGAAATGTTTTGATACGTGAATTTGCCTTGGTTCCTGAAATACGAGAATTTCTTAAAAAAAGGAATACAAAAGTTGCAGGAGAGTATCGAAACTTAATTAAATTGATTTAATGTGAAAATTGCAACACAGTGTTAAATTTTGACTTTGACTTAAATTCCTGCAATTCGTTTACATTTTATGTTGTTTTTTGTCTTAATAAACAACTTTTCAGCTTAAAAATATTTCATTAAAAAAAATTGGTGTTCTACTATATGTGTCCATGGGCATAGTAATTGGTCAATTCATTCCATATTTTCACTGGCTATGTACCACTAATGGCTGTCATATGAGAAATAATCTCTTTACCGTAATTAAGGGCAAAGTTCTTAAGCTAGAAATCGATCATATGCGCTAGCATTTAAACTGTCACATCTGAGCTGGTACATGTTGCTACATATACGTTCATTACATGTTGATCTTTGGCAAAGAGGCTAATAAAAGTGAAATAAAGGCGTTCAAAACTTACCACGTTATTCTGGTGTCTATGCTGTTGTGTGTGTGTGTTGTATGTGTTGTAGCTATATATTGTGTGAGTTCAAGCGTTTATTTTGAAATATTGCCAAAATCTTTAAAGCGCATTAGAACAGGTGGTGGTGGTGGGCTTGTTTGCTTTTGTGACAAAAACCAGAAAGACGCCAAACTTCTTTCAAACAAAAATAATAAAAACTAAACCACACAAAGGCAGACAGACTGTGTGCTCTCGAAAACACGCAGAAAACCAGAATAGTTAATATGCAAATTGTAACAAATTTGCATTTAATTTTTATGCGCTTATTCTATTTTGTTGTTTTTCTCTTTTTTGTCTCCTTTGAAGGCTACATTACATGTATTAACCGTTTTCAATACGGGCGTTTGAACTGTTTAGTTTTCGTTGTAAACAATTCACAAGCAATTAGGTTGACATTTACCAGTGACGTTTGTTGGTACTTCTTTTTTTTTTGTGGGTTGCAGTCAGTGGCAACTCTATTTTTCCTGCACTTTACAACACTTTGGTATGTAAACGCGAATATTCATTTATTCTATCATTTATTATCGATATAGAGAGATTACGAAAATCTTAACAATTATAATATTTGCACGCAAAATAAAATATCGATCACCATTCACTGATCACTTGGTGAACAAAACACAAAAAAATATATATATATAAAACTAACACACCAACTTGCAACGCTTTAGATTGCATTAATGCAGTCGTTTCACTTTGCAAAATTTAATAGATTTTATTTTGCATATGGTTAGATTTATCCATTTTTGATGTATATGTATGTATGTGTGTGCGTGGTATTTAATGTGCATTTATTTTTTAATTACTTCTCTTGCTTAGATTAATCGATTTGTTTGTTAGATATTCATTCAATGTTTTTATTCCATATGTTATTTTGTTTTTTCTTGTATTCGTTTAAATTTTTTTCTTGAAACCGCCAAACGCGCTTGCGCACTCTCGTTTAACCGCTACACTAGACAAAACGTTTAAACCAAAAGACCGCTCGTGAGTAACTGAACTTACAAAGTTGTGTCGGCTGTTATCTGCTGCTCGCTTGGCCGACGCACGGTAGCCATCGGAAATGAAACTGAACAACAAACAAAACAGTGTTCTGCGCCCATCGTCATTTGCGCGTTCTCAACGTCGTTATTTGTTCTCTCCGCTGTGATGGCGCTCTCGTTGAACGCTGCTCGGTGTTTCGTTGCCACTTTGTGCCGCCACAAAGTGTTGGTTGGAAGTTACGCATCGCTTTCCCACATACTAGTGTCTCTGGCTTTAGATTTTAAGAATCAATTTGAAGTTGTTTGTATCGATTTCAGAGATGGCATTTTAAATAAATGTAACGGAAATAGCAGCATATTTATGACCCTCACTCATAGAGATTTGCTTGTGTAATTTGATATAATCTAAAGTATTATTGATTATGGATTAGCTGTACAATCAGAACGGAGTTCAGTGATCCAATTCTTAAGGATTGGGTTTGATGGTACCGAGTATATGGATTACCAAGCTTTCCCGAGTTTTGGTGATGACTTTGTTACGCATAAAATTTGCGTTCCTCCATTTTTGTCAAAAATAATGATGTCTGCTTTTAATGAGTGTAAAATAAAAACATAATGTCACAACTTTGTTAAAATTTGTCACTAGGTTACTAGGCTACAACTTGGAGCTGAAATTTTTGCTACTTGTAAGGTGTCAGGTGTTTCGTGAAATTTTCTGAATTTGCTATCGGGTACTTTCCTTTAATTCTCAAGTGATACTGGGTTGCTGTTGAAAACCTTATTTTTTGGTAAGTGCTTAAATGTCAACTTTTATGGATATCAATTTTTATCTCAAAAATTTCACGAACTGCTCTGCGATGGCATGATGCCCCATGATGCAACCACGATGGCAGATTAAAACTATTGAAATTCACTGTGTGTGCAAAGCAATCCATACAGTAACATTAGAAGAATTCAGAGGGCTTTGATGATTCAATTGCGGATAAGTGTTACTTCAATACCTGGAATTATGCCTCTTCATACGCCTATTTAGGTAGAATGTGCCCCCCCATGTTGTCGACAGCAACTTCACAGTAAAAACTTAGTTAAAGTTTCTCAAACTGCTGTCGTTCGCATTCGCCTATAAACAGTAGGTACTGTTGAGCAATCACTTAATATAACATACCGCGGTGAATTGACTTCCATTTATAAGAGCTGAATATATCGCGAATGAAACGTCGAAAGTAAAAATATAATGGTCCACTATTGGCTTTGTCACCGGTATTACTGATCAATTGTTTCCCAGGCAAGACTAACTGCTATAGACATTTAACATGTGCATGTCATTGAGAATTCGCTAGTTCCCTTAGAACTATTGGCTGGCACATTTTATATTTTAGTCTACACTTTACAACTTACTACTTAAATTTCATTTTAGTAATAATGGGAGCCGTAAAAGATGTTTTACTGAATGAAAACATTAGTTTCGTTCTAATGTAACTTCTTAACCTGATTGAACCAACAAAGTTTTATTGTGTCAATGTAATATCTCTATGACTTCTGATCGGTAATACAAATTTAATCTGAATATTCATTATTGAAGTGCCGAGTTCCACTTGTTTATCTAGTTTTACCTCAATAATGAGATAAATAACAAAACACTTTTTTCTCTAGTGCCGACTACTAAAGGCCATTTTAGCAAACCTAATTGGACCTTATCAGTATGGCGTTAGACCTGATAAATCCCAGACTTATCAGGTATTCCAGCCACGACAAATCCTGAAAAGGAATCCAAATCCAATAAATGTAGATCGACAACTACCATCTGTTAATAGATTACAAAGCTGAAGTCGACAGTCCAATACAATAGAAACTGTAAGATGCTATGACAGAGTTTGTATACCTGCCAAGCTGATGCGACTTTGCGGAAGGAGACTGGCCATGCAATCTCTCTGAAAATGGAAATGATCGTGCCAAAGGCTGCAGTAAACACGAATGGTACCATCTTTAATAAAAGTCACATGCAGCTCGCAAATGTCGATGATACCCATATATATATCATTGGCCGAAAACTTCGGCATGTTACTGCGGCTTCTTCAGACATTCAGAAGATGTCGACAGAAGTGGTTCTAGTGATAAATGAGAACAAAGCCAAGTTATTTGTTTCAACAAACAAAGAGACTACCCACAGACCGGATGCGATGACACGGACACTTTGTAGAGTCCAGGTTGATCTTTAACCAACGCTCTTACACATACTACATTTTCGGTATCTTCTGCCGTCGTGGGGCGATTCTGTAAAGGAGGTATAACTAGAAGTTAAATATTTCTTGCTTGGGAAGACCCCAAGGTAGCTTGGGGTTTTGGTAAGACTTAGAAACACGCTTATAAATACAAAGTAGTTTCCCGAATAGTTGTGTACCCACTAGCACTGTGCTGGTCTCATTTTACTCATTGTGCAACAAAATCCTTTTGGTCAATGTAGCCTTTCATCCTCAACGCATCAAATGAGACTAAGTAGCTCCGAAGCTTTAAGAAATTTTTATATAATACTGCAGGACAGTAGGTGCGCTAGAACGCCTTAGATACAGACATGCTGGGTTAAAAGTTGTCTTTTTAATATAATTATTTACAGTTAGGTGAGTTATACTTCTACTTCACTGATATAAGCAGAACTAGTCAAAAAGGCGTACCGACATTTCGCGCAATGTCATTTCGCCGAAAAAACGAAAATGACATATTGCCCAAAACATATACAATGTTAGTTGTTGTTGCCCAAGAAATTGGGGTTTTGGGCTGTATGACATGTATTTGGGCAATATGACATTTCCTAAGCCGGTAGCGACGCATGACACATACCCCAAAAATATTAAACAAAATGTCACAATGCCCAAAATTATCAACACATTAAGGTAGAGAGTGGTGGGGGCGTTCCCCCTACCGCATTCGCCTTTTAATAATGCCAGAGTGAGAGAGTTGGGAGTCTGACTTCGACGTATGTGTCGGGGGGCGTGCCCCCACTCTGTCATCACAGTAGTGAGGTTAGGTTAGTTAGGTTTTTGGTCGATATGACATGTTTTGGGCGATATGTCATTTTCGTTTTTCGGCGAAATGACATTGGGCGAAATGTCGGTCTAAAATTGTCAATTCAACAGCAGTGCAGTGATAGCAATGTTGAACTGTGATGACAGAGCTAACATACTAATGAGAAACTATGTTTCAAGGTTTTGTGGAGTAAACCAGGAAGTTTTGAAGAGATATGTGCTACAAAGCAGAGCATCAATCAGATCTTGCAGCGGATCGTTTTAGAACCCTCCAGATCTGAAAACAAGTTATATTTAATTAGATCTGATTAGAATAGAACTAATGCAATTGCATCTAATCAGAGCTGTTATCCGAAATTTGACTATGATGAATTTGCAATGAAGTTATGTTAAATTCGATATAATAACGAAAGACGGTTTGTTTATTTAACACTTTTTTATACCCTCATCCATAGAAATAAGGGTGTATGTCCATCATTTGATACTCGATGTTGACGACAGCAACTTCGCAGTATAGTGTCGAGTCAATCGGCATATAAAAGCATCTTAAGCATCTGACTACGACATTCGTCTATAAACAAGTAGGTGCCATTTGTTTTAAATCAAGAAATTAAAGGCATGTTAATTCACAATAACACGAGAAGCTATCCTATACCTCATTCATGGCGTGTAAATGGATATTAATGTGTTTTTTTTTAAGATACACTGATTCCAATGAAAATTTACCGGTTTTAATATTTTCCAAAATTTAGTTATGGTATTGTATATTAGCACTCTTTTAGATACCTCCCATACAAAATTAACTATTTGTTCCCTCCTTAACTTCAAAACAAAAACTACGGGATATTTATAAATGTTCAGATGAATCACATTGTAATAGTAGGAAAAACCTTAGACTCTTAAAACATTTATCTGGTACCTCTTACTAATACAGTCGATTTTCCAAACTTCATTCGTTTATTAAACGTTGACGTACGGTTAAAAAGGACGTTGTGCCGTGCCAACTGGTAACTTCCATACAAATTAGTCTATTTCCTGAAAATTAAATTTTACCCAATAATTTCAAACAGGTCCTTTTCATTTGTTTGCAAAATTATTAACACTTTCTACACTGTAGCCATTTCTGCAGTTTTAATACATGTATTTTAACATCTTCCCATATCACAAGAAGTTTTCTCTCTGACATAATAATAATACATAAGTAATTTCACTAAAAAATCGGTATTTATCATCGGTTATTTATCAGCCAGATCGCATGAATGAAATTTCTGTACTGATATAAATTAAAAATGACATCAAAGAAATCATATAATTGCAATATTTGTAAAGTTAATGAATACTTATGAAATTTCATATCCCACTGCTAAACGTTTTTCTTTGAGGTAAATCTAAACCAATGTAGATATATGTAGCTATAACAACAGTAACGATATCTCTTAGTTCTATCCATTAGTTTTAGTCTTTCTATAATTAAGTTTTTCCATCATCAGTTTCACCTAAACAATTTCTTGAGCATTGTTACTGCAGCAGTAAAACGTACTGAGCATTGTACCTTAACTTGTACTCTATTCACCATCACTGATCAGATTTGGATCTTATGCTGGTGCTCTGTTTCAGTTTATTTGACATTGTTCGTTCGTTCGTTTGGTGATTGTCTGTCTGTATTTGTACTGTTTGGGATTGATTGTAGTTTGCGGTTTGGCGAGGAACTTGTTTCGATTAGGTGGTGTGTAGGTGGAATACTTCCATACTTTGTGGTGCTAGATAATTCTTAGATTTGTGTGTGTGTCAATTCCAAGCGTTCCCAAAGTTTATCTGTGGGTTTTTGTTTACATCTTGTGGAGTTTATGAATGAATTTTTACCCACAGCCAGTTAATGGATATTACATTAGGAATAATCGCGTTCAATTACGGACAAAGAAACCAAACACTTTAGTTAGTGATAGTTACAATTTCTATGGAAATTTAACAGGTTTAATTCCTTATCAGTAACTATGTTGCATTAGTTTGGTATGGTATGCGAATGATTTTTGTGGCAAATTTCGACATGAGCAAGTGTGATTCATAGATTGTTTTTTTTTTGTGACTTATATAGGTACATGCTATTAGTTTTTGTATTTACTAAGAATAATTACTTTTTTCCTTTACGCTAGGCTGAAAGTAGACAACTGTTAGTGTTACAGACAAATCACTAATATTTTTATGTCCTGAAGCTTAAGGATAAGGAAATATATTATTTGATACGGGAAAAAGTGTAACGCATTATGTTTCTTAAGAGGAAATGCGTTTCAAGTCATTTTAGGACGATTGAGCCATGGCCGTCTGTCTAGCTGGATGGCTAAAGGGCACGATCACTCGTGTAAAACCTCACTGATCCTTATGATAATGTACCAGTATTAATATTTTCCAAAATAAAGTAATGAAGCAAGTACCTTCTTGTACCTCCTTCACCTTCCCATGATGTCACCTGGAATAGCCATTTTTACCGCTCGTTGGAAGTAGTGAGCTGAAATGTGTTGCGCGCTCTCCCACTAGAAAGATAAATCAACTTAAAATTGTCCTAGGTGATTTTAATGCAAAAATAGGTAGGGAGAAAATTTAGTCCCCATAAAGAAACAACCGTTAACGGAATGATGCTAGCAGATTTCGCGTCGGCAAAAAACAACACCACACTTCGCTTTACATAAGGCTACATGGCTGTCACCAGGAACCGAGGAACCAAATTGATCATGTTGTAATAGACGGAAGGCACTTATCCAGTGTATTAGACGCACAATCCCAACCTCGATCCGCAGAAGTCTAAATGTAGCTAGAAACGTACGCTCTGACATAGCCCGGAAGTTGGACGCCGAAAAGCTGCATACACAATAGACAGCAACGTCATACTCTACCCGACTGAACTAACTGCATGAAGAAAGCACTTATTGTCCTGATAATGTAACCGCACAATGGCAAAGGATTGCTCACCCCATGGAGAACGCTGCTGAATCCGTTCTTGGGTACCAAAAGCCCCCATCAAAGGAAGATGCGGCATATATGTATAGCAAAACTGCAGTCAGTAACAACACGTTCTTCGCAATGCGCATAAGTGGTATCTGGAGAAAAGGAGAAACGTCTATTCTGCAGAGAAATGAAAAAACGAGAGTGTGAAAGTATCGAGATGTACAGGACTCAGTAGGAAGCACGTTAATTTTACCAATGAGTGAAACATCAAACTGAGGGCTTTGGTACAGGCACATCCTCCTGTAAAGATAAAGAAGGCTTATTGTTAACGGATTCACATAGTGTGCTGAGAATATTGAAAGACCATTTTCCCCCAACGACGGTATAGAGTTTATACCGCCTAGCCAGAAAGAGGGCGAAATAGCTATAACCCGGCTGAAGAATAATAAGGCAGCAGGAGCTGATGGGTTGCCGCGCTGAGCTTTTTAAGTACAGGGGCGACACTTGTTTGTACAATTTGGCAAGAAGAATTTATGTCTGATGAATGGAACCTCAGCGTACAATGTCCTGTGCCCAAGAAAGGAGACAAGACTGTATGTGCCAACTACAGAAGAATAAATCTGCTTTCCATCGCTTATAAAATCCTATCGAGCGTATTGTGTGAGACATTAAAATCTAAAATCGGCGAGTGCGGCTGTAGACCTGGTAAATCCACCATCGACTAGATATTACGCCAAATCCTAGAAAAGACCCATGAAATGCAGATCAACACCTATTACCTATTTGTCGATTACAATGCCGCTTTTGACAGTCCCCATACTTTTAAAGGTATTTCAAGCCATGTCTGAGTTTGGTATCCCTGCAATACTAATACGACTTTGCAGGTTGACCTTAACTGACGCATGATCCTCGGTTAAAACAGGAAAGAACCTCTCCGAGCCATCCAGTAACAAACGAGGTTTCAGACAGGAAGACCGACTATAGTACAATCTTTTTTAACATCCTGTTGGAAAAGGTCATACGAGACGGGAAGGTTACCAGAACTGGCACACTATAGTACTCGCTTATGCTGACGATATTGACATCATGGGTTGGACATTGCGGGCGGTAACTGCAACTTTTGTAAAAAATCGAAAAAGAATCTGCTAAAATGTGTCTGGCAGTAAACGCAGATGAAACTAAGTTGATGGTATCAACGCACAAGACATCCAGAAGATTCGGACAGACAGTGAACGTTAAAACCTACTACTTTGAAGTAGTCAGTGGGTTTATTTACCTCTATACCGCTATGAACAAAACAAACAACATCAGTTTTAAAATATGAAGAAAAACTATTCTCGCTACAACAAGATGCTACTTTGGACTAAGTAAGCAGTTTAAAAATATTGAAAAAATTTAAATTTTGTATTTTGAAAAATCACGAAAAATGTAAAACGAAAAGGATACAAGTCTTATAAACTTAATTTCCCTTTACATCCCATAAATGAGTTATGGGATAGCTTCTCTCGTTGTTGTGAATTAACACGCTTTCTATTTTTAGATTCACAACTAACGGCACCTACTTGTTTATCGACGAATGCGAACGTCACTGTTTGAGAAGCTCTTACTAAACATGCCGATTGACTCTACACTTACACTGCGAAGTTGCTGTCAATAACATTCGAGGGGAGCCGACAATGAAATAACATATTTCTTTTCTTTTTAAGAAGATTGGAGCCAGGAGTTGAACCTGTGATCTCCCTCATGGTAGCCGCGTGTTCTAACCACTACGCCACGGCCGGTCACAAGTCTTATTACTCTCAGGTAAAATCACATAACCTCTCACGCGTTGTGCTTTTATTCTGAATTATGTGAAGGTATCTTATTTTGCGGAGGATATTATCATGGTTCATTTGTATGGGCGTGGCTAGACATCTAGTTTTTTCTCCAAAACTGTATCCTATTATAGCATTACTAAACACAGAATTTGGTCACGAGCGCGTTAGGTGTATTAATATTATTAACCGATTTTCAAAGTGGGCGCAATGGTACTTTTGTATGGGAAGTACCAGAAGGGGCGTGGCTAGACTTCCAGTTTTTTCTTCAAAACGTATCCTGTTATAGCAGTACTTAGTACAGAATTTGGGTACAACCTCGTTGGGTGTATTGTTATTTTAACTCAATTTCTGAAGATGTAAATCGATTTTTTTTATCAATTCAGTTTCCTCAGTAAATTTTGAATAAAATCAAAAGCTGTAGACCGATTTCAATTAAGCTCATTTGATTCAAAATATATTGAACTTCATGATTTTACACCAAAACTGTATTTTTTGTCTTATTTTTATTTTTTATAATGTTTTAAAGAACAACAATTTTCTTTTTTTTATGAAATTGTCGACATTTTTCAAAACTTCAACGATGTCTCTGTAACTACTAGGAATATTTTAAACCAATGTAAGCACGGTTTAAAGATAATATTATTATTAGCGAATTTTGGATTCTTTTAAATAGAATATGGTGAACGTTTTTAAATTATTTAAATATATGTTAGAGCGGAAAATTTTTTTTGCAGACATTTAAAAATGACCGACCGGAATATTGTGGCAATTGATGTAAAAAATAAAAAAAAAACTTAATTTCCCTCTGCACCCCATGAATGAGGTATGGGATAGCTTCTCGCGTAAAAAATACATGACGGAAATTTGAGTAAGATCAGACAACTATTTCCTGTGCCACAAAGAGATCAAAGGTCAAGTTCTTAGAAAATCCTTAGTAAATCTAAATCTTTTTTAAATCTTATGTCTTTTTTTACAATTTTCGATTAACAAATTTTATTTACTCTTGCAAATATGTAATAGTCATACATTGACGTGTATGGGCGGCGCATCGGCTCTTTTAGCCAACTTGGTTCCAAATAGTCTGGTAATAGCACTATTACCGGTGCTTCGAAGAGGTCAAAGGTCAGGTTCTTAGAAGTTCAGGAGATACAGCCTTTTAAAGTTTCAAGTTTTAGACCACGCCCACTGATCCGATCCCAACCGCTTTTTGTTGAATTGCGAACTTTTCTGCCAAATGCATCTACACCAATTTTAAAGGCGATTGGAGAAACAGTCCTCCAGATATTGCGGTTTCAAAAATATCGTTCAATATTCGGGGCCTCTCCCACTTGATATATTAAAACATCTCAGCTACATTCTGTGAAAATTTCAAAAAGATCAGTCAAGCCGTTTTCGAGTATATACGGATCAAAAAAAATTCACACAAACAATGACAATCTCATTTTCATATATTTAGATGTGACCTTTGACCTTTTTGGAACATGGCTTAAAGATGTCGGATTTTTCTCAAATTTTGCCCATAGCTGTTTTATCACAATTGACACAATATTCCACTCGGGCATTACTGAAAATCCATAGTTGTATTTTAGCTGCCACCTTAATATATGTAGTTAAAATGCCTTCATTTTTGACATAACGGTACATCGCGAAAAAAAAACTGATAGAAAAACCACGTGCAGATTCAGCATTCCAAATAACTTTAAAAACCACATTCAGTTCTTAATCAACAAATACCTTGTTTCCCTGTGTAATAGTTTACTTTTAATTTTTTGTAGACATAAGTCAAAGTTAAGAAAGCCGTGATGTTGACTCTGCCCATTAAAAATTATGATTTTTTAAGATTTTTTTCGAATTAAAAAAGACTCATTTCCTATTTCTCATTTGGAACTGTATGATACCCCTTAGGTAACCCCATTTTTTAACATTTATGGCGTATTTATTCAAAATGTTTACACTTTTTCTGCGATTTTTTCTACATACCTCTAACTCTCTGGTCTTATGAACGAAAGTCCTATCCACAATCAGGCAGCTATATATAACATAAGTACAGGGTGGAGCGCGGTAATTTGCTTTTTTGCACTGCAGGCTGTGGCGGCACTGTTGGTCGAAGAAAGTAGAAACTGTGCGTGTATTGCAGTGCAGAGTGCTTTTTGTTAACCATTCGCTGTTCCCCCAAGCGGAAGTGTTCCTGGACGGCAATCAATTGTAAATTGGATAACTTCATTGAGAACAGCTGGGAATGTGTCATGTGTACGAAGGGGACCTGCGAGAGGGATTACAACACCACAAAACATCGAGAGAGTTAGAGAAGCAGTACAGCAATCTCCGAAACGCATTGCTCGGATGCAAACACTTGCTCTTGGCATTTCCAGACGTTCTATCCAGCGGATTCTTCACAATTGTCAGCACGGGTCTTTTTGACACGGCGGACCTCTTGTGAAAACTTCTTCTTGCAACTATACCCCGTGACGCAATTGTGTTCTTTTTTTTGATGAGGCACATTTTCACCTCAGTGGGTGTGTAAGCAAACAAAATATACGGTACTGGAGTGAAACAAACCCCAGAGACAAGGGCGTAGCCAGGATCTAATGTAGGGGGGGGCAGTCGGATTTACACTTCATGTTAATAGTATGTTTACAAAAAAAAAAAAAAAAATAATTACATATCGAAAAGCAATACTCATTGTTTTGGCAATATTTTATTAAACAAAGGTAGACTACAATTTTTTTTAAAAAAATTTAGGTTATCGAATTCATGTAGTACCAAAAAAATAACTTTTCTTCATTTTAGTTGTTTTTTTTTGACATATGTTAATTAAAGCCGCAATTCTTGAGCGATTTTTCTGTAATTGATTGATTGTGCACAGAATGAAAGTGTTTTTTATTCTAAATTCCTTATCGTTATTTTTTTAAAAATGTGTCAAAGTCGATAAAAAAATAATTAATTATTGTAAGCATATGTTACAAATTGAATTAAGTGAAAATATAAGCAATAAATATGTACTCCAGCTCACAATTATTATCCGTTTAAAACAAATCTGGAACAATCCTGGAAAATTTTTAAGAAAGTCTTCTGAAAAAAAATAAGTCAAACTGGTGAGTCACCATGAAATTTTTTTGCATATATACCAAAAATTTTGTTTTAGACTGCAAATAAAATAATATTTTGTGTTTACAAGTAGGCAGAGTAGTCTGCTTTTCATTTAAAAAGACCAATACCATAATATGTTACATCATCTGTCAAATTAAAGAAATTTGTTAAATCCAAAAAATATTTGAAATTGAAGTAAAAAATTTATTTTTTCATCGAATTTGAAAATTTTTTTCAAAAATAACGGTAGGGAATTTAGAATAAAAAAAAACGTACATTCTGTGCACAATTTTATTTCCAATAATACAAAAAAAAAGATTTTGAAAATCGGTCAAGAATTGTGGCCTTAAATTTCATATGTCGAAAAAACCCTTTATTTCCCACTGTGGACGGGAAAACAGCTTAAAACAGCTTGAATTGAAATCCTAGCTGATCTTTTATTGAAAATATCGATATTTTTCATTTCTGCAGACTGAGCCAAAAAACTTTTTACTTTTTAATCGACGACAATAAAAAAAATGGACAAATGAGATAAAATCTGTTTATTTATTATGAAAGTACACAAACAGGTATTTACTTATTATTTGTGAATTGTCTTTAATTTTTTCACATTGCTACAACATGGAGGCTTAACGTGCAGTAAAATTTTACATTTAAGGTAAAAAACATAGTTTGATATATAAAAAAAAAAATTTAGCATGCACAGAAGCATGGCATAGCCTCCAACTAGGAGAAATACAGTAATAAATTGATCAAACTTCTATATCTTTTAAAATATTAAAAATCCTTTACAAAGTTAACGAAACCTCTGATGATAAAGTGAGTATGCAGTTTTCCTATACATGGTCACTACTATCACTTGTACATAGTTTCGACCATGGGCAATTGGTAATTGGTGCCTCATGGTGTCATATACTTGGTATTGGGTAAAGGATTTCAATTACGAATATTAAGCTTTACTGGTTTTCTGAATCAAACCTGGTTTTATTTTTTATTGAAGGTTGAAATTCGTTTATGTTTTGAATTCTTTTACGCATTATCTGAAGAATGTTATTATCTATCCTTTTAAAAGTAAGAACAAACATTCTTATTAATAATGGATCACAACTACCCAGAAAAAAAATAATATGGGAAGCCCATTTTCTGGTTGCCAGAAAATGCATTACAAAACACATGCTTGGAACAAACAAAAACATGACCACTGTGATAGTTTTTGATAAAAATTGTCGATGACAAAACCGAACTCGACGGTTTTACCCTAACTTTGAGTAGTGTTTTAAGGGGATGAGCTTGACTTATTTAAAACAACTTTGTCGAAGACGGCATATCCGAAAACCCAACTATAGTCTGGGAAAATCGATTTAAGCCCAGCTCCTACCCCTGAGAAAAAATAGTTTTCTTTTTTTAGTTATTATGAGCACTTTATACAAATTTTTTGTTAAAATATCGATTTTCGCAGACTATAGATGGAGTTTCAGATATGCCGTCTTCGACAAAGTTGTTTTAAATAAGTCAAGCTTTTCCAAAATCGTTTCTATAGCTTGTCAAAAATCTATTCAACACCTTAAAACACTACTCAAAGCAAAAAAAATTAAAAAAAATTTTTTGTACGAAATCATCATTGTAACTCAAAAATCAAATGATGCAGTTCGATTCCTCGTGTCCGAATTAGGTTAAAACCATCGATTCTGGTCTTGTCTATTTTTTCGACTACCACAGTGTTCTTTTTCACTGAATGTAATCTACAAATCCAAAGAACTAATTAATTTACTCTCATGCCTTGTTAAAAGAACCGACTCGGAAATGGAATCAGTTGCCTCAAAAATTCTTTATTCTACACTCTATTGCTTTTGTTAATATTTTACTGTGTTCATTCAACTGGCTGCATCGGCTCACATCTAAGTAGCTCATTCTGTCACTCCAATTTTTCAATACCTTGTTAATGCTTTCGGGCTGTAGCTCACGGATTGTTTTGATGATATTGGCTTAAGTGTTTAAATCGCTACTGGATTAAAATAATCTATGATTTTAATATTAACTTGTATTTGGTCCACCCTCTATATCATTTGACACTAGAAAAAGTGTAACGTATTAAATGAGACACGTTGGAACTTAAGAGCGATTTGAATTCTGGAGCCATATCCGTCTGTCTGGGCGGCTGGCTGGTGTGCAGGATAACTCGAGAAAAATTTACTGATCCTTTAAAGATTTAACAGTTCCATTATTTTCCAAAATTTAGTTTTAACTTCCTAATGAAAAACTGAACGATATTTAAATTTGGTCAGTTTAATTACCTATCAACAGTAGGTAAAATCTCAGACAACCGAAATATTTTCTACCACCCTTTACGTAACTTTAATACAAATGACCAAATTTACCCATATTCATTTACATATATACTATGTATCTTTGTTGCAAGTGCACTAAATACAGTTAAAATTTTGCACAATCGTATCGCCTTTTAAACATTAACTTCCGAATAGAAAAGGGCCTCGTTCTTCGTACTAGTACTTCCAATACAATGTAGTCTAAACTTTCCCAATAATTTCAAGGAGGAAGTCTTAATGTTTTGTGAATTCATTAGCACTTTCTAAACTGTAACCATTTTTAAAGCTTTGAGACATGCCTGTTAACGTCTGCCCAACAGTTACCACTGCACAAGCAGGACAATAACAATACATAAGTACTTTTACTTAAAATCAGTTAATTTTATAGACTCAGAGTTAAAAAAATATCCACTAGAATTTTGGAGAATGGGGCAGCTGCCCCTCCTGCCCCTACCTGGCTACGCCCTTGCCCAGAGAACTTTACCAGAGACCTCTACATTCGGACCGCGTCACTGTGTGGCGCGCCATATCATGAGTAGGCATATGGCCGTCTTCCCATAACTTTGAACTCCGAACGGTGCTTGACAGGATTGATACAGAATTTTTTCAGTCAGCTCTTGAGGAAATGCAATTAGTGGATACATGGTTCCAACAGGATAGAGCTACTGCACACACAGCGAGGGTCACCATGAATTGTTTAAGGCAAATGTTTCCTGGACGTCTTATCTCTTTGAGGGGTGATGTGAACTGGCCGGCAAGGTCACCAGACTTAGCCCTAAGCGATTTATTCCTTTGGCGTTACCTGAAGTCGAAGGTGTATATCAACCGTCCCAACATCTTGGAAAGACCTAACAATTAGAGGATACATGGTTCCAACAAGATACAGCCACTGCACACACAGCGAGGGTTATTTTGAATTGTTTTAGGCAAATGTTTCCTGGACGGCTTATCTCTTTGAGGGGTGATGTGAACTGGCCGGCACGGTCACCAGACTTAGTCCTAAGCGATTTTTTCATTTGGCGTTACCTGAAGTCGAAGGTGTATATCAACCGTCCAAACATCTTGGAAAGACCTAATTATCAACATTGAGGCTGAAATTGGCAGAATACCAGTCGACATGCTCGTTAGAGTTCATGAAAACTTCAGAAAACGTATGCAGAAGTGTGTGGATATCGAAGGTTAACACTTGCCAGATACACTATTTAAAACTATGTAATTTAAAAATGTCCTTACTGTTCCATATAATTAAAATATATAATAACATTTTCTATGGTTCATACTATTTTTATTTCATTCCCAAATAAGCAAATTACCGAGCTCCGTCCTGTAATTTTCATTAAAAATCGACTAATTTCAATAACTCAAGACTTAAACAATATTTTACATTGGTTAAAGGTATTTGTCAGTCAGTTTACCTAAATGAGATTTCTGTAGTGGTTTTAATTATTTATTGTTCGAAAATTACCTCCACCCTGTATTATAACATAATAGTTTATTATTAAGAATGATATATACAATATATAATTTATTATTTCTTTTTTCAGATCACTGTAGTGGAATTTATATATTCGTAACTCAGAATCCGGGAATACTATAGCACCAAAGCCTTAGTGGTATCCGATGATGCTGTGCCTTCAGTAATGGACAGAGTTACGTTGCAAATGCTGCTATCGGAGTTTTACTAAATATTCGTGAATGAGCATTGTTTAGTATAAGTATGAATCTATTAGAGAAATTATATCCATAAAAACTTGTTATTATTTTTATGCATAACGTCTTAGGACTAAATTTTCATTCTCAGCATTTTTTACTGTGCATTTTTCTATATATTGCGATAAATAAATATTAAAACTGACACTTATTCCGCTCAATTCCTGTGTATTTTCTTTTTAACAGTACATTTTATGATGTCGGCCAAAGCGATGAGTATATTTTTTTTTTATTTTGATTTAAATATAACGTTTTCTATTTCAAACATCTACTATTGTGAATGATAAAGTGACAGGAAACCATACTAATGGTAACCGAGACATGAACCAATGTGTATAAAAAACAGATGCTGACCAATCACTATAGTTGTGCATTTCTGAATATGGAAAACTATCATAACCGACATTTTGAATTTGTTACCAACATTGGTTTATGTCTATGGTGCGCATAGTATAGATACCAACCCAAGCAATAATGTTATTGTGGATAACAATATGCATGCGAATGGTTCGTGTCATCACTCTTAGAACCCTATTCATGAACCAATGTGCATGAAAAATCGATATTGACCAATCACGATAGGATTCATTTTTCTAAAATGCGAAACTATTGTGACCGACATTTGGGAAAATTTACATACATTGGTTGTTGTCTGCGATGCAGTTGTGGATAAACTAACGTATATATTTATAAGCAATTGTATCCGAAATGTAGGCGACTTTTGTAATAAATATATGCATATTTTGTGTCTATTTATCATTATATGCCGTCTAGATGCAGAACCGATTAAAAAAATTAACATTTATTCTAGAAATCTTTACATGTGGGCCTATTTAAGCAACCTTCGTTAAACATATGATATCAAACCTTGTTTGTACGATTTGATACATATTGCTTTGAAACTACAAAATAGTCTTCCCTCCAGAATTCTTCGTTATTTAAGAAAATTTATTTTACTTTAGTTTTGCATTTTCTCTCTCTTTTTGAATATTTAATTATATTTGTTGTTACGTCCCCCTAAGATCTTAATATCCACAGAAGCTCGTCGCTTTAAAAGCTTTAATTAAAACACTAAAGTTCTCGTTTATATTAAACAGTTAATACTTTATTTTTATTTTATTCTTATTACTACATACAGTGGTGTGCGATGAAATAGAGTCGCACCTAACCAAAATTGTCAAAGCAAGAAAAATTCACAAAAAAATATATTTTTATGGAACTTTTAGTTATTTTTATTGAATTTCAATACTAATCTAACAAAATCGAATATCAGTGTGGAAGTTCTAAAATTAAAAAGGCACAGTCAAATAAAAATATCTCAAATTCCCAGGTTTTGGCTGTGAACAAAAATAGAGTCAAAGAATTTATCGACCTGAAAGTTAATAAATTAGTGACTTAAATTAATAAAATGGTTAAGTTATATCTTTCTTTACCTCAGTACTTAAAAGAACAGCCATTACTTTTAATTACTTCGGCGGAACGATTTGGTATTGAATCCCCAAACTTTTGACAAGTCTGAATTGGAATATTCTACCACGGAACTTTAATCATTGCCCATAGTTCATTCTTATAACATGTATTTTTTCCTTTAACAGCTACTTCTAACTCCCGCCACAAATTCTTAACAGGATTTAAATCTGGCGATTGTGCAGGCCACCTTAAAACTCCAACTTTGTTATTTCGAAATTGAATTTGACATTTTCCATGTGTGATTCGGGTCGTTGTCTTGCTCTTGCTTGCATCAAATTGTTTTCTAAAGACAAAATAATCCACTACAGATTGTATTTAATGACAGCTTTCGGTTCTCAGGACTGTTAATTTCACTATGTTCCAAAGAAGACCTCCGATATAATCTGAAACGAAAGAGAAATATTATTAGTTTTCATATTTAGCACCAATTATACAAAGAAAACAAAATAATATTTTATACATATGGGCGTTTCCATACTCAATTCCGTTACTCAACAATTGACCTTTCAATTAGGTCAACCTGTCTTGCTATAATTTAGATAATGCGAAAATTCGTCCAGTTTTCATTGACTTTTTAACATCTTTTTTATGCTGATTTCTTGACAAAAAAAAATTAACTACTTTATAATATTCAAATGATCGTATTTAAGCAGTCTATGCCATTTAAAACAAAAGAAAATTTTTATAAAAAAAATCCAAATTTTGGCAAGGGTTTATAATTTAATATGACTTTTGCCTATCGCGGGCCTACCTGTTTTGGTACAGATTGAATAAAGCAAAAATTCGACCAGTTTTCATTGACTTTTGAACGTCTCTTTTATGCCGATTTCTTGACAAAAACTAAAAATGAACTACTTTATAACACTCAAACGATCATATTTAAGCAGTCTAGGCCATTTAAAACAATAGAAAAGTTTTATCAAAAAATATTTTTCTCCGAATTTTTCCGCAGCGATAGTGCTTTAAAAATGTATTACTTTAATATGACTTTTGTCTATCGTGGGCCCACCTGTTTTGGTAAAAATTGAATAAAGCAAAAATTCGACCAGTTTTCATTGACTTTTGAAAGTCTTTATTATGATGATTTTTTGACAAATACGAAAAAAAACTACTTTATAATACTCAAACGATCATATTTAAGCAGTCCATGCCATTTAAAACAAAAAAAACAAAATTTTAAAAAATCCAAATTTTGGCTAGGGGTTGTTAACCCATATATTTTTTTGCACAAAAATATTTTTCTCCGAATTTCGCCACAGCGATAGTGTTTTTAGATAGTGCTTTAGAAATGTAATAATTTGATATAAGTTTAAGGTTCATTGCTGTTTTGGATCAGAATAAAATCAGGTTTATTTAAATTGTTAGACCTATTTTAATCGTTTAAATACAGAATAACCTTCGGCTCGTAATCATTTGATTTGAACTCCTATCAAAAGACCACGAAACTAGCTTTCAGTTCGTACAAGGTTGCTACAAATAAGTCAACAAGTTTACGTTTAATTTGGAAAAGCGAAAATTCGACCAGTTATTATCAAACTTTCTTATGCTGTTAAGTAGGAGTGTATACGAAGCTAGGGTCTACACTAAACTTTAATAAACGTTAAATGTGACACAATTTTTCCATAAACTATATGGTAAACTTCCAAGCAGCGAAATTTCGACTAGTTTTTTTTTTTTACTTTTTAACATCTTTTTTATACAGATTTCTTGACAAAAACGACAAATTAACTACTTTATAAGCAGTCTGTGCCATTTAAAACAAAAGAACATTTTTATAAAAAATCCAAATTTTGGCAAGGGGTTAACCCATATATTTTTTTGCACAAAAATATTTTTCTCCGAATTTTGCTGCAGAATTTTTTTGTATTAATTTAATATGACTTTTGCCTATCGTAGGCCACCCTGTCTTGTTATAATTAAGATAAAGCAAAAATTCGGCCAGTTATTTTTGACTTTTGAACGTGTTTATTATGCTGATTTCTTGACAAAAACGAAAAATAAACTACTTTATAATATTCATACGATCAAATTTAAGCGGTCTATGCCATTTAAAACCAAAGAAATTTTTTACCAAAAATCCAAATTTTGGCAAGGGGTTAACCTTTTAATTTTTTTGCACAAAAATATTTTTCTCTGAATTTCGCCTCAGCGATAGTGTTTTAAAATAGTTCTTCAAAAATGTAATAATTTGATATGAGTTTTAGGTTCATTGCTATTTAGGATCAGAATAAAATCGGGTTTATTTAATTATTTAGACCAATTATAATTGTTTAAATACAAAATAACCTTAGACTCATAATCACTTCATTTAAACTCCTATTGAGAGACCACGAAACTAGTTGTCAGTTCGTACAAGGTTGCTACAAATAAGTCAACCAGTTTACGTATAATTTGGAAAAAGCGAAAATTCGACCAGTTATTATCAAACTTTCTTATGCTGTTAAGTAGGAGTGTATACGAAGCTAGAGTCTACACAAAACTTTCATAAAACGTCAAATATGACATAAACTATATAGGAAACTTCGAAGAAGCGAAATTTCGACTAGTTTTCTTTGATTTTCTTACATCTTTTTTATATTGATTTCTTGACAAAAACGATAAATCAACTACTTTATAATACTCTATCGATCGATATTTAAGCAGTCTGTGCCATTTATAACAAAAGAACATTTTTATCAAAAATTCAAATTTTGGCAAGGGGTTAACCCATATATTTTTTTGCACAAAAATATTTTTCTCCGAATTTTGCCGCAGAATTTTTTTGTATTAATTTAATATGACTTTTGCCTATCTTAGGCCACCCTGTCTTGTTATAATTTAGATAAAGCGAAAATTCGACCAGTTTTCTTTGACTTTTGAACGTCTTTATTATGCGGATTTCTTGACAAAAACGAAAAATTAACTACTTTATAATACTCAAACGATCATATTTAAGCAGTGTATGCTATTTAAAACAAAGAAAATTTTTTATCGAAAATCCAAATTTTTTCTCCGAATTTCGCCTCAGTGGCATTGTTTTTAGATAATGCTTCAAAAATCAGAAAAATCAGAAAAAATCAGGATTATTTAGTTTTTTAGCCCTTTTTAACCGTGTATATACAAACTAAACTTCGACTCCTAATCATTTGATTTAAACTTCTATTAGGAACCTTTAAACCTTTAGCTTTCAGTTGGTATATGTTTGCTCCTTTTAGGTCAGCTAATTTTGGTATAATTTGGGAAAGGCAAAAATTCGACCTGTTATTATCGAGCTTTGACAATGTGCGTGTTAAAGTGCGTACGAAGATAAAATGTATTGGTTGTTGTAGCAGACAATGCTTCCAGGGATACTGTGCCATGTTTCAGTATATTTATTTCTAATACAAAAATATCATAAAAAATTAAAATTTAATTCGACAAGTTTGTTGAGGTCGTTTGGACTTTGTTGTTATCTTAAGGCCACATAGTTAAAATTCCTTTTAGTATATGTTGGTGTTGGTATGTTTAGAAAGTTTTAAGATGAGAGAAACCCGACATCTAGCATAATTTTTCAAATAAATGTTCGTATTGCGTATGGAAATTTTAATGAGAGAATATAAGAACAAACAATCTTCTATATGCCGTTTTGCCCTGAACTATACGCTCAATGTTCTGTGGAAATACTCTTCATGTTGACTGACATTCATTCAAATTGGTAACGATTTGACAGTTTCTACATTCGGCAAAATACCAGGCGACCAGAATCAAGCAGATACTAAATTTTTGCAGGCTTGAATCATCCTGTTTATGTAGCGCCTAAAAGTATACCTTTGTTAGTAACAGATTTTGTTTATTCGGATCACCCTGTATTGTTTTAAATCTGTAGTAGAAAATTTGCATACTTTTAGGCGCAAGTGTTAAATTGTCGATGCTACTTCACTGTTCTGGGCTCCTGTTAATTCAATGATATAGAGAGAGAGAGAGAGACTAGAGAACTAAAACTATCATGAATCGTATTTAAAATAACTTTAATTTTAGTAACCACACGTAGGTGCTTGTAATACGATCCAAAAAGCACCTAATTTAGAATTCTTAGGTCCACGCCGATACGTTTAGTATTTTAAATTTAAAGAGTTACTGTAAGTAAGTATGTAATTAATGGGTGATTAATGCACATTTCCTCCATTATTGAATTTTTATTTTATGAAGACTGCGACATACATAATTTCTAATTCAAAAACGTAATTTAAATAAAAATTTGTGTTAAATTTTCTCTTTTTTCAGATGTAATTTTTTACGGAACTTTTTCAATGTAAATAATTCACCAGCCACATTTTTATTTTTATATAATTTATGTTAATATTTTTAGAAAATAAGTATATGTATTTGGTATAACATCCATTGTCCGTAGATAGTATTTTTATGTTTTATATACTAGATTACAGATATAAATTATGAAAATAATAATAAAAACAAATATTAAAAGGTTTCTTTTTATTTAAAAAACGTATGAAAAGTAAGTAAGGCAGGCAGGCTGCCTTCTAAATGAATCTGTTGCGTTCATTCTTTGGCATTATTTTTTCATAATTATGAATTCGAGGTTTCCATGAAATAACAGGAGCCCAGAATTGTAAAATATCAACAATTTAATACTTGCGCCTAAAAGTATGCAAATTTTCTGATATAAATATATACAGGGCGATCCGAATAAACAAATTAATACTTACAATCTAAGGTATACTTTTAGGCGCAACATAAACAGGGTGATTCAGGTATGCAAAAAAATTATTATCTACTTAATTCTGGTCGCCTGGTATTTTTTCGAATTTAAAAACAGTCAAATCGTAACCGATTGTATGAGGGAAATTGAAAATAATTATTTTTACTTACTTTGTAACATGTTGCGCTCTTTTCATCTCCATTAAATAAAACGACAATATTCTTAATATTTTTTTTTGTTTATTTATTTATCCAAAAATTATATAAACATAGGCAAATTGTGCCCTTAAGGCAAGTTTATTTGTTAACATATTTATTACTTGAATTAAAAAAAAACTATGACTGACAGATCTTCTCCTCACAATAATCCATACCATCTACACTCAAATTATATAGTAAAACTTTTTGTTAGTTTGATTGTTTGTATGTAGGGAGTAATCTTCTAAACTACTCATCAGATTCGTTCACCAGTGGATAGCTTCGTTATCACTGAGTGCTATAGGCTAAAAAAAGCAGAAAAGGGGACAAAACTGGTACCATAACCGGGATTAAACGGCTAAAGGTAGAAACGCGAAAATTGGGGTGCATATTTGTTTTCTTGAATAGTTGAGCGAAGAGTTCCACCCATCAGTAGCCTCACGTAGAAAATAATTTCAAGTTCCAAGTTCAGATACTAGCTATTTCACCTTGTCTATCCAACGAAGTTCGACCGATCGAATTTATTGCCGAAGACTTATCGAGCTGAAGCATTTTCATTCATTAGTACAACGTGTTCAAGTCAGCACATTTAGTCTATCTCAACGCGCTTGAGTACCTAGATGTCGTTGTACAGCTCATACATACATACAGCTCATGGTTCATTCGACGACGGTACTAGCCGTAAACGATGATGGGTCCAAATATTTAGCGAAGTATTTTTCTCTCGAAGAGTCCCAGAATAGATTGAGCAGCTTGTGTCATTACCCAGGATACCGCGCTGTAGAGCAAGAAAGGCAGGATCAGTGTTGTTGCGGTTTGCGGTTTACTTAATTTCAAGGCTGACATTATTATTGTTGTTTAAGGCGAAGTCAAGGTAGACACAACGTTCACGCAGCGTCCCAAACGAGCAGGCTCTTTGTTCGTTGAACCAAATAACTTGTTTTTGTCCTCATTTATCAACAGACCCATTTCCGCCAACTGCGGTAACAACCCGCAGTCCACGGCTAACGATATCTATGTCATCAGCATACGCCAGCAGCCATGAAAATTTTGTTAAATATGGTACCAATCCTGTTAACTGCAGCCTTCCACATGAACGTATCCATTACGATGTTAACGTGGCACACTATCGTCTTGTTTAACGCCTCGCTGGATAGAAAATAGCTAAGTTAGATTTTTGCCTATTTTCCCAGAAGACTTCGTGTAAGTCAGAATCATCCCGCATTGGATTGCCCTTCTTAAGCACAGGTCATAGAATATTCAGATTCCAATCATCGGGCATACATTCCTTAAGCCAAATCGTGTTTATGAGCTGGAGCATGCATGTTGCCAGGTCATCACCGCCGTCCATCTCTCAAGCAGCTTAATTTGTTTAGGCCTTGCGATCGCCGTGCCAATCTCGTTTTGGCTCGGTGGTGGACAATCTACTCCGTCGTCTATGATTGGTGTGAGTTCGTTACTATGCTGCCTTTGGGAACGAGTAGAGATCGAAAGTGTTCCCTCCATATTTGCAGCACATTCTGAGTGTCCTTGACCAGATTTCCGTCTTTGTCCTTACAAGTGGGGATCCCTGTTCCAAAACCTTTACTTTCAACCCTTTTTTTGTTGAACCTTCAGGCTTCACCTCTATCCCTGTAGTTTTCAATATCCTAGCTCTCTCTTATCTTCCACAGACGCTTTTCTGCCTGAACAGGCGTTTCATCTCCATCCTCTTCTCATTATAGCACTCCGTCACCGCACGCGTCCCATTGGCTGCAGTTTTGCCTGGTTCAGAATCAGTTTCCTCAGACATTTCGCGGCATTTATCGTCGTACTAGGGTTGGTCTGAGCGTTGTTTTTCATAACCCAGTACGGTCGTTGCGGCAGTGGTCATAGAATCGCTATATGCTGCCACTGTGTGTCGGTAATATCAGAGCTAGAGTTGGTTGAAGTAGGTATTGGCTATCTCGGTGGTATGCTGCTTTGTGATGTATAGCTTCCTTTGCGTTTGGTTACAAGTGTTTTTAGCACTACTTAATCGTGTGCGTACCTTGGCTGTAACTAGGTGGTGATCCGAGTCAATATTTGCACCGCGCATCACACGAACATCCGTAACGCTTGAGACATACCTTCCATCAATTACCACCTGATCAATCTGATTTCTTGTATTTTAATCGGGAGATATTCAGGTTGCCTTGCGGATATCTTAATGCGTTAGTCTGGTTCCACTCACAACCATGTTTCTTGCCGACGCGAAACTTACCAGTCTAAATCCGTTATCGGAGGTGTTGTTGTGTAGACTGAATTTTCCGACTGCTGAACCAAGAGCATCTTCCTTTCCTATTTTAGCATTAAAATCACCCAGAACAATTTTAATGTCATGTGCGGTCATATATATCCTCCAGGCGCTCATAGAATGCATCTTTGATGTCATCGTTTTTGTTTTCTGTCGGTGCGTGTACACAAATCAGCGTAATGTAAAAATATTTCGCCCGGATGCGAATAGTCACTTACAGGGTTAAACCGCGAGACCAGGTGTCCAAGTCTTTTGACGATTATGAAACCACATCCAAATTCGTGTCTTTCTGCATGGCAGCTATAAAAGATGTCACAGTTCTTTCGTCGTGTTCATCCCTTTCCCGTCCATCTCATTTCCTGTATGGCGGTGATGTCAGCCTTGTATTTGTCGAGGACATCCGCCATTTGGATAAAGGGCATCATCTTTGTATAGAGTTCGGACATTCCAGGTGCATATCCTTAAATCATGGTCCTTATAACGTTTGCGGGGGCTTGTCAACATTTGGGGGTTCTTGTTTTTTCTTCGTGCTTTTACCAAACTAAATGAGGGTTAAAAAACGACAACTAAAAGTTTGTAACGGCATTTGTTTCGGAAAATATGAGAAGGCGAGTTGTGTCATTTTATCTTGGATTCAATTAGTAGAGATCTGAACCCACAGTGTATAACTGCATGAATGAAGATAAAATAATAAGATAAGTAAGCGGATAAAAATGTTTGGTTTCTGTGACTCGGATAGACATTACACTGATTACTGCCAAACCGCAATAAAATCTAAAGGTAAAACACATAATGTTCAATGTTGTTGGTATGAAATACAATAGTTAACAATACTTTTTTATTTTCTCTGTATACCTTTAATAAGATATCAGTGTTCTTAACATGCTTATATTTTTGGACTAATACAATGGGGCATACAGTTTAGCGACGTTTTCTATTACACGACTACTCGGTAGTCGCTGTCTACAACATCGAGGGGACTGTTGATCAAATATATGAAAATGCCTGTGACGAGCTCAAACCCAGATCACCCGAATAAAAGTCATATGTTCCAAACGTTAGTCGTGGTCTGGTTTTTAAATAAAAAAATTATTTATACATTATATATTAAAAAAATATATTGTTTATATTATTAATTAACATAATTATATATTTATATATTTATATATTTATATAATTAACAACTAAATTTCCTTTAATATCTTTGTACTTATTGCAATGTCTTTATTGTCCCTAAATTGTTTTATATCTCCTAATGTATTTTCACTTAATCAAATCAATGTATAATTTCTTAACCAACTTAAGGCTGTTTTTTTATTCATATCCTCCATTTTCTACGCAAAGTGTCAAGTTACGACAGCAGAGTGACTGACTGGTGGAAGTGGCAGTGAAAGTGACACACATACATGATGGCACCAAAGAATTAGTTCCTAGGGAGTGGATGTGCGTGGGAATGAGTGAATTACAAGCGTTTTAATTGCCTTTCGCATAATTTCTAAATAAATAGACAAAAGGCGCGTTGCTGTCTGATGCTGACAACGAACGTGACTGAATCTAAGGAAATGGTACTTAAAAGTGTTACCAGAAGCTGACACATAAATAAAAAAACAGAGCACTATAAATTGTAAAACAACTTTTAGATACACACCGGCTGAATCAACGCCCTTTTGCTGGAAAATGTGTTATTTTTGAATGTGACATTGAAAGTGATACATTTTTCTGTACATATACAAAAAATAGAGGTATTTCTAAAAAAATTAATAGTTTCGGGGTAATCAAAAAAGTTGGAACGCCAAAATTTCAGTACATCTTTTTTTATTTGTTTGATTCATAAGATCGAAAACAGCAAAATTGTTCAAAAAATAAAAGGTTAATAAAATTTGCTGCCCAGTTTGGAATAGCTCTCTTGGGTCCTTATATAGTGCTCGATGCGATACCATATAATACATTTTGGTACCAAGTTGTCAATGGTCAACGTTGCACTCAAGTCATTTCGTTGCAATGAAAACGGCGTGATTATTACGCAGATCTTTAACCGATAGACATGTGTCCAATGACCATAAGTGTCCCATGATCAAACTTCTCATATCTTAGGTCACCAAAAGCATTACAACTATGATATTTCTCAAATGGAAACTAGAAGGTTCAGTGCAAATTGTGTACAAGAGTGGGTCAATTTGCATGAAGTAAAAAAAATGTACCAAGCGGTTATTAAAATCGTAATCGTAAAAGACAAGAATAAGATATATATTCATCCCGGTTGCCCGGGATAATACCGGGAAACCCGAAAATTCTGTTTCCCGGGAAATGGGGAGCACTATTAATTATCCTCAATAAAAACGAAAAATTTTAAACGAAATATTATTTTGTGAATAATTTTTGAGTTTTGGTCGTTTTATGTGCACTCTGTATGGGGCTGAGAATAAGGGGAAGGTATGTTCGGGGAAGATGTTAGGAGAGAAATACTAGTGGGGGTCGGTCGTACATTTTACCAATCTGGAGGCACCATGAGAGCAGTAGGAGCTGATTTCAAAATGGGAGAAAACCTTAAGGGTTGAAAATAGAGGGCAGATATGATCTGAGAAACAGTTGGGGTTGAAAAGATATTAGGGGCTGGTCAAACATTTGACTCCTCTAGGGGCGACTCCGAGCAGTTAAAGCGGTGGGAGCAAATTTAAAAAAAGGAGCCCCCCTTAGGAGATGGAGATGGGGGGTAGGTATGTTTCGGAAAAATGTTAGGAGAAAAAAATTACTGGGGTCGGTCATACATTTGAACTCTGTAGGGGCGATACCGGGGTTGCTAGGTAAGTGGGTTCTTTCTCCCATCTTTCCTTAGCAATGAGGTTGAGTTTCTCCGTAATACAACTGTTTGCCACTTGTGAAAGGAACACCAATGTGACTGTAAACTATATCCGAATTCACGATGGTGGCGCCCTTTGCCAATACATCAGCTCTATGGCAACCATATATGTCCTAATGTCCTGGAACCCAAGAAATTCTCTCTATTTCCCCCAGAGACGCCCAGAATTTTTGAACCCTTCTCAAAGTGGTGTACACGCTCTCCAGAGATCCGATGTCCGCTCAACTATCAGTAAGTAAATGAATATTACCGATTATTACCGATATTATCCTATGATACTGATATTCTATGCAACAGTAATCCAGTAGCCTAATCGACAGTCGATCAGTCAGTAAAAATTTTTAATTGTAGGGAATTTTTATTACTATCATAGAGAGTTCTTATAAAATCTGATCGGAAACAGATTGCGGTACAGTGTAATCCGTGTGACACCTTACATTGATTAACTCTAGAATTTTGGTATGACCATAGTCCTTATGCCTCCATGCTCTCGTGGCGTCTAAATGCATTGCGGTGTTCGCTGCAACCTTCGTCGCCATAATGTCTGAGGGTAACCTGTTTAGGATCGTAAACTGTGCCTAAGTTGGAGTTGTTCTAAATGTGCCTGTTATCATTACCATTTTACCAGGGGTGTAAACCCAGCCAACAATTACGACACCATTTAAACAGAAATTTTAGGGCAAATTCCAAAGTATTACAGAGTAATTTCGGTTCCTTGCCTGTAACAATTAGTGCTACGTAACTATGATGTTGAGATTCCATAGTAGTAGAGCGAGTACTCCTCCTGGTCGAGTACCACCTTAGAAATATGTGATACGTCCAGACTAGACCTAATTTACCTACAATTTAGGGGTTTTTTAACTAATAAGATAACCGAAGGTTGTTTCATTGAGACTCTAACAGATTCAAGTTTGACATTGTTGAAAGCTTCCGCATTGTCTCGGTATGTGGCAAGTGTGTATTCCTTGTATTTTAGGGTATGCTAAACCTTAGATAGAGTTTCCGGTTTAAGAGATCATCTGAGACATACATTAATTATTCCAGATATGCTTATCGGTCTAAAATCCTCGACCTTTGTGTGGGATGCCCTGCCCCTTTAGGGATAAATACAATTTTGTAGGTTATCCATCTCGTTGGAATGTGTGACATCTGCAGACAGGCTCTGAAGACTGTTCAAAGCCAGAGCTATAATATGTCGGCGGAAATAATGTCATCGGGTCCTGGAAATTTAAAAGGATGGGAACTTTTGACAGCCTATTGAACTTTATGTGGGTCCGACCGTGGCATGATGGTAGGAACACGTGACTACCATACGGGAGATCCATGTCTCGATTCCTGTCTCCAGTCAGGTTCATTATTCTTTACTTGCCGGCCCCCTCGATGTTGTCGACAGCAACTTCGCAGTAAAGTGTCAAGTCAATCGGTAAGTCTAGTAAAATCCTCTCTTACAGGGTCGTTCACATTCGTCGATAAACAAGTAGGTGCCGTTAAATCTAAAAATAGAAATTGTGTTAATACACATACCTCATTTATGGGGTGTAAAGAGAAATAAAGTTTTTTTACGTTTTATTGAACTCTATGTTTAGTAATCGATGTACTGGAAATATCAAAAATATTAGTGTCCGAGTTTTCCATAGCCTGGAAATAAATTTCCTGACGGGGGGGGGTTCTTAGCGTCTGTGGAATATTGTCAAGATGTCTTGCTTAGAGTCTCGCACCAGGCCAAGCTTCCCTGAGCGACTCCCTGTCTACCTTGTACAGTTGGGATGAACATTCGTTTGCATAGGTATATGAGACTAATGTGGCCTGGATACCAGCCCCCATCATGGCATAGAAGCCATGGTCGATGTCGTTACCGTACGAATTTTCAGAACGCCACAGTAAGGTTAGCAACTGTTAATTTCCAAAATCATTGTTATTGCGATTTATAACTAATCGCACAAAATGAAGTTGTCTTTAGCAACTTCCTTTTACATTCTATGTAGTGTCTGTGCAAATTATATTTGGATCTTTTAGATTCATTTTTTCATAGTTCCTTCGAAACTGTGCAAATGTAACCATTCCCAACGAGGACGGCCCATTGTAGCGTTACCACACAACTACAGCTAAATATAGGCATGAACAGGCGCTCATTCACACGTACCACCCATACATATTAAGTAAGTCACTTCAAGTTGCTTCCGTTTTTGTAGGAGTTACCAACACAGTGTTGAATGTATTACAAAGGCTTAAAAGACGATGACGATGGCAATGATGATGACGATGATGATGTTCTTGCTAATGATGGCGTCTATGAAGACAACAGCGGTTGCGAAAAACCAAGTAAAAGATGTGGTTGTGTTCTTTAGTGTCGAGCTATTACAGTGTTAGTGGTTGGCTGTTTTTGTATGTGCGCGAAACTCAATCTCGACAATTTAATTTAATATATGGTCTATATTCATAAGCATTCACACTAGTATTTGAATAATATAATACATGTGTCTTTTTATATTTTCATTAAAACTTAATTATACGCAGCCATGGATTTGTTGCGAGCGTCTACACATAAATTCGTTTGAATATATGGCATAATCTACGTTAGAAGCTGACTTATATATGGCATATAATGTTCTATATGTATATTTATTATTATATACATATCTTACTTATGCTTCTATTAAGAACTACTGTGACTGTGTGGATAATGTCTGTTAAGGACATGTTATGTGTGTTATAATATTCTCAATGATGGTGTGGGATTGGGCGCTAAGATGCTGCTTTCTTTATTAAGTAGAATTTAATAACATTGGGGTACGAAATAAGGGTGATTAGCACTCTACGGACTGAGAGTATATTGCATAGATTATGTGCAACAGAATCAAAATTTTGATTTCCACCTAATTACATCATGCTGCAGACATCTGTGCATGATATATCTCCGCTTTGTTGAGTTACAGAGAAACGGAAATGTGAGTTAAAGAAGGTTTGTATACCCAAGCTTGGTCATGCCTTCCTGGTGTCTGGTTTGGTGGGAGGGCCTATTTAAGAGTAACTTATTGAAAATGCTCGGCAAGGTCCAAAGGAATTTTGCAATGGGGAAGGCTTCAAAGAGCACACCGCAAGCGGCATTGGATGTTTTCCTGGGCCTTCCGCCCCTGGACTTGTACGTCAAGGCTATTGCAGCCCGATGGGCTATCAGATTGAGGGAAGCTGGCGATTGGCATCAATCCATATATAGTCTTGCGCATATTCTTCGGCTTTTGGGCGACGGCTTTTCTATTCATCCGGCACCTCGTTCTGACTTCTTGAAAAAATGTGTGGATTTCCGTAAAGTTAACGTTAAAATTGCGGAAAGATCGGAATGGCTAACGGCGGGACTCCATATGGTGACCCCATTTCTGATTTTACTGACGGTTCAAAAATGGAACAGGGCACAGGAGCTGATGTCTATAGCGAAGACATGCAGCTAAGCTTCTCTTTCAGGCTACATATGAATGCAGCGTCTTTCAGGCTGAGGTGCTGGTCATTCAAAGAGCTTCGGATGCTATTATGGGTTGTGGAATTGATACAAGCAGTCGGATAACCATATGTGTGGATAGCCAGGCTGCAATAAAATCGATCAATTCTACATTGTGTAAATCAAATACGGTGAGGAACTGTAAGGAGATGTTGGATAGACTAAAGCCTCTGGATGTCAGCCTCTGTTGGGTTCCAGGACATTGCGAGATTCCTGGTAACGAATCAGCAGACCCACCTGCCAGATGTGGCTGTACTTTGTCTGATAATAACTCTGGAAGATGTTCACCTGCCCATTCGTTAACTTTTTGGCTTAGTATAGGACTGGATGTAGAGAATAGCCTGCAAACGTTGGATTTCCAAAACCGACTGTATAACTGCTTGATCACTGTGGCCCGAATATAGTAGATACCGATCGGAATACATGGTTAACCTATATAGGAGTGACTTGAGACAGGGCTGTGGAATTTAACCTGACCATTGAATTATCAGGCACCTAACGGACAAATGGGATAGGTCCATAACGGACTACTGCCATGTAAGTGAGGATCAAAAGGTGTCCGAAACGATGGAACATCTTCTTTGTAGCTGCTCCGCTCTGGTCCGTAGAAGTTTATGATACTTATAGCGAGGTTATATTTATAGAAGAACTAGAGTCTCTCTCCTCAGTCGAAGTAACTAATTTAATGACCCAGTTGACCATGGAAGACATGGATGACTAATTTAGGTACAACGTGTAATGGTTCTACACGACCTTATTGTCCTTAATTTTCTATACTTAGTTCATTCTAGCTCTATACTCTTTGTATTATTCATGACGGGACTCTGTCTGCTTAAAAGGCACGAATAAAACTAAACTTCGAGACTAGTGATTACCGCAGTTGAGTTAGGTGGTTGGAGTAGGCATCCCCAAGTCTGTGGTCCGCAGTTTCCCGATGTACAGCTTTCGTTGTGATTACGTACGTTTTTTGTTATACTTTGCCTTATGCGTTCCTTAGCTGCGGAAAGGTAGTGATCGGAGTCAATGTTCCCACCCCTGATCACTCGTACGTCCAGAACACTCAATGCGTGCCTTCCATCGAGAAGCGTACTTGGGTACTAAAAGCCGTCTCAAGAAGATGCCTGGTACGATGATGAATGTCGCAATGCCATGAGAGAGACGGATGCTGCATACAGAGCGAAACTGCAGCCAATGGCAACGCGAGCTGAACGTTAACGGCACAGGGAGAAGAGACGAGAGGCAACTCGTCTTTTTTGACGGATAAAGAAGGAGCTGAAGAAGAGGCAGGATGAGTGCACACAGTTGCTCCGAGATTTAAGGCGAGAATGCGTGTAACAGGGTTGACCTCCTGCAAGGACAGCTATGGCCAGCTAGTGAAGGACTCAGATAACGTTCTGAAGATATGGAGAGATCATTTCAGAAATCTACTGAATACGGACACCACTCCAGAAGACCCCGCTCCAATCCATGACGATGGTATTAACTGTCCACTTCCGAGCCAGAGCGAGATACGTGTGGCAATCTCCCGCCTTTAAAACAACAAAGCTGCTGGAGCCGATGGTCTCCCTGCTGAATTGTTTAAGGCTAGCGGGGAGAAGCTGATTAGGAGCATGCATTAGCTCATGGAGAACATCTGGCTAGAGGAGAGCATGCCCGGGGATTGGAGTCTCAGTCTGTTATGTCCCATATATAAGAACGGAGATCGTAGCGAATGTAAGAACTACCGTGAAATAAGCCTATTGCCAATTGCGTACAAGGTCCTTTCAATCTTATTTTGTGAACGTATAAAGCCAACTAATTGGACCTTATCAGTGCGGCTTTAGACTTGGTAAATCTACGACGGATAATGTATTCACCTTACGACAAATCCTGGAAATTACCCATGAAAAGCAGATCGACACCTACCACCTCTTTGTCGACTACATAGCTGCCTTCGACTCTCCGATAAGGAATAGGCTATATGAGGCATTGTCTGAGTTGGGTATTCTTGCAAAGCTGATTCGACTTTCAGATGTACCTTGGAAAACACCAAATCCTGGTAAAGATCAGTCTGAACAATTCAACACGGAAAGAGGTCTCAGGCAGGGTGATAGCTTGTCCTGTACAAAATTGTATATAGTTATAGAGAAGGTGATAAGAAAGGTTGGTGTCAACATGTCTGGCACCATATTCCACAAGAACCACATGCCACTAGCCTATGTTGATGGTATAGACATTATTGGCCAAAATCTGCGGGATGTTACTGCAGTTTTCTTATCACTAGAAAAGGAGTAAGCAAAAATGGGGTTAGCGGTCAACGTGGACAAAACAAAAATAATGATTTCGACGAACAAAGAGTCCTCTCGATGGGGACGCAGCGTCAACGTTGAAAATTATTGTTTTGAGGTAGTAGATGAGTTTACCTACCTTGGATCTTCCGTCAATAAGAAAAATAATGTCAGCCAAGAAATTAAGCGGAGAATAGTGCTCGCCAATAGATATTTCTACGGACTTCGGCAGCACTTTAGTAACACCACCTTATCTCGGAAATATAAGAAACAGCTTTACCAGGTGCTAATCTTACCCGTTCTGTTGTATGCTGCCGCATCATGGGTGCTTATGACAACGAACATGCAAATATTGGGAGTATTCGAGAGAAAAGTACTCCGAAAAATATATTGACCTATCTGTGTCGACGGCGAGTTTCGCAATCGGATCAACCACGAAATCGACGTAGCTAAAAGAGTCAGAATGCAACGACTACGATGGCTGGGACATGTTGCCAGAATGGATGTCAATGCTCCAGCGAGAAAGGTGTTTGAAGGCGAATCTGAAGGACGGCGCAGAGCAGGGAGACCCAAACTTCGTTGGAAAGACCAAGTTGTAGGCGACGTGCCATCATCTGGTAGGACTAACTGGACCGAAGAGTGTGGAATTCTTTAATACTTCAGGCCTCAAATTTAAGAACCAAGTTGTAATGGGCCACTCAAGTAAGTGATTACTGCAGAATGTGTAGATATGAAGAGGAGGAAGAGTCCATAGAAAACCTACTGTGTCCTGGCGTGGATTAATACTAGTCTTTTTTCTTTAGGGACGTAGGTGATGCGGGCGATATTGCAATGACCGACTCCGGAGCTTTTTGACGCGCTCAAAATGGTTTAACGGAAAAAACTAGAGATACGACTTCACAAGTTTCCTTTGTATCATGAGGAACAACTTTACAGTCTAAGTGGGTCTGATTTTTAGAATTCCACGCTAATCTAACGTAACCTAGAGAAGAAATAATTTGTATAGAAAATACAAAAAAAAAAAAAAATACCCAGACAAAATAGAAAATTACGGGAAGAGAAGTGACTCATTTGGTATTTTTTGTTATTTTTGGTCCCGCTAAGTCCCAACTACGTAGTAGCTGGTAAACAAACGACTATCGACAAGTCGAAAAATAAATGCATGAAGGAATATGCCTCCATCTCTTTTATAAGCTTCAAAAGTTATTTAAATTTGTACATCAGCTTCTATCGAATACCCCTGACCACAACGGTATTCCTTATATGAAATCTACACTCTAGGGCAAAATCGGGTCGACTTTCTCCACATTTACATAGAACATAATTACATGTTTGTAGTTTTAACAGGCGTTGTTGTTTTTCAGTTACATATTTTAGTTATGCGGCGGGTAGGTGCTCGCATTTACAGTTTTTGCTTTGGGGCTCCTGTTGGGGTTGCGGCACGGGACGGGGGTGTGTCACAATCATCGTAAAAGTTAATATTATACTTGTAGGCTCATTTTTTTGTATGTTCGTTACATTTCTTGCCCGTTTATGTGCGACTTATCTATGCGGTGTGGGTAGGGGTAGATGGGGATGTAGAGGGGCGGATGAGGTTGCTAACACAAACAACGTGCCGCAAGCACGGCACATTTCTATTTATGGGAGTTGGTAGTGAGATAGTACGAGTATTTATATGCGTGTTCAGCCTTTCACTGTGTGTGTGTGTGTATGTAGGTATAGCAGCTTTACAAGATGTCACTTTAACGAGGAAACTGAAAGGAAATGCTTTCTGTGGTTTCTACTTATTTTGCCGAGTACCTCCGGATTTTTTGTGTTGAACACGTTTTTACACTAGTTTCGCATCTATCTCGCTGTTGTTGTTGTTCTCACCATCATCATCACCATGATTGTCGTCCTTAAAGTCCTCGTAGTTGTAGTTATTCTTGGTGTTGGTGGCATTTCCATGTTTTACCATGGTTTGTCTTGAAGTGGTGCTGGAACATACTAGTAAAAGTACAACGCCTCCGGCAACTGACACCATATTTAGTTATAACTTTTTCCCTTAATAGGTCCAGCACTTCTTGTTAAATTACGCTTTTGGCCAGCTAAGAAGAAACAATGAAATTTAAATTTCATATTTAAGCAATGCAGATAAGCAAATTTTGAGAGCGGGGAGAGAGAGAGAGAGGGATGAAAACGTTATTACACCGTCCGACAAGAGTCAAGTACCATAACCTCAAGAAGATTTGGTGATGAGCCAGAGACCACATTTATCTGTGGATTAAGTCTGACGTTAATGTGACCAGTAAAGAATTTGTGCAATTCGTTATATTTCGCAAATTCTTTGGCTGTATAGTTTTTCTTTTATCTGGCAAACAAGTGTATTTGGGTTTGCTGAAAAAGGGTTAGGAAAATTTTGGGTTTTCATGTTTTTCTGTTTTTAGCTTTAAGAGTAATTGTATATAGTGGATGGCATAATAAATTGTTAACTTTTTATGAGTATCGTGTTTGTCGATAGCCATATCGCTCATTTTGTGCAAGAGCGATTAATCGATTCCGAGATAAATCTATTTAAAGCTTTCCATTGACTCCCACATTCTATAGAACAGAGGAAATCGAATAGCTTTCAAGCGGCGTGTATAAAAAACTTAATTTCCCTTTGCACCCCATGAATGAGGTATGGGAAAGCTTCTCGCATTGTTGTGAATTAACACGCTTTATATTTTTAGATTCACAACTAACGGCACCTACTTGTTTATCGACGAATGCGAACGTCACTGTTTGAGGAGCTCTTACTAGACACGTCGATTGACTCGACACTTAATACTGCGAAGTTGCTGTCAACAACATTCGAGGGGAGCCGACAATGAAGGAATAATGTTTTTAAGATGACTGGAGCCAGGTTTGAACCTGCGATCTTCCGCATGATAGTCGCGTGTTCTAACCACTAATATGAATTTTTTACACAACATGATGTATGGCGTAACAAAAAACTCTGCATCATTAATGTAAAAATTACGTTTTTTGAGTTATGCCGGTCTTGCACCGAATGGGAGATATAGTCTGCTTGACAGCAGACATTGTCGTCATATGGAAGGAACAGGGATGAACATGACGTAAGAACTGTAACATCTTTTACAGTCACAAAGCAGGGAGAACGAATTTGGTTGTGGATTCATAGGTGGCATGAGACCTAGACATGTGATCTCGCGGTTAAACTCTTTAAGTAACCAAATAGTCACTATTCGCATCAAGACGCAACATTTTTACACCTTCCCCGACGTCGTATAAGAAAAAATACTTTGTTTGTGGAAAGTGGGCGGTGCCACACCCCTTTTTAAAAAATAGTTATATTGGCCAAATAAATGGACCGATTGTAATTATATTTTCTTTGTGTGATACTGTCTATAGGGCCTCTGTAACAGGCTACATGGAAACATAATTAGTCAAAGGAGCGTGGCGCCGCCCACACTAGCCTAAATTTCAATCAGTCATATCTCTGGAGCCAATAGAAGTATGAAGATGAGATTTGCTACATATGTAAATGGTACGTGGGGGATTACGTCTCGCTGGGAAATAGGCGGTGCCTCGCCCCTTCGTTATCTCGGCGAAATAAATAAACCGATTGAAATAACATTTTCACTGTGTAGTACTATCCGTAGGGCTACATGAAAACATAATTAGACAAAGGGGCGTGATACCGCCCACACAAACCAAAATTGCAATCTCTTATATTTTACGATCCATGTAAGGTATGAATATAAGATTTTCTACACATGTACATGGTACATGGGGGATAACATCTAGCTAGGAAATGGGCGGTGCCACACCATCATAAATAGATATAGAACGTTTGTAATAACATTTCCATAATTAATATATATTTAAAATTGCGTACTGGCTGTACATAGGATGATGAAATTTTCGAGTAAAAGTCAGCTAAGAATGGATTATTGGAAATTCGTAATTTTAGGGGTAAAAATGGGCAATAAGGGATAAAACTTGTGCCATCACCCAGACCAATCGGTTAAAGCTATAATTGATATAGGAATTCTCACAATCAAATTGAATAGAAGGTTTTTTAAAGTCCGATATTTTTGGGCAAAAAAAAATCGAAAAAGGGATAAAAACATGAATATCGCCCAGACCAATAATGATATAATTACGATAATTTATATGGGCTTACTCCCTATGGAATTAGATCGACGTAAGGATGCTTTTCGATATTCTTACCTTTTAGGGGTAAAAAAGGCCGAAAAGGGATAAAACTGATTCTAAACGGCTAATGGTATAGTGTCAAAAATCCGTGTGAATATTTGAGATTTGCATTGTGAAGTAATTTTTCGAAATGCGTTTTTTAGTTGTAAAAATACCGGAAAAGGGATAAAACTGGTACTATCGCCAAGACCAAACGGCTTAAGCTATAATCGTATATGGTCATGTTTCCTATAGGATTAGAGGGGGTACCAGTCCATTTTAGTTGTGCGATACGAATGTATCTTTTGAAATTCGTACTTTTAGGGGTACAGAGGGATTTAAACGGTACAATCACTCAAACCAATGGAATAGAGCTACAATCACATAAATCGGGTGTTCGCTCGTGTTATGAAGCGTTTGCATTTTACCCCTATTGCTAAATTCATAGGAAGAATTATTGTATGTAAGGGCGAAGCAACGCGAGCCAGGTAAGCTAGTATATATAAACCTAACACGCCCCCTTATAGGCGTTACAAATGGAAGAACAAAATTAATATACCCTTCACTCCGTTCATGCGCGGAGTGAATGTTGAACTACACCTAAACGACAAGTTCTTTTCTGCATTTCATTTGACATGTCTCAATTTTGGACTAACCATGGAAAGATATACAATCGATAGTGTGGCTGAAGAGCCGTCCACCTTAACTCGTCGTTGTGCCTAACAATTGCACCTCTCACGCTCGTCGTTGATAAACATAATGCATAGAGACTTTCATTCACACGCTTACAAGGTGCAATTGACTCAATAACTAAGGCCTCTTGACCATTCCAAACGTCGTTAATGGTCAGATTAGTGGCAAGAAATGGCAACAGTGGATGACCAATTTTCGAAGAAAATCATCTTCAGTGATGAGGCACATTTTTACCTCAGTGGATTCATCAATAAGCAGAGTTACCGCATTTGAATAATCCAAACCAATGCACCCACCAAGAGTGACTGTTTGGTGCGGTTTATGGGCTGGCGGCATCATCAGGCCGTATTTTTTCCCAACTGAGCAACAATTCAAGAGCTAAAGGATGAGATAATTCGGCACTTTAACGGCATAGAACCTCAATTATGCCTCAGCGTCATCGAAAATTTCGAAAATCAGATGAGGTCTTTTCAAACATAATGAATCAGTCGGTAGAAAACGGATCTGGTGGTAATTAACGACAACACCAACTAATTTGTTACCACGACCAAAGAGACTACTAGTTTGTGAAGCCGCTTATTTCAGTGTACAATTTCTTGAAACCATCCTTCCACTACATCCGTCGTAACATATTAGCCAGAAATTTGCATTCATTGTCGTCCTGTGTAAATACACACATACACACACACACACAACCAATTTTCGTTTTTATTTAGTTCTTTTGAAAACAAAACTTTATCGCTTAAATGTAATCTGTGAGAAATTGCGTTTTTGTCTTAAGGCTGAGATATGCATGAAAATATCGTTCAGATATATACAACCATGTACGAACAACAAGAAAGTGCGAGTATGTAAATAAGAGCCAACGAATCTGTAGTATCTGTTGCTAATAAATAAATTACATTCTTTGCATGTTAGAACTGTTTTGTAGTAGCATCTTTAAGTTAAGGTCTTAAGAGAGAGCGAAGTAAATTGCTGAAATTTTCAGTTTAGAAAAGAGAATTTTGAATTAGATGGCATATGTTAAGTATACAATTCGTAGACATGTATATTTGTAGACAATTATACACGGAAGTGAAAATAAGTAAATTTCGTCCTATCATATCAATATGTTATATACAGATTTAACGAATCTGTCCTTTCAATCGATTTTAAAAACAAATGATGTATGTGACTTTAAAACTGTCTATCAATGCAAGTACTATATAATTATGTGTATCAGGTATCAGTATCAGAACAATTCAAAATGAGAAAAGAATTAAGGGCTTTCTATAGGGGTTTATGGTCGATTACAATTAGATAATAACTTACTTACTTACTTACTTAAGTGGCCAATTACAACTTACGAACATGGTTCATAAATTTGAGGCCTGAAGTATGAAAGAATTCCACACGCTTCGGTCTTCTGCGTGTGTTCTCCAGTTAGTCCTACCAGATGGTGGCACGTCGCCTACCAATTGGTCCTTTCAACGGAGTTTGGGTCTCCCTGCTCTGCGCCGTCCTTCAGGTTCGCCTTCAAACACCTTTCCCGCTGGAGCATTTACATCCATCCTGGCAACATGTCCCAGCCATCGAAGTTGTTGGATTCTGACTATTTAAGCTACGTCGATGTCGTGGTAAAGCTCATACAGCTCATGGTTCATCAGATAGCGAAACTCGCAGTCGACACATATAGGTCCATATATTTTTCGGAGTACTTTTCTCTCGAATACTCCCATGTTTTGTATGTCATACAACAGCATACAACAGAACGGGTAAGATAAGCACCTGGTACAGCTGTTTCTTAGTATTCCGAGATAAGGTGGTGTTACTAAAGTGCTGCCGAAGTCCGTAGAAACATCTATTGGCTAGCACTATTCTCCGCTTAATTTCTTGGCTGACATTACAGGACTCTTTGTTCGTCGAAATCATCATATTTGTTTTGTCCTCGTTGACCGCTAAACCTATTTTTGCTGACTCTTTTTCTAGTGATGAGAAAAATGCAGTAACATCCCCCAGACATGTTGACACCAGCCTTTCTCATCACCTTCTCCATAACTATATTAAATAGTGTAAAGGACAGGCTATCGCCCTGCCTGAGACCTCCTTCCGTGTTGAATGGTTCTGACTGATCTTTACCAATCTTAACCGAGGATTTGGTGTTGTCCAAGGTACATCTGCAAAGTCGAATCAGCTTTGCAGGAATACCCAACCCAGACAATGCCTCATAAAGCTTATTCCTTGTCGGAGAGTCGAGGGCAGCTTTGTAGGCGACAAAGAGGTGGTAGGTGTCGATCTGCTTTTCATGAGTTTTTTTTCCAGGATTTGTCGAAAGGTGAATATTTAATCCGTAGTAGATTTGCCAGGTCTAAAGTCGCACTGATATGGTCTTATTAGTATTTCTACAATTGGCTTCAATATGCTTGAAGGGACCTTGTACGCAATTGGTAATAGGCTTATTACACGGTAGTTCTTAGATTCACTACGATCTCCTTTCTTGTATATGGGACATAACAGACTGATACTCCAATCAACGGGCATGCTTTCCTCTAGCCAGATGCTCTCCATAAGCTAATGCATGTTCCTATTCAGCTCCTCCTCGCCAGCCTTAAACAATTCAGCAAGGAGACCATTGGCTCCAGCGGCTTTGTTGTTTTTAAGGCGGGAGATTGCCACACGTATCTTGTTCTGACTCGAAGGTGGACAGTTAATACCATCGTCAAGGATTGGAGCGGGGTCTTCTGGAGTGGTTTCCGCATCCAGTAAATTTGTGAAATGTTCTCTCCATATCTTCAGAACGTTATCCGGGTCTGCCACTAGCTGACCATCGCTGTCCTTGCAGGAGGGCAACCCTGTTCCACGCATTCTCGCCTTAACTCTCTTGTACAATTTTCGGGCTCCCCTCTACTTCGGAGCAACTCTGTGCACTCATTCTGCCTCTTCTTCAGCTCCTTCTTTTTCCGTCTAAAAAGATGAGTTGCCTCTCGTCTCTTCTCCCTGTGCCGTTTACGAACAGCTCGCTTTGCCATTGGCTGCAGTTTCACCCTCTCTCTCGTGGCATTGCGACATTCATCATCGTACCAGACATCTTCTTGCGACGACTTTGAGTACCCAAGTACGCTTTTCGCAGCCCGTTTTATGGAGTCTGCTATATTTTGCCACTGCGAGTTAATATTATCAGGGGTTGGAGCATTCCGCTGCAGTTGAGGTAAGTGGTTGGAGTAGGCGTCTGCTACCTCTTTGGTCCGCAGTTTATCGATGTCCAGCTTTCGTTGTGCCTGGTTACGTACGTTTTTCGCCATGCTTAGCCTTATGCGTGCCTTAACTGCGGTAAGGAAGTGATCGGAGTCAATGTTCGCACCCCTGATCACTCTTACGTCCAGAACACTTATTGATCTGATTCCTCATCAATTGATCTGGAGATAACCATGTTGCCTTATGAATATTTTTAAGGTCAAATCTAGTGCTGCTAACTACCATATTTCTTGCCGCAAAGAAATCAATCAGTCTGATAACAATGTTCGACGTTTCGTTGTGCAGACTGATTTTTCTGATGGTAGGCTCAAATTCGGTCTCCTTGCCTATTTTAGCATTAAAATAAATCGCCTAGTATAATTTTGATGTCATGGCTGGGGCTACGGTCATATACATTTTCTAGGCTCTTTTAGAACTAGTCTTTGTCCTCATCGCTTTTCTCTTCTGTCGGAGCATGGGCACATATGAATGTTATGTGGACTCTTATGGTGGATAAACGTTCACATGCCGGGTTGAACCTTGAGACTAGGTGTCACAGTCTCTTGCCAACCACAAATCCACATCCAAACTCGTGCTTGTCCGCATGGCCACTTTAGTAGTTGTCGCACGTCTTCATGCGCGAGCACCCGTCTCCCGTCCACCGGATTTCCTGTAAAGCGATTATGTCAGCCTTGTATTCTTCGAGGACTTCAGCCAGTTGGATGGAGACACCTGGTCTATACTGTGTTCTAACATTCCAGGTGCATATCCTCAAATCATGGTCCTTAATTCGTTTGCGGTGGTCGTCAACATTTTGGGGGGTCCGTTTTATTCTTTTTTTACTTCTTTTCATTGCAATAGTTTAAACGTCAGTGGCGGGTTGCAAGCCCAACGCACCACGTCGCAGTCTTCTCCTCCTGCCAGGATTTTATTGCAGCCGCCCATTCTGGGACAGACGCTGACCAGGGTACCGCTCACTCTGAGCTGACGTGCTTGGGTTTTACGTTTCGCCCCTCACAGTTAGCCGTGCTCTGACGGGTGTCAGAAGCACGTTTCCAGGCGTCACCACGTGGAGGTACTCCATCCGCAGTAGTACCACGAATACGGAGCTCTGTGAGTAGACTTGAAGTGCAATTGGCAAGGATCACTCTGGTTTTGATAAACTGGATAAGATAAACCGATTAGAAGCTTTACCTTGCATCACACTCCCGACGCCCGATTAAGTCATAACACCAATTTTTATTAGGGGACTATAACATTAAACTCCTCGGTCATAATCCATATTATACAGTTATTATGAAAGTAAGAATGTATTTAGTTATGGGATTGTAAATAGGCATAACAGCCGCACCCTTTCAGGTACCTCCCATACAAAATTAATATTACTCCCATAACTTCCAAACCAAAAGTTACAGGATATAGTAATAGTATTATAGTCATTAAGTTTATAAAATACCCTAATGTGTCTAAGTATAATTGAAATTGGATCAAACTTGATAACAATTAACACATGTGGCAAATCATTCCAGAAAAGAACTCACGTTTCTTTAAACTTATCAGCATGAATTAACTAACTATAAATCAAATAACACATTGAAATGCAAAAGTGTTATTACAAAATTCTTAACGAAATTCTGAATTTCATTTCGATTTTAAAGTCCCACTAATTTCACCGCACAAATATTCATCTAATTGATACTACTTGTTAACCGTTGCCTATTGATATTTGGAAAAGAAAACTGCTCGTCATTCCTTACTCTCGTTTCTGTCTTTGCTTACAGAGATGTTTCCTCACCTACACTATTGATTCTAACACTTATTTACTTTAGTGTGTTCAACCCAAATTGATTATTTATCCACACTGGACTGAGAATGTTTACCTATCTTCAGTTGTGAAATTCTCAGTTATTTTCGTTCAACTGTGACATCTCAATCAGTCGTGTTAAATCATTCCCCCCATCAGTTGATCAGTTTGAAATTGAACATTCAAATTTTCCAAGAGCCATGAATGCCTTGGTATTATTCCTGGGTTTGTTGTTCGCTGGCAGCGGCACTCTAGTGACGGCGGGAATCGGAACGAGTACAAATTTGACGGAATTACATCGACAACGCGAGCGTCGTAGTTTAATATTTACCAATGGTGGTTCAATTAAGGTACCAGAAATTATTACTTTACTCTCGATTAGTTAAGATACAAAGTGGAGTGAACGATGTGTGAGCAGAGATTTTGAATAATAAGAATATTGTAAAACCGTCGGGATTTACCTTTAGTTAATTGAATACCGAACTTTTAATAACAATTATAGTGAACTTTTGCTTATAACAATATTAAATACAGTTATATACTTTACCATGCCTACAAATTGAGAAATTGAGCAAAAATATACATGAACATTCTACTAACAACTAAGTGCTGAAGTTACGCGCTGCTGGCACACATAAATCCTATACTCATATACGATATCATTACCAAATTTTTCCATGAGCTGAGTCATTCATTTTGTGCTTGACAGCCAGTGAACGCAAATAACAAAAGTGAAAATAATTGAATGTCGATAAGCGAATAAATATTTGTGTAAAAACTAAAATGAAAGACAGTGGCTTGTGACGACTTAAAAAATAAAAAACTTAATTTCCCTTTACATCCCTTTGGGATGCTTCTCGCGTTGTTGTGAATTAACACGCTTTCTATTTTAGATTCACAACAAACGGCATCTAATTGTTTATTGACGAATGCGAACGTCACTGTTTGAGAAGCTTTTACAAGACATGCCGATTGACTCGACACTTTTACTGCGAAGTTGCTGTCGTCAACATCGATGTGGCCGGCAATGAAAGAAAAATGTAGATGACTGGTGCCGGGAATCGAACCCGGGATCTCCCGCATGGTAGTCACGTGTTCTTACCACTATGTCACGGCTTGTGACGACTATGTGGCTTCATAAGCTATATTAAAATATTGCGGAAGGGTTAGTTGTTCAAGTTTTTGTATCTGCCCTGCCTGATATGATAAAGTCAAGACTTTGCGAGGAAAGTGCGAGGAAATTGTATTGTTTGCATAAGTGGGCTTTCTAAATTCACATTCGTATTTTGATTATTTGACAGAAACAACATATATCCATCCAAAAATTTCAACAATTGCAAAAGAATACAAGGGCTTCGATATTTTGCGCCACGTAGATAGTGATAAACCAAGTTTTAATACAAATAAAACAGCGACAGGGCTGCCAATCGAGAGTATTGTCGAAAACTTTTCGAACTACAGCATTTTCATTCATTCGCGCAACATATCCCAGACAGTGCATTCGTTATATTTAAACTCGCTTAATAGCGTCGATGTCGTTATATAGCTCAGGATTCATCAAGACATATCGAACTGTCCTTTAACGATGATGGGTTCAAATATTTTTCAGAATATATATTTCTTTAAGATTCCCAGAACAGATTCATCTGCTTTTTTCATTACAAGGCCACGGATTTTTTAATTTTACATCCAATTGGAACTGAGTTTAGTATTTTTATAATTTATTGGATTTGTGAACATTTTGCAATCAGCAGTTTTCAACAAAAATAAGCGAATGTGTTAAAATCTAGTCAAAGGATAGTCACAAGGTCTAGTCATTACTAAGCTTCTGCCCAAGACAGGTAGGGACAGATGGATTTTCGTCCGTCGGCAGAGAGCTTTGCTAATAGCAGCAACGGTTTGCGAGACTAGAGCCTGTAAAGTTATCCCGAGTATTGCTAGCTCGCAGTTCCCTGGTATGTCCTGTGACCCAGCTTCCATATAAGGTGAATTGTCGGCCATCTCATTGAGAGATCTTCGGAGATCTAGGTTATTTAAGTATGAATCGTCAGTTCAAAGTCGGCATACAGTTTTGTACCATTCTGCATTTCTACTCATCTCTATCTGGTATAAGTTTATGGTACTTCTTGTCGAGCGGTGGTTCCGCCAGAGTGTTGCGGATTACACTGTGATCATAACTATTTTTTGACCATTGTGAAAGCTCTCTTAGTCTTACCACCGTAGCAGTGGCAGTCTGTATACTAAATATGTCCAGAGGTAGCAAATAGAAGAATACATTTAGTGCATCGTACGAGAACACCATATAGTATTGCCGATCTAACTATTGCAGTAGCAACTAGTGAACAATGCAAAGCTAAAGCACATTTGCTTATTGCCCTTTTCCATGCATATACTATGTTACTATATTTACTATGAATCTTCTAAAAAAATTATTCAATACAGATAAAATGCAAATGCTTCGTAAGACGAACGGAGATACATTTATGTGATTGTAGCTTTATCCCATTGGTCTGAGTGATTGTACCGCTTTAATACCTTTTTATCTCTAAAAGTTCGAAAAGATACATTCGTATCGCACAACTAAAATGGACTGGTACTATCTCTAATTCTATGCCCATATAGCTTTAGCTGTTTGGTTGGGTGATGGTACCAGGCATTTTGTACCCTAAATGTTCAAATTTCTAAAAACCCCATCTGCCGGCTCTCTAATTCTCTAGGGAGTCATGCTATATACATTTGAGTAACTCTACCTTTAGGCATTTGGTGTGGGCGGTAGTACCAGTTTTATTCCTTTTTCGGTATTTTTACACCAAAAGATCGAATTTCGAAAAATTACTTCATATCTCTTCAACATTGTGATGGAGATGATAATGAGAAAAGCTGCAGTAAACACGAGTGGCACTATATTCAACAAAAGCCACATGCTACTCGCGTACGCTGATGACGTAGTCATCATCGGTCGAAAACTGCGGGATGTGACTGCAGCCTTCTCAGGTATTCAGAAGGAATCAGCAAAAATGGGCCTAACGGTGAACGAGGACAAAACGAAGTTATTAGTTTCAACGAGCAAAGAATCTACTCGTTTGGGAAACTGCGTGAACGTTGACAACTATAATTTCGAGGTGGTAGATAATTTTGTCTACCTAGGCTCCGCCATCAACAAAGCAAATAATGTCAGCCTAGAAATCCGGAGAAGAATCCTGCTTGCAAATAAATGCTTCTACGGACTAAGCAAACGATTCAATGACAGAGCCCTTTCTCGACGAACAAAACTCCAGCTATACCAGATACTGGTTCTACCTGTCTTAATGTATGGCTCAGAATCCTGGGTTATGACACAAGCGGATGAATCGGTTCTGACGGTATTCGAGAGAAAAATACTCCGTAAAATATATGGGCCCATCATCGTTAACGGAGAGTATCGGCGTCGTATGAATCATGAGCTGTACGAGCTGTACACTGACATTGACGTGGTCAAACGCATTAAGGTGCAACGGTTGCGTTGGCTAGGTCATGTTGTACGCATGGACGAAAATGCTCCAGCTCGAAAAGTCTTCGACAATGAAATCGATGGGCGGCGCAGAAGAGTGCGACCAAAACTCCGTTGGAAAGACCAGGTTACTGAGAACCTTACAGAACTCGGTGTGACTAACTGGAGAAGAAGCGCAGAAGATCGAGGTGCTTATAATATTTTTCTACGTGCGGTATATAATCCACTGGGATTGCGTCGAAGTACCAGCTAAGTAAGTAAGTAAGTAAGTACTTCATATCGCACATCTAAAATATTCACTTCAATTTTTCCCACTATACTTATAGCCTCTAAGTACCAGTTTTATCCATGAGCGGCATTTTTTACACCTAAAAAGTACGAATTTCGAGAACCGTTCTTGCTTCATTCTAATTCTACAGAGAGCAAGCCCATATCATTTATCATGATTTTATCCCTTTTACCCAAAAATATCGGATTTCGAAGCAACCTTCAATTCAAAACGTAATTCCCCATGTACTATTTACATAAGTGGCAAATCTTATCTTCATACCTTTAATTGCTCGTGAAATATGACTAGGGTGATCAATTATTCGGGTTTTTGCGAAAACCGGTTTTCGAATTATTCGAAAAATGACATTTAAAAAAAACCGGTTGCTTTTTTTGAAATTCACAAAAAACCGGATAATCCGGTTTTCAAAATTATGCCAAATAACAAATTAAAACACAATTTTTGACAAAAAATTTTATTAAAAAATAACAGAAAACAAATCAATTATACCTATAAAAAGAAAACTTTTAGTTTTATTATAATTACAATGCAAAACATTAGTGAGATCAGTTTGTTATTTTAACAAAAACAAACGAAACAAAACAATTCATTTGTAAATAATTGATTATATATAAATATATTTAATTTAATCTTTAGTTTTACCTAAAGTAACATTTAAGAAATAAGATACAATTTAAGAGCTTGGGTGTATACCTATTTTTTTCTTTGGTTTTTATAAAACTTGACATTGAAAATGCTCTTTCACTCAATGTACTAGTTGGACTTATAGTGTACAAGGCGTTTAATATTGAATATTTTAGACATGCGTCACTAATTGGGAGTTTACTCGTACTTAAATACAAAATGAGAGTATTCTGGGTTTGAACACGTCGTTCGGATATACGTCTTTTGAAAATTGCATATAAATTTATTGATAATTGATTTTGAATTGTTGAAAAGTGTTAAAGTAAAAATTTAAAAATACCTTCAGCATCAGCTAAAGTCGAAGAGTTTGCAGAAAGTTTTTGTATAGACATTTCCAAAGGTTTAAGGGTGTCACTAAGCACAGACAAAGTTGCGATATCATTTTCACTAAATGGTGTCAGTCCTAACTCCAATAAAGTATGATTAACACATTTGTGTAATTTTAAAAATTGAGAAACCATATTGGTTATAGAATTCCAGTGGTGCTTAACATCATGGATAAGTTGAAGCTCCTTATTAAATTGGTCTTTTACAAAGATTTACAAAGATTTACAAAGATTCGCTTTTCAGCCGACTTATTAAACAGTGAAGATTTATAAAACTAACAATTAGGTTGTTCTTCCGAAACACTGGGAAAAAACAAGTACGAGAACACATTTAACACAATTATGAATAAATTTAAATAAAAAATATCGAACGCCAAAAAACCGAGATTCGACAAAAAATAACCGGATTATTCGATATTCGAAAAATAGGGATTTAAAAAAAACCGACGGTTTTTATGAGTGAAAAAAACCGAGTAGCCGGTTTTTGAAAACCGAACTGATCACCCTAAATATGACCCATTGAAATTTTGGTTTGTGTGGGCGGTGCCACGCCCTTTTGTCTAATACTGTTTTTATGTAGCCTATGATAGAGGTCCTACGGATAGTACTACACAGTGAAAATTTCATTGCATTCGGTTCATTTATTTCACCCAGATAACGATTTATTCAAAAGAGGCGTGGCACCTCCAGATAGACGTAATCCTCTTTGCATCAGTAACATATGAAGCAAATCTCATCTTCATACCTCTAATGGATCTTCAGATACGGCCGATTGAAATTTCGGTTTGTGTGGGCGTCGCCACGCCCCTTTGTCTTAATATGTTTTCATGTTGCCTAGGAAAGAGACCCTATGGACAGTATCACTATATATATGTATGTATGTATTTTCAAAAAGGGGCGTGGCACCGCCCTCTGTCCGCAAACTAAGTATTTTTTTGCACGTCCGATATACGTACCAAATCTCGACTTTGTACCTAAAATGGTTTAAAAGATACAGCCATTTCAAAATTCTAGTTGTATGGGACGGTACAACGCCTATTTTGCCCCCTCCCAGGCCGAATTTCCAAAAATCCCGTCTTAGTGTGCACATACGTCGCAAAAGGAGTGATCAGTCAGTCACCCAAGCCTTTTTTATATATAGATTACGCCGACAAATGTTGCACAGTCCGTTAAAGTAATTTTAGTACCCCAATGATATATTTTTCAAGGATTGCGTCCTATACCTCTTAGGTGAATTGAACCCGTTCGGTCTTTTATGGATTTACTCCGAGACCGTTCTCACCCGCCCACTTCGTCATAGTGAGAAGGGCTCGTTGAAAGATATCTCTGACTGTACTTAAAATCTTTCCCCCAACGCTGCATATACGAACACCTTAACACTAAAGGTTTGCGATCAATACTCGTTTTTTGATTTTTAGCCGACAAATCATCTACCACTTCCAAATTATAGTTGTCAATGTTCACTCAGGGTCCTAATCGAATATACTCAATGTTCGTTGAAACAAATAACTAAGTTTGGTTTACATTTATAACTAGACTCACTTCAGCCTACTGCTTCTCAATGATTAAAAATACCGCAGTAACATCCAGTAGTACTCGGCAGCTGATGTCTATATCATAGGCATCAGCTAGCAGCATGTGATACCAGTCGTGTTTTCTATCAGATTTTTGCCGATTTTAACTTCCAAATCGTGTTTATGAGTTGGTCTAGGCGTTCTTTCTTCTCGTTGTATCGTTTCTTCACAGCACGCACTGCCATTAGCTGCAGTCTTGCTTTGTATGTGTCATCCTTTTTCTCATCCTCGATCAGGATGTACGAATGTTGCGTGTGTGTGTGACGAACGGAGTAGACAGCCTTGCAATGTATATTAATACCCTCACACAACGGGTAAGAGGGTATATATCATTTGATAGGATCCAAAAGTGTAACACATGAAAGAATCACGTTAGATCCTAGGTTTCTTTGAACCAAATTATATTCATGCCTTTTTAAGTTGTTAGAACCATGTCCGCTTGTCTGTCCGGATGAGTTAATATTTCCTCAAAACTGTAGTTCCGTAGCATATGGCGAAAAAAAGTTTATGTTTTCCCACCTCCCGTTTAGTAGTTTGTCTGAAAAGACTACCCGGAATAGTATTTATTATGTTGTATCGTCATTAGATATTCGATCAAAACTTGGCGGCTTATCGTTTATTCTGAATAAAGGGCTGCAATTGGCTTTTATTGGCTTTCTAAGCATTATTTTTTTTATAATTTTAACCACGTCCACTGCATGTCTTTTATTGTTATTTGAATTAGCAACCGGTATTCAAAATGTCACAATCATATTAAGCTTTGTAAACTTACTCACTCGCACAGACAGATCTTTTATACTACACCGACAGTGGCTACTATCAAGGTCATCTACATTTCGTTCATCGATGTTCGAGTTAATTGGCATCTCTAGTCAAAGCTTCTTCTCAAACAGCTGAGGTCGAATTTGTCAACAAACTGTAGGTCCCGTTGTGTGTGACTCTAAAAATAGAAACGTGATAATCTATATTAGTGCGAGAAAATCTCTCACATCGCATATATGGCCGTGTTCGCAGTCTTTCACATTACATTTGTACACACTAATTTGAAAAAATTGGTTTGAAATTAGTTAAATGCTAATGTTTTATGCATGGAAATTATAAAGCTTAACAGTGTGCACATTTTCTTAAAAGAAATTTTTTTTCCTGGTCCTATGGTTTTCATGGTATAAGCAGTTAAAGTCGGTCTTTCACATTACAAATTTTGGAAGTCACTTTTGAGGTAGGCAGATACTTTCTAAAAGTTCTGCTCTTATAGACAACGGATTGTCTCCGTACTTTTGGAGATAAAAGTTGAATAATGAAGAAAGGAAATTGCATTTCAACGGTTTAAATATGTTGCTTAGAAAACTCAGTAGGACTAAAAATATCAAGTCTTTCACATTACATCGAAAGTCTTTCACATTACATCGTAGAAATTTTTGCATTTAAAAACGATTTTTAGTTCTTAAAATGCTTCTTAAAGAAATTTTTTTACAACCAAAGACCAATATTGGGTCTTGGGGCTAAGGGATCGTAATAAATATCATGGTTTGGTAGGTGGGGGTAGAGCAATTTGTGTCAGATGGGACAAAACCATATTTTTATCAGCTTTTTATGGCAAAAAAAGAATGGTGTCAAAAAATTCGAAAACAGCATGACAATATTTAAGGGCGGGCCCACACCTGGCCGTGTTCGCGAAAATTTTTTGGTGCGTATGAAATAAGAAGTGTGTAAAAAAATTTGGCAACACTGTTTTTTTGTTCTAAAATTGCAGCCCTAACATGTTTTTTCTAGTAAGCTTTAACGTTTTAAGTCACCATCGTTAAGTCACGCCAAATAAAACTACAACATTCTTTTGAAAACGGTTATATTTGCAGAATTATAAAAAAAATGCAGAAACAAAGTTATTTAAACTCTATTTTTATTTTGTTTCTCTTTTGATTTTTATTTTTTTTTATTTTTTAAGATTGATTATATCCTTCTTTGGAAGTTGAAAAAATGCGGATATTGCCGGACTCTTGCTGTATTTGATGGGCCGACGCAATATCACGAATATTTTTTGTGTTCAAAAAAAATTCGGCAACATTTAAGTTATTGTTTATTTCACAAAAGTCTTCATCAGTGACTTCTTCGACAGAAATGGTTGAAGGTGTAAGGTTGAATGCATTTACGTAGTCTTTGCGACGTCTTTCTACAAGGGACTCACTATCCTTTCTTGGCATTTCACTTTCCTTCAGTTTACGGGTTTCTCTCAATTTACGCATAGCTTCTGCCCTCTTTCTTTAGTGTTCTTCTTAATTACCATTCTTTTTTAGCTTTTCGATGTAATTTTTATTTTTTTCTGCACTTGTGAGTGGATCCTACAAAAAAAAATTAAGTATTTTTTTTTTTCAAGTGGTCTTTCACATTACACACTTTTGATGGCAATTTAAACTGAGAAACCAGCATTAATTTTCAAAAATACCACCGATTCCAGATATTAAGAATTCCTGCTCAGAAAAAGTTTTGTTTTCACAACAAAACACCAGCGGGCAACCACCGTTATTAAACTTTTCCAATTTTAGTCTTTCACATTACACCGAAATTGCGCAGTTTTCATTGCCATCAAATGTGCATTTAAAAAATAGTTTAAAATTTTTTTTTTGTTTTCAGCACTAAAACAATTCTTTATCCATATATTGCAAAAGAAAACAATGCAATTTTCTGAGCAGAATAGGTTGTTTTTACCTTTTTCTGTGAGCTATCCATTTTGTTTGAAATCTCAGTTTAAAGCTTACTAGAAAAAACATGCTAGGGTTGCCACAGTTTTGCAATTTTCGACAAAAAAGAGATTTTGCCAGATTTATTAGACACTTCTTATTTCATACACACAAAATTTTTTTGTAAAAGTCACAAAAATTTTTTTCCCCTCTGGTTGACATTTTCGCGAACACGGCCATATGGGGTTTTAAGGATACAAAAGTTTTTTTTTCAAGTGAAATTTACGTAAAGAGCTTCGGCATTCAATAATGAATAGTCAATGTTCATTTCTACTGGTTGCCACTACTAGGCCTAAGTAAAAATATGTTTTGATTTTAAACTTACACAAACTAAAACCTAATTAAACTAATTTACTGTATACACCAATACAATAATAAATCAATTCTTAAGTTTTCCATAGGTCCCTCTATGCCTGTAACACTGGCGGATCAAGTATCATGGCGTTCGTTGGTGTGCTCGTACACTTTACAAGGAGGTCAATACAGTATACCAACGGCTCCGCTATATCCTTGGGATAAATGGGAGGACACCTTTGCCCGTTCATTAAAGGAAATGAAGAACAAATTCGAACGTAACGGTGAATACGAACAAGATGAATCGCGAGAATTTCTCTACAATCTCCTGGAAGATTACATGGACCGCACTGGAGCCAATGGTCACCAGTGTATGCTACGAAACATATGTGAAAATGCTCAAGTACACGAGCATGTAGGCGTTTTTACCGAAGTTCTTAATGTAATGCTAACGTAAGTGTTTCTGTGTGCGTATTTTTTTCACACAACCATGTGTTCAATAAATCATATTTAACAAAATAATTACATTTACGCCCCCTCCCTTTCTCCCCTACGCTTTCTTTGGCACGCGTGATTGCTTTGTTACAGACCCGGCAAAGAAAATCTAGATAAATCCTATGGAATGGCATTACAAGCTGGACGCCATGGTGTTGATTGCCTTAAATTATATTATTTATGTCCCAGAGGCAAAAGTATACTGGATCAATACATTGATGAAATTTACCAATACTAAAGGAATGATGGAAAAAAATGCAATAAAAATCTCAGCCAAGAAGCCAGAAACAAAAAAAAAACCCAAATAAAACAAAACAATCTTGTGAATGTCTTAAATGTTTTCACTTTCGTAGGTATTTAGTATACCATGTATGTATAAGCTGTTGTATATGTATGTATGTAGTCAACTCTTATCCCGTTGGTTTTACCACATTCCTACATAACTCTATGACATATATGTGTGTTTGTGTGTCTCATAAGGTTTAATACCAGGATTTTCTTAGGTTAGTTTTTGCTTCCCACGAAAAATAACAACGTTGGGAAAGGAAAACTTAGACGTGAAAGAACTTTGTCTGTATAGTTGGTATATGTGATAGTGTTAAGGGTTCAAGTGTAGCTGTGCTAAGACACTAAGAGCAGAAAGAAACTGTACCAAAAAGCTTAAAATTAATCATAGATAATCCTTATATTGTTGAAATAGGAAAAGAAATAAAACAATGATTGATTTAAAAAAAAAAATATGTGGAAAATACCTTATAGAAAATTTTAACATGTAATTTTTAAATAAAGAAATAAAAGTAGTCCTTTCTGTTTTCTCTAAGCAGCAGTTGCACTTGCATATAGTCTAATCACACCTAGCTTTGTCAGACAAGCTCTGCTATGGGTCATTGAATTGGCGTACGTAATATTAATTTATTTTTGGATTTTGTTTATTGTGTCATAAACTTGAATGTGGGAAACATGAAGTAAAGGAGCCTCGAATTTGCGCAATATTTTCTTTTAAGCGAGTAACAAATACATATTAAGTTTCCAGAAATTTACAATTCAAGTCTTAAACGTTGAACATTTCCCTATACGATACTTACTAACTTCAAATCGATATTAAATTATTAAGGCATGTAACTTGACAAAACGAATGATGCAGAACTTCTTTTTTTTGGGGCTACTTTCACGTGCAGTTCTTAGAATTGAGTTCCAAATTAATGTGTTGCACTGTGTTAGTGAACTTTAGTTGCAAAAAGTATTTTTTTTACAAACACATACAAATTATCATATTAAGTTTTTCAATTTTTATACCATCACCCTTAGGGATGAGGCCATATATCATTTGATATGAAAAAAAGTGTAACTTATTAAAGGGTACGAGTTAGACCCCAAGTATCTTAAGACCAAATTCGTTGCAGGACTTTTTAAGACGTATGAGCTATGTCCGTCTGTCTGGCTGGTTGGATGGCTGCTGAGCAGGATAACTCGAGTAAACCTTAACGGATCAGTATGAAATTGTACCAGTATTAATATTTTTCAAAACGAACTAATGGGATTGTAAATGGGCAGAAAAGCCCCACCCCTTCTGGTATCTCCCATACAAAATTACCTATTTTTGGATAATAAATGTTTCTTTCATAACTTTCATAACAGACGACCGGAGGATATTTGAATTTGGTCAGTTAATTTATCTTGCGAAAGTTGACAAACCCTAAGGAAACCGAAACCTGTGACACCCCTTCTGGCACCTCCCATACAAATGACCAAATTGACCCTCACAGTTTTGCATACATATCTTTTTTTGTAAATAAACTCAGTTCAGTCAAGTTTTGCGTATGATGTTCGCTTATGAAAATTGGACTCAGGAATGAATATGGACTATATCGGTTCACGCCTTCTGGTAACTCCCATACAAAATAACCTATATTTGGAAAATTAATATTTCTCCCATAACTTCCAAACGGACACTTGGGGGGTATTAAAAAATTGGTCGGCTAATTTATATTTTGATTGAAGACGAAACCTTCAGAAAACCTAACTCTTTGACAAACCCCTTCTGGTACCTCCTATACAAATGACTGAACTCACCCCCATATCTTTTTTGTAAGTAAACTGAGTTGATTCAAATTTTGCGTAAGTTGTACGGTTATGAAAATTTGAGCCAGGAATGAATATAGATTATATCGGATCACCCCTTCTGCACCTTCCATATAAATAACAGATATTGCCCCTTTTATATGCATATCATTTTTGTATGTACACTACATTCAGACAAATTTTGCCATGGTATGCGTTCACTGAACGTTGACTTACGGTTTTGCTCCACAAGCAAGCAATAAATAATACATAAGTAATTTTATTTTAATTAAAAACCTATTAATTTCAATACTTAAGATGGAAAAGATGGAAAAAAGATTTTAATCTTCCTCTTATTCTGAAGCAGCAACAGCTATTCATCCATCAGCAGCAGCAGGCAGAAAAGAGTTTCAAACGCTTCGATCTGTTGCGCTCCATAGATAGTTCGTCACACCAAGTTTATATAAAAGCTCTTCACCTGGTCCATCCAACGAAGATTTGGTTGCCCCCTTCAGCGCCGGCCATCGAGTTTATTGCCGAAAACTTTTTGAGCTGGATCAATGTCATCCATTTGTTCACCGTGTTCAAATCAGAGCTATCAGTCTGAACGCGCTTGACTACGTCAATGTTGTTATACAGCTCATACAGTTCATGGTTCATTCGACGACGGTACTCGCCGTTGACGATGATGGGTCAAAATATTTTGCCAAATATTTTTCTTTCGAAAACTTCCGGAACAGATTGATCCACTTGTGTCATTTATTTGGATTATGCAGAGTGAGACAGGTAGAATCACTTTCTGGTACAGTTAAATCTTTGTACATAGAGAGAGGGTTTTGTCATTCCAACGCTTGCTTAGCACATATCAGCAGCGGTTTGCGATCAATACTCGTCTCTTGATTTCCAGGTTCGCAGAAACAATTACTAAACTTAGTTTTGCCCTCATTTATCACCAGACCCACTTCTGCCCACTGCTTCTCAATGCTCGAAAAGGCCGCAGTAATATCCTGCAGTCCACGGCCAATGATATATATATCATCGGCATACATCGGCAGCATGTGACTTTTGTTAAAGATAGAACCAGTCATGTTTACTGCAGCCTTCCGCATGATCATCTTAATTACGATGTTAAAGAGATCGCAAAAATATCGCCCTGTCTGAAATTTCGCTTAGTAGAAAGTGGCTCAGTCAGATTTTTGTCTATTTTCACTAAAGACTTCGTGTCGGTCAGTGTCATCCCGCAAAGTTGTATCAGCTTTGAGGAGAAAGCAAATTCAGCAATAGCGTCTAATAAATTCTGCCATATCGGACTGTCGAATGCCGCCATGTAGTCGATATACCAATAAAAGGTTACTATCTTTCCCGGCTCGCATTGCTCCGCCACTTCTTGCAATAAATTTTTTTGAGATTAAAAGCAGTACAGTTAAAATGCAAAGTTATAAATTCATTATTATTTAGCTTTAGTTGTCTGGGCTGGCTCCAATTACGTCATCTCTTTTTGTTGTGTTTAGCATATAAAGTGATATATATAAATTGTCAAAATTTTGAGACATTTGGTCTATTAATAAGACCGATATAACGATTTTTCAAAAGGGGCGTGGCACATTCTATTTCGCAGCTAGACTTAATCCTCCTTGTACCAGTACAAGGCGATGCCACGCCCTTTGTCCAATCATGTTTCCCTGTAGCCTTTGTAGAGGTCCTACGAACAATACCACACAGTGAAAATTTCATTGCAATCGCTCCATTTATTTGGACGATATAACAATTTTTTTCGAAAGGGGTGTGGCATCTGCCTTTCCGAGCGGGACGTAATCCTCCTTGTACCAGTAACATATGTGGCAAAACACATCTCGTACCTTTGATGGCTCGCGAGCTATGATCAAATGGAATTTCGGTTTGTGTGGGCAGTGCCACGCCTCATTTTCTAACTATGTTTTCATGTAGCCTATGATAGAGAGCCTGTGGTCAGTACTTCACAGTGAATATTTCTTTACAACCGGTCCATTTATTTGGCCAATATTAGGATTTTTCAAAAACGGCGTTGCCCCGCCCACTTACCACAAACAAAAATTATTTTTCGTGTACGACCAACATATGTATCAGATATCGACTTCGTGCCTATAATGATTAATGAGATACAGCCATTTCAAATGTCGAGCTGTAGTGACACTCCCTTTTTACCGCCTTGCGGTCCGAATTTCAAAACATCCCATCTTAGTGAGCGCCTACGTCATAAAAGGAACTTACATTCCAAATTTCAAGGTTCTAGCTTTAGCCGTTTGACCTGGGGAACGATCAGTCAGTCACCCAAGCCTTCTATATACGTTATATAGATGATCGGCATTTCGAGTGTCTTCTCCAAGATTTGTTATAGTGAGTATATCTTGTCAGTCGTGGGTTAACCAGTTCTAAAGTCACAATGGTAAAGAAAGATCAGGTTCTCAGGTAGTCCTTCACACAACACACTAGACATGAACTTGTTCGCGATGGGTAAAAGGCTGATCCAGACGATAGTTGGTGCACATATTTGTATCGCATTTCTTAAGCACACAACATAGAACACTCTAATGCCAATCATCCGGCATGCATTTCTTGAGCCATATCGTGTAATAAGCCGGTTCATTCATGTTGCCAGCTAACCGCGGCGGCTGTCCATCCATGCCGGTAGTCCATTGGCTCCCGCAACTTCTTTTTGTTCGTAAGCCATACAATTGCCGTGCTAACCTCGTTTTGGCACGGTAGTGATCAATCTATTCCGTTGTCGTTGATTGGCGTGATTTCGTCACTAATGCTGCCTTCGGTCGGGAACGAGAAGAGAACAAAAGTTTTCCCTCCATATTTGCAGCACACTCTGAGTGTCCGTGACCAGATTTCAATTTTTGTCCTTACATGTAGGGATGCCTGTTCTGAAACCTTTGCTTTTTACCTTTTGTTAGAACTTTCGGTCACCGGTCGCTTTGCGTTTGGCTTACATTTTTGACATCATCATCGTACCAAGGCTTGTCTCAGCGTGTTTTATCATAACCCAGTACGGTCGTTAATAGCGTTCTCAATGCTCTGTCAATAATTGACAGAGTTTGTTGGGGTAGGCATTAGCTATCTCGGTGGTTGGTAGCTTTGTGATGTCTAGCTTCCTTTGAATTTGGTTATGAACAATTTTAGCACTACTTGATCGCCTGAATACCTGGGTTGCAACTAGGTGGTGATCCAAAATAAGTGTTTGCACCGCGCATGTTGAGACATACTTCCGTCGATTACCACGTGATCAATCTGGTTGTCGTTTGATCAGGGGATATCCAGGTTGCCTTGTGAATATCTTTATGTCGGAATCTGGTTGGAGTAGGCATTGTCTATCTCGGTGGTATGTAGCTTTGTTATGTCTGATTTCATTTGCGTTTGGTTACCAGCATTTTTAGCACAACTTAATCGAGACTAGACTGAAACTTGCTTGAGACATTTCAGGTGGATATCCTCAAATCATGGTCCTTATAACGTTTGGGGCGTCGTCAACATTTGGGAGGTTCTTGTTTTTTCTTTTCTTCGTGTTTTCATAATAATTGCTTTTGTTTAAGGTTTTCTTTTTTCTTATTAGGCCACCGTACCCGATCCTAGTTTCTTGGGGCTGCCAAAGCCGCTAAGAGAGCCGTTGTTAAAAGAAATAACAAGGCCTTCAATTCGTTACAGGCCTTGTAACGAATTGTGTTCAAATGTAACACAATTGTAATTGCTCAAACAGTTTTCTCTGTGCCACACCATCTTCTTGTACATTTACAGTTAATGCTTACTGTATACAAAAATATACACCTACATTGCTTGCTTGCTGTCAAACTAGTGTTCGCGTTCAAATCTATTTAAAATCTATTTAGCAACAGACAAGGATAAGCTTCGTTCAGTGTTTCAATACCACTGCCACGGACGAACTTTGACTACTTTGGCATTTTGAGATTACGCCTGAACTTGTCGGTTGAGCAAATCATTTAGTATTCTGTTTGCATACTGGTTAAGTTGGTAAACATTGGCACTGTGGTGCAATTTTTGCCAGGATACAACATTCATTGCCTAAAGGCAAGATGCTCTCTATGGCAATGAACTTGGTGTGAATTTCCTAAGGTTACGTTTAAGTGTTATATATATAAATTATAAGGATGCAAACATCTACATTCCATAGAATTTGTTGTCTTACTAACGTTAATGTATGTAAGGCTATGTAATCTTTTAAATTAATTCATTAAAATCTAGATCATGATTTCAAGTGACGCGGCGTGTGTAATTCTGGAAACTTACAAATGTGGAAGGGAATATATATGTGTAAAGCCTAAGCATTTTGTGTACAGTTCCATAGTTGTGTAATTCGATTACAAACAAATTTGAAACAATTTGGATGGTATAAGAATTTAGTTGCACCTTTTGTGTTATCAGTTTTCATTGCTTTGTTTTTACCAAGATCACACCCGAGGATTGGGTGGGGAAACGACTGTATATACTTCTAAATCGCTGTGACCCGAATACATGGTACATGGTTTGTTGCTGAAGGAGTGATTTGAAACTGTCCTGTGGAAATGTTTTTGGCCACTGCAATATCATTTGAATGGCAAATGAGATAGAGCCATACAGAACTACTGTGAGGGCGAGGAGGGGTCGATGGAGACGATGGAACAACTTCTTTGTAGCTGTACCCCTCTATCCCGTAGAAGGCTAAGCCACTTAGAAGATTGATTGATATGTAGTATGTAAGGATGTACTTAAGCCCTAAACAATGTGAGCACCACTTAACATGTGTACATCCCTGAGAGATCTGTCGAGAGCGCTCTTTATGACGTGGTTGTCTCTACGGAACGTAATCTTTGTTCAGTTGACTTCAACTAGTGACTAGTGTGTCAGCCTGAAAGCGACAATGTGGCTGTAAACTGCGGTAGTTCGACCAATAACACTGTGGAACATTTTCGGGGTCATTGTCTGGGGGTTAAGAAATTCCAAGTCAGGGTAAAGGCACTAGGTTAGTATAGTAAAGCCCCCCAAAGGGTTATGCGTTCTCAGGCCAAACTTTTCTGTATGACCTTTTATATTTTTTCCTTATATTGATGTTTATTCGCTTAGTTTTTCAGCTATAATTCAAGAACCATTTCATTCTTCAGATTCTTCTTTGTAGCTAAGGCCTGTATTAATAATTTATATTAATATATCTTTAATAAATCAATCTTCAAATATATGTAACGAGTTTGCATATGGTACTCTCTACCTACATATGCATGCATGTACATGTACGTATGAATAATATTAATTTTATACGGATTTTATATAAATCATACGCACATCGTGCCAATATTGTAGATTTGTGAAGTTACATCAACCTCTCACCTATTCGTTGACTACCAAAGTGTTTTTTTTAATCTTTACAAACAACTTTTAAGTACGTATTAAATTTAGCGTTACGCTGAACTAGATTTCTTTATCTCTAATATGGGAAATTTTTAATTCAATATATAAAAGTTATACCCTCCACCAATTAAATTTGCCTCATTCCACTGTCTTATGTGGCAACTTTAAGCACCTCCGCAGTCAGGATGTAAAAGTGGTGATGATGAGTATTTCCTTTCTTCTTTTTTTCTTAGCCATTCGCCGATAGAAACACATTGAACACACCGCTAACACACACATACACACACACCAACACATATATACTCAATTACTAACCGACATTCGTTCGTTCACGGCTACAGACAGGAGTTCATACGTATCCTGTGATTTTTGGCCTTTGTACGCAAAGGAACAACAACAAAGTTATCATATCGAGCCATGTCAGCAAGGGCATGAAGAAGATATCCTTGTCATCACGTTCCGTTGGCTTATTGTAATAATAGAGCCAAGTGAATAAGATTGGCTGGAATGGATGAGCAGCATGCGGGAGTAGGATTAAAAAGCCCTAGTGGGAGTTATTGCCTAAGCAGCAGGAATTGCGAACATGTTGTTCTACTTTTTTTTATATATATATCGTCGTATAATACCGGGCAAAATATCCGTTATATATACGCGGCGGGGAGGGAATGTAAGGCAGTGTAAGGTTGTCTTTGTGGGATAATAAGTTAGTTACTGAGCTTTATACGTGGCAAAATTATACTGTATTGTTTACCTGTGGATACTTGATGTCTTGCTTGTGTGAGGAGTTCGCAACACTCTTGATGAACTTGTGCAAAATAGAATTTATCAAATTTTTTTTCTTGTGGTTTTAGTTTATTGAATTGACATTGATATATTTATGGTCAGGATGAAGGCTACACTAGCCAGAGGCAAATGTTTGTAACGTTACACAAGCAAAACTCTTGGTGCCAAGAACATATGCCCAGTGAGATACTTGTAGTTTGTAAATATGTTTTAAAGGCAATTATATGTCTGTCAACAACAGATGATCAGACAAAGATGGATTATTATGAGTAGGTACGTATGCAAGCTTACACGCACACTCGCAGGAAATAGTATATTTATTACAATAATATTTATAAGATTGTATCGGAAGCTATAAAAATAATATTAATAAGGAATTGATATTGCAAAGACTAGACGGTGAGAATCAGTTTTCTTAACTAGTGATTTTGATGAGTATTTTATTAGTAACCTACTGATTAGAGATGAACATTAAAAATAATTAAAATTATGTTCATAAGATTGGGCGTCGGAAGTGTGATGCAAGGTAAAGCTTCTGATTGGTTTAACTTGGTAATCCCAGGGTAACATTGTCAATTACATTTTAAGTCTACTCACACAGCTCCGTATTCGTGCTACTACCGCGGATGGAGTACCTCCACGTGGTGACGCCTGGTAACGTGCCTTTGACACCCGTCAGAGCAGTGCTAACTGTGAGAGGAGAAACCTAAACCCAGCCACGTCGGCTCATAGTGAGCGGTACCCTGGTCAGCGTCTGACCCAGACTGGGCGGCTGTAATAAAAACCTGGTAGGAAGAGAAAACAGTGACCTCTTTACGGGAAATCCGGTGCAAGCACGAGTTTGAATGTGGATTTGTGGTTGGCAAGAGCTTGCAACACCTAGTCTCAATGTTCAGCCCGGTGTGTGAACACATATATGTGCCCATACTCCGACAGAATAGAAAAGCGATGAGGACAAAGACGTGCTCTACGAGAGCCCGAGCCCTGACTTAAAAATTGTACTAGGCGATTTTAATACTAAAATAGGCAGGGCAGACCTCATAGGCAGACCGTATTTGAGTCTGAACACCGAAACGTCGAACAGCGGCATCAGACTGATTGATTTCTCTGCGGCAAGAAATATGGTAACTAGCAGCACTGGACTTGATCACAGAAATATTCATTAGGCAACATGGTTATCACCAGATCAATTGACAAGGAATCAGATAGATCACGTGGTAGTCGGTGGAAAGCACGCATCGAGAGTTCTGGACGTACGAATGGTCAGGGGTGCGAACATTGACTCCGATTACTACTAAGCATGGCGAAAAACGCAACGAAAGCTGAGCATCGGTAAACTGCGGACCCCAGAGGTAGCTGACGCCTAATCCAACCACTTAACTCAACTGCTACGGAATGCTCAACCCCTGATAATATTACCTTGCAGTGGCAATATATAGCCGACTCCATAGAACGGACTGCGAGAAACGTACTTGGGTACTCAAAGCCGCCTCACGAAGATGTCTGGTACGATGATGAATGTCGCAATGCCAGCAGAGAGACGGATACTGCATAATGGGCGAAACTGCAGCCAATGGTTACGCGAGCTGTTCGTGAACGGCACAAGGAGAAGAGACGAGAGGCAACTGGAAAGAACATTTCAGAAAGCTGCTGGATACGGAAACCACTCCAGAAGACTCCGCTCTAATCCATGACGATGGTATTAACTGTCCACCTCCGAGCCAGAGTAACATACGTGTGTCAATATCCCGACTTAAAAATAACAAATCAGCTGGAGCTGATGCCCTCCCGGCTGAATTGTTTAAGGCAGGTGGAGAGGAGCTGATTAGGAGCATGCATCAACTCATGTAGAACATCTGGCCGGAGATTGGAGTCTCAGTCTGTTATGTCCCATATACAAGAAAGGAGATCGTAGTGAATGCAAGAACTACCGTGAAATAAGCCTATTAGCAATTGCGTACAAGGACCTTTCCAGGGTATTGTGTGAACGTCTAAAGCCAATTTTAGAAAAAATAATTGGACCTTATCAGAGCTCCTTTAGAGCTGGTCAATCTACGACAGATCAAACATTCAAGTTACGACAAATCCTGGAAAAAACTCATGAAAAGCAGATCGACACCTAACAACTCTTTGTCGACTTCAGAGCTGTCTTCGACTCTCCGATATATTTGGTATTCCTGCAGAACTAATTCAGTGTCGAAGTAAACCTGGCAAATCCAAGATCGACCAGATATTCAAACCAGTAAGAAAGTTTCAGTCGGGAAAACCGGCGTACATATACCATCACCCTCAGTAAAACATAAAATCTTCTTGTATATTAATATAATTACTCGATTTCTAAAGTGGGCGGAGTGGTACATTTGTACGGGAGGTACCATAAGAGGCGTGGCAAGCCCTCCAATTTTTTCTCCAAAACTGTTTCCAGTATCAGCTTAACAAAATACAGAATTTGGGCAAGATCGTGTCGAGTGTATTAATATTAATACCCCATCTTTAAAGTGGGCGGAGTGCTACATTTGTATGGGAGGTACCAAAAGGCGTATGTCTTAAAAAAAAAAAAATAATTTCCCTTTGCACCCCATGAATGAGGTATGGGATAGCTTCTCGCGTTGTTGTGAATTAACACGCTTTCTATTTTTAGATTCACAACTAACGGCACCTACTTATTTATCGACGAATGCGAACGTCACAGTTTTGAGAAGCTCTTACTAGACACGACGATTGAATCGACGCTTAATACTGCGAAGTTGCTGTCAAACAACATTCGAGGGGAGCCGACAATGAAAGAAAATTTTATTTATTTTTTTCTTTTAAGATGACTGGAGCCAGGTTTGAACCTGCGATCTCCCGCATAGTAGTCGCGTGTTCTAACCACTATGCCACGGCCGGTCCCAAAGGCGTATGTCTGACTTACAATTATTTTCTTTAAAACTATTTCCTGCTTTAGCTTTGCTAAATACAGAATTTGGATACGATCGCATTTAGTTTATTATTATTATTACTCGTTTCCTAAAGTGGGCCCAGTGGTACATTTGCATGGGAGGTAGCAGAAGGGGCGTGGCTGGACTTCCAATTTTTTTCTTAAAAACTTTATCCTGTTATAACTTAACAAAATACAGAATTTGGGCACGATCGTGTCGAGTGTATTGATATTATTACTCCATCTCTTAAGTGGGCGGAGTGGTACATTTGTATGGGATTCAAATGTTTTCTCCAAAACTTTATCCTGCTTGAGCTTTACTAAATACAGAATTTGGGCACGATCGCATTAGGTATATTAATAATATTAATCGATTTCCAAAGTGGGCGGTACCAGATGTGTATGGGAGTGACCAGATGGGGCGAGGTTAGATTTTCAGTTTTTTCTTTATCAAAAACTGAATCCTGCTATAGCTTTACTAAATAAAGAATTCGGGCACGATCGCGTTGGATTTATTGATATTATTACTCCATCTCTAAAGTGGGCGGAAAGGTACATTTGTATGGGAGGTACCAGAAGGGGCGTGGCTTGACTTCCAATTTTTTTCCAAAACTTTATCCTGTTATAGCTTTACTAAGTACAGACTTTGGGTACGATCTCGTTGGGTGTATTGATATTATTACTCGATTTCTAAAGTGGGCGGAATGATGTATTTGTATGGGAGGTAGGGGCGGGGCCATGTAGCCCATTTGCAATACCGTAAGTAGTTTTTGGAAAATATTAACTCGTGCAAAATTTCAAAACATTTGGTTGCGTCTTTCAAAAGTTATCGTGCGTACCAGCAGGACAGCCAGACAGACAGACGGACATGGCTCGAACCACTTAAGACGTCATGAATCGAATTTGGTTTAAAAAAACCTAAGGTCTAAAGTGACTTCTTTTATGTGTTACACTTTTGGGTCGTATCAAATGATATATACCCTCATCTTTAAGGGTGATGGTATAAAAAACAACGTAATTCCCCTTTACACCCCATGAATGAGATATGAGGTAGCTTCTCGCGTTGTTGTGAATTAACACGTCTTCCATTTTTTGATTCACAACTAAAAGCATCGACGATTGCGAACGTCACTGTTTGAGAAGCTTTTGCTAGACATCCTAATTGACTCTATACCTCTAAGTTGCTGCCGACAACATCGAGGGGGGCGAGGAATCAAACCATTGATCTCCCAGCGCATGATAGTTGCGGCCCGTCCCAGATATTCAAACTACAACAAATCCCTGAAATGTAACTTTCGAAAGACACAACCCAATGTTTTGAATTTATGCACGAGTTAGTATTCTCCCAAAACAACTTACGGATTGTAAATGGGCTACATAGCCCCGCCCCTTCTGATACCTCCCATATAAATGCATCATTCCGCCCACTTTAGAAATCGAGTAATAATATCAATACACCAAACGGAATCGTACCCAAATTCTGTATTTAGTAAAGCTATAACACGATAAAGTTTTGGAGAAAAAAATTGGAAGTCTAGCTAAGCCCCATCTGGTACCTCCCATACCCATCAGGTACCGCCCACTTTATAAATCGATTAATATTATTAATCGACCTAACGCGATCGTGCCCAAATTCTGTAGTTAGTAAAGCTATAACAGGTTTAAGTTTTGGAGAAAAATCTGGAAGTCTAGACACGCCCCTTCTGGTACCTCCCATACAAATGTATCTTTCCGCCCACTTAAGAGATGGAGTAATAATATCAACAAAACCAACGCGATCGTACCCAAATTCTGTATTTAGTAAAGCAATAACATGATAAAGTTTTTGAAACAAAATTGGAAGTCTAGCCACGCCCCTTCTTGTACCTCCCATACAAATGTGACTTTCCGCCCACTTTAGAGATGGAGTAAAAACATCAATAAATACAACGCTATCGTATCCAAACTCTTTATTTTGTAAAGCTATAGCAGAATCAGTTTTGGAGAAAAAAACTAGAAGTCGAGCCACGCCCCTTCTGGTACCTCCCACACAAATTTGCCACTCCGCCCACTTTAGAAATCGAGTAATAATATCAATAGAATAGGAAATTTATTGTTTTATTGAGGTTGAGGGTATATGTAAGTCGGGTTGCCCGACTGAAACTTTCTTACTGGTTTTAATTAAAAATCGATTGACTTCAATAGCTCAAGACTGCTATTATCTTATATTGGGTGATGGTATTTATCAGTCAGTTTATCTGACTGAAAATTCTTTACTGGTTAGTTGACACAAATACCTTGGTTTTGTCACCTGTCCTACTTCGGCCGACTGTCCACGGCGAATGATATCTATATCATCGGAATATGCTAGCAGCATGTGATATTTTGTAACGGCAGTGCAAATTTTCTACTGTTACTATTACAAGCATCAAGAATTATTTACTTATATTTTTACAGCCTTCACAAGTCAACATCTTCTATACCAAGTCCACAACGTACTTCGACGTTAGTCCATTGACAGGTAGAAGGTGTGTAGAAAGGTGTCACCTACTCGATATTTTGCAGCAATACAATAATTGAGAAGAAAGTAAACAAATATCATTTCTTTACCTACGATTGAGGTATAACGAAAAGGAATTGTGACGTTCATTCATTTCCTATTGCGAAACGTGAATTCATTGCCAAGCCAAAAGATCAAGGGAATGCATTTGCGAATATAAAATTGCGTCAGATTTGTACGTTACTTTGTTATTTTCTTTATTTTCACTTCACGTAGCAAAAGTAAACAACTTCTACTCGCATTTGCTACAACTCTTGGAAAAGTATAAAATAACATGAATTGTCATAAAGAAATATTCAATTTATTTACACACATTGCATAATCTAAGAATATATGACAGAAATAATATCAACTCGTGTTGAGTATCACACTTTAAGTGTATGTATATAGATATTTGCATATATTTCTACATTGATGTTCATGTTAAATTTTGCGACGAAGCATCTGAACGCGTATTTTATGTATATATTGTTAAAAATATACGAAACACATTCGCTTATTTTATAACATGCAGCAATCATGCTTCAGCAATCTTTGTTGATTTTATGATAAATATACACGTTAGTTTTAATTCTTTCGTTTTCCTTGCAGCTATGAGATTTTCTTTTCTTTTTATTAATTTAATCCGATCAAATGTTTAAATGGAAATATGAAAATTATGCACCAAATAAAAATAAGTATACTTTTTACCATAATCTTATTGATGACTATGTTTGTAGCGTAGGTAGGAACTTGGCAGTTGTGTTGATAATAAAATACAATGTTGGAATTAAGAAATTCCTTTGAACGATTATGTTTGGCAAATGCTTTGATTCAACAAGGGTACACAATTAAATAAAATATTATATTATAATTTTACTACTTCTATTTCTATAAATATTTCTACGTGACGGTTTTGCATTATTTTAAACCCATATTATGATTTTAGAGATCTTTGTACTAAAATATTTTCCGGTTTCATTTGAAACGGTGAAGCTTTACTCGATGAAGTGTTGACTAGTCAAGTAAGTAGAATACATGTATAAGGTTCATCTTTACTTTTTTTTACATTTCGTTTTCGTGTCGTGTCTCTTTAATTTTATTGCCAACCACGAATACGATACTTTCTATTTATCGTTTTCTAAATTTGCATTTCTCATTTTCTTCTTTTGTATGGTTTTATTGATATCGTGCAACCACAAAATCTATCCAAATAGCACATAACATTTATATTTTGGGAAATTCAATAAAAGGTTCCGATTAAAGCATAAGTTGATTCATGTACAATAGGGTGATTCAACAAAAAGTTGATTCATTTAGTTTGGAATTATTTTAATTATAGTAAAAAGCCAATTCATTCTTTACTGTTTTGTTTACTGGCGATGGTGTCGATTTTATTCTGGTCCCATATCAATTTTTTTGGAGAAAAAAACTCACACACGGCAGAATCAAATTTTGTATTTTTTTTTGTCCCGTAATGACCGCGCCCACTAACACCTTCCATATAAGTTGGCTCTTTGTGTAGAGCACAGGCGCAAAAATAACTAATCCTCTTATTTTACAGCAACACAAATTCATTCAGTGCTTCAGTCGTTTGCGCTCCGTAGATAGTTCATCACACCAAGTAAATATAACACCTATTTCACCTGGTCCATCCAAAGACTCTTCGAGCCGGAGCATTTTCATTCATTCGTACAACGTGTCCGAGCCAGCGCTTTTGGTATATTTAAACAGGCTGGACTACGTCGATGTCTTTATACAGCTGAAACAGCTAGGCGTTAGTATTTTGCAAAGTATTTATACACTCACCCTACGGTTAGGACGGTATATACCATTTGATACGACCCAAAAGTGTTACACATTGAAGGAGTCACTTTAGACCCAAAGTTTCTTTGAACAAAATTCTATTAATGACTTTTTAAGTCGTTTGAGTCATGACCGTCTGTCTGTCTGTCCGGCTGGTACGCACGATAATTTTAAGAAGAAGGAACCAAAGTTAACCAAGTTAATATTCCCAAAACCTAGTTACGTTATTGAAAATGTGCTACATGACCACGCCCCTTCTCGTACCTCCCATACAAATGTACCATTCCGCCCATTTTAGAAATCGATAATGTCAAAATAGCCAACGTGATCGTGGCCAAATTTTGTATTTAGTAAAACTATAGCAGTATAAAATTTTGGAGGAAAAAAAAGAAAGTCTACGCCCCATCTGGTACCTCCAATACCCATCTGGTACCGCCCACTTTATATGTCGAGTAATAATATCAATACAACCAACGCGATCGTGCCCACATTCTGTATTTTGTTAAGCTATAACAGGATAAAGTTTTGGAGAACAAATTGGAAGCATAGCCACACCCTTTCTGGTACCTCCCATACAAATTTACTATTTCGCCCACTTTAAACAGCGAATAGTAATATCAATACAATCGACACGATCGTACCCAAATTCTTTATTTTGTTAAGCTATAACAGGATACAGTTTGGAGAGTCTAGCCACCTCCCTTCTGATACCTACTAGTCAAATGTACCATTCCGCCCACTTTAGAGATGGAGTAATAATATCAATACACCCAGCGCGATCGTGCCTAAATTCTACTAAAGCAAGATAAAGTTTTACAGCAAAAAACTGAAAGTCTAGCCACCCCCCTTCTGGTACCTCCCATACAAATTTGCCATTCCGCCCATTTTTGAAATCGAGTAAAAATATCAGTATACTAGAAGATTTGATGTTTTACTGAGGGTGAGGGTATATGTAAGTCGGTTTTCCCGACTCAAACTTTCAATTTCACGTAGGATCTGTGTATGGTTCAGTGAGATCTTTGTTCTTCGTGAGAAGGCTTTGTCATTAAATCGCTGACTTAGCGCATAGAAGCAGCGTTTTTTGACCGCTAATTCTTCTCTTGAATTCCAGACCGAAATTAGTGTTTTTGTTTACAGTGAAGCCAAGATAGACAACAGCATCTACTATTTCACACGTGTCAGCGTTTACGTAGCGTTCCAAACTATTAGACTTCGTTGAAACAAATAACTAGGTTTTGTCCTTATTCTTCGCGAGACCCCGTTCTGCCGACTGCTTCTCAATACTTGAAAAGGCCGCAGTAACATGCCGAAGTCCTCGTCCAATGATATCTATATTAACGACATACGCATGCAGCATGTGACTTTTATTGAAGGTACTACCAGTCGTGCTTACTGCAGCCTTCAGCATGATCATTTCAATTATGAGATCGCACAACAGACATTCGCCTTGTCTAAAGCATCATTTTATAGAAAATTGCTATGTTAGAATTTTGACATAGTGGTGTCAGCTTCGAGGGAAACCAAATCCAGCCATAGCAGCTAATAATTTCTGCCGTCTAATGCAACCTTGTAATTGATAAACAAATTTTATTTGATGATCTGCATTTTTTGGGTCTTTTGCAGGATTTGTTATAGTGTGAATATCTGGTCGGTGATGGAATTACCAGGTCTAAAGCTGCACTGATAGCGTTCAATCAGGTTCTTTAAGATAGGCTTTAGTTTTTCACATAACACACTTGACTGGACCTTGTATAAGATGGGTAATAGGGCGATAGTTGGTAAACACACTAGGATCGCCTTCCTTAGGCACAGCACAAATTTTGTATATGAGCTGTTGCTAGCACATTGCCAACTCATCGTCGCCGGCCTTAAAAAGCTCTGCCGTCAGTCCATCGGCTTCCGCAGCATTACTGTTTTTTAGCCATGCGATGGTTAGAATACGCGACTATCATGCGGGAGATCCCGGCTCCAGTCATCTAAATTGTTCTTTCATTGCCGGTCCCTGAATGTTGTCGGCAGAAACTTCGCAGTATAAGTGCCGAGTCAATCGGCATGTCTGGAAGAATGCTTCTTAGATAGTGACGTTCTCATTCGTTGATAAACACGTAGGTGCCGTTTGTTGCGAATCAAAAATAGAAAGCGTGTTAATGCACAAACACCTCGCTCCTAAGGTAACGCCTTCATATAATAGTAATACACAGATAGTTCAAGTTTTAATCTGATTTACTTGAATTTAATCGAAATCTGAGAAGAGCGAACTGATATAAAATGTTTTTCTATTTGCTTCCGGCGTAAAAACAAACAATGAAGACTGTTTGTCAACACGGAAACAGACAACGCACAGCTGACCGTGTGAAAGCAGGGAAATTCGAGGTTGATTCCACAAATTTCCAACGATTGGCTTTAAGATTTATTGATTGTTATCGCAAATACCAATCGAATGGGGAGTTGAATTCTCTTGAATTGGAAGGGAAGATCGGTTGGGATAATAGAAATTCGAGGGATAAGAACTTCCTCTCCTTTGAATTTGCCCTTGATGATCGTCGCTTTAATTACAATTTCGGATGATTCAGATTCCGCAAAATGATCATTATCGATCCCACCTTCAGCTGCAAATTATGCGTCGAAGTTTCTGGCACATCTAGAGAGTTCAAAAATTCTGTCGAATAGTTCGTCGCCTCATTCTCGTTAAATCACCTCGAAAATTATTCTTCGTTCGGTCATCTACCTCCAAAGCTCGTTTATGTGCCATCGTGCATTCATTCCAAATAATGATTTAGCATTCTGGCAACAATTTCACTACATGTTGGCTTGTCAACCGTGAGAAGAAAGCGAAATGTGCAGTTCGACCGCCTTTCAACAATATGGAAGCAATACCAGTAGTGCGATTCAGTAACTTTTAACACTTTAGAAGGTGTTAACTTTAACCAACCATTTTAATGTTTGCACTAACCACCATGTTATTCGCTAACTTATTTTTAACCATGGTAAACAGTTTTATTTTTCTCTGTATGTGGCAACTCTGTCAAGCGAAATACCAAAATAGGAGAAAATAACAAAGAGGAATATAAAAAAAACCAAACAAAAACCTTGTGGTTTGTAAATTTTATACAGTTTTGTACAAAGTAAGTAAAACAATATAAATGTTTACTATTTTATTAATTTAGTAAATAATTTTAGAATTTAAAATATAATTATTCAGCCGATTCCGGACTTAAACTGAAGATCACACCGGTTGACTGCAGGAGCATTATTAACTGGCTCATTCTCCAATAAAATGTAGGCTAAATACTCCAAAGTCATTATATAAAACGATTGTATAAATAAACACTTTTCTCAACGAATTAAACCACACCAAAAATGCTGGTGTTAATAAACCACAGTTTGTTTCGCTAAAAATAACAGCTGGCTGAAACAGCTGGCTTTTAACTCCAGCAGATATCGTTTAAAATGTTAGTAAATAGCAAAATGGTTAAAATTGTGATTAACATTTTTAAACGAAACAATTGTGGTTAAAAAAGCATAGTGAATCGCACTACAGATGATGCAACAGCTAACTCAATTGCGATCTTGACCGAATTGTTGCCAGAATCAAAGAAATTACGAATGTCTTTCCTGTCCCACCAGGATCATCGAGAAAGTAAATGCCTCCCGTTCCATCGGCAGCGAATCGTACACGTTCGTTTGCTCGGCATTTAAGGGCGGCCCATTTGTTCGGACTATTTCAGTCAGCTCAACTCGATCTTTAAATTGAGTTGATAGCCATCCTTTGCACCACAGAACATCAACGGGGATTGAAGTGAATCATATGACTGATGAGTCTCGTACACGTGCCTAACTTGTCTACCATCCCGAAGCTTGAGAACAATATCGCGTGATTCCACATTCTCTCCAACAATCACCACTGCGACTTCATTTATAGTGGGAGCATTGAATTGTCTTACATGGCATCCAGAGGGTCTTTTGTCTGCTCTGATAATGATTTTGTGAACCTCATAATGCATTGTATTCAATGCGGTTTTGAACAATGGGATCAATGCATTATCCTTATGCAGAAGATTTTGAAATTGTTCGACTATTTCACGTTTAATCTTTTAACATAATAAATTTCACAATATTCCGAAATTTCCATCTTTACGTCGCACAGAGGGGAGAAATCGCAAAAAATGGAGATTAATTAAACCACTTATCCGATTTTAAAAATTCTTTCATTATTAGAATGGTACATTATCACTGAGTGACATATGCTAAACATCTTTTGGAAAAGTGGGCGGTGCCACTCCCCCCTTATTAAAAATCGCTCTAGCGGCCACAGTTATAAACCGATTGTAATGAAACTTTCCAAATGTTGTACTGTTGACCTGCTATAGTCCTTGGCCAGACTTGGTTATGATTGGACAAAGGGGCGTGGCACCGCCCATATAACCTAAAACTTAAAACGGATATATCTCATGAACTATCAGAGGTATGAAGATGAGATTTTGTATGTATGTTGATCGTACAGTACGAATTACATCCAAGGTGGAATAGGGCGGTGCCACACCCCCTTTTCAAAAATTGATCTGGCTCAGCCGATTTTTTTTTTTTGGAAAAAATAATACAATTTCTATATAGTAATCAATTTATTTTTATTATATACGTAGACGAAAGGGTGATAATTGTATCGTATATGTAATATATGGGACTTAAAGCAGATATTAAAATTGTTCGATCGTGCACGGATGTGTCTGGTGAGCGTTTTGTTCAAAAATGTAAATAGCTTGTTCCTTCAAGTCTACAAAATAGGAAAAAAATGTATACATAAGTATTTATATATATGTCCAAAGTCATACGCCCAAAGTCATCATACTCTAAAGCATCACCCTCGATATAATCATTGTCGTCATATGTATCATGATTTGTGCCTTCTGATGCCACGTTCGTCAAAACTTAAGGCGAAACTAGTAGATCTACAACTGGTTTTGGAAGTTGGTGGATTTTTTTTCGGCAATTTTGTTTTACCAGATAGGATTGGATCTGAACTTAGTAGGAACCTATTTAATAAGTCTCGATTGCAATCCTTCCGACTACATTTGCTAGAAAAAGGTTCTCTGTAGTTTCGGGTTTCCTGGGCTTCCTCAGACAGTTCAGCGATCTGTAATAGCGCGTGCGAAATGATTTATGGGCCATGTATTAAAAACTTATTTATGTCATTGTAACACACAGTTGCCAATGATATACAAAAACACAAATTATAACAATGAAAACGAAGAAAATGCAAACAAAAGACAAGAACTGGTGTTCTTTTTTTGAGTGACTATTTTTACAATTAATTTAATAAAAAAAATTCGCGCAAAAACGCGCAACATGTTATTATTAAATATGAAAGCCTAGGAACTGTATTTTCTTAAAAAAATTAATATCTGAACGCCAACTGACACCATTCATATTTAAATATCCACGAATTTTTTGAAAATAGCCAAAATTTAGACATATTTTAAAAAAAAAATTTAAAAACATTTCTACACAACTTTTGTTAACACAATTATTTTTAGAACAACGCTAAAATACCTGAATTAAAAGATTCCATTGTGAAAGTATTACTTTTGGGTTGCGAAAAGCTATGTATTAAGCATCGAAATATACCGAATTTCAATTAACACTATTGTGCGTGAATAATTTAAAAATTACTTAACTTTAATACAATGTAGCTTGACAAGTAAAATACATATGACATTGAAATTATCAGCAGTGATGTAGAATTTTATATACTTTAATCGGATACTAAGTATTTTTCAAAAAATCAAATTTTAATTTTTCAATTAATCTCCATTTTTTGCGATTTTGTCCCTCTGTGCGTCGTCTAAAATCATCAAATCAAGCGATACAATGAAAAATTTCGTCGAAAAAATCAAAAATTTTAGATTTTTTTCCGGAATTTTCCTAGTTTTTCACCAAGAATTTCGGAATGATTATCCGAAATTTTTCACATTTACATCAATCAAAATTATCAAAACATGCAATAAAATGTAAAATTTGGTCGAAAAAATTTAAATTTTATTTTTGAAAATTTTCTATTTGTCCAACCGACAACGGAACAATAACACACAAAATGAGTTTTTCCTAAATTTTCCGAGTTTTCCACCCAGAATTTTTCTATTTTTCCATTCGGAAATAATTATCCGAAATTTTACACTGTTACATCGTCCAAAATGATCAAATAATACGATAATATGGTAAATTTCGTAAAAAAAATTAAAAAACTTTCCGGAATTTTCCAAATTTTTCCAACAAAATTTTGTTTTTCCATTCGAAAACCATTCGTAACAATTGCAAACAAAATTCCATACAAAAAAGCAATTTCCGATTTTTCCAATTTCCCGACTTTTCCGGAGCATTTTCCCAAAATTTTCTATCACATAAACCTTATCCTGGCAATCTCGAACAGCTGAAAAAAAATTTCAGCAAAGTCGGTCCAGCCGTTCTCAATTGATGAATAACTATACATTTTTGCCACCATTTTTATATATATAGATTTACACTGCGTCAATTTATTTTGTCAAAAATTTTGGCAATAAGTCGTCAGAAAAAGTTTGTCGAAAAAATTTGAAGGGAAATACTGACAATGATGTCAGTACTATAAATGAGCCATGAATATATACATGTTTTTAGGGCTATATAAGGTAATATTTGTGTACAGATAGTAATTGGTGCTATATATATGAATTTGCTGACGTATGTTTTAATATCGGTTAGGGGGACGTTGTTAGTTTGATCAGGTTAAGGAGTAACTTGGGATAACGAATAGCGTACAAGAACGACGCTTAAGCTCAATTACAATTTCTACTATTTTTAACACATAAAACTGATGTGGCAACTACTCTTGTTAATCTATAAGCCTATTTTTGATGTATAGCTTCCGTTTACCTCCCCTACCACAAATTATTAAGATTATGTACAGAGGGAAATCTGAAGTTGTATCTTTGTGAAACACCCTAATACTATACAATGGTGACCGTGCGTATCATTGTCGGTGCGTCTGTCCGATGTTTGGTGTTGTTATAACATAATTTATGGTCTCATTTTGCCCGACGCTATTGCTAATAACCTTTACAAATATTAACATTATTTTGGAACGCTTCCAAAAAAACTCACACATAAATGGGTGAAAAGAACCCAAATAGAAGATGAGAATCCAAAAAGAAAATACTAAACCAATTCACGAAAAAAAAAACACAAACACAAGCGTGCCAACAAACATATAAGAAATGTGTTTGGGTGTTGAGTTTCATTGGTGTGAAGGGTGTGAACAAGGTCTATTGTATGTGGAAATGAGAACTGTTAGTTCTACTGCGTTCTACTTAAGCCAGATCCAATTTGTAAGCTGCCACACGCAGTCAATGTTAATAACTTAATCAGTTTGGCTCCAGCACTCTTCTGCTTAATTCTACATCTGGTCTTATTATTTGTGTTTGCTGTTGTTGTTGTTTTTATTTTGGTAGTCGCAACAAATGGATTCAGTTAGAGTCTTCTTGTTGGTCCTAATGATTCTGCCGTTTGTCGCTTCTGTGTTTGGCGGTTTTAATGTGGGTCGGTCTAATTCGAGCGATTCCGGTCAACAACGTAATAAACGTGGATTGATATTTGCAAATGGTGGTATTGTGAAGGTAAGTTAGTGAGGCGGCTGTTGCATTTATGCGCTAGCAATGGAATAAACAAGGTGACGGTACAGCAGTCTTATCGATGTTGCAAAAAGTTTCAATTTTAAAGTCATACAAACGATTCCTGAGTTATGCCAAAATATATTTCCCTACTTTTAAATTCATGCTTTCAGCTTGTTATAGGTCCAATTTTCCCCTTTGTTCTTGGTGATCCCATCAATTGGCGGTCAATACTTGCTCTCTACAATATACATGTGGGAGAATTTCAAATTCCCACCACGCCACTATATCCCTGGGATAAATGGGAGAATATATATGCGCGATCAGGTGCCAACGCCCGTCTGGAGCCAGACGAAACAAGAGAATTTACCTATTTAGCTTTGGAGTATTTCATGGATAAATATAAAGGCAACGGCAGAGAGTGTTTGCTACGTTCCATATGCGAAAATGCTCAAGTACATCAACATATGGATTTAATTGGAGAAATATTAAATGTGATATTAACGTAAGTAGATGATGCGAGGTTACATGTATTTTTATTAAAGTTTTCTCATTTTATTTTTCATATTAATAGGCCAGGCAAGGAACAATTGGATCCGGTATATCATGACGCTTATGAAATGGGCAAAGCAGGAGTGGATTGTATTGATTATTATAAATTGTGTCCAAGGGGTACAAATATTTTCGATCGCTACATTGAAGAGGAAACGTGATGATGGTGCGGTGTTAAACATTGACAATAATTAAAACAGAGTACAATAAATGATGCAAAAAAGGAAAAACTGATACCTCAAATATCTTTAAGAAAAATACTGGAGCCAAACTTAAAAGATATTAATGAAATTTTCATCAACATGACACTTACATACTTAAATATCTTACTTACTTAGCTAGCACTACTTTGCAATCCTATAGGATTATATACCGAACGTAAAACAATTAATAAGAGCTTCGATCTTCTACGCTTCTTCTTCAATAAGACACACCAAGTTATGTAAGGTTCTCAGTAACATGGTCTTTCCAACGGAGTTTTGGTCACCCTCTTCTGCGCAGTCCATCGAGTTCATTGTCGAAGACATTTCGAGCTGAAGCATTTTCGTCAATGTGTAATGCGTCTGACCAAGTCAATGTCAGTGTACAGCTCGTACAGCTTATGATTCGTACGACGTCGATACTCTCCATTAACAATGATGGGCAAATATATTTTATGGAGTATTTTTCTCTCGAATACTGCCAGAACCGATTCCTCCGCTTGTGTCATAACCCTGGATTCTGAACCATACTCAAGACAGGTTGAACCAGTATCTGGAAAAGCTGGATTTTTGCTCGTCGACAGAGGGCACTTGTCATTAAATCGCATGCTTAGGCCTAAGTAGCATTTATTAGCAAGCAGGATTCTTCTCCGAATTTCGAGGCTGACATTATAAGTTTTGTTGATGGCTGAGTTTAGGTAGATACAATTTTCTACTACCTCAAAATTACAGTTCTTAACGTACACACAGTTTCCCAAAAGAATAGTATCTTCTAATAACTTCGTTTTGTCCTCGTTCCCCATTAAACCCATTTTCGCTAATTCCTTCTGTATACCTGAGAAGGCTGCCGTCACACCCGCAGATTTTGACCGATGATGTCTATGTCATCAGCGTACGCGAGTAGCATCACAATGTTGAAGAGGTCACACGATTTGCAGTCGCCTTGTTTTAGGCCTCGTCTGATATAGAATGGCTCCGTAATGTCCTTGCCAATCTTCACTGAAGACTTCGTGTCAGTCAGCGTCATTCCGCAAAGGCGTATCAGCTTCAGTGGAATATCTTACATAGCCATGGATGCGGGTTTTTTCCGCCATATTGGGATCTCAAAGGAAGCTTTATAGTCGATAAAAAGATGGTACGCGTCGATATGTTTCTCTTGAATATTTTCCAGGATTTGTCGAAGTGTTGATTTACCAGGCCACCAGATGAGGTGGGATAACACCGGCTTTAGCCCTGCACATGGCTCCAGTCATCAGAAAAATAAAAAAAATGTCTTTCATTGCCGGCCCCCCCTCGATGTTGTCGACAGCAACTTCCCAGTATAAGTCTAGAGTCAATCGGCATGTCTAGTAAAAAGCTTCTCAAACAGTGACGTTCGCATTCGTCGATAAACAAGTAGGTGCCATTAGTTGTGAATTTAAAAATAAAAAGCGTGTTAATTCACAACAACGCGAGAAGCTATCCCTCATTCATGGGGTGTAGAGGGAAATGATTTTTTTTTAAAGTTTTTTTTTTAGCACACTCGTCAGGACCTTATTTGCAATGGGTAAAAGACTGATGACGCAATAGTTGGAGCACCTGGCTGTTTTATAATTTTTTAACCGCGCTATTGCTCTTCTTATCTCGGTTTGACTTGGTGCTGGGCAATCTAAGCCGTCGTCGACAATTGCCGTGATACCTTCACATGCGCTGCCTTCCGACGCCAGCAGTTGCTGGAAGTGTTCTCTCCATATATGCAGCGCACTTTGCGTATCTGTAAACTAATTTCCATTCTTGCCCTTATATAAGGGGAGCCCATTACCATAGCTTTCAACTTCTACTTCATGCTAAAATTTTCGGGCTTCACATCTATCCCAATATCGCTCTATATCCCCGTTCTCCCGTTCCTTCGTCTAACAGCCCGGGTTTCAATTGGCTGTAGCGTTACCCTATAAGCAGAATCCTGTTCCTCAGACGCTATGCGACATTCTTTATCGTACTAGGATTCGTCTGAGCGCCGTTTTTCATATCCTAGCACGGTTGTTGTGGCGGTTGCCATGGAATGCGTAATATGCTGCTACTGTGTATCGGGTACGTCAGAAGTAGAGGCGTTGTGTCGTAGAAGTTGGCAGAGCTGGTTGGAGTAGGCAATGGCTATCTCTAAGGTTTGCAGCTTAATATCTTAGACAACAATTTCTGCGCCGTTTTCCTTGTAATTTACTAAAGTTGACCCGACACTTTCAATAGCACTGCAGTTGTTGCTTCCTGCTGCAGCATATTGTTACATGCAGGCCCACAGTTTGCTGCAAAGAATATACAGAAAAACCTAAAAACTTTTCATGTCATGACTTTTTCATTATAACTTTACATTTCTGCGCATTCTGTTAGATATTATTATTACATTTACAGTTTTTCCTGCTTATCTAATAACAAAACAATAAAGGAGCTAAATAAAAAAAAACTATTGAAGACACTCATATAACTTTTTCGTTGATGTTGTTTTCCTGTTGTAGGACACCTTTTATATTTGAAATTCATTTTACGGCAGTAAAGGATGCAAAAACTTTATAAACAATAACAAAAAAAAAAAATAATTTAAAATAACAAAAGAAGATAAATTACTAAAAATTACATAATATGTAAAATAAGGGGAGGTAATAATTTTCTAAGGTTTTTTCAATAGAATTCATAAGAAATTGCTTTCTAATTTGCCAGGATACCTATCTTATATACAAAAATAAAGTTCTGTGCGTAACTAACTAATTGAGTAATGTACATCTGGAGGAATAATTGTATGTTATTGTATTTCTACAACTAATAAGGTCAGAAAGGAAAAGAAGTAACGAACGAAACCACAATGTCATCAATGCCACAAACGTATTAAGGACTATGATTTAAGGATATGTACCTGGCACGTCTGGACTCTCTATAGCGAAGTTGCCAATATCCGACTAGAGACTGTCCTAAAAAAATAAAACCCTGACATCATGGAGATGAGATGGAGAGGACAAGGATGCCCGCATTTGTTACAGCTGCCATACGGAAAAGCACGAATTTGGATCTGGATTTGTAATTGGCCAGAGACTCAGGCATCTTGTCTTCACAACCCGAAATATTTCTACATCACTGAGATTTCTGCACATGAACCGACTGAAGATATAGTTGATAAAATTTAAGTCGCATTTTATGAGCGCCTAAAGGAAACATACGACCGCTGCCCTGGCCACGACATTAAAATCGTCCTGGGAGATAGGAAAATTTAGCCTGCATACCGATACTTCGGACAACGAGTTTAGGCTTGCTAGCTTCACAGCAGGAAAGAGCATAATAGTGAGTGGAACCAGATTTCAACATAAAGATATCCACAAGGCAACTTGGCTTTCCCTTGATCAAAACACTACAAATCAAATTGATCATGTGGTTTCATGGACGTGCGAGTGATCAGTGTTGCTAATATTAGCTCGGATCATTACTTGGTTGCAGCTAAGGTGCGCACAAGATAAAATCGAGCGAAAAACTAACGTAACCTGTCACAAAGAAAGCTGGGCATAGCGAAGCTGCAAACGCCAGAGATAGCCACTGCCTACTGCAACCGGCACTCCCAACTACTACGACACAACGTCTGTTCTCCTACTGTACCCACAGTATATTGCGCATTCAATCGCAACCGCCGCTACAACCGTGCTTGGATACGATACGATGAAGATGAAGTCGCACAGCGTCTGAGAATCAGGATGCTTCTTATGGGGCAACGCTGCAGCCAATTGTAACCCGAGCTGTTAGGGAACGGCACAAAGTGACAGTAAAACAGGCGAGACAGCTATTTAAGCGAAAAAAGTCAGATGAAGGAAAGGAAGAACGAGGATGTAGAGCAACATGGGGATAGCGGATTTCCCCGTGGAAATCTGGTTACAAATACGAGTGTGCTTCATATATGGAGAGAACCCTTGCAATAATTGCCCGTTCCGGAAGTCAGCCCACGTAAAAGTATCAGCGCACGTGAAAGTAATTGTTAACGCCGACAACCAAGGCAAACCGAGGTAAGAAGAGCACTATCGTGTCGAAAATAAATAAAGCAGCTGGTTCCAACGGTTTTCTGGCAGAGCTCTTCAAGTCCGCTGGCGATTAGCTGATAAACAGCTCCTACATACGGTTTGGTTCAATGAGTGCATGTTCGATGATTGGAATCTAAGCGTATTATAGCCTTTTACCCATCGCATATATGGTCCCGTTGATTGTGCTATGCGAAGTACTAAAGCCAGTGTTATCCCACCCGATCGGGCCTTATCAGTGTGGCTTTAGATTTTGCAAATCAACAGCAGACCCAATATTCACACTTCGACAAATCCTGGAAAGACTCGAAAGAAACAGATCGACACGTACCAGGTCTTTCATTGTCGACTATAAAGCAGCCTTCGACAGCCCGATACGGCAGATTTTGGTATTCCAGAATGACGTTGACTGAGACGAAGTGTGACCTCTTTAACATCGTGATAGATATGATAATGAGAAAAGCTGTAGAAAACTCCAGTGGCACGATATACAAAAAAAAAAAAAAATCCACATGTTACTTGCGTACTTGCATGGGACCGGCTGTGACATAGTGGTTAGAAAACGCGACTACCATGCGGAAGATCCGTGGTTCGATTTCCGGCACCAGTCATCTAAATTTTTCTTTCATTGCCGGCCCTCTCGATGTTGCCGTCAGTAACGTCGCGGTATAATGTCGACTCAATCGGTATGTCTAGTAAATGCTTCTCAAATAGTGACGTTTGCATTCGCTGAAAAACAAGTAGATGCCGTTTGCTGTAAATCTATAATCCAAAGCGTGTTAATTCACAACAACGCGAGAAGCTATATCCTATACATCATTCGAGGGGTGTAGAGGGAAATTAAGTTTTGTAACGAATTGTTACGCGAGCCCCACGTTGGGCGCCAATTATGTAACGAATTGCTACGCGAGCCCCACGTTGGGCGCCAATTATATAACGGTCTACTTCCGTCAGGGTGCCAATTCGCAGTAGCAGCCTAACGTCAATGGTGCCACTACGTAGGGGTTGATTGCCTTTTACACAAACAAGACCTTTAAAGTATTTTCCAATACAGCTTTATTTCGATTTTTCAGGTGTCTGCATAAAATGAATTAGCGTTCCTTGCTGAGTGCTCTCCTTTTATACTCTCAAGCAAAGAGCTTTCAACAATTTTAACGAAACAAAACAAAACAAAGTCAACGAATGAACGATCGTTAATAAGCACTCAACAAAGAAGCTTTACAAATATTAGTGACAGCAAGTTAATGGTTACTTCACACCATTGTGTGGTTACTAAAACTTTAGAAATTAATACATTGAAAATGAGTGACTTGATTTAACGTTGAAATGACAATGTTTAGCAAAACAAGTTATTTTAATATGAAATGGATATAAAAGCAAAATAAAGTTAATTTTAATGAAAATATATACAAAAGACAGCTACATCTTATATAAAACTGCTACAGTTTTTAATTACTTGCATACGCTAATGACGTAGACTTCATCGGTCGAAAACTGCGGGATGTGACTGCATCCTTCTCAGGTATACAGAAGGTATCACCAAAATTAAGTCAAATGGTGAACTAGGACAAACAAAGTAATTTCTTTCAACGAATAAATTATTTAATAATTACTTTGTTTTGTCGAAGTTCACCATTTGACCCATTTTTGGTGATTCCTTCTGTATACCTAAGAAGGATGCAGTAACATCCCGCAGTTGGGATGCTGCGTGAACGTTGATAACTATAATTTCAAAGTGGTAGATGAATTTATCTGGGACCGGCCGTGGCATAGTGGTTAGAACACGCGACTACCATGCGGGAGATCACAGGTTCAACTCATGGCTTAAAAAAAGAACAAAAAATGTTTTTTCATTGTCGGCTCCCCTCGAATGTTGTCGACAGTAACTTCGCAGTATTAGTGTTGAATCAATCGGCATGTCTAGTAAGAGCTTCTCAAACAGTGACGCTCGCATTCGTCGATAAACAAGTAGAAAGCGTGTTAATTCACAACAGCGCGAGAAGCTATCCCACACCTCATTCATGGGGTGTAAAGGGAATATAGTAAGTAAGATGAATTTATCTGCGTGTGCTCCACCATCCATAAAACTAATAGCGCCAGCCTCGAAATCTGGAGAACAATCCTGCTTGCTAATAGATGGTATCATCGTTAACGGAGAGTATCGACGTGGTATGAATCATGAACTGTACGAACTGTACACTGACAGTGAGGTGGTCAGCATTAAAGTGTAGTGGTGGCGTTAGCTAGGTTGTACCCTTAAAATGCTCCAGCTCTAAAAGTCTTCGACAATAAACTCGAAGAACGGCGCAGAAAACGGCAACCAAAACTCCATTTTACAGACTATGCTACTGAGAACCTTGCAGGACTAGGTGTGACGAACTGGAGAAGAAGCGCAGAAGATAGAAGTGCATAAAATACTTTTCTACATGCGGTATATAATTCCATTATATTGCAATCGGATATATATTCCAGCTAAGAAAGTAAGTATGTGAAGCAAGCCATATGGCCTTATTTCCCATTCGATTTTGATTATTCAACCGGATGTTACTACATATACGATCGATCAGTTCTTTTTTCGTTTGTTCCAATATACGGCGTTCCTTAATTAGATCATTTTTTAAGTCTGCGATTTTCTCTTCCGATCAAAGTGGAAATAATGCCACACCATTGAAAAACTTGACTAAAAGTAATGAAAAAGCTTGGTGGAGGCGTGCCACCCACCGCATTCGTCTCGCGCTACAATGTGTTCTCTAGTACACCACTTTGTTTATTGACTTATTAACAGAAACAGTGATAGAGAGAGTAGCGAGTAGCGAGGCTGGTTATGCAGCTTGACTAGGTCGCGCAAAACAAACATACAAGATACATTTTATTCAAAACATTTTCAAAGGTGAAATAATGTCATAATGGCTTTATATCACAATTCCTGTGGTAATAAAACCAATCGAATGGGAAATAAGGCCATATGGCTTTATCTATGGCTTTATTGCACGTCACCGTTACTTTCACAGTGCTCAAGCTGAGACTGACCATATAATGATTGCTTTGAATCAGTGACCGGCAAACTAATACCACTATATAGGTTGTCAAAAAAGTCTTGCGGTATTTCCGCAAGCTTGTCTTTGCAAGCGCGTAGTTCTAGTTGTATTCGTCGCATCGGTTCACGCTAGAGCTTTTTGGAAAGCTCTTTTCACGCGCTAACACGTGTTTGATTTATTGTTGTTTGTTTTTAGTCGTTCGTGAGTTATAGCGTCGCAAACATGGAGCAAAATAAAGATAAAATACGGCATATTTTACAGTACTACTACGATAAAGGCAAAAATGCATCTCATGCTGCCAATAAAATTTGTGCAGTTTATGGACCCGATACAGTTTTCATTTCCACCGCACAACGATGGTTTCAACGTTTTCGTTCTGGTAGGGAAGGCCTGTCGTCGAAAATTGCGATAAAATCGCTGAATTGGTCGAAAGAGACCGGCATAGTAGCAGCCGTAGCATCGGCCAAGAGCTGGGCATGAGTCATCAAACCGTTATAAACCATTTGAAGAAGCTTGGATTCAAAAAGAAGCTCGATGTATGGGTGCCACACGACTTGACGCAAAAAAACATTTTTGCCCGTATGGATGCATGCGAATCGCTTCTGAATCGCAACAAAATCGACCCGTTTTTGAAGCGGATGGTGACTGGCGATGTAAAGTGGGTCACTTACGACAACGTGAAGCGCAAACGGTCGTGGTCGAACAGCGGTGAAGCTGCCCAGACGGTGGCCAAGCCTGGATTGACGGCCAGGAAGGTTCTTCTGTGTTTGGTGGGATTGGCAGGGAATCATCCACTATAAGCTGCTCCCCTATGGCCAAACGCTCAATTCGGACCCGTACTGCCAACAACTGGAGCGCTTGAATGCAGCACTCATGCAGAAGAGGCCATCTTTGATCAACAGAGGCCGAATTGTCTTCCATTAGGACGACGCCAGGCCACACACATCTTTGGTGACGCGCCAGAAGCTCCGGGAGCTCGGATGGGAGGTTCTTTTGCATCCACCGTATAGTCCGGATCTCGCACCAAGTGATTACCACCTATTTCTGTCCATGGCGAACGAGCTTGGTAATCGGAAGTTGGCCACAAGAGAGTCCTGTGAAAATTGGCTCTCCGAGTTTTTTGACAATAGGGAAGCGAGCTTCTATAAGAGGGGCATTATGAAGTTGGCATCTCGTTGGGAACTCGTCATCGAACAAAACGGCGCATATTTGGCTTAAATCGCATTATTATAACCAATTTTATGAACAATTGAAAATTCAATAAAAATACCGCAAGACTTTTTTGACAACCTATTGTCATTGTATGTTTGAGATGAAACTATACTTCTCTCTATGCACTGCAACAAATTTTCTGTTCGTTCAAGGTATGTGATATGTTTTCACACATTGATTTGGAGAAAACAAAATCTATTTTTGCTTGACTAAAATTTTTTACATCCACCAGATGATTGATATTTGAAATAAAACTTTCGGTAAACAAAAAATCGTTCGTCGTTCGTTTTTTCTTTTAGTGTAAAACAACCACCACGATCTACTGCTAGAGCGAGATTAAATGATTTTGTTTGCTCTTCTTCAATATGTGTGAGCAATATATGAGAGCAAAAACGACGCGCAGTGCATTTGCAGGAACCTGCTTTGATTCAAACATAGATACGCTTACGCGTGTGTTTATGTGAAAAAGACGTTTATTTCCATCCTCTCGAGGCTATGGCTTGCCTGGCACTGGTTTTACAATTTCATCATTCTATTAATATCTACCTTAGTAATAACATACATTTACTAGTACTGCACAATTTGCAAGTAAATATAAAATTCATTTATTATTTGACCCCAACCAACATGTTTAAGTTAAACGAAATGTGCAAATTTGTCACACCATTCAAATTATATTATTATTTTGTGCACAAGATTATTTAAATGTATACACAAAGTTGCATTGAAATTAATGACTGACCAGGAATATAAATTACTTAATAAATTTTAAAATATCACATATCTACTCTAATATATTGAGGTTGGCATGTATGTATATTTCGTGCGGTCATACTGAGCTGGCCACACTGTGGTGATGATGATAGGATTTGCAAGAGATTTTGGCGTTCAAAATGTGGAAAAATGCCTATGTGTTATGAGGAAAGGCATAAACCGTTTCTTAGGAAGAGCTGTGTTACTTTACGGTTCTAAAGTAAAATCATAAAGAAGAAAAAATGTAGCATAATATGAGTCACCAAAATGGATCAGGTGAAAGAGCTGTTATCTAAACTTGGTGTGATGAACTATCTATGGAGCGCATTTCTGTTGTTGCTGCCATAATGTGTCACTTAATTCGCTAATTCCGTTCACTACATAAGTTCTCCGGGGAAAGTTAAAACGCAAGCATATTGTTTTCTTAAATTCTAAAAGTAGACCTATGCGATTAAAGTTATCTATCAAGCTCCATGACACGGCACAACAAACCAGTCTGAATCCGTAATTGGAAGTGTTGCAACATGAACTCGGGTTGTCTACAACATGAGGTTTTGAGCATCGTCAGAGCGCGATATGCCGATTGTCGCTCTAAGTAGCTATCCTGAAATTTTCAGTATATTTCAAAAACTTATCAATCAAAAAATTAATTTCATAAGACCCAAACACATTAATGCTGGCATCCCTGCCGCGTGCGCTCATGAACATGGCCATAAATAAATAATAAATACATCGATGCTTTAATATTTGATAAATGAGTGTTCCCGGCAATTTTAAACTTAATTAATGTGTAGCAGCAACAAGCACAAAATAAAATTGGATTAAGGTCAACAGGTCGGGCACAGCATTTATCAAATTTGATAAATAAGGCAACAGTCAAACAACCGACACACACACGCACACAACAATACAGTTTAGTGTTACACGCACTGGATCCTTGTACTGCTGTAGTAGATAAATCTAAAGGATGTGCCTGTATACAGTTGAAAATATAAACACGTACAGACAACATTCCAAAGAAGCCGCCCCCGCCTCCAGCACCTACTCTTCTCATTTACGTAGGACATCATCATGTCTAATACCTAAACAAAGACAATCAACAAATTTAGGTTATTCCCCACAGACCTCATAAACAAGCTGGAGAGCAATAACTGGAGTAGTAACAACAACAACAGGAACATCGGCATATTGTATACAAATTTTGTATTATTTGTTTGTGTCTGCCTGTATGTGTGCTGCGTGTGTGTGTGCCAATGACTAAAGAGGGGGTGGGGCGCAAAAGTAACAAAGCATATTATCAAAAAACCCAAACATCAGGTTGTAACATTGGTCGAATCGTTTATCAGACGGTTGGATATATGCAAACTCACTGACATTTGAAACAAAAAACAACAACAACAATAGCAGCAAATTGTATTTTTGACACAGACATACAAGCTATGAGCAAAGTGTTTGGCTCCAAACAGATCCAAAATGTACATAGTATAACATTGCACGTATGTACATGTGCTTTGGTATGTGAAGTGATGCATCACTAGTGTTCAGTAGCGAAATTCATGATTTGTTAGGCCTTTTATTTAGAATGTTTTGGATATCAAGACCATTTGGGGGCATTGTGCCCTACTTTTCATATTACATAGTTTGACAACGTTGTACATGAAAAAATAAACAATTTGCCTTTGCAGCCCATAAGAGAGTTATTGGAGAGTTTGTGGCAGTTAAGTGAGTTAACAGTGAAAATAACGATCTTTGTAAAAATCGATTACAGTTAAAAAAAAATGTACGTCAAATATTTTCCAAAACAAAATATATAATATTTCAAACGCCTAATAAACTCTGGCCACCTTTAAGTAGAAGGATGTAACATAATGATATGATATCGTCTATATCCTTCAAAAAGGTCTCAAGTCCACTTTATTGTGAAATGGAATTAACGATGCAAAAATGTCCCAAAAGTCATAGTCTATGCCCTGTACAAAATTCCATGCATACTACTGTAAAGTTTAGTACTTATTGGCTTCGGGAGTGTTATGCAAGGTAATGCTTCTGATCGGTTTAAATTGGCAAACCCAGAGTGATCCTTGCCAATTGCACTTCAAGTCTATTCACGGAGCTCCGCATTCGTGGTACTACTGCGGACGGAGTACCTCCACATGGTGACGCCTGGAAACGTACCTTTGACACCTGTCAGAACAAGGCTTACTGTGAGGGACGAATCCTAAAACCCAGGCACGTCGGCTCAGAGTGAACGGTACTCTGGCAGAAAGAAAAAACTGTGACGTGGTGCGCTGGGCTTGCAACCCGCCACCTACGTTTGAACTATTGCAATGAAAAGAAGTAAGAAAAGAATAACATGGACTCCCCAAAACGTGGACGACCACCGCAAACGAAATAAGGACCATGATTTCAGGATATGCCCCTGAAATGTTGGACACAGGGTGCCTCCGAATGCAAAATTCTGAAAGCCTGACTCCTCCTTTTCAAATATCTGGAACATTTCAAAATGATCAGAACAATATCTTTACAGTTGTGACATTATTGCGGTGATTTTTTCAACATTTTCATTGTGCTACAGTAGGCCCTTTAGGTCACCAGCTGACGATCATTCCACCAACGTAGACCAGCTGACTTTTATTTTTATTTAATAATAACTTATAAACTATCATCTGACAAAGTTTCATCCGGGAGAAAATGACTGAATTTTTTATTTTTTTTTACATATTTGACGAGGTCCCACTGTTCAACCCACCAAGGAAGTGCCAGCTGACTGTCACTAATCTTCATTATACAACTTCAATAACCTTTTAACGAGTTTTCGTCCGGGAGAAAATGATTGACGAAATTTGTCCCTGGCTCGCGGTCTAATAGTTATCTTCAGACCAATTGACGAGGAATCAGATTAACCATGTAGTAGTCGATGGAAGCCACGCATCGCGTTTTCTGGACGTACGAGTGATAAGAGGTGCGAACATTAATTCCGATCACTTCCTTACCGCAGTTAAGGTACGCGGAAGGCTAAGCGTAGCGAGAAACGTACGTAACCAGGCACAACAAAAGCTGAACATCGGTAAACTGCGGATCACAGAGGTAGCGGACGCCTACTGCAACCATCTAACTCAACTGCTACGGAATGCTTCAACCCCTGACAATATAACCTCGCAGTGGCAAAATATAACCGACTCCTTAGAACGGGCTGCGACTGCGAGAAGCGTACTTGGGTACTCAAAGCCGTCTCAAGAAGATGCCTGGTACGATGATGAATGTCGCAATGCCACGAGAGAGATGGATGCTGCACACAGGGCGAAACTGCAGCCAATGGCAACACGAGCAATTCGTGAACGGCACAGGGAGAAGAGACGAGAGACATCTCGTCCTTTTAGACGGAAAAAGAAGGAGTTGAAGGCAGGACGAGTGCACAGAGTTGTTCTGAAGTAGAGAGGAAGCCCGAAAATTCTACCAGAGAGTTAATGCGAGTATGCGTGTAACAGGGTTGACCTCCTGCAATGACAGCAATGGCCAGCTATTGATGGACTCGGATAACGTTCTGAAGATATGGCGAGAACATTTCAGAAAACTGCTGGATACGGACACCACTCCACCTCCGAGCCAGAGTAATATACTTGTGGCAATCTCCCGCCTTAAAAATAACAAAGCAGCGGGAGCCGATGGTCTCCCGGCTAAATTGTTTAAGGCTGGTGGGGAGGAGCTGATTAGGAGCATGCATTAGCTCATGGAGGACATCTGGCTAGAGGAGAGCATGCCCGGAGATTGGAGTCTCAGTCTGTTATGTCCCATATACAACAACGGAGATCGTATTGAATGTAAGAACTACCGTGGAATAAGCCTATTACCAATTGCGTACAAGGTCCTTTCAAGCATATTGTGTGAACGTCTTAAGTCAATTGTAGAAAATCTTATTGGACCTTATCAGTGTGGCCACCTCTTTGTCGACTACAAAGCTGCATTTGACTTTCCCATAAGGAATAGACCATATGAGGCCATGTCTGAGTTTGGTATTCCTGCAAAGCTGATTCGACTTTGTAGATTATCTTGGAAAACACCAAATCTTCGGTTAAGATTGGTAAGAATCAATCAGAACCATTCAACACGCAAAGAAGTCTCAGGCAGGGTAATAGCTTGTCCTGTACACTATTTAATATAGTTATGGCGAGGGTGATGAGAAAGGCTGCTGTCAACATGTCTGGCAACATATTACACAAGAGTCACATGCCACTAGCCTTGCCGATGATATAGACATCATTGGCCGAAATCTGCGGGATGTTACTGCAGTTTTCTCATCATTAGAGAAGGAGTCAGCAAAAATGGGTTTAGCGGTCAACGAGGACAAAACAAAAATAATGATTTCGGCGAACAAAGAGTCATCTCGACGGGGACGCAACGTGAACGTTGACAATTATTGTTTTGAGGTAGTCGATGAGTTTACCTACCTCGGATCTTCCGGTAACAAGAAAAATAATGTCAGCCAAGAAATTAAGCGGAGAATAGTGTTAGCCAATAGATGTTTCTACGAATTTCGGCAGCACTTTAGTAACACCACCTTATCTCTGAATACTAAGAATCCGCTATACCAGGTACTAATGTTTCCCATTCTGTTGTATGCCGCCGAATCGACCGAAGAAGACCGAAGCGTGTGGAATTCTTTAATACTTCAGGCCTCTAATTTATTAACCACGTTTGTAAGTTGTATATAGTATGTATTTGCCAGCTTTTGACAGCTTCCCACTAATGCTTTTAAGGTTGTTTCCCCAGATGTCAGGGCCTTCACTGCCACATTGCCACACTATTCAATTTGGAAAGATAGTGCAATGCCAACATCAATGTTTTTGCTATAAGCCATACGCTTGTTTTGAAGCGCATAAACTCCATCTCATGTCAATGATACCGCAGTAATATGTTGGCTAGTTATGCGTAAAAACGTTAACATGCTAGATATACAAACACAACTAGCTGGCTGGCTGACTGGTTTGCTCACTCTATGTTTTGTGTTTGTGTCTATGGTATATGTGAGTAACTAATCGCATACGTCTAAACAAACACATTTAGCATTTAGTGTTCTGGTCTACTACAAAACAGAATCCATTATCAGGTGAAAACTGGATATGGTAGAATGAATATGTGGTGAGAGGGTACAAACGTGTCCACTTCTATGTTACTGCACACTATATACAAGTGGACATTTACTGGCATGTGTATTCATATCATCTTATGTACACAGTTGAACCACGATATAACGAATTTAAATTTACTGAACAGCTAAGTTAATGATGCTGTTGGGTATGCAACGCAAAACTTGCCTCTCAAGCCACAACACAACCTTTACATGGTGGCATCTGAGCAACCTTATTTATATAGTGAGCGACAAACTCTGATGGTAGTGAGCGACAAAAACCGAACATTGCGCTGGTCATCCGCTTTAAGATATTATATTGGCTATGAAAACTGAAAAAAGAAAAAGTAACAAACGGAACTCCCTAATGTTGACGACCCCCGTAAATGATCTAAGGACCATGATTTAAGAATATGCTTCTGAAATGTTCGGACTATCTATATAGGAGGTGCCACTATCCGACTGGCAGATATCCCCGAAAAATACAAAGCTGACATTAACGCCACCCAGGAGTTGAGAAGGACAGGACGAAAATGCTCGCAACGTAAAAATTGCGCCAACTGCAATGAGCAAAACCAAAAATTTGGATCTAGTGTATAGGTGGCAAGAGACTAAGATATCAGAAACCCTTCAACATTTGATTTTAAATTTGAACCGCTTAAAAAAGGGGAGTTTGTATGAGAGGTGGATGTTACTTTTAGCCTCTTACATTAATTTATTAACCCAATTTTTCACTGAAATGTCGAATACAAAAAAAGTGGGTCTTAACCTTCGCTTTGAGCATTTTAAATTTTAGCTGTAATAGCCGGATAGACGGAGGCACACTACAAAAAAGTGAGTTTTTGTAGTGGAGGTGAAGGTAGTTTTTGTCCCATCTTGCTCACCTTAAACCTTAACCTCCGCTCAGAGCATTGAAGCTTGCACATAAAATTTCAGCTCTGAAACTACTGTTGTAATCGCGGGGACAGATCCCCAAAAATAGGCAATTTGTATGGGATGTGGCAGTAGTTTTTGACCAATCTTTCTTATTTTTACAATTCAGCTCTATGTAATCGCGTCATATCCCAAAAATGCGGTGAATGTATATGAGGTTGCAATAGTTTTTGACCGATCTTGCTCATCTTAGAACTTAATCTTGACTTTAAGGATAAAAGCTTGCATTTCGAATTCAATCGACTCAGAATTCGATGCTGATCATATATTTATGATCATATATATATTGTCATGACTACCAAGCCTCCTTATGGGCGTTACAAATAACATAACAGAATATGCCCTTCACTCCGATCGTGCGGGTGGTGAAGGGTATACAAATTAACAGGACAGTACATGAAAATTACTTATATACTTACTTATATACTAGATATATTTTCTCTATATTGCCAACATACTAATACCTAAAAAATGGTTTACTGTTAATCAGCTTTAATAAATACAAACGATTACCAGCTTTAGATTGTTCTCCCTCTAGAATGTATGTTGGTTGCTCGACTAAAATGATGTGGTTTGTTGTAGACACGTGACAGTCGTGGTTTACATTTACATCAACCATCAACGAATTTGCGTGGCGGTTTGTGGCGGAAACAGCTATTGCTTAATATTTTAAAGGATGTGCGAGTTCGTATGTGTATAAATGTATGCACTAATAGTATTCACATCCTCCGTATCACAGAGGATATTGTACATGTGTACAATCTTTGTATGTAAAATTTTCACAAGATATGTAGAAATTGGTCAATGTAACCGAAAGATTTGTGCAAATAATATTTAATTATCTTATTGAACAATAAAATTAATATATAGACGAACAAAAAGATGTGGATATAGGTAAGGTTAGGTTAGGTTAGGTTAGGTTAGGTTAGGTTAGGTTAGGTTAGGTTAGGTTAGGTTAGGTTAGGTTAGGTTAGGTTAGGTTAGGTTAGGTTAGGTTAGGTTAGGTTAGGTTAGGTTAGGTTAGGTTAGGTTAGGTTAGGTTAGGTTAGGTTAGGTTAGGTTAGGTTAGGTTAGGTTAGGTTAGGTTAGGTTAGGTTAGGTTAGGTTAGGTTAGGTTAGGTTAGGTTAGGTTAGGTTAGGTTAGGTTAGGTTAGGTTAGGTTAGGTTAGGTTAGGTTAGGTTAGGTTAGGTTAGGTTAGGTTAGGTTAGGTTAGGTTAGGTTAGGTTAGGTTAGGTTAGGTTAGGTTAGGTTAGGTTAGGTTAGGTTAGGTTAGGTTAGGTTAGGTTAGGTTAGGTTAGGTTAGGTTAGGTTAGGTTAGGTTAGGTTAGGTTAGGTTAGGTTAGGTTAGGTTAGGTTAGGTTAGGTTAGGTTAGGTTAGGTTAGGTAAAGTTATAGGCAGGCATCTTCGGGATGACCCACTTAGGTCCTAGCATCTATATGTTCCATTGTAATACCATTACACATTGTAATTAAGATTCTCGCACAAATTATTCCTACTCTATTCCGTCAACGTCGCTTTTAAGTCGTTTTGTTGCTTTGATAAAGGCGAGGATGTTACCTAGATAGCCTACTGATAGACTGGTATTGTCCATAAGTGTCTGATGACCAAACTTGTCATCTCAGGTACCAACAGCAGGGCAGTTATATAGAAAATGCTCTATGGTCTCCCTCATCGTTGTAGCTTTTATAAAAATTGTTGTAGGAATGTACTAAAGTGTTTACCAACCGGCCAGTGACCGGTTACCCTAGCTATGTTGTTCCTCAGTTGAACTCTAAACAGATTCAGCGCAAATCGTGTTAAATTCATGGTAAATCCCGTCTATCCTTAGCAATAAGGTTTAGATTCCCCTCAGTTGTATAAGAGGCAAACCAAAGTGAACGCAAACTTCGCCCGAATACACGATGGTATTACAGAAAGTGTAAGTGCGAGTGAATAGAATCAGTTCCATTTTACTCTGTTTTTTAGTAGAAGTTTTAGAGCAGATTTCAAAATTACAGAGATTAATTTAGAAAGGAGAATTTTCTAATTTGAGTCTTTTTGATTGTTATTCATTTGGGAATAACCAGAAGCTCTCTCTGGAGGTTCCCAAGCAGCTCAAAACGTCCGAGAGATCATGTATTCCCCGGGCAATGCCACTGAACATCCGTTCATGCCCGATGATTTGAATCTGAGTGTCCTATGTCCCGTGCTTAAGAAAGCCGAACCAAGTGTGTGTACCAACTATTAGCCTTTTACCCATCGCATACAAGGTCCTGTCTAGTGTGTTACATGAAAGACTAAAGGCCATTCTGGCGAACCTGATTGTACCTTATCAGTGTGGCTTTAGACCTGGTTAATGCACGAACGACCAGATATTCCCACTAAGACAAAATCTGGAGAAGACCCAATATATGCAGATCGACACCTACCGACTGCAAAGCTGAATTCGACAATTCGATACGACAGAAATTGTTGGATGCTATGGCTGACTTTGGTATCCACTCGAAGCTAATACGACTTTGTGGGATGACACTGACTGACACGAAGTCTTCAGCGAAAATTGGCAAAAATCTGACAGAGCCATTTTCTACCAAGCGAGGCTTTAGTCAAGTCTGTCCTGCGATCTCTTCAACATCGTAATGGAAATGATCATTCTCGAGCATTGAAATCGGCGGAAGTAGGTCTAGTGATAAATGAGGGCAAAACCAAGCAGGAAGTAAGGTAGGAAGGAAGGAAGGAAGGAAGGAAGAAAGAAAGGAAGGAAGGAAGGAAGGAAGGAAGGCAGAAAGGAAGGAAGGAATGAAGGAAGGAAGGAAGGAAGAAGGGAAGGAAGGAAGGAAGAAGGGAAGGAAGGAAGGAAGGAAGGAAGGAAGGAAGGAAGGAAGGAAGGAAGGAAGGAAGGAAGGAAGGAAGGAAATAAGGAATGAAGGAAGGAAGAAAGGAAGGAAGGAAGGAAGGAAGGAAGGAAGGAAGAAAGGAAGGAAGGAAGGAAGGAAGGAAGGAAGGAAGGAGGGAAGGAAGGAAGGAAGGAAGGAAGGAAGGAAGGAAGGAAGGAAGGAAGGAAATAAGTAAGGAAGGAAGGAAGGAAGGAAGGAAGGAAGGAAGGAAGGAAGGAAGGAAGGAAATAAGGAAGAAAGGAAGGAAGGGATAAAGAAAGGAAGAAGGAAGGGATAAAGGAAGGAAGAAGGAAGGAATGAAGGAAGGAAGAAGGAAGGAATGAAGGAAGGAAGGAAGAAGGGAAGGAAGGAAGGAAGGAAGGTAGGAATCTAATGGTGTTATCGCGGGGTTTGACATTCGGGCAAGTTTGAGGGAGTTTGTATTGGAGGTGAGGGCAGTTTTGTCCGATCTTGCTATTCTTAGATCTTGCTCATCTTAGAACTTAACCTCTGGTTAGAGGATATAAACTTGTATACCAAACTTCAGCTTGACCCCCGAAAATGGGTTTTATATGTGGGACGTTGAAGAAGTTTTTGTCCGATCTTGCTCATCTTGGAACTAAACTTCCGCTTAAATGATGAAAGCTTCTATAACTAAATTTAGGTCGATATCTCTTAACTATGGCAGTAAGAGGGGACGGGCTACCCTAAAAATGGGGTGTTTTTATGAGAGGCGGGAGTAGTTTTTGACCGATCTTGCTCATCTTAGAACATAGCCTTTGATTAGGGAATACCAAATTTCAGCTCGATAGTTCTTACACTACGACGTAAGGGCCGATGTTGAAGGTGAACCTAAACCACCAAAACGTCAAAATATTTTCTGCATTTCATTTGACATTTCTCAATTTTAGACTAACTCAATTTGAACCATGGAAAGATACACAATTAAACAACGCGTTAAAGTTATTCAGGTTTATTATGAAAATGGGCGTTCAAATCAAAATGCATATCGAGCTCTTGTGATTTTTTCGGTCAATTTAATCGAACAAATGTGCTTACATTCGGAAAAGTCATGCAAAAATTTGGGAAAACAGAAAACACCAGTGCATGCGCGCACAGCTCGTACTGCAGAAAGAAAATGTTGCTACTGTTCGCGATAATGTGGCTGAAGAGCCGTCCACCTCAAATTGTCGTCGTGCCCAACAATTGCACATCTCGCGCTCGTCGTTGATGAACATTATGCATAAAGACTTGCATTTACACGCTTACATGGTGCAATTGACTCAAGAACTAAAGCCTCTTGACCATTGCAAACTTCGTCAATGGTCAGTGATGAGGCACATTTTCACCTAAGTGAATTTGTCAATAAGTAGAATTGCCGCACTTGGGCGAATGATAATCCAACTGTGATTGTCGAAAAACCAAAGCACCCACGAAGAGTGATTGTTTGGTGCGGTTTGTGGGCTGGCGGCATCATCGGGCCGTATTTTTCCACAAATGAGGCCAGTAAGGCAGTTACTGCGAATGGTGTTTGCTATTGTGAGATTATAACGAACTTTTTATGGCCCGAATTGGAAGATATTGATGTGGACGATATGTGGTTTCAACAGGACGGTGTCACTTGCTAGACAGCTATCGGCCGCCAAGATCATGTGATTTGACATCGTTGGACTTCTTTCTTTGGGGTTATTTGAAAGAAAAGGTGTACGTCGTTTAGCCAGCAACAATTCAAGAGCTATAGGATAAGATAATTCGGCACATTAACGGCATAGAACCCCAATTATGCCTCAGCGTCATCGAAAATTTGGACCATCGGATGGAGGTGTGCGGCCGAGGTCACGGCGGCCATTTTGTTTTATACATAATTGAACCATACCAATATTATAATAATAAAAAGAAATGACAATAATTTCCTAAATAATTTGTGTTTTATTCAATATCAACATCGGCCCTTAAAATTTAACCATCCGTTATCCTCGATATCTCTTAACGATGGCTGTAATGGCGGGACAGACAGACGGACATTCTTACAAAGGGGGAGTTGGTATGGGAGGTGGGAGAAGTTTTGTCTGATATTGCTTTTCTGTGAACTTAAGCTCCGCTTAGGTGATAGAAGCTTATATAACAAAATTAAGCTCGATATCGCACTAAGACCATTCATTCACATTCTAAGTTAAGCCTATCTTATCACACCTCCAGCTAGTTCTGATGACAAGTTAAAAATTTCAACACAATATTATTTTGCCTTAATGGAAATGTTACAACATAATTTTTGTAATGTTAATAAACATCATTGCTACGTAGACCAAAAATATTTTACAATTAAAGCTGAGCTGAGGGAAAAAAAACACGATTTTAATCTAGAAATTATTCTGTAAAGGACAAAGTGTCACACGGCTATAACTCTTGGTCCACTTTGGGTAAAATGGTTGGTTGCTTGGTGGCGGTGAACTGTTTTTATAATATAATTAAATTTTATTTGCAATGCTTGCAAACCGACATACGAGTATATAGTTTCATGTATGCATACATAGGTATGTATGGATAAGTAGGTAAAACATATGTACTATGTGTACATAGGCTTTAATATAATATGATTTTGTGTGTCCCTACATATGTATGTAGTCGTACATAGGTATGTAATAGTGGCATTTTATGTGTTTTTATTAATATATACATATATAATTATTATGCACATATGTATGTCTATATATAACACATTGTTATCAGTTATTCCCTAAAGTTTTATGTGACACACACACACGTATACGAGTGCAAATACATATTTTATGTACATATTTTTATTTGCTTACGTTTTATGTACATTTACACAAACAGAAACGCCAACACTTGCACACACACACGCACACTTACTCCCATGCATACATATATACACATATAGATTCGGACTCGTAAAATGTATGTTTATGGGTATGTGTGTAAGTATGTCTATATTCCATAGAGTATGTGCGAGTCGGTGTAGACACGTATGAAAACTATGTTTAAGTGTTAAATGTTTCAACACCCACAACGCCCACAAATATAATTGAAATATTAAATAACGCTGTGTATTCAACACGCATTTGCACCAGCACACACACACACACGCAAATACATACGCTTATTTAAGCTCTCAGCCTTTCAACCACACCACTCCGCTACTCATCCACCTAGGACTCACACTTACATCTTGCCATCCATCCATCCATCTATTCATCCACATTCATTTACACAGTCACCAACATAAAAATATTTAACTGCACAATGTTATTTTAACGTCCTGTGATAAAGTCCTGCGGTATTTTGAGAGGGAGAGCAAAAACCCTAGCAAAAAGGGGGCAGGAAAAGAGAGGGAGGGCGTCAATGAGAAAAAGAGCGCTTGAGAGGGACTACGACTATGAGGACGCAGTAAAGAGCTGAAAAAAAAAACACATTTGGGTAGGTTAACAAAACATGCCACTCATCATATTGGCGCGGTTTGGCTTTGGATGCTGGCAACATAACAAACAACAAAATGAGAATGCACTCAACAATGAAAACAGTGATAATAGGGAAATGCAAAAACCATGTTGAGCATGCGCTGGTATCATCTTGTGAGAACAATACTACAAAGCATAGAGACTAATAAAACACCACACTAAAAGAGAACACCAACAGTTAATAAAAACCGCTAGAGACTGACATAGAGATGAGAGTGAGTATTCTCCATTAAGCAGAAGAGGAGCAGAGCAATGCTCTGCGTTTTCAATGATTTTGTATCTGTGTAAGTGCGTGTATCAAGTGTAATGTCACCATTATGCAGTTGTCATCGACATCACTACACCCAAGAGCACACAATCACACGCACACATAGGCTTGTACCCCCACTACCAGTGCGTACGGTTGGGTATGTGTGTGTGTTCGTTTGCATGGCGTATTTGTAAAAGAGCGGAAACGGAAATGAAATAAAGTGAACGTTATATTTTAATGCAAATATTTGAATACGGGAAAAAAGTTAACTGCATTTCACATGTTTTTTTTGCATTACAATTTTTTACATTATATTGTTATAATGCCCCCATACCAATGAAACTAAATTCGAAAGTAAACTGTAAAGCAACAAAGTTGACCAGGCTGGAAAAAAGGCCCAGAATCTTACCCGAAATACCTTGGTAGGTACGATGAATATTTCAATAGCAGAAGCTATTAAAACTTTATTGTTAGGCGGTTAGAATAGTAGGAAAAAATTCTTTACAAATAAATATTTTTTTTATAACAATAAATTAGTTAAGCGATTGTTTAACAACTGCAGCTGTTGGAAGCTACGTCACATTAAGATACAGGTACAGTTTAAACTAAGCCTAAACAAAAATTACATTCTCATAGAGATATATGCATCATTTTCTAATTTAAGCCTTAAGGGGCCAGCGTGTTTCCATGACATGAACCCTATTGAAAATGTGGGGGGGCATACTTGTTCATAAAATGTACTCCAACAACAGGCAATACAATAGCGTTGCAGAGCTAAAATCGGCAGCAATGGCGGCTTGGGACTCCTTAGAAAGTTCTACCCCAAAAACCCTGAGCAACAGAAATTTATCTATCAGTAGCTGCACGTTGAAAAGAGTTCGAAGCGCTTCAGTCTTTTGAGCTCCGTCGATAGTTAGTCACACCAAGTGTGGATAACAGCTCTTTCACCTGATTCATCCAACGAAGTTTTGGTCTCCCCCTCCTGCGCCGCCCATCGAGTTTATTGGCGCATTCTGTTTATTTCAACGCACTTTAATAAGTCTATATCGTTGTACAGCTCGTGGCTCGTTCGACGACGATACTCGCCGTTAACGATGATGGGTCTAAATATTTTGCGAAGTATTTTTCTGTTGAAGACTCCAAGAATAGATTAATCCGCTTGTGCCATTACCCAGGTTTCTGCGCTGTAGAGCAAGACAGGTAGGATCAGAGTCTGGTAGAGTTAGACCATTGCTCTTCAAGAGAGCGCTTCGCTGGCTTACCGCATATTAGCAGCAATTTGCGATCAATACTCGTCTTTTGATTTCCAAGCCGACATTATAATTTTTGTTTATGGCGGAGCAAAGGTAGACAAAATCATCAACCACTTCAAAGTCAAAGTTGCCAACGTTCAAGCAGCGTCCCAGACGACTGGACTCTTTGTTCGAATAATATTTGGCACATCTCACAGTCTCTGTAAATGACACCAATTTCTAAAATTTGGTTAAAATCTGTAAAAGGATTCAAGGACCTCTCTTAGATCCGGAAAATTAAAATTTCATAGAAGGCACACCAAAGTCGGCATATCCATTGATTCCATCAATCTGTTACCAAATTTAAAATTTGGTCAATGTCGGACAAAGAAATAAATTTCATAGTAGGCATACCAAAGTCGGTATATCTATATATTTCATCAATCTATGATTAAAACTACAGTTTGGTCAATGTCGGACAAAGGATTCAAGAACCTCTCTTAGAGTACACAATCAAAAAAATGACACCGAAAACGGCGAGGCCGCTTTGTTCTATTGAAGATAACTCAATAATCTGCAAATTTCCGCAGCTGAAATTTACATCATCTCTAAATATTGGTAAACATTCTACAACAAATTTGGTTGTCAACCTCAATTTAGTCTACACACGAGTTAGTACTGATAAAGGCACATATAATATATTAATTGAATAGAATAGACACAACTTTCTGAGAAGTTTTTAATTCTTTTAAATAATAGGTAATACCTTTCTTTACAATATTTAATTCTTCTATTGTTTAAGCAATCTTTTTTAAGAGGTTTTTATGTTTTATTTTGCACCTTGACTTGAAAGTTACCCACGCTGCGAAACAAAATTACCTTCATAGTCTGACTTTGGCAGCTATTCATAAAGAGGATAGGTGGAATAAAGCAAAGCCAAAGTAATTTGAAAGAGAAAATCTATTGTGAGATAGTGTTGTCACAGTATTACCCAGAATTTTTACTTAATTTTTTATTTTTGGCCAATCGGGACGACCACTGTGAGATGGTAGATGTCGATCTGCTTTTCTTGAGTCTTCTCCAGGATTTGTCGTAGTGTGAATGTCTGGTCAGTCGTGGATTTATCAGGTCTAAAGCCAAACTGATAAGGTCCAATCAGCTCATCGGCTGCCGCAGCTTTATTATTTTTAAGCCTTTCGATCGCCGTGCTGATCTCGTTTTGGCTCGTTGGTGGATCATCTAATCCATGGTCTATGATTGATGTGATTTTTTCCCATATGCTGCCTTCGGGTAAAGAGGTCAAAAGTGTTCCCTTCATATTTGCAGCACACTCCGAGTGCCCATTTGTAACGAGACAAATTCTATAAATAGAATTTACTCATACATTAACTCATACATAAACAAAGCTCATATGCAACTGTCGTTACTCGTGGTACAAGTACTCAGAGTGAGCAATTCGTAGTACGCCCATTAGAATTCTCATTCACTTAAGGCGCTACATTGTATAAGTATACAGGTTTGACTAGCAGTAGTTGTCAATCGCTAGCCGAACTCCGACCAGTGAAGACCATAAGCCATTAGTTCTTTTCAGAACTTGTGACTACCTTTTTTTTGAAACATCGCCTGATCCTTCTGATCGGGTGATAATACATACTCACAGCGACTTCGGTTGACTGTTCCCCCACAGCGACTTCGGTTGTCTGTTCCCCCACAGTGACTTCGGTTGTCTGTTCCCCCACAGCGACTTCGGTTGTCTGTTCCCCACAGCGGCTTCGGCTGTCTGTTCCCCCACAGCGACTTCGGTTGTCTGTTCCCCCACAGTGACTTCGGTTGTCTGTTCCCCCACAGCGGCTTCGGCTGTCTGTTCCCCCACCGCGGCTTCGGCTGTCTGTTCCCCCACAGCGACTTCGGTTGCCTGTTCCCCCACTGCGGCTTCGGCTGTCTGTTCCCCCACAGCGACTTCGGTTGTCTGTTCCCCCACCGCGGCTTCGGCTGTCTGTTCCCCCCACCGCGGCTTCGGCTGTCTGTTCCCCCACAGCGACTTCGGTTGTCTGTTCCCCCACTGCGGCTTCGGCTGTCTGTTCCCCCACAGCGACTTCGGTTGTCTGTTCACCCACAGCGGCTTTGGCTGTCTGTTCGTAAGGTAGTTCATAAGTATATTATAAGAACAAATGTATGTATGTAACTGGTAAACCGAAGCCGAGCTTATACTGCAATTTGAAACCCGATCCTGAAATCCGAACCTGCTGGTCGTAGCCGATTTTAGTCCACGATCCCGAACCTGCTATACGAATCTAGCACCCGAGTTGGTCCTACGAATTTGGCATCCGAACCTGAAATCCGAACCTGAAACCCGAACTTGAAATCCGAACCTGAAACCCGAACCTGAAATCCGAAACCTGAAATCGAACCAGGTAATCGAAACTTATGCCAGAATTCCATTAACCGTACCAGTACTGGGATAATTAAATAGTTCTCGATTATCTACAAATCGACATCGTTAGCGACTCTCAAGTGTATCCAGCGCAGATATTTGGATTCAGCCCGCAGTTGTTTGTTGACGTAAATCTATAAGTTATCTGTCGTATTTCTGACACAAGTGTAGAAGAAGAAAATCAAACTATAATAAACACCATTTACTAGCCCTAGTCAGGGAAATCACTTGTGTTCTTATTTCGTAAGGTTGGTGGGTCCTTATGCAGACCCTGGACGAGATTGAGTATACCCCAGCCAAAGAAAAACCCTCGTTACAAATGGCGCCCGAGCAGGGACCCGATTCCAAGACGAAATGCGGAAAAACTAAAACAACCGCCAGCGAGGAGGAATTGGTTCCAAAATACGACAATAACACGATCAGCCAGCAAAAACAATGTTTAAATACCGATTCCCTCGGTTGGATTTATTTACTGAGGAGAGATCGATTAGTCGAAGAGTGCCAAAAAGTTGGCATTAAGACTGGCGGCTATACGGTAGAACACCTTAGAAAACAGCTTTCGGAGTTTGTACAATTAAAACGATTACGATCATCGTCCCAGGACTTATTAAAGGATTTAGAAAATGAAATTAAATCTGATGAAGGAAGTATCGTAGAGGATATGCAGATCAAACTCCCTATTCATCTAACTTCAAAACCCGAGATGTCAGACGCCGACGTTATGAACACCGTACAGAGATGGGGACTGTCATATTCAGGTGGGGACGACCTCAACGAATTCCTTGAACGAGTAGAGGAACTTGCAGAATGTTACCATATTCCAACGGATCGATTGCTTCCTACGTTGCTGGGCACTCTACAAGGCAATGCTTTGACATGGTACCGAGTCAAACGAAACACCATAACTACTTGGAATTTGTTTCGAACAGAAGCAGAGAAATTTTTTCTGTCTAGGCGTCACCTCACCCAAATAGAACATACCTTCTATAATCGGAGGCAGCACGGCAAGGAAAGGGCAAAAGACTTTGTGTTGGTCATGTTAACTTTAGCCCGACAGCATCCAGCACTAAGACAGATGAATCATCTAGACCGTATCTATGATGGCCTTCGCCCAGAATACAGACATTACGTCCGACGCAATGATTTTAACACATTAGATGAACTAATAGCATTGACCGACGATTTCGAGCTTTTAAAACGAGACGAATCTCGTAATGAACGCCTCCATACTTCGCACATAATATCCGATGCTACAGTAAGTTACCAGAGACGCACCCATTGTTGGGATTGCAAGGAGATAGGTCATATCCGCCACATTTGTACGAACCCTCGGATATTGTTTTGTTCCTATTGCGGGAAAGTCAACATACTCTCTCGCGATTGCCCCTGTCGACATGTACTTCCATCTATCGTCAAGCAGCACAATCGCTATTATATTCCGGTTGATATATATGGATTGCGAATCGAAGCGTTGGTTGACACTGGAGCTTCTTTGACATACATCTCGAACCCAGTAGAAGAACATTTAAAGAGTAAGGGTATATACGCGAAGACATCCAACAGGCAAGTTCAGTTGGCCGATCAACGAATAACTACCTGTCTTAGCGAATATGCCGTACAAATAAGGTACAATGGGAAATGCACCTCGGTGAATGCATCCGTGCTCCCAACTCTAGCGGAGCCTATGATCCTCGGAATGGATTTTCTTCATCAACGTAATTTTAAATTTCTTCTCGATGGAATTCCTGTGTCGACACCTGATGTTGGTTCTAGAACGGGATTAAGTTTCCTTCACAGCCTTATAAGCCGCGAATTCCTAACCTCTGAACAAAACAATAAGCTGGAAGAATTGCTCCGGACACATATGGATGCGTTTGAGTCGGTTAACGGGCTATGCAACATAGCAGAGCACCATATTAAACTTAGACATAACAACCCGATAAAACAGCGATACCTACCAAGAAATCCCGCCATGATGGCCGTTGTAAATGAGGAGGTTGACAAATTGCTAACAGAGGGACGAATAGAGCCATCATTTAGCGCTTATAGTTCTCCAATAGTCCTGGCAAGGAAGAAACAAGGGGGATGGAGAATGTGCATAGACTACCGCCAATTAAACGCTGCGAGCGAGCCCGATGCCTATCCATTGCCGCAAATAAATACAATTCTTGATCAACTACGTGAGGCTCGATTCATATCGTCATTAGACTTAAAGAATGGGTACTGGCAGATACCACTACATGAGTCTTCCCGTGCATGTACTGCATTCACAGTACCGGGGAGAGGATTATTCCAGTGGAAGGTGATGCCATTTGGACTCCACTCGGCCCCAGCTACATTTCAAAGGACTCTTGATCAGATCATTGGCTGCGATCTTCACCCTTTGGTTTTTGTCTACCTCGATGATATAATAGTTCTCGGAAGATCGTTTGACGAGCATTTAAACATCCTCAATATCGTGCTGGAAAGGTTGGAAAGAGCAAATATGGTGGTGAATTTTGAAAAATGTGAATTTGTTCGAAGAAGTATTCGCTATCTTGGTCACATGGTCACGTCCGAAGGAATTGGAACGGATCCTAATAAAGTCGAGGCAATGATAAATTTACCGGCCCCTTCAAATTTGAAGGAGTTGCGACGGATACTTGGAGTTTTCTCCTGGTATCGTCGGTTTGTACCTAACTTTTCAAAACTGGTGGCCCCACTTAGTCAACTATTAAAAAAATCTTGTCGTTGGAAATGGGGCAACGAGCAAGAAGAGGCATTTACGGTTCTCAAAAGGACTCTCACTGAAGCTCCGGTACTAATTTGCCCAAACTTCAGTCACCCTTTCTTTCTTCAGACCGATGCCAGCCAGGAGGGATTGGGAGCGGTACTATTTCAACGGCATTCCGAACAAGAAGCAGTGATTGCGTATGCCAGCCGCACGCTTTCAGATCAAGAAAAGAAATACTCAACAACCGAACAAGAGTGTCTAGCCATTCTTTGGGGAATCCGCAAGATGAGGCCATACCTCGAGGGTTACAAATTCACCGTTATAACAGACCATCACTCCTTGAAATGGCTACATTCGTTACAAAACCCATCTGGACGACTAGCCAGATGGGCCTTAGAGCTGCAGCAGTATGATTTCACAATTGAGTATCGGAAGGGAAGCCTCAATGTTGTCGCGGATGCTTTATCTCGATCTCCGCTGCCGGATACTGGCGATAATGCCTTAATGTCAATCTCACCAGTGGAATGGTATGATAAGAGAATAAAGGATGTCCAACTAAATGCAGGGAAATTTCCCGATTGGCAGATAGTCGAATCGCAGTTGTATAAACACATTCCTCGGAAAAATCCGATAGATAACCGACCAGAATGGAAGCAATGCGTTCCCTTGCGGGACCGTAACCGAATACTCTCCCAACACCATGACGCAATAGAAGCAGGTCATTTCGGTGTCTTTAAGACACTAAAACGAATACAAGAGAGGTATTACTGGCCTGGACTTACGCGAGATGTGAAAGAATATGTCAAAAGCTGTGAACTATGTGCTCGATATAAACCGCAACAACTGTTGCCGATGGGACACATGCAGTCCATGCAATGTTCGTCGCCGTGGGAAATTGTATGCGCCGATTTTGTTGGACCACTGCCCCGCTCCACTAAAGGCAATACTTTTCTACTTGTAATAGTCGACAAATTTAGTAGGTGGGTGGAGCTAATACCATCTAGACAGGCGACAACACAAGATGTGTTAAACGCACTTAAGGAAAGAGTGGTATATAGATTTGGGTGCCCTCAAATATTTCTCACCGACAATGGAGTCCAATTCACAAGCCGAGCTTTGAAATGTTTTCTATCGGAAAATGGAATTGAACAACGCACGACTGCTTTCTACGCTCCCCACGAAAACCCGACCGAACGAATGAATAGAGTCGTTAAAACCATGATAGCACAACAATCTGGTACAGACCACCGTCACTGGGACAAACACCTAGCAGAAATCGCCTTCGCGATCAACACATCGGTACACGAATCATCGAAATACTCTCCTGCCGAAGTCTTGTTTGGCCGAAATCTCATGTCGCCAAACCATCAACGATTGCCCGTCGTGACTCAACCTGCACACGAAGAGGTAAAAGGCAACATTGGCAAACTATGGACAGAGATTGTGGAAAACAACAAAAAAGCTACAAGAAACCAAGAGAAATATTACAACCTGAGAAGACGTAGGGGCACGCCCGCTATTGGCACAAAGGTGTGGAGAAAGGAGAGACATTTATCATCGGCTATCGACAAATTTTCAGGCAAACTAGCCGAGAAATTTTCGGGACCATATATTGTCTCCCGACATATCCATGCTAATATTGTCGAACTTACCGATGACGCTGGGAAAAAACTAAGGGTACATGTGCAAGACACGAAGCCCTTCGTCGCACGCGATTGAGAGTAAGAGTGAGTCGCGTTTCAAAATCTGAGCTGAAGTATAAATTGGCTTCAGTATGAAATAAGACCTTGGCAGAAATGGATCGCAAACAAACAAGACCGCGGAAAGTAACATCGGATCCCAAAAAGGAAGCTGCTCCACCAAAACCTTATCAACCACCGATGGAAGCTAGGCCACGCATCGGTAGCAACATAGCTGTAACACCAGCAGCAGTCCCTACCTCCAGACCAAACCGAAAAATAACTTTTCTAGGGGAAACAATGTCTTCAGCCCCACCTCCTTTAGCTCCGTTGTGCCTAATACACGTCCCAGTGGAGAATTATCCCAGCGGTACTATGGTCAGCCCAACTGCCGCCAGCACGCCATCCCAGTTATCTAGTGCTTTTGGGGAGAATGTAATATTCAGCTCTACCGACATGCCCTCACAGACAATCTTCATTACCGACACCATGGGCTTTGAAAACACCAGCGCCCCAGCCGTGGTTACCGTTCCCAAGACCTTGTGCTCTGCCAGCATTTCGACAGCCACAGCGACCGCAGCAGAGAATACCACGCATATCACGGCAGAAGCAACAAACATCTCGGAACCGGGATTGCTGTCAAAACACAAACCTGACCAGAAGAAACTTTCCTCTCAGGAGATTAAAAAGTTTTTGAAATCGATCAGTGTCCGGAAGCCCAATAAGTACAGCAGCCACCTACAGTATATGCTGTACCCAAAAGGAAAGCCACCAGTGAAGGTGACTATACTAAATAAGAGGTTGGCGAGACTCCGTTGCCAAGGTGAAGAGCACACGGTGACAATGCGTTAGGACAGCAGCGTCATATTATATACTTTTTTTTTTTATAAATCTTAATGAATTATTAATTTTTTTTCTTTGAGTTAAATTTAAGTTATGAATTATAAGTACTATTATATATCTTATGAATTATTTCGTTGTTTTTATGTTAAGAATAATGAATACTTATCAATAAAACTGTAGGGCAGTAATTTGGGCTGAGCCATCCATGCGAAGGTAAATTTTACCGTAATGGTAGTGCAGATCTCAAGATCAAAAACTCGCCCACGCAAAACACAATATTTTTTTACATTATGGAATTTCTTCCCGAAGTAAGGGGGGGATGTAACGAGACAAATTCTATAAATAGAATTTACTCATACATTAACTCATACATAAACAAAGCTCATATGCAACTGTCGTTACTCGTGGTACAAGTACTCAGAGTGAGCAATTCGTAGTACGCCCATTAGAATTCTCATTCACTTAAGGCGCTACATTGTATAAGTATACAGGTTTGACTAGCAGTAGTTGTCAATCGCTAGCCGAACTCCGACCAGTGAAGACCATAAGCCATTAGTTCTTTTCAGAACTTGTGACTACCTTTTTTTTGAAACATCGCCTGATCCTTCTGATCGGGTGATAATACATACTCACAGCGACTTCGGTTGACTGTTCCCCCACAGCGACTTCGGTTGTCTGTTCCCCCACAGTGACTTCGGTTGTCTGTTCCCCCACAGCGACTTCGGTTGTCTGTTCCCCACAGCGGCTTCGGCTGTCTGTTCCCCCACAGCGACTTCGGTTGTCTGTTCCCCCACAGTGACTTCGGTTGTCTGTTCCCCCACAGCGGCTTCGGCTGTCTGTTCCCCCACCGCGGCTTCGGCTGTCTGTTCCCCCACAGCGACTTCGGTTGCCTGTTCCCCCACTGCGGCTTCGGCTGTCTGTTCCCCCACAGCGACTTCGGTTGTCTGTTCCCCCACCGCGGCTTCGGCTGTCTGTTCCCCCCACCGCGGCTTCGGCTGTCTGTTCCCCCACAGCGACTTCGGTTGTCTGTTCCCCCACTGCGGCTTCGGCTGTCTGTTCCCCCACAGCGACTTCGGTTGTCTGTTCACCCACAGCGGCTTTGGCTGTCTGTTCGTAAGGTAGTTCATAAGTATATTATAAGAACAAATGTATGTATGTAACTGGTAAACCGAAGCCGAGCTTATACTGCAATTTGAAACCCGATCCTGAAATCCGAACCTGCTGGTCGTAGCCGATTTTAGTCCACGATCCCGAACCTGCTATACGAATCTAGCACCCGAGTTGGTCCTACGAATTTGGCATCCGAACCTGAAATCCGAACCTGAAACCCGAACTTGAAATCCGAACCTGAAACCCGAACCTGAAATCCGAAACCTGAAATCGAACCAGGTAATCGAAACTTATGCCAGAATTCCATTAACCGTACCAGTACTGGGATAATTAAATAGTTCTCGATTATCTACAAATCGACATCGTTAGCGACTCTCAAGTGTATCCAGCGCAGATATTTGGATTCAGCCCGCAGTTGTTTGTTGACGTAAATCTATAAGTTATCTGTCGTATTTCTGACACAAGTGTAGAAGAAGAAAATCAAACTATAATAAACACCATTTACTAGCCCTAGTCAGGGAAATCACTTGTGTTCTTATTTCGTAAGGTTGGTGGGTCCTTATGCAGACCCTGGACGAGATTGAGTATACCCCAGCCAAAGAAAAACCCTCGTTACACATTACCAGATTTTAATCTTTGTGGGGATGCCTGTTTCGAAACTTCAGCTATTTACCTTTTGAACCTTCGGGCTTAAACTCTATTTCTGTAATTTTCGATATCTGGCTCTGTTTTCTTCCACAGACGCTTTTTCCGCCTGGCGTTTCATCTCCGTCCTCTTCTCATTATAACGCTCCGTCACCGCACGCATCGCCATTGACTGCAGTTTTGCCTTGTATGCATTCATTCATCATCGTACCAGGGCTTGTCTGAGCGTGGTTTTTCATAACCCAGTGCGGCAGTGGTTATAAAATTCGCAATATGCTGCCACTGTGTGGCGGGAATATCAGAACTAGGGAAGTTTATTTGAAGTAAATGAGAGATTTGGTTGGAGATGGCATTGGCTATCTCGGTGGTATGCAGGTGGTATGATATCTAGCTTCCTTTGCGTTTGGGTACGAGTGTTTTTAGCACCACTTAATCGTGTGCGTACCTTGGCTGCAACTAGGTGGTGATCGGAGCCAATATTTGCACCGCGCATCAAATGCATGTCCATAGCTCTCGAGACATGCCTTCCTCAAATTACCACGTAGTCTGTCTGGTTTTTGTATCAGGAGATATCCAGGTTGCCTTGTGGATATCTTAATGAGGAAATCTGGTTCCACTCACTACCATGTTTTTTGTCGACACGAAGCTAACCAGTTTGAATCCCTTATCGGTGCTGTTGTTGTGTAGACTGAATTTTCTGACTGCTGAACCAAGAGCATCTTCCCTTCCTATTTTAGCATTTAAATCTTCCAGAACAATTTTTATGTTATTTTCAGGGCAGCGGTCATATATCTCCTTCAGGCGCTCATAGAATGCATTTTTAATGTCATTACTTTCTCGATGCTCCGAGTGGGACACCTAAGACATTTTTTGTTGATTCCGGCAACAATTTGGTCAAGATCTCAAATAACGTTAGCCGCTGCATCCTCTGGCATACCTGTCACACTGTTGGAAGGCATTCGAACTGCAAATTCCTCTTTAAAACTGTCGATGAATCTTCTCACGGTTGAAAAGCCAAAGTATACAATGACCAAGAATTACGCAACGGCGAAGTAGAGCGAAAATGCCAAATCAACATTTCGGATGAATGCTCGATAACGACTAAATGAGCTTTGGAAGTAGTACAAATCTGTTTACAGATTGACCGTAAAGGATGAAGCGACCAACAATCCGACCGAATTTTCCATTCGCTTAATATGCCGCATAATTTACAGATAAAGGTGGGATCGATCATAATCATATTGCGGAATCTGAATCAACCGAAATTGTGCAATGGTACGCGGTTGTCCGTCAAGAATCTGATAAAAAATGTGATTTCAGACGATCATAAAGGACACATTCAAAGAAGAGGAAGTCCTTATCTTACGAATTAGATAATTCCAACTGATCATCCATTCCAATTCCCCGACGACAATCAATAAATCGCAAGGCCAATCGTTGGAAGTATATGAGATTAATCTCGAATTTCCCTGTTTTATGTCCGGTCAGTTGAACGATGCTTTTTTGAGTTTTGGAGAACCGCCTTCGTTGTTTGTTTTTGAGGCGGAAAACTAATCGAAAAACATTGTTTATCAAACATTCTCTACTGAGTTTATCTAAAGGCATAAAATTGGGGCGAGACGAAGTTCGCCGGGTCCGCTAGTATATTATAAGTTAATATGCAATAGCAAAGCATTGCCGGGCCCACTATTATGTATACTTATAACTAACTTACTAACAGACAACCGAAGTCGCTGTGGGGGAAAAGACAACTGTATGCTGGAACAGACAGCCTATACCGATGTGTGGGAACTGACAGCCGTATCCGCAGTGGGGGAATCGACAACCGAAGTCGCTGTGGGGGAAGAGACAACCAAAGTCACTGTGAGTACGTATTATCATCCGATCAGAATAAACAGGCGATGTAAAATAAAGTAGTCACAAGATCTGAAAATTACTTATGGCTTATGGTCTACACCAGTCATCGGCTTAACATAGCCCATGGGCATGAGAGCCACACATGCATTTGCACACACATTGAACGAACACAAACAAACTCAATTCGTCCGATGAGGTTGTGTCGACGCAAGTTGTTAGCATGTCACTAAAATAAATGCATTTTATGTATTTTTTCTGGATTTTTATATTATAATTATGTTCAGTTTTTCTCGTCACTCAAAAATGGGTTTAGCGGTCAACAAGAACAAAACAAAAATAATGATTTCGACGAACGAAGAGTCCTCTCGATGGGGACGCACCGTGAACGTTGACAATTATTGTTTTGAGGTAGTCGATGAGTTTATCTACCTCGGATCTTCTTGCTAGCAATAGATGTTTCTACGGACTTCGGCAGCACTTTAGTAACACCACCTTATCTCGGAATACTAAGGAACACCTATACCAGGTGCTAATCTTACCCGTTCTGTTGTATGCTGCCGAATCAGGGGTGCTTACTACAACGGGCATACAAAACCTGGGAGTATTCGAGAGAAAAGTACTCCGAAAATATATGGACCTATCTGTGTCGACGGCGAGTTTCGCCATCGGATGAACCATAAGCTGTATGAGCTTTACCACGACATCGACGTAGCTAAAAGAGTCAGAATCCAACGACTTCGATGGCTGGGACATGTTACCAGGATGGATGTTAATGCTGCAGCGAGAAAAGTGTTTGAAGGCGAACCTGAAAGACGGCGAAGAGCAGGGAGACCAAAACTCCATCGGAAGGACCAAGTGGTAGGCGATGTGCTATCATCTGGTAGGACTAACTAGAGAACACACTTCAGGCCTCAAATTTATGAACCACGTTCGTAAGTTGTAATTGGCCACTTAAGTAAGTAAGTAAGTAAGTTAATTACTTGTTCATAGTTATGAAGAAACTTGATAACAATTTCCTAGCGGTAAATGAAACGAAGTACCTATTTAGTAATCCATAACATTAGAATTTCAGGAGTGTGTAATGTAAAAATTATCGTTCACTCATATAACTCCGATTGAAATAGCACCTACTGACATCGTCACTTACTTTGTAATCAATCGTGTTATCAAGCTCGCTTAAAACTCAGCTTATAACGTAATTACAACTGAAATTACACTTACTGACATCGTTGCTTACTTTGTAAGCAAGTGCGCCCCGCTTAAACGGCCTATGAAACTTCTGTGTTAAATTTAAGGCAGAATATAAGCGAGAGAATTATCACTGATTTCTACTAAATATAGCTGACATCAGCGATTGGTAATGCGTATTTTTACAGATGGGTTCCTTCACTGAAGTTCGGCTAGCAAATTACAGCTACAGCTAGTTGATACGACCCAAAAGTGTAACACATAGATGGAGTCACTTTAGACCCTAGGTTCCTTTGAACAAAATTCGATTCATGACTTTTTACGTCGTTTGAGATATTTCCGTCTGTCTGTCTGTCTGGCTGTGTTGAAATTTTGCACGACTTCATATTTCCCCAAAACTACTTACGGTATTGCAAATGGGCTTCATGGCCCGCCCCTTCTGGGACCACCCATACAAATACATCTTTCCGTCCACTTTACACCCAACGGGATCGTACCCAAATTCTGTACTTAGTAAAGCTATAACAGGATAAAGTTACGGAAAAAAATTGGAAGTCTACCCACGCCCCTTCCGGTACCTCCCATACAAATGTACCTTTCCGCCCACTTTAAAGATGGAGTAATAATATTAATAAATCCAACGCGATCGTACGAAAATTCTTTCGTTAAAAAAAATTGGAAGTCGCGCCGCATCTGGTACCCATCTGGTACATCTGGTACCGCCCACTTTAGAAAGCGATTAATATTATAAATTGACCTAACGCGATCGTGCCCAAATTCTGTATTTAGTAAAGTTCAAGCAGGAAAAAGTTTTAGAGAAGAAATCTGGAAGTTTAGACACGCCCCTTCTGGTACCTCCCATAAAAGTGTACCTTTCCGCCCACTTTAGAGATGGAGTAATAATATCAATACACTCGACGTGATCGTGCCCAAATTCTGTATTTTGTTAAGTTATAACAGAATAAAGTTTTGGAGAAATAATCTGGAAGTCTTCTGGTACCTCCCATACAAATGTACCACTCCGCCCACTTTAGAAATCGAGTAATAATATAAGTATAATTGAACATTTTTTGTTATACTGAGGGTGATGGTATGTGTAAGTCGGGTTGCCCGACTGAAACTTTTTTACTGGTTTTGTGATTTTGGGGACATTTGGGACTTCGTTCAATCTGTACTTCTGCGAATCTATACTTCATATTATTTAAAGGAAATTTCGTTATAAATCTACTTTAAATAGTTAAAGAATTTATATCCCAACTGCCAATACAAAGTACTGCTTTAATCTTTAGACCCCTCCCTAGTTGCCTAACAGCATTAACATGAAGATTATCTTATCACATTCATGCCTAACAGTTGCCATTTATTGCGCCTTAGGTTTAAGATACTCAAAAGGCTAAACTAATAGTAAATATTTTAATTTCACGCTATAAAATATTTTGCACTTACGTAAATTTTGTAATGTATTTATTTTTTTTTTAAATTCGCTGTCCTTTGCAGCCGCCTTTTCCCCGCTCGCTCTGTCACAATTGATTGCTGTTTATGCGGGCATTAATAAATCTGACCGAATAGTGAAATTCATAAAATTTGAATTAAGGCCACAAGATAAATAATGATGAAATCGCATTAAGATTTGAATAAATTAATACTCAAACAGTAATCATTATACAAAACATTGAAGTGAATATTAAATGAGGAAAATAATTTCAAGCGTTTCCCTCCTACAGATGAAGTGGCACAAAGTCCTTAAGTTCCGGCAGTCTTAAACAGTGAAGGAAGCAGACGAGAAAAAAAATGTAAATAAAAATATTGAGAAAAATTATAATTACGCCTTATTCTCGTTTTGATTTTTTACAAACTGTTTGGCACCGATGAAATGTATGTGCAATGTTGGTTAACTGGACTTAATTCGTCCTTGTTGGTTAGTCCTAGTATGGCAAAAACAGAAGACGAGGGAAAAAACCGAACCGAACGAAAAGAGCCTTATTTATGAGCGCAAAGGAATTATGAAAATTATTTGAGGATTTCAGTTTTGCAATTATACACCCAGAACCGTTTCTTGTAGTCGAAATATTGTATACATACCACATAAGGATTTGGCAGGGAGGCAGTTAATTTGTGGGGACTGAAAGTTACTTAGTGGTAGGATTACGTTGAACGTTAAGAGGTTTGCAATTTGAAAGTTAGGGAGTCCACTCGCGCTCATTGCTTAAGTTTGGTTATTTCAAAAGCATACATGCTCCTTAGAGATGAGTATAATTTAATGTGGTTGTTTTTATTTTGCTGACTTTTTCCTACGATTTTCGTGATAATTTAGTTGTTTTTTTTTGCACAATTTGCCCCTTTTTGGGTTGTACGAAATATTATTTTATAATTGCATTTACAAGTGTTAGTTACTCCGCTGCCATTAGCAGATGATGTAGTGAAAATAGAGTTAATCTCGAAAAAAGTGCTGAGTAAGGATAAATGAAAAGCAGTGGAGATATTTTCATTGAAATGTAATTTAACAATAAGAGATAAAGTGGAAGGTTTGTGCATAGAAAGCTATTCAAGACAATTAAGATTATAATAAAAGGGAGATAGGAGGATTTTTTTATATCATGTTCATGGTCGTTTCTTAGCCGACTAAAATCTAAGGTCTGGTCTTCAGTTCAACTTTGGTCCTGGTCAGTGTTTTGTATTGTATGGTCAGTATTTGATTGACATTAATACCTAAGCTGTTGAATTTCCATCATCATCACCGCTTGTGTCCATAATATCACCGTAATATAAATTCGAGTGTACAACATACACGCACACAAACACACATGCATATACATTCAATTTGTGTGAAGTAGTTGTGAAATGCTTGACCCTATACAATATTATAACAGGATTAAGCTTACATACAAAAGCATACAGCTTGCGTACTCTCTGGAGGACTAGTCCAAACTTAGTGGTTGTACCCAATGTAAACTATACACTATTCTTTACACACTGCAGTCGTCAGTACACAGCATAGAAAGGAGTGCGTTTGTGTCTTATATCATATTCTTGTACGATTTTTTTTGTACTAAGAACATTATAGGGAGTGAAATCAACTCAAAAGAAGCAAAAAACAAAAAAAAACAACACTCGCATGCCTGTGCAAATAGTTACTGCAGACATTTTCTTATGGAATTTATCCTAAAGTGCTAAAAATAACTTTGCCTCACTTCACTTATGTATACTTCGTGAACAATGGCACTGACCATATTACTCGTACATACAAATAGCACGGGACTTTAACATTGTAAGTGTCTCATGTGGATAAATGTGATAGTGAATGCTCAAAAAGAAGGATGCTGATTTTCAGATTGAAGGCCAGAGAAAAATGGCTGAGAACATCCGATTGGAATACAACGAAACTCTTAGAAACATTTCAGTAATTCAATAGTGAACTTACTACAAAGTAGTAGGTGAGTTTAATGATACTGATGACATACAATTTTTGTGTTCAAAGGAGGAAAAAAAAGAAGTAAAGTGAATATTGGGGATTCTTATGAAAAAAATCTTATGTTGAAAACGAATTACAATTTAGGGAAACGCTCAAAACAAGGTGATTCATATTAAGAATATACATACATATATCTGTGGACATTTAACAAAGCAAACAACTCGACTTTGGGAATTGTGTCCTAGGGCACATTGTCCTATCACCGTATTTTCGCTTGTAACGTGACGGAAGTCGTCCGTACAGATATGCCAACTACATATACAGTTCTAGTGCTAACTACACAATTAAGTCCTTTTAAACTCTAATCACCTAAAACACTGTAAGACAAATTTAAACTTTTGGCCTCACCCATGATCAAACTGACCAGATTCTGAAAATAGAGCTCAAAAGAAAATATACGTATCTCCCAGTTTTTGTAGATCAGCACATTTAAGTTTTTTACGAGCAATTCAATTTTTGGAGCGAAGCTCTCATACAGCGACTCGAAAGTGACTTCTTTCTGTTCGCAGAACTCGGCGATTTTGATGAATTTTTTTTTATTGTTTTCCCTAATGGCCAGGAGCGAGCTTTGACGAAGCTCAAATTTAAAATTTGTCACAAATTTATTTTGTCTGCAGATTTTGATGAACTTTTTTTTAATAATTTTTAAACTATCAGCAGCGGGTTCTCACGAAACCCAAATATAAAATTTTTCAAAAATTTAAATTGTCACAAATTATCAAAAAATAAAATTGTCAGAATTTTTTTCTAATTTGTGACCAAATTTTAAATATTTCTTCGTCAGAAACATCCCCTGACAATTTGATCAACTTTAAAAAAAAATTCATCAAAATCTGTTAACAACTCGCAGAGTTCTGCGAACAGGAAGAATTAATTTTTGAGCTGCTGTATGGGAGCTTCGCTCCAAAAATTGAATTGCTCGTAAAAAACTTAAATGAGCTGATCTAGAAAAATTGGGAGATACGTATATTTTCTTTTGACCTCTATTTTCAGAATCTGGTCAGTTTGATCATGGATGAAAAATCGTGTCGTACAGTGTAATATATATAACCCAATCAGCATACACGTTTCAATAACTTCAATGGCAAACATAATACCATCGATTACACGACCGCCGCAAACAACACATTCGGCAATGGCCACGAAGGGTCAATGAGCATTTCGGTATGTTGAATCGGTACAACTACGAGTCACAGAAGTCGATTTACTAGAGAAAGCAAGCTACCAAAACGATCCTGATCTGCCGAAACCAAACTGATTTGCCGAAGAAATTCTAATTATCGTTACAACCACGAGTTGCAGTAGTCGATTTGCTAAAGAACGCGAGTCTTCAACACGATCCTTAGTTGCGGATACCAAGCTAATTTACCGACGAAAGTCGAATCATCGATACAACCACGAGTTGCAAAAGTCGATTTGCTGAAGAACGCAAGCCACCAACATGATCCTGACTTGCAGATAAGAAGCTGAATTACCAACAACACAGAAGTGACAATATATTCCCGAATTACTGAGATTTACCTGAATTCCCGCCAAAACCCGAATCACCAAGACGGCCACGTATTTAGGGTGTTCAAAACCGAAACTGAAAAACCGTAAACCGGTTTTTTTTATTTAAAACCGTATGCCGGTTTTTGCAAAAGTGCCATTTTCGAATAACCGGTTTAACCCATTTATTCCTTTGGGTACTCGGTTTTTTAAATAGCTTTGTTACAACTCTAAAAGGAGTTATTGAAAAAGAAAAAAAAATTTAAAAATTGAATTTGAAATTAATTTAGAAAAACCTTTTTACATTTTGTAAACGAGAATGTTTTTAGAAGCTTTGTAAAATTTTAAAATTCAATTTCAAATTAATTTAGAAAAAACTTTTTACGTTTCATAAAAGAGAATGCTTTTAGAAGCTTTGTAAAATTCTATTTCAAATTAATTTAGAAAAATCTTTTTACACGTTATTTAAGTGGACAACAAGTCAAAGTGGGTCTCGCCGAAGATGATAGTGACGATGATGAATGGGGTGAAAAAAAATCATACGAGCTTATTAAAAACGTGTCTTAAATTATCGCAAAATTGTGAAAGCATGTTAATTGATTTAACTAGTCGAGCGAAAAACAAAGAAAATTGCAGAGCTATGTTTTCCAGGAGCACAATAAAGAACTAAGGCTCATTGTCGATGTGAAACACCGGTGGAGCTCCTTATCTGCAATGATTGAACAGTTTAAAGAATTAACCCATGTGTCAACCATGCGCTTACAAGAAATAACAATTTTGAGAGATTTAAGCTCAGCGCTTCAGCCTTTAGCGCTCGCAATTAAAAGATTATCAAATCGTTCAGAATGAATGGATTCCGCATATGCTTGGGAGCTGCGAGACAAAATTATAGCAAGATTTAAGGAAAGAAGAATACAGACGTTGAATAGCCTAATTATATATCATAGCTTTGGAAAATGTCCTACAAGCTCATCCTGTGTAAAGTATTCTAAAGAGGCGGAAACGATGGGATATGCGAACAAACTTTTTAAAAGACTTTATCCTACAAATTCCACAACAACGGCAGAGTCTAGTAACAGTTTAGATTGTGAGATGAAGGAATCCCCTAATGATAGTCTATGCAACGATTTAAACAGGACAATAAATAACATCCAAAATCCTGCCGTGAAAACCAATTGCAATGACACAAGACTATATGATGATTTCAACTATTTCGGTAGATTTAATAAAAGGACAGAAAAGCTTAACATCCCTCTAAACGCGCTTTTGTCAATAAATCTTACTTCCACAATAAGTGAGTGTGTGTTTTCTGTATCAAGCTTTATAAAAACGAAACAGAAGAATAGACTCAAAATTGAACACCTTAATTGCATAATATTTCTTAAATACTATTTAAAAAAAAAAATTGAATTATTTCAAAAATGTATTCCTTTTTAAAAATACTACTTTAAAAAATTAGAGATTCCAACAATTTATTAAAAAGTAAAAACACAAAATAAAACAACACATTTCTTATTTTTTGTAAATAAATACATTTTTTTAAACCACATTTTTTTTTTTTATTTTTAACTTTTTAGGAAAAAACCGAAAAAACCCGGTTAAACCGGTTTTCTTTCAAATGCTGTATTTGAAATCCGAGTTTTCTAAAAGATCAATTTTTCGAATAACTCGGAAACCGGGTTTTTGAAAAAAGGAAGTATTTGAACACTCTACACGTATTGCTGATATAAAACTAAACCACCGACAAACCCGAGTCATCAATCATCACTTGCCGATATAACCCTGAAACCCCGACAAAACCCGAATCACCAAGCTGACCACGTACTGCTGATATTAATCGTAACCGCCGACGAACCCGAATCATCAGTACGCTCCCGAATTGCTGGTACGAGATTTAATTATCGACAGTGCCCTAATTACCGCGTTCCTGAGTACCGCAACGCCTGTTTACAAATGTCTCAATTTCCAACAAAATGAGAGTCCTCCAAGATTGTCAAGGTAAAGGTAAAGCTTCTAAAACTAAGGTCTAGAATTTTATCATCATTGCGTCGATGTCATTATACGGCTCATGGTTCATTCGACTATTTTTTGAAATATGTTTCCCTTAAAGTCTCTCAAAACTGATGATCCGCTAATGTCATTACCCAGGATTCTGAGCTGTTGAGCAAAACAGGTAGGCTCAGTAAGTAGAGTTATTTCTTTGTTCAAACATTCGAGTTTTACCACTTACAACACTTAATTTCCCTTTACATCCTATGAATGAGGTATGGGATAGCTTCTCGGGTTTTTGTGAATTAACACGCTTTTTATTTTTAGATTCACAACGTACGGCACCTACTTGTGTATTGACGAATGCGAGCGTCACTGTAAGCTTTTCACTACACATGACGATTGCTTCGACACTATACTAGAGAGTGGTATGCCAGTCGTGGCATATCAGAATATATGAACCCATCATCATTTTACTCAGGCATTACGCGACGTACCTAATTGTACTAGGGCTTGCCTGAGCGTGGGTTTTCATAACCCAGTACGGTCGCTGCGGTAGCGTTCATTGAATTCGCAATTTGCTACCACTGTTTGTCGGGAATATCAGAATTAAGGCGGATCGTTTGCAGTAATTGAGAGAGTTGATTGGAGTAGGCAGTGGCTATCTCGGTGGTATGCAGCTTTGTGATGTCTAGCTGCCTGTGCGTTTAGTTACGAGCGTTTTAGCACTACATAAGCGCGGACGTACCTTGGCAGCAACTATGTGACGTGCCTGGTCAATATTTGCAACGTGCATCACGTCCAAAACGCTTGAGACCTGCCTTACATCGATTACCACGTGATCAATCTGGTTTCTTGTCTTTTGGTCGGGGGATATTACGGTTGCTTTGTGGATATCTTTATGCGGGAATCTGGTTTCACTCGTTTCTTGCAGACGCCAAGCTAACCAGTCTGAAACCGTTATCGGAGGTTTATTGTTTAGACTGCATTTTACGACTGCTGAACCGAGAGCATCTCCCAGCGGTAATAAATTGCCTCCAGGCGCTCATTGAATGTATCTTTTATATCCTCGTCTTTGTCTTCCGTTGGAGCTTGAGCACAGATCAGCATGATGTATAAATATTCGGCCTTGATGAGGATAATGGCTTTTCAGACAATTACAGTGTTAAACCGCGAGACTAGATGTCGAAGTCTCTTGCCGACTATGAATTCACATCCAAGTTCGTGCCTTTCTGCATGACAGCTGCAAAAGATCTCAAAGTTCCTTAATCGTGTACATCCTTGTCCCGTCCATCGCATTTCCTGTGGTGTTGTTAGATTTATATTTGTCGAGCACATCCTCCAATTGGATAGAGGCACCATCTCGGTAGAGAGTTCTGGCATTCCAAGTGCATACCCATGATTCATGGTCCTTATAACTTTTGCGTGGGTTGTCAAAATTTTGAGGGGTTCTATATTTTTATCTTTTCTTCGTGTATTTGTATTATATTATATGAGAGTGGCTTATTAGGCCCGCCCGATCCAAGTTTATTTAGGTTGCCAAAGACACTAGGAAAGCCATTGAGATGTGCTTTAGTAACTTTTTTTACCTACTCCTTAAGACACATTGGTCGAAGCGCACCTACTCACATTTACTGCTACTGAACGGATGCCTCATTGAACGTGGTCCACTTTTGTATCACTGTGATATAATTTTGTATGGTCCTTATATTGGGTGTAAGTACTTTTTTGTTTAAATATTTATTATTTTATTTCTCGACAAAATTTCCTTAGGGAAGATTACGATGAGCCGCCCTCAAGTCGTACTACGAAACCAAATAATTAAATATTAAATGTCAACAAAATAAAATAAAACAAAAAACAAATAAGCACACAAGATTTTCTTAAGAAACAAACAAAAACGTTGTCTTCTGTTGCCGCCTGAAAAATTGGCACATCGTTACAGTAAAAATCAAATACGAATTTTGCAATAATATCTCCGCGCTTGGCGAGATATTGCCATACAATTCTCATATACCCCACACATGTATTATATCATGAAAATATGAATCATTATTCAACAGTTTGACTTGTATGCCGTAACTGACTAAACAGTTGACGGTGTTTACTAAGAGTATTTCTCATCTGTGATGTTTAAGGCATTTTCAAAGAAATTTCTTTGTATTCCTGTGATAGAGTGATATCTTTCATTAACTATAAAATCTCGTTAAAATCGTAAGCATTCTGATAATGATGTCCTGAACAATGTCCTTCAATCATGTCCTAATATGCAATCTCATTCTTGTTTATACGCACCCTCTGCTGTATCTTCATGCACTTTCGGTCCAGCCGTTGCCACTTTTTTCTTCTTGAAGCATAATTTTTCTGTTTTATTTCCTACTTATTCCACTTCAAAATGACCATTAAATATGAAATTTGTCTTTGCTTCAGACGTCTGCTTGTTCGTTCCTTGGCAATGAACTTAAAGTCAAGACGTGTAGTCACACAAATTCTCTTTATAAGTGTTTTTATCACAACCGCACATGAAGCATTTAATGGTATATTTGGTAATATCATATTCTTTGTGGGCTTTGGGCGAATGAGCACTTTCTTGCTTTCCTACTTTGAAATTCTTTTCTCGTCGGTTTTTGGGCGTCAAATGTATTTTACGGTCTTATTTGATAAATTCGTTTCGTATTTTGAAAAAGTTAATTTAATCTTTCTTGTATTTTATTGTTGACTGCGGTTGTGTGAATTCATGGGGAACATGTGCAACCAATTGCCTTTGCGAATAAATATCTGCGGCAATTTTCATATAAGTCTGGTAGAATTGTTCGCACAATTTGTTATTACTTTCTTGATGTGGAAGTAGTCGTCCTTTGCAATATGCACTTTACTTACAGTGTGGAGATACATAGTATTACTTGTAAGAATTATATCGAGTTAAAAAAGTTGGGTTTTTTTATTCAATTTATTTTTTTACAAGATTGTGTTATTTATTGATTAGTTTTTATCGTTCAGTTGTAGATCATTGCTATTATTGCTAATACGGTTTTTTTAAAAGAGTTATGTGTTAAGGATTATATGACAGCGGCCAGAGCGTATAGCTATTTTTAGTTTTATAGGTGCCAAACTATCACCATGAGTAACTTTTCTCATCATCACAAACCTTAAGTGTACAAAATTCTACGAAAGAACCGAGAATCTATACACTATAACATCAACGAAGACCACACCTCAGCATAATCCACACAAGCTCTTGCCAACGCATTTGTCCATCGGACAGAATTATAGAGAAAATTGTTTTTGGCATAAGTGACAACACAACATTTTGTTTTGTTCTTGATTTGTTTTTGTTGATCGCTCCAAAATATGAATTTGTTTTCATGCTTCGGTTGTAGACCATTTCTATAACTGCTTACAGAAAGAAATTCATAAAAAAAATCGAGGTCGGTAAAAAGTGTTCAGGTTAGTACGTGGGTCGTAAAGTCAAATCTGTTATGAGTAAACTAAGCCATTGCCTCATTCGCAATCAAGTGAAGGTATCAATTAAGATTTTCGAATTTTTGTTGGAGAGTAAATAAAGTAAACTTGACTCATATTTCCGATTTTGTTGAGATTTATTATATTGTGGCTGTAAGAAAAACACAAGTGGAATAAAAAAAAATAATACAATATGCGCATTATATTTACCTTTAACGTTTTTAGAATTCCGTCATAGAGATTAATCTGGAAAATAATGGAAAAATTTAATTAAAAACTTTTTAAACAAAAAAAAAGATTTTCTACTTAAAAAAAATACTATTTTTGTCATAGGAAGATCGTGGGAATACTGATGTTGAAATTTTTTTTTTAATTTTGTGCGAAGTGTTGTAAGGCTATCGGATGTTTTGCACCTAATATTCCTATTTTGTTCGGTCAACGTCGCTATGAAGTCATTTCGTTGCTCTGATGAAGGCATGGATGTTCCGCAAATTGCCTACTGATAGACAGGTATTGTCCATAAGTGTCGGATGACTATGCTTTTCATATCTCAGGTCATTAAAAGCGGGGCAGTGACATAGAAGACCGGCCGTGGCATAGTGGTTAGAACACGCGACTACCATGCGGGAGATCACAGGTTTAACTCCTGGCGCCAGTCTTCGTAAAAAAAAAAAATCTTTCATTGTCGGCTCCCTCGAATGTTGTCGACAGCAACTTCGCAGTATTAGTGTCGAGTCAATCGGCATGTCTAGTAAGAGCTTCTTAAACAGTGACGTTCGCATTCGTCGATAAACAAGTAGGTGCCGTTAGTTGTGAATCTAAAAATAGAAAGCGTGTTAATTCACAACAACCCGGGAAGCTTTCCCATATCTCATTCATGGGGTGTAAAGGGAAATTAAGTAAGTAAGTAAGTGACATAGAAGATGCTCTGTGGTCTTCTCTTCTTCCTCATCATTGCAGATTCTACAAAAGTCGTTGTAGGGTAGTTTCAACCTCTTAGCGTGTTTACTAACCGGCCAGTTATAGGTTATTATAGCTGTGATGTTTCTCAGGTGGACTCTGGACAGGTTCAGCACAAATCCTGTCCTCTTTATATCCTTTGTAGGCGAAATTTGTTTGGTCACCGTGCAAATGAGTTCTCTCGCCAATCTCTCTTTAGCAATGAGATTAAGTTTCTGCGCAATTTTCTGTTTCCCCCTTAAGAGGGGGACACCAATGAGACCGTACACTTCGCCCCAGTTCATGGTGCCAATGTGTCGGCTCTTTGGTTACCATATATGTCCCCATGTACTGAAACCCATGTAAGGGTAACCGTCAAATGTTTCGCTATCTCCTCAAGAGACGTCCGACATACTCGAACATTTCTCCAAGTTGTGTACACGTTCTCCAGGTATCTGATAGCCACTTTATTATCATTAACAATATGAATATTGCCACCCAATATCCCACGATACTGAATTTTCTCTAAGGCTATTCTAATGGCCGCTATTTCGACCTGAACTATGCTACAGAGATCCGGTAGTCTGATCAATAGTTGAAAATTCAACTCTTCCGAAAAGATGCCACAGCACTTTCCTTTAATTTTGAACCGTCCGTGAAAATTAGGATGACATCCTCCCCAAAGTGTAAGGCGGATCGTACACACGTTCTGGTATGGTGTAATCCATGCGACAGCTCACATTGACTAGGTTCAGAATTCTAGCATGGCCATAGTTCGTGTGCATCCATCACTTTATGACATCTAAACGCATTGCGGTGTTCGCTGCTATTTTCCTCGACTCAATGTCCGGGGGTAACCAGTTTAGGATCATAAACAGTGCCTTAGTTGGAGTAGTTGTAAGAGCTTCTGTTATCATGATTGCCTCTAGTCTCATAATGCGTTCAAATTTCAGCCTTTGGGACGCTCTATCCAGCGCCGGCCACCAGACTGCTGATCCGTATAATAAGATGGGTTGGATAACTGATTTTTTATTGGACATTTTGGAAGCTAATTCCTCTATTGAGGCCGAATGCCGCTTTGCTCGTCCTGGCCTTAGTGATCAGATTATAATTCAATTTACAGTAGAATATTAGCTAGAAGTATTTGTCACTATAAGAGAGTGTAAGTGCGACTCCATTTAATTTGGGTTTTGAAAACTGAGGAATTTTGTATCTCCGAGTGAATTCCAGATGTTCTCTTTTACTTGGGTTTACACCCAGCCTACAGTTATGTCACCATTTTAGCAGAAGTTTCCTTGCCGGTGACTATTAGTGATACGTCATCCGCATATGTGACGGTTGTGCAGCACGTTTTTTTCCTTCGTCCTCAGGAGAGTGTAAATGTTGAGATTCCATAGTAGTGGAGAAAATACTAATCCGTGTGGAGTACCGCGAACCACCACTTTGGAAATATATGACACGCCCAGATTGGATCCAATTCGCCTAAATTTTAGTAGTTTATCAACTAAGGCGATGACCACTGGGTTAATCTCCAGTTGTTCCATTGAGTCAATTATAGATTCAGGTTTGAGATTATTAAATGCTCCCTCAATATACAGGAAAGCGACGAGTGAGTATTTCTTGGAGTTCAGATATTTTTCAATGAGACTGGTTATCGAATGTAAAGCAATTTCTGTGTATATTTACCCTTAGGTATGCTGAACCCTGGACAGGACTTCCGGTTTAAGAGATGATCTGATATATAAAAAATAATTCTCTCCATAGTTTTAAGTAAGCTGAAAGATATACTTGGATTCAGTGTGGGATTCCTTACCCCCTTTTTTGATAAATACAATTTTGTAGATTGTTCATGTAGTTGGAACGTGCGAAAGCTTCAGTCGCTTCGTGCGACTAGCCAGTTGAATATCAAGGTTCGATTCTTGTTTTAGTCACGTAGAAAAATATAATAACCGCCTCGATTTTCTGCTCTTCTTCTCTAGTTAGTCATACCAAGTTTTGTAAGGTTCTCAGTAACCTGGTCTTTCCAACGGAGTTTTGGTCGCCCTCTTCTGCGCCGTTTATCGAGTTAATTGTCGAAGACCTTTCGAGCTGGAGCATTTTCGTAGATGCGTTCAACATGACATAACCAACGCAACTGCTACACCTTAATGAGTCTGACCACGTCAATGTCAGTGTACAGTTTTTTTCTCTCCAATACTGTCAGAACCGATTTATCCGCTTGTGTCATAAGCCAGGATTCTGAAGCGTTAATCCAGGCAGGTAGAACCAGTAAATGGTGTAGCTGGATTCTTCTTCGTCGAGAGAGGGCTCTGTCATTGAATCGCTTGCTTAGTTCGTAGTAGCATTTATTAGCAAACGTGATTCTTCTAGGATTTCTAGGCTGACATTATTTGTTTTGTTAATGGCGGAGCCTAGGTAGATGAAATTATAGACCACCTCGAAATTATAGTTGTCAACGTTCACACAGTTTCCCAAACGAGTAGATTATTTGTTCGTTGAAACTAATAACTTCGTTTTGTGCTCGTTAACCGTTAGACCCATTTTCGCTGATTCCTTCTGTATACCTGAGAAGGCTGCAGTCACATCCCGCTGTCGATGATGTCTACGTCATCAGCGTACTCGAGTAGCATGTGTCTTTTGTTGAAAATCGTGCCACTCGTTTTTACTACAGTTTTCCCCATTATCATCTCCATCACTATGTTGAAGATGTCACACGATAGGCCGTCGCCTTAATTTAGGCCTCGTCTGGTATAGAATGGCTCAGTAGAGGCCTTGCTAATTTTCACTGAAGACTTCATGTCAGTCAGTGTCATTCCGCAAAGGCGTATCAGCTTCGCTGGAAAGCAGCTTTATAGTCGACGAAAAGATGGTATGTGTCGATCTGTTTCTCTTGGGTCTTTTCCAGGATTTGCCGAAGTGTGAATATCTGGTCAGTTGTTGATTTACCAGATCTAAAGCCACATTGATAAGGCCCGATCATGTTGGATAACACTGGCTTTAGTCTTTCACATAGCACACTCGACAGGACCTTATATGCGATGGGTAAAAGGTTAATCCTGCGGTAGTTGGAGCACACACTCGGATCACCTTTTTTCAGCACAGGACATAATAAGTTTAGATTTCAATCGTGGGCATGCACTCTGTAGGAACGTTGAAGCTGGTGCATGCTCGATATCAGCTATATAAAAGCACTATTTAGATATTGCAAACCTACTTTGAGTTATTGGATTTGGCTGATGGTACCAGTTTTATCCCTTTTCGGCATAATTAGCCCTAAAAGTAGGGCTACCAATAAAAATGTCGTAAAATCCTTCTGAATCGCGTAACTACTCTATAAAATACATTTTAACCCCAATTTTCGGGATACCGTATGGTCTGGACCATAGCACCAGTTTTATACCCTTTTCGGCCTTTTTTAGCCCTAAAATTACTAATATAAAGAAATCTTTTTGTTCAGCTCTCGTATTATAATGGGAATGTGCCTATGTAAATTTTATACCTTTACAAATCGTTGACCTTTTTTTAGCCCTAAAATTCTGGAATTCTTAAATTTATATGTTATATGTATAACATGTGCTCAATACTGTGCTTGCTACCTGTCACCATGTTATAGATTTATGCAGTTACCACATTTAGTACACCTTAATAATATTTAATATTCATATTTTAAATAACAAAAGTTAAAAGACAACCAACTAAGCTTTTTTTCTGGCAACAGTTTTACAATTTCCTGCCACTGTTTAATGCAATTCGACAAAATGGTATTTGAGTAGACAATTGTTTATTAACATTATCGCTTTGATTAATTTGACCAAATGTTTGGCTATATGGTGCTCTGTTCTCTCTCCCTCTCTCTCTCTCTTTCCTGTGCTCGGTCTACACTCACAAAGGGAAAGTTATGTCACATTTAAATGTAAAAAATTGCAAAAGATTGAAAACTTTTTCAATCACAGCTCTCTTTTTGGCCATGTTGCCTAGCAACTCCCCCGCTAGTATAAATGTGTATGTTTCTGTGCAGTAGTAGTAGTAGTAGTATATGCTAAACATGTTCAACATGTATTCGTCTGAGATTACAAACAATTTAGAAAGTTTTTCCAACCATATCGACCACAATGCCATTGCTTCTGTGCATCTGACAATTGTTGGCAACCATAAGTGTTGCCAATCGGGGGGAGGAAGCCGAGGGACGAATTTGTGAAGCAACTGGTGGTGTTCCACTCTTCGTATTGGATTTGATTAGATGTTGGTCTGCTTCCGTAATGTATTCAAAATATATTCGAGGGTTTGTTTTTTTTTGGGGGTTTCCTGCTGTTGTTCTTGTTGGTGATGTCTGCTGCTCTCGGTTTAGATATATGTGTTTTGAATGGTTCTTATATGCAAATGTGGTAGTGTCCTTTTGTGTCTGTTTTTTATTTTTGTTGGTGGGGTGTCGGGTTTTATATCTTTATGATGTGGAATATTATTTAAGGATAACGTAACCGTGATTGGAATGCGTAATTTGTTTAAATCACACTTGTGTTCTATATCGACGCATGTATGGATATGTGTAAGTACATACATAGTGTCGTGTGTGTAGAGTAGTGTGGATAATTGAGTCCATATTTAAAAGTAATGCTAAATGTTTTATAATGGTTCTGTATGGTTTTAGATGGACCAATGTCAAACTATTAATTTCATAAGTGGTAAGAGGTTTTATACTAAAACCAATACAGAAATTTCAGTCAGGGAATAGGGGATTTACAAATTTGAGTCTATTTGATCGAACAGGAATCTCTCTCTAAGGTACCCAGGTAGCCCACAACGTCCGAGAGATCACGTATTCATATCCGTTTAGTGGTAGCAAATGACAGAAGGCGCAATATTGAGTAACCTAAATAGCATGCTACCACCGATGCGTCTTAAGAAATAGGTAACAAAAGTTCTTGAAGCTCAACACAACGGCTCTCTTAGTGGTTTTGGCAGCCCAAGAATCAAAATCGAGCTCAGTGGCCTAATTAAGCAAAAACAATTATTATGAAAACACGAAGAAAGGTAAAAACAATAACCCTTCCCCCCCCAAATGTTGACGACCTCGCAAAAGTTATAAGGACCATGATTTTAGTATATGTACCAGGAATGTCTCTCTCTACTCTATATCCAGATAATGCCTCTAACCAATTGGCGGATGTCCTCGACTAATATAAGACTGACATCACTGCCATATATATTTTACAGCTGCCATGAAGAAACATACGAATTTGTATGTGGATTGAAAGTCGACAAGAGATTTCGACATCTGGTCTCAAGGGTTAACTATTCAAATGACCCTATAGCTAGTAAGCGCTTCAAGGCGATATATTTTTACATTGCGCTGATTTGTGTGCACGCCCCGACGAAAAACAAAGTCGAGGACATTAAAGTTACATTCTATTAGCGGCTGGAGGAAATATATTACCGCTGCACTGGCCATGACATTAAAATTATTTTGGGAGATTTTAATGCTAAAATAGGAAGGGAAGATGCTCTCAGTTCAGCAGTCGGAAAATTCAGTCTGCACAACAACACCTTCGACATACTAGGACTGGTCAGCTTCGCGTCAGCAAGAAACATGGTAGTGAGTGGAATCAGATTCCCGCATAACGATAACCACAAGGCAACATGGATATCTTTTGATCAAAATACAAGAAATCTGATTGATCAATTGGTAATCGATGGTATATATGTCTCAAGCGTTTTATACGTACATGTGATGCGCGGTGCAGATAAAGATTCAGATCACCACTTAGTTGCAGCCAAGGTACGCACGAGATTAAGTAGTGCTAAAAATGCTCGTAACCAAGCTAGGCAAAGCTGAAGCAAATATGGAGCGAACACTAACCTTCTGTTCTCAAAGGCAGCATAAGCGATGAAATCACGCCAATCATCGACGCCGAAGTAGATTGTTCATCACCGAACCAAAACGAAACCAGCACGGCTATTACAATACATGGCTTACAAATAATATAGCTGAGGGAGTCGATGAACTACCGACAGAGCTTCAGTTTGGCTTCACGACCGACCAGATTTTCACATTACGACAAATCCGAGAAAAGAACCAAGGAATGCAGATCGACACTTACTATCTGTTTATCGATTGCAAATCAGCCTTCAACAGTTAGATACTCCAGAAACTATTAGATGCTATGGCTGTGTTTGGTATCCCCGCGCAGCTGATACAACTTTGCGGGTTGACACTGACTGACACGAAGTCTTTAGTGAGTGGATACAAATCTGACAGAGGCATTTTCTACTAACTGAGGCTTAAGACAAGGCGATAGTCTTGCATGTAATCTCTATAACATCATAATGGTGATGATCATGCGGAAGGCTGCAGTAAACAGGAATGGTACCATCTTTAACAAAATTCACATGCTGCTGACGCATGCCGATGATATAGATATCATTGGCCGAGGACTGCGAGATGCTACTGCAGCCTTTTTGAGCATTGAGATGCGGTCGGCAGAAGTGATAATTTAGAACAAAAGCAATTTATTTGTCGCAACGCACAAAGAGGCTATTATTTTGGAAGCTGCATGAACGTTGGCATCTATAACTTTAAAGAGGTAGATGATTTTGTCTACCTTGGCTGCGATGTAAACAAAAATAATAAAGTCAGCCTGGACGAATCAAGAGACGAATATTGATCGCAAACCACTGATAATATGTACTAAGCAAGCCAATTAATTAAAAAGCTCTCTCAAGAGAGAGCGCAGCGCAGAATCCTTGGTAATGACAGAAGCGGATCAATCTACTCTAGTCGTCTTCGAGAGAAAAATACTTCGCCAAATATTTCGACTCATCATCATTAACGGCGAGTACTGTCGTCGAATGAACCATAAGTTGTATAAGCTGTACAACGACATCGACGTAGTCAAATGCGTTCAAGTGGAGCGAATCCGCGGGCTTGGACACATTGTAGGAATAGATGAAAATGCTCGAGCTCGAAAAGTCTTCGGCAATAAAATGTTGAGCGGCGCAGGAGGGACGACCAAAACTGCGTTGGTGGGACCAGGCAAAAAGGGTTTTTTCTAAATTCGGTGCGACGAACTATCTACGAAGGGTAAAAAACCGAAGCGCTTGTAATTCTTTTCTATGTGCGGCTACTGATGGATGAATTTCTGTTGCTGTTGCCAAATACGAAGGCTGTCGCCAAGTCAAGGAATTTTATCTGATCTCTTTGATTCTTTGGGATTGTACGAAGATAATTATCTTTACAACCGGGCTACGAATCAGCACAATCGGACCTTGAGTCCATACAATCGGACAACAAGTCTGCACAGCCGGTCTACGAGACTCGACAATTGTGCTATAAGCCTGTACAATCGGACATTAAGTCTGTACAACGCCTTGATAATATTTGTTCTTATTTTCCTGCTCCAGAGCCTTAGAAAATTTCACCAGAAGGTCCTACCGAATTTATCTGCGAGTCCTCGACGTCAGACGTCACTCGAATTACCGCAACCATCCTGTTTCCCGTCACCGAATCACTGCCGCTCGTCTAAGAACCGGTACTCCATACAAAGGACAACAACCCCAGACGCCACAATACATTACACCGGGCCTTCGATAGCTCAGTGGAAGCGACATAGATTTGCAATCCAAAGGTGCCGGGTTCGATTCCCGGCCGGGGCACTGGCATCAACATCGATGAAATATTACTTTTCAAATACTTTCGAGTTCTCCAGCCAACAAAACAAACCCTAGAAAATTGCAGTAAAAAATCCAGATTGCGGAAGGACCTAGCACAAAAGAAAAAGATTTATCAACATCTTAAAAAAATGTATCAATAAACAACAAAGATACGCACACCAACAAAGATACGAAGTCACCGACCAAACATAACCCCAGACATCATTACCCGCCATCAACCCTCTGAAGGATATCAGACCAGTGATTACACTTTAGCTTAAGGATCCAGTGTTTCGTTCATTTTAAATTTTGTGGATTGGAAATTAAAGAAATAAATATATAATACTAGCTTTCCTGGCTCGCGTTGCTTCACCCGTACTTACAATGAATTTTCTTATGACCTTTATCAATACAGGCAAAATGCCTCCGCTTCATAAGACGAACGAATACCCAATTTATGTGATTGTAGCTTTATCCCAGTGATTGTACCGCTTTAGTCCCTTTTAATCCCTAAAAGTACGAATTTTAAAAGATATGATACGAATAAAATGGACCGGTGCCCCCTCTAACTAAATAGAAAGCATGCCCATTGGCCATATACGATTATAGCTTTAGCCGTTTGGTCTGGGCGATGTTACCAGTTTACCCTAAGTGTTTGAATTTTGAAAAACCCCATTTGACAGTTTTTTAATTCTATAGGGAGCAATTCTTTATACATTTTCTTAACTCTACCTTTAGGTATTTGCTCAGGGTGTTATCATCAGTTTTATCCCTTTTTCGCAATTTGTACAGCTTAAAAACGAATTTTAAAATTACTTCACATCGCACAATTTTTAAGACTATACCTTTAGCCGTTTATTACCAGTTTTATCCCTTTTCAGTCCTTTTTACCCCTAAAAGGTAAGAAATTCGAAAACCCTCCTTGCTTTGTTCTAATTCCATAGGGAGCAAGCCTATATAACTTATCATGATTACATCATAAGCCGTTTGGTCTAGGCGATAGTAAGATTTGTATTACTTTTTCGATTTTTTTTACCCAGAAACATCGGACATCCGATTGGTTTAGGTGATGATACAACTTTTATTTCTTATTGGTAATTTTTAACCCATAAAAGTACTTTCCAAAAATCCGTTTTTAGCTATTAATATGACCGACATAACAATTGTTTCAAAAAGGGCGTAGCTCTGCCCATAACCCAGCGAGACGTAATCCCCCATGTACCATTTACATATGTAGCAAATCTCATCTTCATACCTCTAATGGCTCTTGATATAAGACCGATTGAAATTTTGGTTTGTGTGGGAGGTGCCACTCCCCTTTGTGTAATAATGTTTTCATGTAGCCTATGATAGAGGCCCTATTGACAGTATCACATATAGATGTTCAATTGCAATCGGTCCATTTATTTGGCCAATATTACTATTTTAAAAAAAGGGGTGTGGCGCCGCCCGCTTTCCACAAACAAAGTATTTTTACCTATACCACCGATATAGGTACCAAATCTCGACTTCGTACCTATAACGGTTCAAAAGATACAGTCATTTTAAAATTCCAGTTGTATGGGGCGGTGACACGCCCATTTTACCCCCTATCAGCCCGAATTTCCAAAAATCCCTTCTTAGTGTATTCTTAGTATTCTAAAGTATTCTAAATTTCACGGTTCTAGCTTAAGCCGTTTGGGCTGGGGAGTGATCAGTCAGTCACCCAAGCCTTTTTTATATATAGAAAAGTGCCCTAGTCAGGAAAAATCCACTCTTTAATTTCGTAAGGTTTTGAGGGTCCTTGCGAAGACCCTGGAGGCGGCTAAGGTAAAACTCCCGTTAAACCTACTATTGCAAGATAATTACTGACCAAACTCAAATATCCTCCTTATGTCTATTTGGAAGTTATGGATGAAATACTAATATTCCAAAAATAGGTATGGGAGGTATCAGGGGGATCGGCGAATACTATTCCATATTCATTCCAGGGTCAAGCATTTATAAGCTTACATCTTATGCATATCAATAAATTCAATATGATAACAAAAAAGATACGTGCGTAAAACTATGAAAGTAAATTCGATCTATTGTATGGGAGTTACCGGAAGGGGTGTTCGGAATATTTGTCTACTATTTCAGGATAATCAAACTTACCAATTTCAAATATCTTCCAGTTGTTCGTTTGAAAGTTATACTATTTATTCAAAAATATTTAATTTTGTTTGAAAGTTTCTCGAAGGGTGGGAATATTTTGACCATTTACAATCCCATTACTTCATTTTGCAAAATATTAACTATTGATTGGAACCGGCCGTGGCAAAGTAGTTAGAACACGCGACAACCATGCGGGAGATCCCGGGTTCAATTCCCGCCTCCAGTCATCTACATTTTTCTTTCATTGCCGCCCCTCTCGATGTTGTCGACAGCAACGTCGCAGTATAAGTGTCGGGATAATCGGCATGTCTAGTAAAAGCTTCTCAAACAGTGACGTTCGCATTCGTCGATAAACAAGTAGGTGCCGTTAGTTGTGAATCTAGAAGATAGCGTGTTAGAAAGCTTGTTAATTCACAACAACCCTCATTCATGGGGTGTAAAGGGAAATAAAGTTAAGTTTTTAATTAATTATTGATTTTCATAAGAATCAGTTAAGGTTTACACGAGGTATCCTGCTCACAAGCTATCCACTAAACTAGACAGACGTACATGACTGAATCTGATTTGGTTTTGAGATACTTTGGGTCTAACACGTCTCCTTTAAAGCGTTACACTTTTTCTCATATCTTATTATTAATACACTTATTTTTAGAGTTGAGATTATAAAATATAAAGTGGCAGTACTGATGAAAATATTTTATCATTTTGTTTCATAGTGCTATGACTATGACCTCAAAATAGTTTTATTTAGTTTCAGCTCTCCTGCAATAAGTAACGCTATAAAAGTATAAAACAAATATATACAAACTTACACTTATTCCAGGTGCAAATAACATTACAAAGTACTTGTGTATTTACACCTAAAATCCTAATAATCCTCTCAGCTTGTATGAGTTATAGTAAATATGAGTAAATAACACCACTTTACCTGCCACCCACTGCACCATAAAAACTTATCCGTGAGGCATAAAAACTTTTATGGGTCACACGCTCTCACACAGACACACAGCATTACAGGGACCTAAATGTTTTGTTTAAACACAAAATCTGTTTACAGTTCTTCATCAGGTCTACTCTAAAGGGATTGCTGGTTATATGGGGAAGGGGCAAAGAAAGCTGCCACTTGTTTACAAAATGTATATAAAACCATCTTTACATTTGTTAATACCATTATCCCAAAAAGTTAACAAAATGACTAGAAAAGGTTGAGTCGTGCAAGTTGTTGCGATAATTCATAAATCCAGCAGAGTGAACGTAACGATTTTGTTGGTCTCTGACACTGTGGCACGTCAATCAGCAAAAGAGGTCACGTTTAGACGACAAATGGTTTTAATATCACAAGAAAGTTTTAGAATTTCCAACAACACACAAAAAAGGCCAAGGTAGATTCTGGAATATGGCGACATTTTCGTTGCTATTTACATATTCGCAATCGTGTCATAGGTATTTATGCATTTTAATTGCCAACGAATTTACAACTTTCTCTAAAACCGCAAAACTTTAGGTCTATGAGAGGTTTTGTGGCCTATTCGGTGAAAGCAGGGGCAATAAGGTGACCCAATAAAACAGGCCTTACTGTGAGGCCTTTTGATTTCTTTTGAGTAATGTTGATTGTTCTGTACCTTGGACAATGCCTTAAAAGTAATCTGATACAGATTTGATTTGCTTAGTTATGATTGCTATGGACTATGGTCTATGGGAACCACTGCATTGAAAGCTTTGCATGTGTTTGTGCTTCAATGTTTAATTTGTTGTTTTTCGTTGTAATTTCTTCGTATCGATACGGATTCGTTTGCTCTTGAAACTCCGAGACAGCTTCCTGCCCATAGCTGATCATCATACATCATTCTTAAGGAAAACTGTCTATTTTTAATAAGACTACTAGGATTTGCTTATGAACTTCATCCTTTTATCTAAGAAAAGACAAACAGTCAGACCGCCTTGTTCGCCTTAGGCACCATTCTTTTGAACTCTCAATGAAAATATTTCGACTACCTATAATTTTTCTTCTTTATAATTCAATAAATATATCGCAGGCAAACAATTTCAACCTCGTATCAGGTCAGCTTTGAAAAAAGCCTACACTTCCGCAACAAGGCCTGAGATTAAGGCCTTTCAAGCCCCTTATGTTGTCCCTAGTAAAATAAGCACTGCTCACATCTACAATGACATGATTCAAAACATTCAGGTATGGCATAAAACGAATGTACATACGTACGTACTAGTATTTGTTACGTTTTTGAATTCAGCATCTGTATGATTTAGTTCAAAGGCAAATGAAAAATGATACTCACATATTAATTCAAGCCATACCTCTCAAAATTGGGATATAAGCAGCAGAAACAGAAAAAATAGAAATTACAGATTTTTCTGTTTTTAACAGACACACATGATTTCCATTACGATAAAAGCGTAGAGTATGCATTCTACCGCATACGAAATTAGGCCAAAATTGTTCTTTCGAACTAAAATGCTCGCAATTCTAATGGAACCATAATCATACAGTTGCAATACATTGCTTGTTAGAAAGTCTATTGTAGCTTAAATTTTTATGTAACAAAAGCCATCAAATACTATTGATGTCAGCTGATATAGGTCATAAAACAAGGTCGCGTCGGATCGGTCATATCGAGAATAAAAAGCGTGGACAACGGATGGCGGTCATCCGCCGGTAGACGAGTACAAAGAAGAAAAAAAAACTAACACAAAATTGTTCTACTTTGGTAAGGCTGAAGCAGAAAAGAATGAACGCAAATGAAAACATGGTTTGTAAAGAGTGGTTAAATTGTAAGGGCCGATGATGAATGTAAACCAAACCTAAACGTCAAGTTCTTTTCCGCATTTCATTTGACATTTCTCAATTTCAGACTAACAATGGAAAGATACATAAAATGCATATCGTGCACTTCGTGATTTTTTCGGTCAATTTAATCGTCAGAATGTGCGTACAATCGGAATAATCGTGCAAAAATTTAAGCAAACCGGGTGAAAACATCAGTGCATGCGCGTATAGTTGCGATAGTGTGGCTGAAGAGCCGTCCACCTCAACTCGTCGTCGTGCCCAACAATTTCACCTCTCACGCTCTTGGTTGATGAACATTATGCATACAAATTTGCATTTACACGCTTACAAGGTTCAATTGACTCAAGAACTAAAGCCTCTTGACCATTCCAAATGTCGTCAATGGTCAGAATAGTGGCAAGAAGTGGCAACAGTGGATGATCAATTTTCTGAGATCTTCACCTCAGTGGATTCGCCATTAGCAGAATTGCCGCATTTGGGCGAATGATAATCCAAGAGTGATTGTCGAAAAACCAATGCACCCACCAAGAGTGACTGTTTGTTGCGGTTTATGGGCTGGCTGCATTATCAGACCGTATTTTTTCCAAAATGAGGCCGGTCAGGCTGTAACTGTGATGGTCCGAATTGGAAGATATGGATGTGGACGATATATGGTTTCAACAGGACGATGCTACTTCTCTACCCAGCTAACGAAACAATGGCTCTTTTGCGCGACAAATTCAATGGCCGTGTTATCTCAAGTGGTGGCGATGTCAATTGCAATGGCAATGTGAATGAAGACCACTGGCATAGATCCAGTATTTGTCACCTGCGATGCTAAGGTACGAGTTTTCGAATTCGATTCGCACCACCCTCTAATTTTGTGTGGTTTAGAAAAAAATGCCTGAGCCAAAATTTGGGGAAGGTGGGTAGGGTTAAATAACTGCTCATCGCAGTCACAGTTGAAGGGAAACAAGCACCGCAACTGCCCCGGAGTCGCCGCTGGAAGGGTAAAATGTATGACCGACTCCCAGTAATATTTCCCTCCTACCATGTTCCCCAAATATACCTTAACCCCATCTTCATCCCCTAAGGGGGCTCCCTTATATAAATCAAATTCATATAAATTTTGCCCCCACCGCTTTAACTGTACCCAACGTTCCCCTAGAGGTGTCAAATGTATGACCGACATGCTAATATTTTTGTAACCCCACCATATTCTTAGAACATATCTACTCTCTCTTTTCGATCCTTAAGGTGGTCGCCATACAATTATTTTTATTTTTATAATATTTTATAAGAAACCAGCTCCTGCCATTTCCGTTGTGCCTTCTAGAGGTAGTAAACCGACCACCAGTCATTTTTCCCTTACATTGTCACGTTCGCAGGTCGGGAGACCCTTTCTGTCCGTTAGCTGAAACGATAGACTGACGGGCGCTGGCTGCTGGCGTTAAAGCTAGGACTAGCATTAGGGTTCGGGGTGCAGTTCTTGCCAGCCCTAACGTTCCGAGACAGACGACAAAAACAACCAGCCTGAAAATCACAAAAACAAAAATTGGACAAGGACACCGCTTGGGACATTACAACACCTCTTAAATTTCTTTCCGGTTTCCTTCGGGCATAACAGTTGTTGGTTTTGTGCCTGCCTTGCCCTCCCCTACCATGGCGATCCTCGGCACAATTATAGATCGCCCCTTCTCTGACCTTCCCTTATCTCCCCGCTGGGGCGGTGTTTAGCCCATCATCCTGGACGTACCAACAAACATTTAGAATTCTTCAAAACACATTATAAACATAATTTTTATTAAGACTGCTCCCTCTCACAACATGTTAATTAACAATAAATATATACTTTTTTTGAAAGAAGACTGACAAAGAAAAATTCAAGAATCATACAAAAATAAATTCAAATTAATTCAGTTTAACAAGTGTGCATTTACAATAATATCTTAAAATTTAATCTATACTCTCGCTTTCAATTTCTATTTCTTTTTCTTTTCAAACTGAAATAACCACGACAATCTTACGTTTTTACAATATTACTTCTGTCCGGCGAAAAAGATTTATTTTCAAATCTTTCTGTGATCCAATTCAATTAAAATCTTTTATTTACTTTTTTTTCTTTTAGATTGTTGGCAAATTAAGCTTTTAGCATACCGCCATACTGGAGAAATTAGAACAGGGGCAATTTCCCCACGCAATACTAATAACTACACCTACGATATAGGCCTGAGCGCTCACCCTTGATCGGAAGGTACTAACCCAACCTTTCTATGGGTATTATACTATTTTTCTACCTATTTCCCTTCTCCAAAATGCCGTAGTCTGCTATTTTCTTTAGCATTTGTTTAAATTAATTTAATTTTACTTTGTGATTTGAAAACAAATTTACAATTCATTTAATTTTATAATTTACAGGTGCGTCCGTCTGTCCGCGTCTATAAAACCCTCCCTCTACCTGGACACCGACCAGGACTGGTGGTGTTGCGCCACAAAAGCTGCAAACTATGCTCCGACCCACAGCTGTTCCAGAGGTACTTCCTCTACCAGGATATCGCCAACCAGGTGGTAAGTAACCTTTAACCTTTTGGTTTTTTTCCAACAACTAGTAACGTTGGTTATCGCTTTTAAATGTTCAGCCTTGATCAGGTTTGCTTTTAGTGTTTACTGGACTTTCACTAGTTGTATTCCCACAGTTTTTTAAATTTCATTTACTGTGCAGTTTCTACTGTCTTTTTTTAAGTTTGGTTTTAAATTGAAATGTTCCTGTATTGTTTTTTTCTGAATTTATTTCTTCTCGCGATTTAATTTTTCTGTTTTATTTCTTTCGCTGTTGATGTTTTGCTTCTTTCTTTTTCTTTAATTGAATGAATGTTCATGTTTTCTTTTCTCCCAAAGTACAAACTCGCGTTTTACATTACAGATCTTTTCAATACGATCTTTTCCTGTATAAGGTCAATCCGAACTTAAACCCAAACCCACTAGTCATCCATCCTCTAGCCCGTTAGATTCCGCCACACCATACCTTCCTCTATTTTCCTCAAATTTCCCCAGCCATCACACTACCACACACTCAAAATCTAAACACAGGGTTGCTTAATTACAGATTTAAATATGACATCCAGAGGACTAGCTGCAGTCTAACACCAAGCGTACACTACAACATCCTCATCTTCACCCCCTAGCGGGGCTCCCATACATAAATCAAATTTTTATAAATTTTGCTCTGACCGCTCTTACTTTCAGAAAAGTGCCCCAAGAGGAGTCAAAGGTAGGTCAATATCAATATCAATATCAATATCAATATCAATATCAATATCAATATCAATATCAATATCAATATCAATATCAATATCAATATCAATATCAATATCAATATCAATATCAATATCAATATCAATATCAATATCAATATCAATATCAATATCAATATCAATATCAATATCAATATCAATATCAATATCAATATCAATATCAATATCAATATCAATATCAATATCAATATCAATATCAATATCAATATCAATATCAATATCAATATCAATATCAATATCAATATCAATATCAATATCAATATCAATATCAATATCAATATCAATATCAATATCAATATCAATATCAATATCAATATCAATATCAATATCAATATCAATATCAATATCAATATCAATATCAATATCAATATCAATATCAATATCAATATCAATATCAATATCAATATCAATATCAATATCAATATCAATATCAATATCAATATCAATATCAATATCAATATCAATATCAATATCAATATCAATATCAATATCAATATCAATATCAATATCAATATCAATATCAATATCAATATCAATATCAATATCAATATCAATATCAATATCAATATCAATATCAATATCAATATCAATATCAATATCAATATCAATATCAATATCAATATCAATATCAATATCAATATCAATATCAATATCAATATCAATATCAATATCAATATCAATATCAATATCAATATCAATATCAATATCAATATCAATATCAATATCAATATCAATATCAATATCAATATCAATATCAATATCAATATCAATATCAATATCAATATCAATATCAATATCAATATCAATATCAATATCAATATCAATATCAATATCAATATCAATATCAATATCAATATCAATATCAATATCAATATCAATATCAATATCAATATCAATATCAATATCAATATCAATATCAATATCAATATACTCAGAAATAAGGAATTGAACTTTTTATATTTGTTGGCGAACTATCTCCAACCGTTTACGTTCCACAAGCAAGAATTGATTTATCGAACATAAACTTGAATTGCATCAATAAATTTAAATTTATTGATAAAATAAACTATCTTATTTTCATGTTAAGCCAACTTTTAAAGTCCACTCTCGTAATTCACTGACCTCTAGAAAATACTCTGCTTTATATGTAGTTTCCTACGATTTACATAAGTAATTCCACACTCTGTTGAATTGAATTCTTAAAATATTTACCTGTCCCACATCGAAGTGGTAGTCATACTGACTGACCTACATTTTACCGTTTACTATTGTCCTTGTAAATATTCAAATGTTGTTCGAATGACGATGTTGTTGTTGCTGCTGCTGTTGCTTTTGTTGATGCCTCTTTTGTTTTCCAATGTTCTTTTTGAGATGTACCGCTTAAGGTTTAAGGAAAACATTTTTGTTTTTGCTTTTCTTAATCATTTCAAGTTTTGTGCAAACAAACAGATAAATTCTAGAAAATGTTTTTTCGTTTAATACTTGAAGAAGGTATGAATGTAAATACGGTACATCATTATATGAAGAGGAGATTGCCAGGTAGGGAGACTCACAAATATCTTTTATGTAAAAAAGAAATCTGTAAATGTACTGGGAATGGTTAGGCTGTATAAACATAATGAAATGAACACACAAGTCAATAACATATTAGGAAAACCGTGATATAGCCTAAAGGGTTTAAGAACACGTTGTTTTTAAAAATTTAACACTAAAGTTTTTAGTCAAAGACAAAGTCAAATCAAAACAAAACTTCTTGAAATCTCTTAATCGTATTGGCAATATAATTATAACATGAGCTTTAAGTTTCCATAATGCTGCTAATGACAAAATTTTCAAATACAATTGGATTAATGAATCTAAGCGAGGCGGTACTTCCATTTATAGTTCACAACATAGTAATAGTTTATGTTTAACCGTGTAATGTTGGGACCTCTTTCGTGCGTTTTGTCAAGTATGTGTGTGTGTTTTTTTTATTTCTTAAAACTTAGATTTTCTATATAGATACATTTTCGGAAGAAAATTTGCGTTTTATGTGGCAAGTTTCGAAGAGACATCTCCTTTATTTATATATCTAAACAAATTTAAGGTGAATATAACTAAAACATTTTCTCTAGAAACGCCCTAAGGCTCACATAAGTACTTTTGAGTGTACATGTGTATGTCTCTCTTTGAGTCAGTATTTGTGTTCTGTTTATTGATTTCAAACCAATGTGTTTTCAATAGTGAAGTCAGTCTGTCTACCACGGATTCGTTTTGTTTGTGATTCCAGTTTATTTTATCTTTTTTTGGTTTTCCAATCTGTTTACTTAAGCTGCAACTTGTTGTTCTTATGTCTGATAATATTGACTTAAAAAAAAGGATTCTAAAATAATAAAATTTCGAACATTTTATCACGTTGCTCTCACATGTTATTTACTTAGAAAATTTACTTCTTTTCGATGGGTCTCTGTTTACAAAGTTTCCCCAAACAAATCCTTTTTACGTTAAACATCGACAAGACGAATTTGCGAATAAAATATAATAAATTTTGCAATGCAAAAGGTAACACGAATATTAGAGACTTTAATACGGAATCAAAAGGAACATTTAAGAAGGCACGAAATTGGGCAAACTTGAATTTGTAACAGCATTAGTCTTATATTCTGTAGGGCAAATATTAAAGAGGGTAACAATAGTAAAATTAAAGGGGTCAAGATTGGTCATTGTGTACCAAAAATTAATATGATGAGCCAATTGTGAAGCCAGTATAAATAACACCCGTCAGAGCACGGCTCAACTATGAGGGGCGAAACCTAAAAACCTAGGCACGTCGGGTCAGAGTGAGCGGTACCCTGGTCAGCTTCTGACCAAGAATGGGCAGCTATAATAAAATCCTGGCAGGAGGAGAAAACCGCGACGTGGTGCGCTGAGGTTGCAACCCGCCACCGACGTTTTAACTACTGCAATGAAAAGAAGTAAAAAAATAATAAAATGGACACCCCAAAATTTTGACGACCACCGTAAACGAATTAAGGACCATGATTTGAGGATATGCACCTGGAATGTTAGAACACTGTATAGACCAGGTGCCTCCATCCAACTGGCGGAAGTCCTCGAAAAATAAAAGGCTGACATAACCGCTTTACAGGAAATCCGGTGGACGGGACACGGGTGCTCGCGCAAGAAGACGTGCGACATCTATTATAGTGGCCATGCGGACAAGCACGAGTTTGGTTGTGGATTTGTGATTGGCAAGAGACTGCGACACCTAGTCTCAAGGTTCAACCCGGTGTGTGAACGTATAGCCACCATAAGAGTCAAAACAAAGTTTTTCCACATAACACTTATATGTGCCCATGCTCCGACAGAAGAGAAAAGCGATGAGGACAAAGACGAGTTCTACGAGAGCCTAGAAAATGTATATGACCGTAGCCCCAGCCATGACATCAAAATTGTACTAGGCGATTTTAATGCTAAAATAGGCAGGGAGACCGCATTTGAGCCTACAATCGGAAAATTCAGTCTGCACACCGAAACGTCGAACAATGGCATCAGACTGATTGATTTCTCTGCGGCAAGAAATATGGTAGTTAGCAGCACTAGATTTGACCATAAAAATATTCATAAGGCAACATGGTTATCTCCAGATCATTTGACGAGGAATCAGATAGATCACGTGGTAGTCGATGGAAGGCACGCATCGAGTGTTCTGGACGTACGAGTGATCAGGGGTGCGAACATTGACTCCGATCACTTCCTTACCGCAGTTAAGGTACGCATTAGGCTAAGCATGGCGAAAAACGTACGAAGCCAGGCACAACGAAAGCTGGACATCGGTAAACTGCGGACCACAGAGGTAGCGGACGCCTACTCCAACCACCTAACTCAACTGCTGCGGAATGCTCCAACCCCTCATAATATAACCTCGCAGTGGCAATATATAGCCGACTCCATAGAACGGACTGCGAGAAGCGTACTTGGGTACTCAAAGCCGTCTCAAGAAGATGCCTGGTACGATGATGAATGTCGCAATGCCACGAGAGAGACGGATGCTGCATACAGGGCAAAACTGCAGCCAATGGCAACGCGAGCTGTTCGTGAACGGCACAGGGAGAAGAGACGAGAGGCAACTCGTCTTTTTAGAAGAAAAAAAAGGAGCTGAAGAAGAGGCAGGATGAGTGCACTGAGTTGCTCCGAAGTAGAGGGGAAGCCCGAAAATTCTACAAGAGAGTTAAAGCGAGAATGCATGGAACAGGGTTGCCCTCCTGCAAGGACAGCGATGGTCAGCTAGTGACGGACCCGGATAACGTTCTGAAGATATGGAGAGATCACTTTATAAATTTACTGGATACTGACACCACTCCAGAAGACCCCGCTCTAATCCATGACGATGGTATTAACTGTCCACCTGCGAGCCAGAGCGAGATACGTATGGTCATCTCCCGCCTTAAAAACAACAAAGCTGCTGGAGCCGATGGTCTCCCTGCTGAATTGTTTAAGGCTGGCGGGGAGGAGCTGATTAGGAGCATGCATCAGCTCATGGAGAACATCTGGCAAGAGGAGAGCATGCCCGGGGATTGGAGTCTCAGTCTGTTATGTCCCATATACAAGAAAGGAGATCGTAGTGAATGTAAGAACTATCGTGGAATAAGCCTATTACCAATTGCGTACAAGGTCCTTTCAAGCATATTGTGTGAACGTCTAAAGCCAATTGTAGAAAAACTAATTGGACCATATCAGTGTGGCTTTAGACCTGGCAAATCTACGACGGATCAAATATTCACCTTACGACAAATCCTGGAAAAAACCCATGAAAAGCAGATCGACACCTACCACCTCTTTGTCGACTACAAAGCTGCCTTCGACTCTCCGATAAGGAATAGGCTTTATGAGGCCATGTCTGAGTTTGGTATTCCTGCAAAGCTGATTCGACTTTGCAAATGTACCTTAGACAACACCAAATCCTCGGTTAAGATTGGTAAGGATCAGTCTGAACCATTCAACACGGAAAGAGGTCTCAGGCAGGGCGATAGCCTGTCCTGTACACTATTTAATATAGTTATTGAGAAGGTGATGAGAAAGGCTGGTGTCAGCATTTCTGGCACCATATTCCACAAGAGCCACATGCCACAAGCCTATGCCGATGATATAGAAATCATTGGCAGAAATCTACGGATTGTTACTGCAGTTTTCTCACCGCTAGAGAAGGAGTAAGCAAAAACGGGTTTGGCGGTCAACGAGGACAAAACGAAAATAATGATTTCGATGAACAAAGAGTCCTCTCGCTGGGGACGCACGGTGAACGTTGATAACACTATGCAACAAATGACGACTTTTTGTAAAATACAAAAACGGGATAGTATAGGTTCGATTCTACTATCGAAGGGTAATAAAACCCTATACTCAGTTTGGCAAGATTGGTGACCAATTTTTTTTTATGGACCCCTAAAGATTCTCAAAATCAGTGAGCCCCTCGAAAAAGGTGTCATCAGTTTTTGTCCAATAGCTTACTCCCACTTCGTGGTAGCGCTAAACTATATTCGGCAATAATGTAGCTGGGAGTTCTGCGCACTAACTTTATTAACAAATTATGTCAAAAAGGTTGGTTATTCCTGCACTTTTTCAAAAAAATTAAAGAAGGAATTATTATTTTTTCACTTTTTTGAGCATTACTTTGAGGGAGTCCAAATTTTTCTCTAACAATGTTCGCCAAAATTGTAGCCATGGTAAAGTTGAACAACTTTCGTGAACATATCAATACAATCTGAACGTGTCTATGCAACCTAAATAGCTCATAAAGTCCACTATGATACCGGTTTTTCGTTGCTTTACGCACTTATAAGCCAATAACGTGGTTGAGTATCAACCGATTTTAATTTTCTCAAAGGATTTAGAAAGAAGAGACTGCGGCCTTTCTAACGATATATATAGTTATATTGATAACTTGTCATATCTGTCTGTTTTTTGCCTCGAAATTTCAAACATTTGTGACTTTTTCACTATTTTTAAGTTTGAGGAAGTTTGTAGCCACTATTTTATAAGGACACCCTAATATTTACTATTTTATTCAGAAAGTGCACACTTTCACGAGTTAAACGCATATCTGTCTGTAAAAATCTGTTAACAAATAGTTATGTTATTCATGTTTTCCGAGGGACGCAACTTTCATATCCTATGCTAAAATCAAAGAGTTGAAGAAGAAGCATTGTTTTTGTGTTGTTGTTCATTACTTCAACTTTGATTTTATCATAGGGTACGAAAGTTGCGTCCTTGGGAAGACATGAATAACTAAACTATTTGTTAACCGATTTTTACAAACAAATATGCGTTTAACTCGTGATAGTGTGCACTTTCTGAATAAAATAGTAAATATTAGGGTGTCCTTATAAAATAGTGGCTACAAACTTCCTCAAACTTAAAAAATAGTGAAAAAGTCACAAATGTTTGAAATTTCGAGGCAAAAAACAGACAGATATGACAAGTTATCAATATAACTATATATATCGTTAGAAAGGCCGCAGTCTCTTCTTTCTAAATCCTTTGAGAAAATTAAAATCGGTTGATATTTAACCACGTTATTGGCTTATATGTGCGTAAAGCTACGAAAAACCGGTATCATAGTGGACTTTATGAGCTATTTAGGTTGCCTAGACACGTTCAGATTGTATTGATATGTTCACGAAAGTTGTTCAACTTTACCATGGCTACAATTTTGGCGAACATTGTTAGTGAAAAATTTGGACTCCCTCAAAGTAATGCTCAAAAAAGTGAAAAAATAATAATTCCTTCTTCATTTTTTTTTGAAAAAGTGCAGGAATAACCAACCTTTTTGACATAATTTGTTAATAAAGTTAGTGCGCAAAACTCCCAGCTACATTATTGCCGAATATAGTTTAGCGCTACCACGAAGTGGGAGTAAGCTATTGGACAAAAACTGATGACACCTTTTTTCGAGGGGCTCACTGATTTTGAGAATCTTTAGGGGTCCATAAAAAAAAATTGGTCACCAATCTTGCCAAACTGAGTATAGGGTTTTATTACCCTTCGATAGTAGAATCGAACCTATACTGTCACGTTCTTGTATTTTTTTCACTGTTGCACTGTGTAATTATTGTTTTGAGGTAGTAGATAAGTTTAGCTACTTCGGATCTTCCGTCAATAAGAAAAATAATGACAGCCAAGAAATTAAGCGAAGAAAAATGCTCGCCAATAAATGTTTTTACGGCAGCGGTTTAGTAACACCACCTTATCACGAGATATGAAGAAACAGCTGTACCAGGTGTTAATATTACCCGTTCATTTGTATGCATCGTGGGTGCTTACGACAACGGACATACAAAACCTGGGAGTAATCGAGCTTTACCACGACATCGACGTAGCTAAAAGAGTTAGAATCCATCGTATTCGTTGGCTGGGACATGTTGCCAGGATGGATGTAAAAGCACCAGCGAGAAAGGTGTTTGAAGGCGAACCTGAAGGACGGCGCAGAGCAAGGAGACCCAAACTCCGTTGGAAGGACCAAGTGGTAGGCGACGTGCCACCAACAGGTAGGATTAACTGGAGAACGCACGCAGAAGACCGAAGCGTGTGGAATTCTTTAATACTTCAGGCCTTAAATTTATGAACCATGTATGTATGTTGTATGAGGTCAGTTAAGTAAATAAGTATAAATAACTACTTTTTATTGCCGTGTAGGTAAATTTGAATAGCAGGTTAAACAAAGAGAAATTCGAAGTCATTTCAATAAGGCGCTAGGTCAGTATAGTAAAATCTGAAAAAGGATTGGTATTCTCAGTCAAATTTTTTTATTTCTATTTATTTTTGAATAATGGAACGATGTGCATATGATTAATATAAATTCCGCATAAAATTTATATTGCTCATACGTTCTACATACATATGCAAACTCGCTACATACTTGGCTCAGGGTCGTCTTACAATGTCATTAGCAATGACTAGTTTTCTACTAACAACAGATGAGAAAGTTTATATATGGCCAAAAATTTGGAGTTATTAGGGGAAATTTAAGGAAAAGGGCTGTAAATGATAATTGTATTGAAGAGTTCATTTGATAAAATTAGTCCAACTTGTTTTTTTTACCTAGAAATGTTAACAAAAATTATTTACTTAAGCCTCAGCAACAATTCTGTTTAAGAATAAAATCAGAAATCTTCAATGGTTCTTCAGTTATAGCTGAAAAACTGAGCGAACAGACATCAGGGAAAAATAAGAGGTCGTAAAAAAATTCAAACCCTCTAGGGGTTTCACTACACCGACCTAGTACTTTCACCCTGACTTGGAATTTATTATCACTCAGTGTAAGCAAACTACAATATACTTGTTACAATTCTCATTCACTTTATATTGTATATTATAGAGTTTTCGGTAGTCGTCAGGAGCTAGCGGATATTCAGCTGGTGAAAAAGTTGACCAAGCTCCATAGTATGGATGTGCATTTCATAGTAAAGGGTGGTTAAATTGTAAGGCCCGATGTTGGAATGTGAACCACACCTAAACGTCAAGTTCTTTTCTGCATTTTATTTGACAATTTCAAACTAACTCAATTTGAACCATGGAAAAATGGGCGCTCAAACCAAAATACATATCGTGTATTCGTGATTTTTTCGGTCAGTTTAATCGTCCAAATATGCGTACAATCGGAAAAATCGTGCAAAAAATTTGCGCAAACCGGGTTTGTACGAGAAACTACAAGAAGCCGGAATGATTACGTGGTAATTGACGCAAGACCCACTGCAAATATTGACTTGGATCACCACCTAGTTGTAGCCAAGGTACGCACGCGACTAAGTAGTGCTAAAAACGCTTGCAAGCAAACGCAAAGGAAGCTAGACATCACAAAGCTGCATACCACCGAGGTAGCCAATGCTTATTCCAACCAACTCTCTCAATTACTCTAATTCTGATGTTCCAGACACCACTGCCGCAACGACCGTACTGGGTTATGCAAAACCACGCTCAGACAAGTCCTGGTTAGATGATGAATGTCGCGAAATGTCTGAAATAAGGATGCTGCATAGCGGGCAAAACTGCAGCCAATGGCAACGCGTGCAGTGAAGGAGGGTTATAATGAGAAAAGGAGGGAGATGACCCACCTCTTCAGGCGGAAAAAGCGTCTATGGAAGAAAATAGAGAGCCAGAATATCGAAAATTACAGGAATAGAGGTGAAGCCCAAAAATTAAATTAATTAAAGGTAAAAAGTAAAGATTTTGTACTAGTGATCCCCACCTGTATGGATGGAGACGGCCACTGACATTCAGAGTATACTGCAAATATGGAGGGAAAACTTTTGATCTCTACTCGTTCCCGAAGGCAACAAAAAGTGACGAAATCTTTTTCACGAAGCCGCATACAAGGTCCTGTCTAGTGTGTTATGTGAAGGACTAAAGCCCATTTTAGCGAACCTGATTGGACCTTATCAGTGTGGCTTTAGACCTGATAAATCCATGACCGACCAAATATTTACACTACGATAAATCCTGGAGAAAACCCAAGAAATGCAGATCGACACCTACCATCTGAGCTACAGAGCCATTTCCTACCAAGCGAGGCTTTAGACAAGGCGATAGTCTGCCATGCGATCTCTTTAATATCATAATGGAGATGATCATGCGATAGTCTGTCATGCGATCTCTTTAATATCATAATGGAGATGATCATGCGGAAGGCAGCAGTAACCACGACTGGCACCATCTTTAACAAAAGCCACATGCTGCTCGCGTATGCCGATGATATCAATAACATTGGCCGAAGACTGCGGGATGTTACTGCGGCCTTTTCCAGCATTGAGAAGCAGTCGGCATAAGTGGGTCTGGTGATTAATGAGGACAAAACCAAGTTATTTGTTTCAAAGAACGTTGACAACTATAACTCTGAAGTCATAGATGACTTTGTCTACCTCGGCTCCGCCATAAACAAAAATAATAAGGAAGTCAAGAGACGAGTAGTGATCGCAAACTGCAGCTACTATTCGCTGAAAAAGCGTTTTAATGATAAATCCCTCTCTCGAGGAGTAAAGATCCAACTCTACCAGACACTGATCCTGCCTGTCTTACGCTGACGCTGGCGGATCAATCTATTCTGGGAGTTTTCGGGAGAAGAATACTACGCAAAATATTTGTACCCATCAACGTTAACGGCGAGTACCGTCGTCGAATAAATCATGAGCTGAATGAGCTTTACAACGACATCGACGTAGTCAAGCGCGTTCAAATAGAACGAATGCGTCGGCTTGGACACGTTGTATGAATAAACGAAAACGCTCCAGCTCGGAAAGTCTGCGGCAATAAACTAGATGGGTCCGATGGATGGACCAGGTGAAAGAGCTGTTATTTAAGCTTGGTGTGACGAACTATTTACAGAGCTCAAAAGACCGAAGCGCTTGGAATACTTTTTTAAGTGCGGCTACCAATAGATACATTTCTGTTGTTAAAGAAAATTAAAGAAAAAGAAGAATCTCTACGGCTGTAATCGGGGGGACTGATAGGCAATGTATACTCCCAAAAAGGGGGAGAGGGTTGGAAATACTTTTTGCCCTATCCTATCTATCATAGAACTTAACCTCCCTTTAGAGGATAGAAGGCTGCATACCAAATTACGACTATAATCGCTGAGACAGACAGACGGACACTCCCAAAAAGGGGGAGATTGTTTTTGTTTGGGTTTGATTTTGTTTATCTGACTCATCTTGGAACTTAACCTCCGCTTAGGTGAAAGAAGTTATCGTACCAAATTTCAACATGATGTATCGTAAACTACGGCTGTAATCGCGGTACAGACAGACCGACAACCCACAAAAGAGGGAGTATGTATGATATGTGAAAGTAGTTTTTTTAATTTTGGGGAGGGGCTTTGTTGGACTTCCAATTTTATCTCCAAAATAATATCCTGTTATAGCTTAACAATATACAGATTTTGGGCACGATCGCGTTGGGTTATTGATATTATTATTACTCCATTTCTAAAGTGGGTGGAACTGTTCATTTCTATAGGAGGTACCACAAGGGGCGAGGCAGTGTAGCCCTTATGCAATGTCGTTTGTTGCTATTGAAAAATATTAACCCATGCAAAGTTTAAAAACAATTGGTTACGTCTTTTGAAAGTTATCATGCGCACCAGCCGGACAGACGGACAGCAATGGATCAAAGGACTTAAGATGTCATGAAACGAAATTGGTTCAAAGAAATCTAGGGTCGTTAGTGATACCACTATGTGTTACTTTTTTGGGTCGTATAAAATGATATGTATTCTCCTATCCGTAGAGTGAGGGTATAATGAATGTACCCTTCGCTCCTTGCATGCCCGTGGTCAAGGGTATATAAATAGTGAGAATATAGATGCCAACATTTTGTCTTCATTTTGTAAATATTAATTTAGTATAATTAAAAATTAATATTAAAAAAAAACATTATATTATTCTAGTAATAACAACCATATATTTCCCCTAACACCCATTGGAAACCTACAGCGTCTGCTGCATAATTGCAATTTATAAACAAAGGCAACGCTTACATCTGAGTGACACTTTGTACTGTGTTTCCTTTGGCTATGACAAATCAGCCATCCCAGTGTTGAGACCTAAATACAATACTTTACATGGACCCACCGTCAAATCAACTAAACATTTGTCAATGTAACAAAGGTCATACTAATGGAATTGCCTTTGTAAACGGAAACGGAAGGGTTTTCACAGCAATGTGTCGTAAAGCCATCAAATCTCTATGACATTTAAAAGTGTCGCAATTTGTTCTTTGTACCATAGACCACTCAGCCAGCCAGCCAATGACAACAACGACAATAGTAACACAACGACAACAACAACGATTGTTCGTCGTCAGTGAGACATTTATGGGAAATTGCATGTAATTATATGGTCAGTAGTAGCACAAATCTATTTTCAAAGTATGCCCTAAGCCATTGGCCAAGAGAAAGGATGTCAACAAACGATCCATAAATTTGAGGTTATTTTGGCTTAATTATACCACCCAGGGGCTTTATGTAATTAACAATAACATGGCAATATACACATACAATTATAAACTAATGTACACACATATGTATGTGTAAGTATTTGTATATGTACGTACGTACATACATACGTATGTATGTATGTGACTCGCATAAGCAGCTGTTGATGTTGTAGTAATGCCAGTTACATGGAGATGACGGAGTGCAAACAAGATTACATTCATACGGAAATATGTTGTCGTACATACGAATATTAAATGTAAATTTTCTGTTTTAATTACAACATTTTGTCAACTGTGTCACAATGTGGATCGATATCGTTGTTGTATGTATTCCTTTGTACACTGAGGTACATTAAAAATTGTTTACGTTGGCCAACGCCCAATACGAACGAAACGAGTTTAAGTCAAATATGTACATAGTACATATCTAGACGAGATGGCCAATATGAGGTCCGCGAATGTGTGCGAAATTTTCGGCGGACATTTGCTATGGCTAAGACTGCAGCCGAAACGGTTTGATATATTTTTGTATAATAAATTACAATCGAAGAGATTTTTAAAAATAAATTTTGTGACCATCACATAAAGCGTAGAAACGAGAAACAATTGTAATGAAATTCTGAAAATAATGAATACGGACAGGTCGATTTGCAAACTTATGATGACAACGCGATTTTAGGTTCTATGACGAAAAGTTAAATACATGAAATTCTGATGGATATTGTTTAACTCTGATTGATACGACTCAAAAGTGTAAGACATAGAAGGAGTTACTTTAGGCCCTAGGTTTTTTTGAAACATTCATGACTTTGATCCATGTCTGTCCGGAGGGTATATATGATTTGATACGACCCAAAAGTCTCTAGGTTTCTTGAAAAAAATTCGACTCATGTTAACTTTTTTCCAAAACTACTTATGGGATTGCATATGGGCTACATAGCCAAGACTCTTCTGGACCGCCCCACATAACTGTACCATTCCGCCCGCTTTAACTAGAATACCCTCAATACACCCAACGCGATCGTGAACAAATACTGTATTTGATAAAGTTATAACAGGATAAACTGCGACCGGCTGTGGCATGATGTTAAGAAGATGCGAATACCATGCGGAAGATCCTGGGTTGGTATTCCCGCCTCCAGTCATCTACATTTTTCTTTAATTGCCGGCCCCCTCGAAGCAGCAAGTTCTCAGTATAGTGTCGAGTCAACCGGCATGTCTTGGAAAAACTTCTCCAGCAGTGACGTTCGGCTTCGTCGATAAACAAGTAGGAGCTATAACACCTCATTCATGGGGTGTAAAGGGAAATACAATTTTAGTACCCTTCACCACGCGCACGAACGGAATGAAGGGTATATGTATTAATTTTGTTCTTCCATTTGTAACGCCCATAAGGAGGCGTGGTAGGTATGGCAATATATATGTATACAAGTTGGGCCAAAAGAAGTCATCCGATGTTGTTTGGCTCTCATTATATTTTTCTAAATAAAAAACTTCGGTTTTGTTTTTTGATTATGTTTATTTGAATCTTTAGAATTTTATTGGTTAATGCGAGAAGATGATATCTGCCAAATAGGCGCCGTCACAATTGATTGCCATAAAAAAAACTTAATTTCCCTTTGCACCCCATGAATGAGGTATAGGATAGCTTCTCGCGTTGTTGTGAATTAACACGCTTTCTATTTTTAGATTCACAACTAACGGCACCTACTTGTTTATCGACGAATGCGAACGTCACTGTTTGAGAAGCTCTTACTAGACACGCCGATTGACTCGACACTTAATACTGCGAAGTTGCAGTCAACAACATTCGAGGGGAGCCGACAATGAAAGAACAAGTTTTTTTTTTAAGATGACTGGAGCCAGGTTTGAACCTGCGATCTCCCGCATGGTAGTCGCGTGTTCTAACCACTATGCCACGGCCGGTCCCAATTCATTGCCATACCGACTCGTTTTATGGCATTTTTCATCACTCCGGCGAGAACTTCGAGCGACAGATTCTCGCACTCGTGTCGAATGTTGTCCTTGAGGGCTTCTAGGGTCTCGGGCTTGTTGACGTAAACACGGGACTTTAAAAAACCCCAAAGAAAAAAGTCTGGAACGGTTAATTCGGGCGATCTTTTGGGTCAGTGTAAATCGCTAAAACGAGAGATGAGGCGACTCAGGAATGCCGCCTTGAGAATGTCGGTTATAGGTCGCGCAGTGTGTGTCGTCCACTTTGTCCCCGAGATTGAGGATGCTAGGGCGTAGGTTACACGCGTTTGGCGGACGACAGAAAGCAGATGATGTACGGACTGGACTTTGTGCGGGAACATGCGCAGGTCTTTAACCAAAATTCGCCTTAAGGACGACCTGCTGATGGCTAATTGCGAGGCACGATGTTACCGGCGATAGCTCGACATCCTCGGCAACAGCAACGATGTTCTCGACAGAACAGTCGCTCCGGGGCCGGCCACACCTGGCAACGTTTCGTGTGGTCCCAGGTTGGTCAAGGTTGGTGGCCAAACGGCGCAATGTTTGCGCAGTCGGTGTCGGACGGCCGGGGAATCGGCGACAGAATTCGCGCTGCGCCAACACCATGGACGAATTGTTACGCAAATAAAATTGACACAATTATTCCACGTTCTTGGGGAATGTATCGCTCCATGGCTTGTTCACTCGTATACTACATCACCTAATCGACAAATATCAAAACAGATTTGACATTGGCGGCCATTTGCAAAAATAAGAACATCTTCCAATAAGGTGATCTCATTTGGCACAAGGTGGACAAGGTCAGCATCGAATCTGAGTTGATTGCCCGTCAGCCCATTCTCAAAGATGAATCCGACCGGTCAAAAACTACTCCCACCTCCCATACAAAATTCCTCTTTTAAGGTGTGTCCGTTTGTCTGTCCCCGCGATTACAGCAGTAGTTTAATAGAAATTAAGCTGAAATTCAGAATGCAAACTTTAATCCTCCAAGCGTAGGTTAAGTTATAAAATGAGCAAGATCGGTCAAAAATTGTTCCCACCTACCATACAAACTCCCCCTTGTTGGGATTAGTCGCTACGATTACAGTCGTAGTTTAAGAGCTATCGGGCTGAAATTTTGTATAAGCTGAGGTTAAGTTCTAAGATGATCCGATCGGTCAAAAACTCCTCCCACCTCCCATACGAATTACAGCCAGTCCCTGCGATTACAGCAGTCATTTAGGAGGAATCGAACAGATATGTAAGCTTTATTCTCCAAGTGGATTTTAGTAGAAATCGAGCTTAAATTCAGTATGCAAGCTTCTGTCCCTCAAACCGAGGTTAATATTGAAGATGAACAAGATCGGTAGCTAAACAATATCTTTTTGGGGGTGTTCATCTGACTGTCCCAACGGACAGGCAATCTTCTGTCCTCTAATCGAAACAATTTAAGATCAGCATTTGACATTTTAACCTAAAAGTAACATCCACCTCTTACCAGCTCCCATCTTTTTTGCGGTATAATGTTTATTAAAATACGGTGAAGGGTATCTGAGCTTCGGCATAGCCGAACTAGCTTGCCACCCGCCACCAGTATAATGGCTGTGAATAAAATGAGAAATGTTGACGACCACCGAAAACGTTTTAAGGACCATGATTTGAGAATATGCACGGAGGGAAAAGTGACGAGGTCACAGACGAATTCTAGGGGAATGTCTTTAGCCCAACAGTCGGGAAATTTAGTCTGCATACTGACACATCGCCGAACGGAATCAGACTAATGGATTGTCTGCGGCAAGGAACATGATAATTAGCAGCACACAAAAATATTCACAAGGCTACGTGGATACCTCCCGATGAAGTTACGAGGAACCAAATAGATCACGTGGTAATCTATAGAAGGTACGCGTCAAGTGTCTTAGACGTACGTGTGCGAACATCAACTCGGATCACCATCTCACTGCAGTGAAGGTGCATACAAAGCTAAGCAGGGCGAAAAACCTGCGTAACTAGGCACAGAGAAAGCTGGACATCCCTAAACTACAGACCACGGAGATAGCCAACGCCTATTCCGACCAACTCCCGAAAATACTGGCGCACAATGGCAATATATTGCCCACTCGATGGAAATGACTGCGCGGTTCATACTGGGGTATGTGTAGCCCTTAAACAATTATGCCTACGACCACTGCAATGCCATCCGGGAAAAAGATGCTGCTTACAGGGTCAAACTGCAGCTAATGGCAACGCGAGCTGTTCATGAAAAGTACAGGGAGAAGATGCGGGAGGCGATTTTACTCTTCAGGCGAAAAAAACGAGAGCTGAAGGATCAGAATATTGTGTGCATTAAAGAATATAGGAACAGTGGTGAAGCCCGAAAATTCTACTGGAAGATAAATGAATGATAAATGAATTCTGTAAAGACAAAGATAGCCATCTCGTCACTGACTGCGAAAGTGTACTGAGAATATGGAAAGATCACTTCTGTAGCCTATTGATGTCTGAAAACTCGGCTGCTGAAAACTGTTCACCAATCCGAGAGGATAACATAGAGCCAAGCTAAAGACAAAACTGCCATATCCAGCCTAAAGAACAACAAAGCCGCTGGGGTTGATGGTCTTACAGTTGAGAGCTTGTTTTAAGCACGAAACAGGTTATAGAGAATATTTTGTTTCAGGAGAGCATGCCAGAGTATTGGAATCTCATAGTGCTATGTACTATTTACAAAAAAGGTGACCGTAGTGAGTGTAAAAACTATCGTGGCATTAGCCTCTTACCGATGGCTTATAAGGTCCTCTCTAGCATACTTTGTTAACGTCTAAAGCCAATTGAGGAAAACCTGTTTGGACCTTATCAGTGCGGCTTCAGACCAGGCGAATCCACGACGGATCAGATATTTACACTATGGCAGATTCTGGAAAAGACCCATGAAAAGAAAATCGACTCTTACCACCTCTTTGCTGACTTCGATAGTCTCTTCAGGCATAGACTATACGAGGCCTTGTCTGAGTTCGGTATCCCTGCGAAGATAATTCGTTTTTGCCGGTGTACCCTTACGAATACCAAATTCTCTGTTCGGATTGGCAAGGATCTATCTGCACCATTCGATACGACGAGAGGTCATAGACAGGGTGACGGTTTGTCATGTATGCTGTTCAACATAGTGATGGGAAGGTGTTAATAAAAGCAGCGGTAAATATGTCTGGCACCATATTTAATAAGAGCCACATGCTGCTCGCATATGCCGATGATAACAACATTATCTGTCGGATGATGCGAGAAGTAACAGCTGTCTTCTCATCTGTTGAAAGGCAGTCAGCGAAAATAGGTTTGGCAGTGAATGAGAACGAGACGAAGTTAATGGTATCATCGAACAAAGTGTCCACCCGATGGGAATGCAGCGTGAACGTTGAGAACTTTTGCTTTGAGGTAGGAGATGAATTCATCTACCTTGGAACCGCCATAGACAAAAACAACAGTGTCAGCTTAGAAATAAAACGGAGAAAAGAGTGTGACCGCGACTACGTTGAAAGGACCAGGAATCATTGACGCTGCTTGGTAGGGCTGACTGGAGACAGTGCGCACAAGATCGAAGCGAATGGTAATCTCTTATCATTTCGGCCTCTGGTTTTATCTGGTTTTATCGTAAGGAAGCATAAAATGACGTAGTAATTGTGGATTAAACGTTATTGTGTTGCAATAAGCTATTTATTAAGGTCAAAGCATATTAATGAACGATATGAAGTTTGCACATATCAGAGCGTATGAGTTATGTGGAGTTATATTTATTACCCATACGTAAGTCAGTTTATACGAAAGTAAGTGTAAAGGCGGGTTAAAACATAACAAAGTACAACATTTTTCAGCTCATTGATTTGGGACTAATTTCTGAGAACTACACGTGTAAGTAGCCCCAAAAAGAAGAAGTTCTGTATCATTCGTTTTGTCAAGTTACATGGCATAATAATTTATTATCGATTTGAAGTTAGTAAGTAAGTCTTTTGTTTGACATAACATAAATATTCTTAATTTACTGAGATTAAAAAAAGGCTCTTAGTTCACTGAGAGAAAGGCGTTTAATTGCAGTGTATTCCCTAAGGTATACTGTTTACTTTCAAGATGGTTTATATCATATTAAATTTGAAAAACATTTGAACTTTAATTTTAAAGTCTTTCCATACCTGGTACATAGAATATATTACACTGTGCGTGAATGTGTATAAAGTCGATTACAGCCAAAAAACAATAAAAGGGGAAAAAAAAGCATACCGTTGAAAAGAACAACAACAATAACAACAGCGACTCAAAAAGGGAAGAAATATGTCAAAGTGTTAAATATTCAAAAAAAAAAACCAAACAAAAAAAAAAAAAAACAATGATGACAAGAACAGCGACAGCATCAGCTGCGACAGCATATAGGACACGCGACACAACAACAACGTCGAGTGTAGCCATAAAGGCAATAACAAATATGCTCTATGAGATACAATCGATTCGCGCTCACACATACCCACGCAGGACAAACAGATATTTGTGCGCTTTTGTAAAAAGAATTTGCGGTAGAAAAAAAAATACGGAAAAAATATATAACAAAAAACACACAAAAATATATAAAAATCTATAAAATTAATTTACCAACCAAATGGGTTAAAAAACTCTTATACCCAGGTGCAAAAGCCGGAAAACTCAAAACTATTCTACACAAATAGGAGACAGAGTAGTGAAGATAGAATAACATTAAAAAACTAGTACAAAAATTTCAGTCAGGTAAACTGACTACTAAATACCTTCGTCCTTTCTCCAAAATGTTAGATTATATTGTTTAACTCTGATTTAATAAAACTAAACGAATTTAAGTTACATTACATACTTATCGTCTCATAACACCAGTTTACAAATCTTTATTTTTTGTGAGCTGCAGAGTTCTAAATAATTTTTTCCTATAGACTTCAGCCTCCCAAACACGAATATGAGATTTAAAAATTTTTCCTCTGATTAGTTTTCAAGATATGAATTTTTGAATTATTTTGCAAATTTTGTATGAGATGCACCAGCTTATTGGAGAATAATTCGTAAACTCGTCTTACGATTTGAACAAGATTGGTCTTCAATTAATGGTAATGTGCTCCCCTAAAATCTTTCTATACAAGATTTTAATATCGGTTGGGTAGTTTTGATGGTAGGAGCATTTAAAGTATAAAAAACAAATTTTTTTGTGAAAAAATCACGGTTTTAAATTGATAAAAAAATTTATTAAAAATATTAATCGCAAAAATAAATCCAATTTCATAAATTGAGTATAAAGATTGGACTTTCCCAAACAAAACAAGCCATCGTTTATAAAAATTGGGTAATAAGAGGAAGAGTTACACGTTTTTTAAGAGGACCCTACAAATGGTAAATTTTTTGATTTTAAGCATATCACGGTAGGTTTAGAGCTAGACTTCACGTTGCATGAAAATTACGATAAAAAGTGGAAATGCCACTGTATTCTGGGTTGATCATGCATCACGAAAATGTTTAATTTGAAGTCCTAGCTGATCATTTTTTGAAAATATCGATATCTTCCATTTCTACCGACTGGACCAAAAGTCTTTTTACTTTTTAAACGATGACAGTAAAAAACTGGACCAATGAAATTAAAACTGTTTATTTTTTATAAAAGTATACAAACAGGGATTCTTGTATGATTATTGATTATTTTTACATTGCTTCAATTTGGAGGCTTGAAGTGCATTTTTAACCTATATTTTTAAAAAAAATCTATATCTTTCATTTTTAAATCATATTATATACATATATTGCAATTAATGAATATTCCACTTTTCTAATACTAAACAAATTCTTCTTAGGCGGTTACGCGGTGTAAAAATTAAAAATATCGATATTTTTCAAAAATGTAGGCTTAAAATGCACTTCAAGTCTCCAGGTTAAAGCAATGCCAAAATAATCAATGATCATATAAGATTCCCTGTTTGTATACTTTGACAATAAATAAACAGTTTTTATCTCATTGGTCCGGTTTTTTACTGTCATCATTTAAAAAGTAAAAAGACTTTTGGTCCAGTCGGCAGAAATGGAAAATATCGATATTTTCAAAAAATGATCAGCTAGGATTTCAAATGAAACATTTTCGCGATGCATGATCAACCCAGAATACAGTGGCATTTCCACTTTTTATCGTAATTTCCATGCAACGTGAAGTCTAGCTCTAAACCTACCGTGATATGCTTAAAATCAAAAAATTTACCATTTGTAGGGTCCTCTTAAAAAACGTGTAACTCTTCCTCTTATTACCCAATTTTTATAAACAATGGCTTGTTTTGCTCGGGAAAGTCCAATCTTTATACTCAATTTATGAAATTGGATTTATTTTTGCGATTAATATTTTTAATAAATTTTTTTATAAATTTAAAACCGTGATTTTTGCACAAAAATATTAGTTTTTAAACTTTAAATGCTCCTACCATCAAAACTACCCAACCGATGTTAAAAGCTTGTATAGAAGGGTTTTAGAGAAGCACATTACCTTTAATTGGAGACCACTCTTGTTCAAATCGTTGGACGCGTTTACTAATTATTCTCCAATAAGCTGATGCATGTCACAAAAAATTTGCTAAATAATTCAAAAATTCATATCTTGAAAACTAATCAGAGGAAAAATTTTTAAATCTCATATTCGTATTTAGGAGGCCGAAATCTTTAGAAAAAAATTATTTAGAACTCTGCAGCAAAATGACTGTAAACTAGTGTAATATGCCGAAAGCCGTATGGGATAGCTTCCCGCGTTGTTGTGAATTAACACGCTTTCTATTTGTAGATTTACAACAAACGGCACAAACAGGTTTATCGACGAAAGGAAAGGTGCCAGAAGGCGTGAACCGATATAATCGATATTCATTCCTAAGTCCAATTTTATAAGCGAAACGTCTTACTCAAAATTTGACTAACTTCAGTGTACTTACAAAAAATATCCGTATGTGAGACTATGTGGATGAGTTCGGTCATTTCTATGGGAGGTACCAGAAGGGGTGTGTCAAATAGTTTGGTTTCCTGAGGTTTCGCCTCCCATCACAATATAAATTAGCCGACCAATTTTCACTACTTCCCAAGTGTCCGTTTAGAAGTTTTGGGAGAAATATGAATTTTCCAAAAATAGGTAATTTTGTATGCGAGGTACCAGAAGGAGTGAACCGATATAATCCATATTCATTCCTGAGTCCAATTTTTATAAGCGAACATCATACGCGAAATTTGGGTGAATTCAGTTTACTTACAAAAAAGGTATGCATGTAAAACTATGAGGGTTAATTCGGTTTTGTATGGGAGGTACCAGAAGGGGTGTGGCAAAGCTTTCGGTATTCATATGGTTCGTCTACTACTGCAATATAAATAATCTGACCAAATTTAAATATCCTGCGATAGTCTGTTTGGCAGTTATGAAAGAAATATTAATTATCCAAAAATAGGAAATTTTGTATGGGAGGTACCAGAAGGGGTAGGGCTACTCAGCCCACCCACAATTCGGCAGCATACAACAGAACGGGTAAAATTAACACCTGGTACAGCTGTTTCGTCGTATCTCGAGATAAGGTGGTGTTACCAAAGTGCTGTCGTAGTTCGTACAAACATATATTGGTTAGTACTGTTCTCAGCTTAATTTCTTGGCTGATATTCTTTTCTTGTTGACGGAAGATCCGAGGTAGGTATACTCATCTACTACTTCAAAAAATTAATTTTCAAGAGGAGAGGACTCTTTGTTCGCCAAAATCATTATTTTTGTTTTGCCCCCGTTGACCGCTAAACTCATTTTTTCTGACTCCTTTTCTAGCGAAATAGCTTTGGAGGAATACCAAACTCAGATATGGCCTGCCTGCTGCTTTGAAGTTGACAAAGAGATGATAGGTGTCGATCTGCTTTCCATGACTTTTTTTTTCAGGATTTGTCGTAAGGTGAATATTTGATCCGTCATAGATTTACCAGGTCTAAAGCTGCACTGATATGGTCAAATTAGTTTTTCTACAAATGGCTTTAGACGTTCAAACAATATTCTCGAAAGGACCTCCTTTCTTGTATATGGGACATAACAAACTGAGACTACATTCTTTTAGAGGCATGCTCACCTCTAGCAAGATGTTCTCCATGAGCTGATGCATGCTCCTAATTAGCTCCTCCCCGCTAGCCTTAAACAATTCATCAGGGAGACCATCGGCTCCGGCAGCTTTGTTGTTTTTAAGGCGATAAGATTTTATAGACTACACCGTGTGAACAATTTGACTGAATTCGAAGTTGTTACAAATCAGTGGCAGATGAAAGCCGCCATCAACCGAAAGAAAGACGTAAGAAAATTTCAGTCGGATAAACAGATTTACATATACCCACTTATATTCTTCTTATATGGCAGCAACAAGAGAAATTCATCCATCAGTAGCCGCAAGTAGATAAGAATTCCAAGCGCTTCGGTCTTTTGCGTAAATAGTTTGTCACATCAAGATTATATAACATCTCTTTCACATGGTCTATCCAGCAATAGATGGGCGCCGCAGGAGAGGACGACCACTTCCAGAATGGGTTGATCCGCTTACGTCTTTAAACAGGATTATGTGCTGTAGAGCAAGACAGGTAGGATCAGTGTCTGGTAGAATTGGATCTATGTTCTTCGAGAGAGGATTTTGTCAATAATTCGTTTGCTTAGCGCATAGTAACAGCGGTTTGAGATCAATACTGGTCTCTTTATTCCCAGGCTGACATTAATATTTTTGATTACGGCGAAGTCAAGGTAGACAAAATCATCTACCACTTCAAAGTTATAGTCCTCAACGTCCACGCAGCGTCCCACAAGAATAGACTATTTGTTCATTGAAACAAAAAACTTGGGTTTGTCTTCATTAATCACCAGATCCACTTCTGCCGACTGCTTCTTAATGCTTGAAAAGGCCGCAGTAGCAATTCTCAGTCCACTTCCAATGATATATATGTCATCGGCATATGCAACATGAGACTTTTGTTACTGCAGAATTCTGCGTGATCATCTCCATTACGATGATGATCGCATGACAGACTTTCGCATTCTCTAAAGCTTCACTTGGTAGCAAATGACTCAGCCAAATTTTTGCCTATTTTCACTGAAGACTTCGTGTCAGTCAAAGTCACCCCATAAAGTCGTATCAGATTCGAGGGGATACCAAACTCAGCAATAGCATCTAATAATTTCTGTCATATCGGACTGTCGAATGGTGCTCTGTAAACGATAAACAGATGGTAGGTGTCGATCTGCATTTCTTGGATCTTCTCCAGGATTTGTCCTAGTGTGAATATCTGGTCAGGTTCGCTAGTGTTTCGCATAGCACTTTAGACAGGACTTTGTATGTGACGGTACACACACTTGGATCGACTTTCTTAAGCGCAGGACAGATTCTAATTATCGGGCATACATTTCTTGAGCCAAATCGTGTTTATGAGCTGTGGCATGCAGGTTGCCAGCTCATCGCCGCCGGCTTTAAAATCTCTGCCGGCAGTCGTGATTTCGTCTTTTATGCTGCCTTCGGGAACGAGAAGAGAAAGAATGTGTTACCTCCATATTTGCAGCACAATCTGAGTGTCCACACCTTCGGTGAAAGGGGTTTGCGGAATGGTATGGGAGGCATCAGAAGGAGCGTTGCCATGTAGCCCATATTCAATCCCGTAAGTAGTTTTGGGAAAATGTTAACCAATGCAAAGTTTCAAAACATTTAGCAACGGCTTTCGTAAGTTATCGTGCGTATCAGCCAGACAGACTGACGGAAATGGATCAAACTGCTGAAGAAGTCATGAATCAAATTTAGTTCAAATAAACCTAGGGTCTAAAGGGACTCATTTTATGTGTTACACTTTTGGTATCACATAAAATATCGTATCAAATGATATATACCCTCCTACACGTGGGGTAAGGGTAAAAAATTTAAATGTACTCTCCTCCTAATGGTTGGGCTCCAATAATTTTGATTTTTCATAAAAGTCTGGCAGGAATCTGCGTCATAATTAAATGTGTTTTACAGTGAGTTCTGTCTTCTCTTCATTTCGATGCTGACGTTATTATTTTTGTTAACAGCCGACCTAAGGTAAACAAATTCATTCACTATTTCGAACAATTCATTAACCCTTTAATGACGAGAGCGAAATAAAGGGAATTTTTTAAATATTTTGTCAGTACTACATATAAATTAGTTAAAAAATGAATTTTACATAAAAAAAGTAAGACGAAAAATTTCAGAAAAATATCCATTTTTACTGGTGTTACGACGACTGTGACCATATAGTAACAGCTTTAAAACAGGTAAATAAAAAACCAAGAACAAAATAATTCATGCAATACGTTTTTATGATATTTCATATTCTTCTCAAATAACAAAAACTAAAAGTCTTTAATATATCAGTCTTTAAACAACCAGAAAATATTCTTAATATGGAGTGACTTTTTATGTCCCTCCATATTGCTGTTTTGCACACATGTGAAAAAATCTATTTTAAATGATCCCCCGTTCACTACTAAATCCATATTTGTCGAGTCTTTCTCATTTCGTTAAAGCACTGCAGTTACTTTCTATTATAAAAGTTGAATTTGGACGTTGCTGCGGCCTTATTTGATATATGGCTTAATTTTTAATTAAACACAATAAGGCAAACCTTTCCGTGAATCCATCAGTCAAATTTCAGCTATATTAGCTTGCTACATCCAACTTTATATTTTAAGGCGCTCAAAGACAATAAAATTCAAAGTTTATGTTAGTTTTCGGCAGACATCTAATGTACACGTGTGTAACTCTCGGAGTGCAGTCGTACTAGTACATGCATGTATATATGGCTCTATGTATACACACATATAGAGCTTAAAAGCATTTAATAATAATGCCGCACACACGTATACCAACACAATCATGTACAAAACCGCATTTTTAAAGCCAACAGACTGACACAGCCCAAAAGCACCGAAACTCAATAACTGTTTGAATTTACGAATACATATTAAAAACAGAGAAGCATCGGCGGAGAGACGGCAGACATACAAACACAAATCGTAATGAAATAAATGTCACTTAGGGCAAATGTGCGCGACGATTGTTATGACAGTCCATATTTAAAATTGCTCCAATTTACTGTTAATGGCTCTGTACTGAGAGAATAGAGTGTGATAGCATTTTGTAATTGCATCATTTTGTATCTTGTGATAAGGCATAACTTCCATTGATGATAAAGCACTCAAATCGTGTAGTTGAAGGGTGAATTGTCATTTGCAATAAAAACTGTGTTTTAAGCTACAATACAAGAGTATTTGCCCAAAATTTTATTTTGACATTGGTCATTTTAGTTGAAAATGTGATTATACGAAATTGTATGCAATTGTGTCCGATTGGTACATGCATAGACAAGAGCTTGCATGGATTTAATGTGCTGACTCCCTGTGATCTTTGATGATATCATCTTGTACTTGTGGGTTCTGTTACTCATTCGCCTTGAGTAACATTTAACCCTTAAGGTTTGCGTTGATGGTAGAGAAGATACAGCAAAGGGAGCTAATGAGACATTTGGTAAATGTGGGAATGACGAAAATCGCCTTACCAACTCTGACATAATACTTATATGGGCTGAAAGTCTTTGGCCTGACTGAGATATCAATTACTTACTTACTTAAGTAGCCTATTACAACTTACATACGTGGTTCATAAGTATTAAAGAATTCCACACGCTTCGATTTTCTGCCGTCAGGTTTGCCTTCAAACACCTTTCTCGCTGAAGCATTTACATCCATCCTAGCACCAGGTCCAAGCCATCGTAGTCATTGGATTCTGACTCTTTTAGCTACGTCGATGTCGTGCTAAAGCTCATACAGCTCATGGTTCATCCGATGACGAAACTCGCCGTCGACACAGATAGGTCCATATATTTTTCGAAGTACTTTTCTCCCGAATACTCCCAGGTTTTGTATGTCCGTTGTAGTAAGCACCCATGATTCGGTAGCATACAACAGAACGGGTAAGATTATCACCTGGTATAGCTGTTTCTTAGTATTCCGAGATAATGTGGTGTTACTAAAGTGCTGCCGAAGTCCGTAGAAACATCTAGTGGCTAGCACTATTCTCCGCTTAATTTCTTGGCTGACATTATTTTCCTTGTTGAAGGAAGATCTGAGGTAAGTAAACTCATCTACTACCTCAAAACAATAATTTTCAACGTTGACGCTGCGTCCCCATCGAGAAGACCCTTTGTTCGTTAAAATCATTATTTTTGTTTTGTCCTCGCTGATCGCTAAACCAATTTTTGCTCACTCCTTTTCTAGTGATGAGAAAACTGCAGTTACATCACGCAAATGTCTTTATTATCGGCATAGGCTATGGTGCCAGACATGTTTACTCCAGCCTTTCTCATCACCTTCTTTATAGCTATATTAAATTGTGTACAGGACAGGCTATCACCCTGCCTGAGACCTCTTTCTGTGCGGAATGGTTCAGAGTGCTCCTTACCAATCTTAACCGAGGATTTGGTATTTTCCAAGGTACATCTGCAAAGTCGAATTAGCTTTGCAGGAATACCAAACTCAGACATTGCCTCATATAGCCTATTCCTTATCAGAGAGTCGATGGCAGCTTTGTAGTCGACAAAGAGGTGGTAGGTGTCAATCTGCTTTTCATGAGTTTTTTCCAGCATTTGTCGTATGGTGAACTGCTATGGTCCTATTAGTTTTTCTACAATTGGCTTTAGACGTTCACACAATATGCTCGAAAGGACCTTGTACACAACTGGTAGTAGGCTTATTTCACGGTAGTTCTTACATTCACTACGTTCTCCTTTCTTGTATATGTGACGTAATAGACTGAGACTCCAATCCCCGGGCATGCCCTCCTCTAGCCAGATGTTCTCTAAGAGATGATGCATGCTCCTAATCAGGTCCTCCCCGCCAGTCTAAAACAATTTAGCAGGGAGACCATCGGCTCCAGCCGCTTTGTTGTTTTTAAGGCGGGATATTGCGCCAAGTATCTCGCCCTGGCTTGAAGGTGGACAGTTAATACCATCGTCATGGATTGCCACATGGATTGGAGCGGGGTCTTCTGGAGTGATGTCCGTATCCAGTATATTTCTGAAATGATCTCTCGATATTTTTAGAACGTTATCCGGGTCCGTCACTAGCTGGCCATCGCTGTCCTTGCAGAAGGGCAACCCTGTTCCACACATTCTCGCCTTAATTCTCTGGCAGAATTTTCGGGCATCCTCTACAACTCTGTGCACTCATCGAGTAGCCTCTCGTCTCTTCTCCGTTTTTCGTTCACGAACGGCTCGCGTTGCCATTAGCTGCAGTTTTGCCCTGTATGCAACATGCGTCTCTCTCGTGGCATTGCGACATTCATCATCGTACCAGGCATCTTCTTGAAACGGCTTTGAGTACCCAAGTACGCTTCTCGCAGTCCGTTTTATGGATTCGGCTATATATTGCCACTGCCAGGTAATATTAACAGGGGTTGGAGTATTTCTTAACAGTTAGGTGGTGGAGTGGACGTCCGCTACCTCTGTGGTCCGCAGTTTATCGATGTTCAGCTTCCGTTGTGCCTGGTTACGTACGTTTTTCGCCATGCTAAGCTTTGTGCGTACCTTAACTGCGGTAAGGTAGTGATCGGAGTCAATGTTCGCACTCCGACTACCACGTGATCTTTCTGATTCCTCTTCAATTGATCTGGAGAAAACCATGTTGCCTTTTAAAAATTTTAATGGTCAAATCTAGTCTACTGTATCTAAGTACCATATTTCTTGCCGTAGAGAAATCAATCAGTTTGATGCCATTGTTCGACGTTTCTGTGTGCAGACTGAATTTTCCGATAGTAGGCTCAAATGTGGTATCCCTGGCTATTTTAGCATTAAAATCGCCTAGTACAACTTTGATATCATGGCTGGGGCTACGGTCATATAAATTTTCTAATCTCTCGTAGAGCTTGTTTTTGTTCTCATCGCTTTTTCCTGTTGTCGGAGCATAGGCACATATAAGTGTTGGTAATAAAGAGATTATAAATCTCACAGAGACGATACGTCTAAATAACGTTGTAACCGTACCACGCCAGAAAACATCGCCGAAGTTCGAGAAATTGTGTTGGGTTATCGTAAAATTAAATTGCGTGAGTTAGTTTACATCATTGGCATCTCAAAGGAACGAGTAGGAAATTTACTATAGATGGAGAATATGTCCTATAATAAAGCCATATATTCATTCAAAAAACTTTCTATCATTGTAAGGCCACAGACTTTTTAGCCCGTGTAGAACCTCTCACTGCTCTTGATAAAAACTTACTAACTTACACAAACCCTTTGTGCGCCGTCCTGCCCATCATAGCATCATACACTATAAACATTAAAAGGCTACAAAATGTTTAAATTCCTCAAAACAAAACAACAAAAAAGTATCAAAACTTTATGAATATCCTCATAAAACTCCTGTGGCAATTTTTCATATTGCCGCATGCCACGTAACACATTTACACCCCCTTTGTGCGCCAACATAAAGCACATCAATTTTGCTGAATGCAACAATCTTTAAAATCTATGAATCATAAATTTTCATAAAACATGTTTCATTTCTCAACACCCGAAAATGCCACAAGACAACGCAAATAAAAGCACAAATATGTATTAACAATAACGACAGCAGCAAAAAAAAAACACCAGACGGGTGAGCAACATTTGCTATAATGTTGCCCCCCTCGTAATAAAATGGCAGCACTTTGTGGTGGCAGATGTTTGCGGACATATCTCAGTTGATGTTGGTCTATGAGTGTGTGTGTGTGTGGGTGTGTGTGTGGCAAGGAGACGACAAAGTTCGTCTTACAACTAACAATGCATCATTTCACGTACAATATACAGATGCATGAACATACACACATACACGCACATACTCTCACACTAAAATAGAAAGTGTAATAATAATAACAATAAAAGCATATGAAAAGGTATTACAACAATAGTTCCATATATATATTTTGTGAATGCCAACACTATGTGGATGCAGTGCATCGCACATGCTAACATGTACAGTGAATTGCAGAAGTATGTGAATGAAGATTGTGACTGGAAACACTCGAGTAATATCAAAGAAACGGTAGCTATCATTATATTAGGATCATAGTTCGGTTAAAGATCATTTTCTATTGGCAATTATTGCCGATAGTTTTTTTTTTTATTAAATTTAAATGAAAACAAAATTAAAAAAATAACAATATTTTCGACTAAAGATAGGCAATGTAAACCCAATTAGAGGGGGGTTTTCTAATTTGAGTCTCCCTGACCATTATTCACTTAGGAATAACCAGTATCTCTTTTTGAAGGTCTCCCAGCAGCTTACAATGTTCGATAGATCATGTATTGTCCGGGCAATGCCATTAAACATTAGTTCTGTGGTACCAATATTGAGTAACTTAAATGGCACCCTACCACATATGTCTCCGAGACAAAGGCTGACATCACCGCCATACAGGAAATGAGATTGACGTCGAAAGAACTGTGACATCTTTTATAGCTGCCATGCAGAAAGATACGAATTTGGATGTGGACTCATAGTAGGCAAGTGACTTCGACATCTGTTAGTGACCGAATAGCCACTATTCGCATCACGGCGAAATATTTTTACATTACGCTGATTTTTGTACACGCCCCGACGGCAGACAAGGACGAGGACATACGGATGGATTCTATGAGCGCCTGGAGGATATATATGACCGTTGCCTTTTTTCATGGCATTAATATTGCTCTTGGAGATTTTAATGCTAAAATAGGAAAGAGAAGATGCTTTTGGTTCAGCTGTCGAAAAATTCAGTCAAACAACGACAGCACTCCCAACGGATTCAGATTAGTAAGCTTCGCGTCGGCAAGAAACATGAAAGTGAGTGGAAACAGATTACCGCATAAGAAATCCACAAGGCGGCCTGGATATTTCCTGATCAAAAGGTCAAAGTAATCTATGGACGACATGTCTCAAACATTATGGGCGTGAGTGTGATGCGCTGTGCAAACATTGACTCAGATCATCATCTAGCTGCAGTCAAGATACGCACGCGATTAAAAAAAAAACTTAATTTCCCTTTACACCCCATATTTACAACGCTTCTCGCGTTGTTGTGAATTAACACGCTATCTATTTTTAGATACACAACTAACGGCACCGACTTGTTTATCGACGAATGCTGACGACAACATCGAGAGGGCTGGCAATGAAAAAAAAAATGTAGATGACTAAGAGCGGGAATCGAACTCGGGATCTCGAACACGGCCGGTCCCACGCTCTCGATTAAGTATTGCTAAAAAGCTCGTTACCAAACGCAAAGGAAGCTAGACATCACAAAGCTGCATATAACCGAGATAGCCAATGCCTACTCCAACCAACTCTCTCAATTACTTCAAGCAAATCGACCTAATTCTGATGTTCCCGAAACACAGTGGCAACATATTGCGAATTCTATGACCACTGCCACATCGACCGTACTGGTTTATAAAAACCACACTCAGGCAAGTTCTGGTACAACGAGAAATGTCTGTAAAGTATGCTGCATATAGAATGTACCGCAGCCAATGACAACACGGACTGTGAAGCAGCGGTACAATGAAAAAAGGAGGGAGATGAAACGCCTTTTCTAGCGGATAAAACGTCTATGGAAGAAAAGAGAGAGTCAGGATATCAAAAAATACAGGAATAGAGGCGAAGTTCGAAATTTCTTCCAAAAGGTAAGAAGCAAAGGTTTGGGACCATGGATCCCCACCTGTAAGGACTGAGGCGAAAATCTGGTCACGGACACTTAAAGTTTGCTGCAAATATGGAAGAAACACTTACGTACTCTGATCGTTCCGTAAGGCAGCATAAGCGACGAAGGAATAGATTGTCCACCACCGCGCCAATAATAAAGCTGCGGAAGCCGATGGACTGCTTAATAAGGCCGGCGGCAATGATCTGGCATCCTGCATGCACCAGCTCATAAACACGAATTGGCTCAAGTAATGTATGCCCGATGATTAGAATTTGAGTGTTATATGTTCTGTGCTGAATAAAATCGATCGAAGTGTCAGTACCAACTATCGCGGGATCATCCTTATCACATCGCGTACACGGTCATGTCTAGTGTGTTATGTGAACGACTAAAGCGCATCCTACCGATCCTGTTTCGACCTTCTCAGTGTGGCTTTAGATTTGGCAAATCCAGGACAGACCAGATATTCACGCTACGACAAATCCTAGAGAAGACCCACAAGATGCAGATAGATACCTACCATCTGGTTATCGATTACTAAGCTGCATCCTATAGTTCGATATGACAGAAATTATTAGATGCTATGGCTGAGTTTGGTATCCGACTTTGCGGGATGACACTGTCAGTCAGTCAAATTCATTTTCTACAAAACGAGGCTTTAGACAAGGAGATGAGTCGTTTGTGTTTTACATCTAGTATCGTCGTGTAGACCTGGCCAGATGGTGGGCTCCACCCCTCTAGAACATACTTCAATGCCTCTGTTAAGGCCCGGGATCTAATTTCAATGCGCCACGAAATATTCAAACTGTTCAATAACTCTTGTATGGGGGGTACCAGACTGACTGACAAGTACAAGCTCCAGGCTTGCACTCCGTCCGATCTGGCCCCCCACTGTTATTATTTGCTAATTGATGTCATTAGTTATACTATTATTTGGTTAAATGGGCAATAACCATTCCTTCTTTAGCACTTAATAGCTCCACGTCGCCATCTGCTAGAACCGAAGTTCACATCCGGCCGGCCCCACATCCACCACCAGATTACCGAAGTAATCTGTCGGCTAACTCGTCGTCTCCATCAGCTAGGAGATAGCTTCCCATCCGGCAGACCGCATCAAACTACCATCTGATAGAAACCGAAGTACCCCTTCCGGCTAGCATCACCACGACAGTTATATTCTTTCGCTTTACATTGAAATTAGCCCGTAACAACGTAACAGTGTTCCTGCAATCGCTGTTACACCCTTGTTGTAGGCTTGATGCTACCCATTCACCAATTACGCTGAGAGTGCAACGCGAAACACTCGACTAGGAATCTGTAAAATGCACAATGAGAGATGCGAGTCTCATATGGTATCAAGGGACACCCAGCTCCATTTCTCCTGAGCATCAAACTCTTAGCTTACCAGCGTGCAATTTGGTTTCACCACAGCCACCACGAGGCACAGAACTACTGTTCCATACCCATTGGACCGGCAAGGTAGTTTCTACGCTCCCTTGGGCTTCTGACCGCCCGTGGTACCATCTTTAGACTCCTTGTCGGAGCTCGTAAAGATAATACCAGATTTACTGCCTCTTTTTACCTTGCAGAGTCAGAAAGAGATCCACTGATGGTTCTCTCGGATCCATGGGGGCGATACTCCCCAAAAGTCTCTGAATCCCCCTGCGGGTAGACAAGGAGATAGTCTGTCATGCAATCTCTTTAACATCGAAATGGTTATGGTTAAGTGGAAGGCTGCAGTAAGCAGGACTGATTCCATCATCAAAAGCTGCTGGCGTATGCCGATGATGTAGATATTATTAACCCTGAACTACGCGATGTTACAGCGGCCTTTTCGAGCATTGAGCGGCAGTCGGCGGAAGTGGGTTTGGTGATAATTGAGGACAAAATCAAGTTTTTTGTTTTACCGAACAAAGAGTCTATACTTGTGGAACGCTGCGTGAACATTGAGTACTATAAATTTGAAGTGGAAGATGATTTTGTCTTCCTTGGTTCCGACGGAAACAAAAATAATACTGTTAGTCTGGAAATTAAGAGACGAGTATTGATCGCAAACCGCTGCTACTAAGTGCTATCTCGAAGAACAAAGATCCAACTGATTCTACCTGTCTTGCTCTACACCGCAGAATCTTTGAGGATTTGTCTACTATTAAAATGTAAATAAACATATATAATTCTACTATCTTCCAGTTGTCCGTTTGAAAGTTATAGAAGAAATATTAATTATTCAGTAATAGGTGATTTTGTATGGGAGGTACCAGAAAGGATGGGGCTATTCTGCCCATTTACAATCCCAGCACTTAATTTTGGAAAATATTAATACATACTAGCAAATTTTCATACGGACCAGTTACTGTTTACTCGAGTTATCGAGCCCACCGGCCATCCAGCAAGCCAGACAGGCGAACATAGTTCAATAGTCTTAAAAAGTCCTGAAACGAATTTGGTCTTAAAATACTTGGGATCTAACTCGCCTCCTTTAATGCGTTACACTTTTTCTCGTATCAAATAATATATACCTTCATCCCTAAGGGTGATTTTATAAAAAATGTAATCTGGAGCACAAGTAGCGTACTTAATGACTTTTTGTATGCTCAGGAAACAAAAATTATATACACAAACATTTCTGAGTTTATTGTATGTTTTTTTAACAAAGTAGTGTTTTCATAAATGTTCCGAGACCGATCGCCTTATTATTTCATTTCTGTAATATACTATAGAGATATCCATATCATTTCTGTAATATACTATAGAGATATCCATCTCATATAAGTCAAAACCATTTCCAGATCATTTCACTACTTTAAAATAATGAACTTTGAGTTCGGCAAGTATTTTGATACCATAACTTGGGTAAACCTTCACGTCAGCGTTAAATATCTCAAAAATCCACGAAAGAAACATGTGTTCACTTTTGACATCCAGTGTTTTTTCCTCCTACAGAACATGTCTACAAACTACCACATTATGCGTTTGTGTTAGTTTGAGAATAAAGTTTGACAAAGTTGCACAATTTTCAAGCTCATTAGAGGTATTGCTTGTGTTCTTATAGTTTCTTTTTTACCGATCCCATCTATTTGTGCTCATGCAATCTCGTACAACTACAAAGGCGACGGAGCTGAGAGTGCGGTGGGCGGTGCTGCAACAAATGAACATATGTTCATTTAGCCAAAGCATTCAGCTGAATGGTTTTGAAATTGTGGCAGCACCAGACATTCCTTTTAAAAGGGGTCTTGCAATATCGTCCTGTGAAAGGATGAAAAATTGCGTTCGGCAAAAAGAAACTAATGTTATTTGGAAATTATTATTATTTGTGAGGTTTTTGTGGTGCATGGGAAATATTAATGGCTTGTTATCTGATGAATCGTAACCTTTATTGTTTGCATCTTGGACCTAGTGATTTTAGTGAATGAATGAAATGAAATATTATAGAAAGATATTATGAAAGTGGAAGTGTAAGTTAGAAATAAGTTATTAGAAAGTGTAAACTTGTGCCATCGTTGGATTGTTGGTCAAAATATATGATTGTATTTTTTTATACACAAAATTTTAATATTACGACATTTTATAGAAACCAGTAGATACATTTTAATTAGACTGACAATTTACTTATTGCATAACTCTGAGTTAATGAAATTCATCTACTTTATTGTGCCCATTAACACTCATATTAGTTATTTTTTAAAAAATATTACTATTGGTAAATTTTCGTAGGGATGAGTTAAGTTTGACTTGGGTTATCTTGTCTACCAGCCATTCAGAAAGACGAACATGGCCCAATCGTCTTAAAAACTGAAACTTGGGGTATAACACGTCTCCTTTAATGCGTTGTAATTTATATCGTTTCAAATAATATACACCCTTATCTCGAATGATATCCCTATATGAAGTTCTATGAGTCTAAAAAACAGGCTTTACTATATTTATAACCTTCACCATGCACACGAACTGAGTGAAGGGTATATAAAATTTGTTCTTCCATTTGTAACGCCCATAAGGAGGCGTGGTAGGTATGAAAATATGTATATTAGCGTGGCAGCGAAAATCCATCTTCGGATTTTCTATAATCCCTAAAATATTGTGTCAGTTGTTATAAAACGGCTTTGGTCAAAATTTGAGCGTAGTTGGACAACTTGAAGCCGTGCCCCAAAGAGGTCAAACGTCAAATCAATATATATATGAGAATGAGTTTGCCTTTGTTTGTTTGTTTGTGCCGTATAGACTCGAAAACGGCTTGACCAATCTTTTTGAAATGTAGCTCAGATGTTGGTGGTGAAAATAGGGCATTTAAATTTTTGATACATATCAAGTGGGCGTGGTCCCCCCATTGGACCCTATTTTTGAAACCGCAAAATCTTGAGAACTGTTTGTCCAATCGCCTTGAAAATATGTGTGGATATATTTTGCAGCAATGTTCGTGATCCAAAAAAAAAAAAAAAAATGGGCGGTGGCATAAAACTTTAAACTTTAAACGACTGTATCTCATGAACTATAGGAGGTATGAAGGTAATTTTTGGTACTTGTTGTTGGTACAGTGTGAATTACAGTCGGAGTGGAAGTGAGCTGTGCCACGCCTCATTTAAAAGAAACCGTTACTACAGCCATAATAATAGTCTGATCGTCCTGAAAATTTCCCAATATAGTGCCGCCCACACACGTCAATATTTGACTATTACATATATGCGAGAAAAAATAGTACAATTCCTAAATCGAACATTAGTAAATAACGTAGAATTACCTAAGTATTTACTAAAAACCAGACCTTTGACCAGTTTGGGGCACGGCGAATAGTTGCCCGATCTTACTCAAATATCAGTCATGTATTTTTTACACCAAGTGGCACAATATTCCGTTAGGGAACTTTCAAATTTCCCAAAAAATATTCCATACATTTCGCTACCGCCCCAATGTATATGTAAATGATCAGTAAATTTTAGGATATCCGTCTGTCCCCCCGATTACAACCGTAGTTTAAGAGATATTGAGCCGAAACTTTGTATGAAAGCTTCAATTCTCTAAGCGGTGGTTGTTTTCTAAAATAAACAAGATCGGTCAAAAACCACTCCCATCTACCATACCTACTTCCCTTTTTGGGGTCTGTCCCTGCCATTACAGTCGTTGTTTAAGAGATATTAAGCTGAAATACTCTAAGCGGAGGTTGATTTCTAAAATGAGCAAGAACGGAAAAAACTACTTTCACCTCTCATACAAATTCTCCCTTTTTTGGGGTCTCTCTCTTATCGTTGTATTTTAAGACCTATCGAGCTGAAATTTGGTATACTAGCTCCAATTCTATCAGCGAAGGTTTTTTGGGGTGTACGTCTGTCTCTGGCCCCGATTACAGCCGTAGTTTAAGAGCTTTTGAGGTGAAATTTGCTTATATCTTATAAGTGGAGGTTTATTTCTAAAATGGGCATGATCGGTCAAAAACTAATTCCACCTACCATACAAATTGCCTCTTATGTTTTGGGTCTGTTTCAGCGATCATCGTTTCTGTTTAAGAGCTGTCTAGCTGAAATTTGGTATACTAGCTCCTATCCTATAAACGGAGTTTAAGTTTTAAGATTAGCAAGATTAGGCAAAAAGTAATTCCGCCTCCCATACACACTCCCTTTTTGGGGTGTCGTCTGTCTGTCGCCCCGATTACAGCTGAAGTTTAGGAGCTATCGAGCTGACATATACAAGCTTTCATATTATAACACAGTGCAACACATAAATTGGTGCCGCCTTCGTACCCAACTATTTTTGAAGTATATACCGAGACTAAAAAAATCTCCAAAGGATTTGGTCCCATTACATCGAAAAATTTTTTTATGGATACTCCAATATTTTCACCCCAATACGATTTTTTGACCATTTTTAGGGAGTCCATATTTCATAAACTGTTCGGAATTTTTTCTTTTCGTCTTCGGCAAAGTTGTAGATCTAAACCAGAGCAAAAAAAGTCTCAAATACACCGACCCAAAAAAATTGCATCTAGTGCATGAAAATTGTAAAAATATGGGAAAAAAGGCTATTTTTTCATGATATTTTCACCAAAAAATTAGGATTATAATAAGTAATATTTCACATAAATCATACGACACGGAGTACAACGAAATTAATTTTGTGTGGAAAACATTATGAAAAAATATCCCTTTTTCCCATATTTTTGCAATTTTCGTGCACTGGATGCATTTTTTTTGGGTCGGTCTATTTGACACTTTTTTTGCTATGGTTTAGATCTACAATTTTGCCGAAGACAAAAAGAAAAATTTTCGAACGGTTAATGAAATATGGACTCCGTAAAAATGATAAAAAAAATCGTGTTAGGTCGAAAATATTGGAGTATCCATAAAAAAATGTTTCGATGTAAAGGGGCCAAATCCTTTGGGGATTTTTTTAGTCTTGGTATATACTTCAAAAATATCTGGGTACGAAGGCGGCACCAGACGATGACCTTTGAAATGTTGCACTGTGTAATCAGAGGTTGAATTCTAAAATGTGTAAGAACGGTTAAAAACCACTCCCACCTCCCATACAAATTGCCCCTTTTTATAGATATGTCCCAGCGATCGTAATTGTAGTTTAAGAGCTTACTTACTTACTTAATTTCCCTTTACACCCCATGAATGAGGTATGGGATAGCTTCTCGCGCTGTTGTGTATTAACACGCTTTTTATTTCGACAAATGCGAACGCCACTGTTTGAGAAGCTGTTCTAGACATGCCGATTGACTCGACACTTATACTTCGAAGTTGCTCACAACAACATCGAGGGGCCAGTAATGAAAGAAAAATTGTTTTTTAATTTTTTTTAGATGGCTGGAGCAAGAAGTTGAACCTGGGAGCTCCCGCATGGTAGTAGCGTGTTCCAACCATCATGCTACGGCCGATCACGGTTAAGAGCTATCGAGCTGAAATTGTGGTATACTAGCTTCTATCCTATATGCTAAGGTTAAGTTCTAAGATGAGCAGGATCGGACAAAAACTACTCACACCTCTCATTCAAAACAGTCCCTTTTGGAGGTGACCGTCTGTTTGTCGCCCCGATAATAGCCGTAGTTAAAAGCTTTTGTGCTGAAATTCGGTATACAAGCTTCTATGCTCTAAGTGGATCGAAAGTTATGAATTGAGTAATATGGAACAAAAACTACACTTACCACCCACACAAACTTCCCCTTTTTGGGGGGGTGTCCGTCTGTCTATTCCTTCGATAACAAAGTTAATTAAAGAAATATCGACCTGAAATTTGGCATTCTAGCACCTACCCTATAAACGGAGCTTAAGTTCAAAGATGTCTTATATCGGACAAAAACTACTCCCACCTCTCATACAAAGCACCCCCTTTTTGAGGGTTAAACAATTCATAAGAATAATCTCAGCACATATAAATAATTCAAGGTCAGTATTTGACATTCCAGTGGAAAATTATTTACAAAAATTGGACGTAGAAGGCTTAAAGTAAAGTCCAGCTCTCAAAAAAACTTTACACCCTTTGAATGAGGTATGGGATGCTTCTCGCTCTATTGTGAATTAACACGCTTTCTATTTTTAGATTCACAACTAACGGCACCTACTTGTTTATCGACGAATGCGAACGTCACTGTTTTAGAAGCTTTTACTAGACATGCCGATTATCTCGACACCTATACTGTGAAGTTGCTGTCGACAACATCGAGGGGGCCGGCAATGAAAGAAAAATGTAGATGACTGGAGCCGTAATGAAAGAAAAATGTAGATGACTGGAGCCGTGAATCGAACCACGGATCTCGCGCATAGTAGTCGCGTGTTCTAACCACTATGTCACGGCAAGTAATCAGTTTTATCGTAAGATAAGTAATTACCTTACTAGTTTCAGATTATCATAGTCTATGAATGGCTTGGAGTCGTCGTTAGAACGGGTGACTATCATGCGGAAAACCAGGGTTCTGTCTCAGTCATCTACATTATTTTCACCGTTGACCCCCTCGATTTTGTCGACAGCAATTTCGCATTAAAAGTCTAGTTACACTATTTCTTACAGCTGACGTTTGCATTCGTCATTACACTGTAGGTTCCGTTGTGTTACTCTAAAAAAATTGCAGCGTGTTAATTCACAAAAAAAGCTAGAAGCTCTCCCATATCTGATTTACCCTTCTGTGAGTGACAGGGTACCCGGGTACCCTTTTCATTTTCTAGTGAATATATTTAATGGATGCAGATGGTTTACAAAGCTCAAACATTTGGACAACTCTTAACTTTTAATTGTTTCCAAATTTTCGTTGGAGTGGGTTTATTTTATCCCATTAGAAGAGCGTGGCATATTGATATTCTTTCTACACTTTTAAGAGAGTCACAGGGGTACCCGGGTACCCACATACAAATTGTATAAAATTAGGATATTTTTCTCATCGTACTGTACGTAAAATCGATATAAAACGATGCTTTTATGTTTTGTGGCTTTTTTATATCGATTTTACGTTTAAAAATATCCAAATTTCAATCAATTTGTATGTGGGTACCCGGTTACCCCTGTCACTCTAGAGAAGGTGTTTTTTTGTCACTCCCATATCTGATTAATGACATTTAAAGGCAAAGTAAGTAATTAAGCTCTAAATATATAAAATTGATAGTCAAATATTATGTAATTTTTTTAACTGCAACGCAGTACTATCTCTTGCAACAGTACAAAACCTGAAGCACTGTTTATTTAGCTATAAGTTACTTAACTTTACACATATATATATTTGGTTACATGGTAAGTGGACCATTTCAAATTAACCAACATTTGCGACTACAATTGCATATTACTTTTACATTTACAGCGATGCACAGCAGATCACACACAAGTTGCCTCATATCATTTCTTTGGCACTTCAAGTGTTGCTGTTGTACTTCTTATCCCTGGGCAACTGCAAAAATTCGCACAAGACACCCGATACACATTTAAAGTTTCGCCACGCATGCATTTCTTTGTACTACAACATACAATCAGTCTTATTTACTTTGGCTGCAAGTCCTGCGGCAATTTCTGGAAGCTTGTCTGTCTCCTCTGTCTGTTCACTCTGTTGGTATCTTCTAACAACATCTGCTTGAGAATTTACATTCCCATCAACATTCACTGTTGAGTTAAGATTTAAGAATGATGATAAGATTTCTTTTTTACAGACGAACGATTCAAAATTGAATTATACAAAATGGTCTTAGACGAAGTAGAACCAAAAGAAACATCAGCAACGACATTTTAACTTCTATACGCGGGATGTTGCAACATGCAGCAGGGGAACAGTAAGACGATGCGCACTCATAGTGGTACATTTTAAATGAGTTATTAAATCAAATTTGTGTTTGTAATCACTAAAATATGAATGAATTCCAACTGCAGATGTGCGAACGGGAGGGTAGAAATATAAATAAAATCAGTAGGGATTTAGATATTCCACATACATACTACATATTTAATGGGACAACACTACAAGGATATTTGTGTATAAAGCATAAGAAAAAAAAACTAACTTCTTGAAGTAACAATGTTATAATTTTGTGCAATAATTAAATGTGCACTACCCGCGTTGATGAGTATTTATGATTTTAATTAAAGTCTGTTGTGGTAATTTGATAAGACAGCATGGAAGATGTTACGGCATAACAAGAAGTAACTAACATGGAATACGATAAGTTGCAACTATCATTCTTCTTCTTCTTTACTGGCAGCAACAACAGAAATTCATCTATCAGTAGCCGCACGTAGAAAACCATTCCAAGCGCTTCGGTCTTTTGCGCTCCGTAGATAGTTCGCCATACCAAGCTTACTTAACATTTCCGTCACCTGGTCTATCCATCGGAGTTTTGATCGCCCCCTCCTGCGCCGCCCTTCGAGTTTATTGCCGAAGACTTTTCGAGCCGGAGAGTTATCGTCCATTCGTACAACATGTCCAAGCCAGCGCATTCGGTCTATTTGAACGCGCTTGACCACGTCGATGTCGTTGTACAGCTCATACAGCTCACGATTCATTCGACGACGGTACTCGCCGTTCACGATGATGGGTCCAAATATTTTCCGGAGTATATTTCTCTCGAAGACTCCCAGAATAGATTGATCCGCTTGTGTCATTACCTAGGATTCTGCGCTGTAGAGCAGGGCAGGTAGGATCAGAGTCTGGTAGAGCTGGATCTTTGTTCTTCGAGAGAGCGCTTTGTCGTTAAATCGCTTGCTTAGCGCATAGTAGCAGCGGTTTGCGATCAATACTCGTCTTTTGATTTCGAGGCTGACATTATTATTTTTGTTTATAGCGAAGCCAAGGTAGACAAAATCATCTACTACTTCAAAGTTATAGTTCTCAAAGTTCACGCAGCGTCCCATACGAGTGGACTCTTTGTTCGTTGAAACTAGGGATGTAACGAACGTTCGCATTCGCATATGCGAATGCGAATTTTTCGCATTATTTTGTACATTCGCTTTCGCATTCGCATTCGTATAAATATATATTTCAACATTCGCATTCGCTTTCGCATTCGCAAAAAAATTTCTTAAATACAAGTAATAATGAGACTGACATGCAAGTGGTCACGTTTTCAGTCTCTCATGAAAAAAAATTGTTAGCTGAATACAAAAGCGAAAAAAATTTCGAAATGCCAAAAGTTAGTACCTTTGGCACGCCAGTTCTTAGCTACGACTTCGGGAAGTGTTCCTAGCGAACAGTTGTTTAGTGGAGCCCGACTTATCTACGATCATTTTGCATTGCGAAAAAGCAGCGAAGCTTCTTTTTGTTAAATACAACTTGGCTCTTCTAAACTTTGAATACTGAATATCAAAGTTTTCGAAAGTAAATAAAATTATTGTTTAGTTACCTTAAAGACTGAATTTCTGAGAATTATATATATTTTTGTTTTTGTTTTACTTTGAAATAAATATTTTATGTTTAATTACTTAACTGGAATACATATTTTATTTTGAAAAGGCAGACAGTAGGAATGAAACTAAATTATTCGTTTACGTAAACCATTTTTTGACATTCGCTAAACAGTTTTGGAATATTCGCTTTCGCATTCGCATTCGCAAAAACCAAAATTAAGTATTCGCATTCGCATTCGCTTTCGCAAAAAAATATTCCAATATTCGCTTTCGCATTCGCATTCGCTAAAGCACATTCGTTACATCCCTAGTTGAAACAAATAACTTGGTTTTGTCCTCGTTTATCACCAGACCCACTTCAGCCGACTACTTTTCAATGCTCGAAAAATCCGCAGTAACATCTCGCAATCCACGTCCAATGATATCTATATCATCAGCATACGCTAGCAACATGTGACTTTTGTTGAAGATGGTACAGTTCATGTTTACTGCTGCTTTCCGCATGATCATCTCCATTACGATGTTAAAGAGATCGCAGGACAGACTATCGCCTTGTCTAAAGCCTCGCTCGGTAGAAAATGGCTCCGTCAGGTTTTTGCCAATTTTCACTAAAAACTTCGTGTCAGTCAGTGTCATCCCGCAAAGTCGAATTAGCTTCGCGGGGATACCAAACTCAGCCATAGCTTCCGCCAATTTCCGTCGATCGGACTGTCTAATGCAGCTTTGTAATACGAAGAGATGGTAGGTGTCTATCTGCATTTCTTGGGTCTTCTTCAGGATTTGTCGTAGTGGGAATATCTGGTCGGTGATGAATTTATCAGGTCTAAAGCCACACTGATATGGTCCAATCAGGTTCTCCAGAATGGGCTTTAGTCTTTCACATAATACACCAGACAGGACCTTGTATGCGATAGGTAGAAGGCTAATCCCGCGATAGTTGGTACACACACTTGGATCGCATTTCTTAAGCACGGGACATAGGACACTCATATTCCAATCATCGGGCATGCACTCCCTGAGCCAAATCGTGTTTATGAGCTGGTGCATGTATGTGACCAGTTCATCGCCGCCGGCTTTAAAAAGCTCTGCCGGCCGTCAATCGGCTCCCGCAGCTTTATAATTTTTAAGCCGTGCAATTCCCTTTCTGATCTCGTTTTGGCTCGGTGGTGGACAGTCTACTCCATCGTCGATGATTGGTGTGATTTCGTCACTTATGCTGCCTTCGGCAACAAATAGAGACTGAAAGTATTCCCTCCATATTTGCAGGCTACTCTGAGTGTCCGTGACCAGATTTCCGTCTCTGTCCTTACAGGTGGGGAACCCTGTTCCAAAACCTTTACTTTTTACCTTTTGGTAGAACTTTCTGGAGATGTCTAGCTTCCTTTGCGTTTGATTACAATTTTCTCCAGGCGCTCATAGAATGCATCTTTAATGTCATCGTCTTTGTCTTCCGTCGGGGCGTGTACACAAATCAGCGTAATCCAAAAATATTTCCCCCGGATGCGAATAGTGGCTATTCGGTCACTTACAGGGTTAAACCGCGAGACCAGGTGTCGAAGTCTCTTGCCAACTGTGAAACCACATCCAAATTCGTGTCTTTCTGCATGGCACATGTAAAAGATGTCACAGTTCTTTCGTCGTGTGCATCCCTGTCCCATCCATCTCATTTCCTGTATGGCGGTAATGTCAGCCTTGCATTTGTCGAGGACATCCGCCAGTTAGATAGAGGCACCGTCTCTGTATAGAGTTCGGACATTCAAGGTGCATATCCTTAAATCATGCTCCTTGTATCGTTTGTCAACATTTGGGGAGGTTCTTGTTTTTTTCTGTTCTTCGTGTTTTCGTAATAATTGTATTGTTTAAAGAGAGTGGCTTATTAGGCCACCGCGCCCGATCCTAGGTTATTGGGGCTGCCAAAGCCACTAAGAGAGACTGTGTTGAGCTTCAGTAACTTCTGTTACTCAACACGCATCGGTAGTAGCATGCCGATTAGGTTACTCAACATTTCGCCTTCTCATATTTGCTATCACTGAACGGATGTTCAGTGGCATTGCCGGGGGAATACGTGATCTCTCGGACGTTGTAAGCTGCGTGAGAACCTCCATAGACAGCATAGTTTATTGGCTAAATAATACGCAAAAGGTGATGGGGTATAAGTTACAAAACTAAATTTTTAACAGCTAAGTACTAAACACTAACAAACTTTGCAACAGCATTGATGCTTATGATTTTGCAACATTATCGTACCATATTAAAAATTCCAGAGTTATGATAAAAATATCTCATGATACAAAGTTAAAATTAATTAGCTTTACACATATTAGAAATGTGAACTACTTTTCCTCCTGTCCCCGGGCGACATTAATGACCTTTACTATGGTCTGTGTTGCTGCCAGTGGTGCTGTTGCTGCTGGTACTGTTGTTGTTGTTGTTGTCGATGTTTATCATTAAATTATAATGTGGTCTCAACTACATGGCCCAGTGATGTCGTTCGGTAACGGAACAATAACAACAACACACTAGTAGACCACAAATTGTTGGCACTTTAATTAAAGCGACAATTCTGGGCAGGAGTGAATTGTGGTAGGCGATGGCTGGTGTCGTAGCCGCTAAAAATCTGCCCACACATTTAGCTAACAAATGTTTACGTATACAACTACAAGTAATTTGAATATGTACAGTACGTTACGGTGATAATTAGATGAACAATAAAAAAAATTATAACCATTTAAATGTCTCGGGTCTGGGTATACAATTTGAGGGTACGATTAAAGTAAGTAACCAGTAAGAGAGTTCCAGTCGGGCAACCCGACTTACATATACCCTCAACATAAGTAAAACATAAAATTTTATATTACTATAATGATATTATTGCTCGATTTCTAAAGTGGGTGGAGTTTAAAATTTGTATGGGAGGTACCAGAAGGGGCGCGGATAGACTTCCAGTTTTTTTTTCTCCAGAACTTAGTCCTGTTATAGCTAAACAAAATAAAGAATTTGGGGAGGATCGTGTCGAGTGTATTGGTATTATTACCCCATCTCAAAAGTGGGTGGAAAGATACATTTGTATGGGAGGTACAAGAAGGGGCGTGTATAGGATTACAGATTTTTCTCCAAAGCTTTACCCTTTAGTAGCTTTACTAAATACAGAATTTGGGCACGGTCGCGATATGTGTGTTGAAATTTTTACTCCATCTCTAAAGTAAGCGGAATGTTACATTTGTGTGGGAAGTACCAGAAGGGGTGTGCCTAGGCTTCCAGATTTTTCTCCAACACTTTATCCTGTTATAGATTTACTAAATACAGAATTTGTGCACGATCGCATTAGATCTTTTAATTATATTAATCGAATTCTAAAGTGGGCGGTACCAGATGGGTATGGGAGGTACCAGATGGGGTGTCAATCGACTTCCAGTTTTTTCTCTAAAACTGTATCCTGCTATAGCTTTACTAAATAAAAAATTTGGGTACGATTGCGTTGTATATATTGATATTTTTACTCCATCTCTAAAGTGGGCAGAGTGGTACATTTGTATGGGAGGTCCAAGAAGAGGCGCGGCATCCAATTTTTATTCCAAAACTTTATCCCGTTATAGCTTTACTTAATATAGAATTTGGGTACGATCCCGTTGGGTGTATAGATATTATTACTTGATATTTCGAATGATGTATTTGTATGGGAGGTACCAGTAGGGGTGGAGCTATGTAGCCCATTTGCAATACCGTAAGTAGTTTTGGGACAATATTAACTCGTGCAAAATTTCAAAACATTTAGTTACGTCTTTCGAAAGTGATCGTGCGCACCAGCCGGACAGCCAGACAGACAGACGGATGGACATGGCTCAAACTACTTATAAAGTCATGAATCGAATTTGGTTCAAAGAAACCTGGGGTCTAAAGTCACATGATATATACCCTCCTACACGTAGGTGTAGGGAGAAATCTAATATCAAGTCCTATAATTAAATAACTCAGCATATTTGGAAACCAATCAGCTGTAATTTGGTTAAATGAATGAAACATAGTAGATTCTTTTTCTTAGATCAAATAAGTTTAGTCACCAAAACTTATATCTACTTATATGCTCATGACGGTCAAGAAGGAGTGCTTACTTATTTACTTAAGTGGCCCATAACAACTTACGAACGTGGTTCATAAGTTTGAGGCCTGAAGTACTAAAGAATTCCACACGCTTCGGTCTTGTGCATGTGTTCTCCAGTTAGTCCTACCAGATGGTTGCACGTCGCCTACCACTTGGTCCTTCCAACGGAGTTTGGGTCTCCCTGCTCTGCGCCGTCCTTCAGGTTCGCCATCAAACACCTTTCTCGCTGGAGCATTTACATCCATCCTGGCAACATGACCCAGTCATCGTAGTCGATGCATTCTGACTCTTTTAGCTACGTCGATGTCGTGGTAAAGCTCATACAGCTCATGGTTCATCCGATGGCGAAACTCGCCGTCGACACAGATAGGTCCATAAATTTTTCGGAGTACTTTTCTCTCAAATACTCACAGGTTTTGTATGTCTGTTGTCGTAAGCACCCATGACTCGGCAGCATACAAAAGAACGGGTAAGATTAGCACCTGGTAAAGCTGTTTCTTAGTATTCCGAGATAAGGTGGTGTTACTAAAGTGCTGCCGAAGTACGTGGAAACATCTATTGAGTGCTAGTCAATTCTCCGCTTAATTTCTTGGCTGACATTATTTTTCTTGTTGACGGAAGTCCCGAGGTAGGTAAACTCATCTACTACCTCAAAACAACTTTTGTGGAATATGGTGCCAGACATGTTGACACCAGCCTTTCTGATCACCTTCTCCATAACTATATTAAATGGGTACAGGACAGGCTATCACCTTGCCTGAGACCTCTTCCTGTGTTGAATGGTACATACTGATCTTTACCAATCTTAATCGAGGATTTGGTGTTTTCCAAGGTACATCTGCAAAGTCGAATTAGCTTTGCAGGAATACCAAACTCAGACATGGCTTCATACAGCCTATTCCTTATCGGAGAGTCGATGGCAGCTTTGTAGTCGACAATTCAGCAGGGAGACCATCGGCTCCAGCAGCTTTGTTGTTTTTAAGGCGGGAGATGGCCATACGTATCTCGCTCTGGCTCGGAGGTGGACAGTTAATACCATCGTCATGGATTGGAGCGGGGTCTTTTGGAGTGGTGTCAGTATCCAGTAAATTTCTAAAGTGATCTCTCCATATCATCAGAACGTTATCCGGGTCCGTCACTAGCTGACCATCGCTGTCCTTGCAGGAGGGCAACCCTGTTCCACGCATTCTCGCTTTAACTTTCTTGTAGGATTTTCGGGCTTCCCCTCTACTAACTCAGTGCACTCATCCTGCCTCTTCTTCAACTCCTTCTTTTTTCTTCTAAAAAGACGAGTTGCCTCTCGTCTCTTCTCCCTGTGCCGTTCACGAACAGCTCGCGTTGCCATTGGCTGCAGTTTTGCCCTATATGCAGCATCCGTCTCTCTCGTGGCATTGCGACATTCATCATCGTACCAGGCATCTTCTTGAGACGGCTTTGAGTACCCAAGTACGCTTCTCGCAGTCCGTTCTATGGAGTCGGCTATATATTGCCACTGCGAGGATATATTATCTGGGGTTGGAGCATTTCGCTGCAGTTCAGTTAGGTGGTTGGAGTAGGCGTCCGCTACCTCTGTGGTCCGCAGTTTACCGACGTCCAGCTTTCGTTGTGCCTGGTTACGTACGATTTTCGCCATGCAAGAAGGAGTACACTTCATGGAATTTGAGTAGATCACCTATAGTTGTATCAAATTTGTATTTACAAACAAATTACAAGTACAAGCATACCTTTTTTTATTATAAGTACTAACCAGTTTCATAACATTTTCTAAATGATTTCCCCCGCCCACAATACCCACAACCGCATTTAACAGCACAGTTTCTTTTTAAGCAACAACAACCAACACTGACATTTCCGAAAATCCAACAATTTTGAGTGGTAACAAGGAAGTGTGAACGCATAGCTATCCTTATGTATCCACTTAGATAGCAGTCATGGAATGCAATGTGCACTTATACGAGTATGTACTTAGGTAGGTAGGTATGTATGTATGATTTCGTAAGTACACTTTTGTGTGTACATATGTATGTGTGTGTATGTATGTTCACATACTTTACACTACTAATTGTGTGTTGAAATTAGTTTACAATTATTCTGGGCACGTAACAATTTTCCCTACTCGGTGGCAGAACACACGTTGCATAAATAGTTTATAATGGTACAACAAAAGTACTGTTCATTCGAGCATAATGGAGCTTTTAACAGAACATGGCTTATACATTTGTCGCCTGGCATACCTTCGTGCATTTCTATTTGCAACATTTTAAGCGCTAGCAGTCTCACCACACTCTCCCCCCCCAGCAAAATATTCTCAATATGTGGGGGCGGTTGTTGTTGTTGTTGGAGGACAGGTGATAATAAACTAATACACGAGAGTGAGCAGCAAAGTAATTCAGATGTTGTCGTAAAACTTTTATGGGGTTTTTCGAGGATTCCGTTAGGAAACTACTTAGGATAAAGAGTCGGATTAAGACATAGTAAGTAGTTCATGTGGGTTTTACGCAACTAATGTATCGCACTCACACACACACAGAGCACTTTTAGCAGCAATGATTGGAGGTAATTATCCCGAAGTAGTTGGATGCATATGCTGATTCGATTTTTGGTTTAGCTTTGACTTGATTTGTATGTTTGTATACTAGGCATGGCGTATTAGCTGAGATTTCTTTACGAAGCAAATTGTGCGTTAAAGTGGATGAATGATGTAGCTGCGTTTAATGCGGAGCTCGTCGATAAAAGTTTTGGTGCTTTCAAAAAGTTAACGTTAGAGTATGAAAGTAACCGATATTTGTCAGTTGTTCGAATACTCGAAAGTGAGTGAAATTGTTGCGATTTTTGTTTAATCAGCGCAATATACCACATAAAATTACCCTAAGAAGAAAGAAATAGGTTGGAAATAACATTTGGACGTGGATTTCAATTCAGGATATTTTTATAAAATCGTAACAAATGCAAACATGCAAAAAAGACACTTGTATGCATTAAAAGGCAGGACAAGTGCAGTTCTATGGACAGCTGCTCCTTTTAATCCGCTTAGCTTCTGCAAAAATATTACATTGTATGCCTTATAATCAGACAGTGTTTGTTCAAGATGGACACACGTAACGGTGTCTTGATACCAACAGTAATGTGTGAGAACGCTGGTTGGTCCTCTCCAGAAAGGTCTTCGGGGAGTATCGTCCCCGTGTGACCAAGAAAACTTACTACGTACCACTTTCTGACTCTGGAAAGAAAAAAGGAGGATCCCTTGCGATCTTCGATAAAGAAATCTAAATGTGGTACTACGATCGGCCAGAGAAGTATTTTTGTTACCCCTCCTCGTCGGTGGTGCCACGTAGTGTCTGTAGTTTAAGCCAGCTAGATGTGGAGTAGAGCGGGACATTAAAAATTTCAAAATCTCATCTGGCTGAGGACTAGTTTAAGTCTACCTGGACTTATATTCGAGAAATGGCCTATGGTGATTTGTCAACGCTAAAACTCGCGGGATGTAATGGTATCATGCTGTTTTTTGCTCCAGTAGTTTGGCCCGATTTGTGGGATGCAATAATTGTTTAATTGTGGTTCCTGAACATTTTTATCGTCAATGCGCGCTAGTAAGAAATCGTCGCACACCAATCAAATTTTGCACATGCATTTTGGTCATGTGTACATAGCTTTTAAGGCCTATTAGCATCTCGAATTCGAAAAAAAAGATTTTAACGACCAACCCTAATGGGGAGCTTTGCTCCTAGCAGATGGTGTTGAAGGGTTGTTGATTGTTGCGGTAGTGTACTTCGGCATACTAATGATAAATAATCGGTCGGCCGGATAAGGAACTTCGGTTCCTAGCAAATGGCGGTGTGGGTGCAAAAATGGAAGAAGTCGTTGTAGAGCAATGAAATGTTATCAACCACTTTTTATGATGAAATTAAGAAATTTCTGAAGTTTCATAAAAATGGGTTAAGAAACAAAATGGGGCAGCGTGGGGCAGCAGGCTCTTTTTCAACGTTAAAGTATACAGTTTCGTTTATCATCAGAAATAAAAATGAAGGTTAACATAATACAATTTTTTTTATCGTCTTTTGAAATTGTAAAATTTTTCACATACTTAACTTCCCTTCGAGGTTTTCTTTTTGTCTGCCGTACTCACGCAATTTCAAAGCAGCAGTCGTAAAAAATTTAAAAATTAGAAAACATCATACCCTTTCCAAAAAGTCATAAACCATTATTATAGAACGAAAAACTCAGAAGTTACACTTGTTTAAAATCGTTGAAAAATATTGAAATTTTCATATTAAATTTCAGATCCTCAAACCCTTAACTTTGTGAGCTTAGGACAATATGAAAATGAAGATATTTCTGAAAAAAAAAACAATACTAAGAGTGTTCTAATGAAATATTTTTGAGTAAATATCCATTTAAATTTGTTCCATTTATAACATCAACTTTTTTCTATTTTGGCCACGCACGTAACACTGTGGGGCGTGGCTAAACTTTAAATTTTTTTTAAAAAACTTTATATTGCTATATCTTTACTAAATACAGAATTTCGGCACGATTGCGTTGGGTGTATTGATATTTTTACTCAAAACATATTTTTACTCAATATTTTTACTCAGTGTACATTTGTATGGGAGGTACCAGAAGGGGCGTGGCGATATAGGTCATTTGCAATAAGGTAAGTTTTGGGGAAATATTAGCATATGTAATGTTTCAAAACAATTGGTTGCGTCTTTCGAAAGTTATCGTGCGTACCAGCCGGCCAGACAGACGAACCGAATTTTGTTCAAAGAAACCTAAAGTCCTTCTATGTGTTGATCTTTTGGGTGGTATCAAATTATATAAACCCTCCTACCCGTAGGGTGAGTGAGGACCAGATCGGAAGGTGTACAAGCCTCGAGCATAATCGGCCATAATTATTAAATAGTGGAATTACGTCCCGGGGCTTGACGACGGCATTTGGTTCTAGTGGAGGAATTCAACCGTTATATATCAGACAATCTGCTACTTCTTTTATGGGCAAATTTTTCGCTTTGTATATACTACACTGATCAGGTAGTCTTTCTGTTCAATTTAACACTAGGTATTTTTACTAGAAACCGAAATTTACTAGATTATTTAATTTTGAGCCGTCAGATTGGAGAGACTATCAGTATAGAAGTAACCGGTGGTCGAACAATGGTACTGTAACCTTAACCATTTTTTGAGTAGGACGGCAGTAAGGCAGCTCTCTTAGTCTTACTGCCTTAGTTGAGAAAGTCTGCACAGACTAGCCTTTCGTTGGACTTTGCGTAGTGTCCCCTCAACTTCTGAAGAGCCTTCCTCTAGACGATAACTCCATATAGCATTACATATCAGTATTACTATGGGAGATATCATCATCCCCTTAATTGTTATTAACCCATATTCATCTAGGGGGGTTAGAGGCACTGACAAATCTATATTAGTCTGACGAACCTAGTCTGACCGTGATACTTCTACGGAAGTTCGGGAGTTCAAAACAAACAAAAAATACACTATTATCTTCGCATTGGTCCCCAAGCATCAGAATGGTAGGTCAAAGTTAGCGCCGGGGCCCCTCGGGTTATATGATGACCCCATACCTGCAGGTATTCAAACGAAAGACATTTTCAAGACGGTGTATTTAAAATGGACCAACTTAAATCTATTTTTGGTGATTCCTATATTATACTAACTAACTTCAAATCGATATATCACGATTCCTAGACGTGATCCAGCAAAAAGCCGGGACTAGATTGTTCAAAACCAAAACCGAAAACCGTCTAACCGGTTTTTTTCACCGAAACCATATGCCGGTTTATTCAAAGATTACAATTTCGAATACCCGGTTTAATCGGTTTTTGTAAGTCGGTTAACTGTTTTTTCGCAAATGACCTTTTATACAGAGCATTGTCAGGCTTGTTCTAGGCATATCAGCATAGAAGGTTGTTTATGCTTGTATAATATTCTTTGGAAAATTCTCAAGAGAAGCTTTCTGTGAAATTTACTTATGCAATACGAAAATTTGTTTGTAAATTGCTGCGCGATTACTCATTTTGAAATGGGAGTCTGTGTATTCATATAAAAAACTTTCACTTGTCGTTATTTCCTAAACTAAGCATCCAATCGCAAAAAAGATTTGTGATTGGGATCGATATTCATATGAACAACTTTAAGTGCAGTTTTCTCCTAAACTATATGTCTGATCTCAATAAGGTGCTTATTTTATGATAACCATATATTAGGTGGAAAATCACCAAGATAAAATTGGAATACCATTTTAAATATATGGGGATCTCACCTTGAAATGGGTGAGACTCCATTAATATTCATATGAATAACTTGAAGTGCCTTTACCTCCTACACTAAGCGTCCAATTGTAAAATGGAATTTGAATGCAATCGGTACCTTAATTCTAAACCATACAAAGTGTAAAATGTAAGTTTTACAGGAATCTTCAGTTTGGATGGACTGATAATTCTGATATTTTAAAGGATAAAAATTGAATCAAATTGACTTAGAATACTTTAAGTTAACTTAAAACACTTTAAGCAGCGATTACACAGGCGAACATGTCTGTAGACCAGTAAACAAGTAGTAGCGGCTTTTTAAATTTTTATTTGTTTGTTGTGGTACATATCAGGTTTTATCTGCCACAACTGTATTCTTTCACAAACCATTCCCAGAAACACACGTTATTATAAGACGCCTTTTTCACAAATACTTTTCATAATTACACGATTTTATATGAAGTATGATAGACACGCTATTAGACAAGTATATTGGTAAGCCACAGATATCAGAAAATCTAGAATTTTTAAAAACCAACATACATGTCTGAAATACACGACATACATGTATTAGACAGTGTTTTTTGGTATGCTTGTACATTTGTATGAGAGGTACCATAAGGGGCGTTTTTCTAGACTTAAATTTTTTTTCTCCAAAACTTTATCTTATTATAGCTTTACTAAATACAGAATTTGGGCACGATCGCGTTGGGTCTATTAATAATAATAACCGATTTCTTAAGTTTGCGGTACCAGATGGGTGTGGGAGGTACCTGATGGGGTGTGGCTACCTTTCAGTTTTTTCTCCAAAACTCTATCCTGCTATAGCTTTACTAAATATACAATTTGGGTACGATCGCGTTGGTTTTATTTATATTATTACTCCATCTCTAAAGTGGGCGGAAAGGTACATTTGTATGGGAGGTACCAGAAGGGGGGTGGCCAGACTTCCAATTTTGTTTCTAAAACATTTTCCTGTTATAGCTTTACTAAATACAGAATTTGGGTACGATCCCGTTGGCGTATTGATATTATTACTCGATTTCTAAAGTGGGCGGAATGATGTATTTGTATGGGAGGTACCAAAAGGGGCGGGGCATGTAGCCCATTTGCAATACCGTAAGTAGTTTTGGGGAAATATTAACTCGTGCAAAATTGCAAAACATTTGGTTGCGTCTTTCGAAAGTTATCGTGCGAACCAGTCGGACAGCCAGACAGACAGACGGACAAGGCTCAAACGATTTAAAAAGTCATGAATCGAATTTGGTTCAAAGAAACCTAGGGTCTTAAGTGACTCCTTCTATGTGTTACACTTTTGGGTCGTATCAAATGATAAATACCCTCCTACCAGTAGGGTGAGGGTATAATTAAGGTATCGGTATCCATATGTTTTCATATTTAATTTCCTATTTGGTTTTATTTTACAATTTCCGAAAAACCCAACGTAACCGGCTAAGATGGTTTTTTACTAAATCAGGAATTCGAAAACCGGATTGTTGGAAAAACGTATTTTTCAAATAAACCGGAAACCGGTTTTCTGAAAAATTCAAGTATTTGAACACTATAGCCGGGACACGACAGAACCTCCGCCGATTTTTGCTGTCGCATAGTATTATAAGAAGATCGTTATACCGACGTCTGAGCGAGTATTTCCGATGTGAGAATAATGGCTATTGTTGTCTCTCTTCACATAGTAAAGATATATGTTAGGTCGATACAGACGACATAGAATTCCTTTATCTCCATAAAACACCTTCTCAGCACCATAGATGACTTAAAATAAAGCGCGGTGCTTTTGGTGGACATCATAATCCCTATCTCATTCCCATGCATATTATCTTATACCTTAAGACTACGATATTTTCAAATTCTTGTGAATCGTAATATTTTGTATAAGATTTTTGTTATTCCTGTACGTAGCAAAGCAAACCCTAGTCAGGATTTAAAAGGATTTTGAAGATCCAAAGCATGTGCCAATAAATAGTCGAAGAGCTTCGTTGAATCGTTATAAACTGTCGATATCTGTAAAAAATACTTTTTACCATAATAAGAATTTAGTTGACCCTAAGTTTGTACAAAATTACCATTAAAGATTATTAACTCTAATTCCAAATATGGCTAAATCGTTGATTACATATTTAAAGTTGGGTAAAATCTGCGACGAAATTCTAGTTACAGCATCATATGCTTCGTTTAAAATTTAGTCATATGCTGGAGCCAATCGAAAGCTTCTGAATAGCAGCTCCTGAAGTTCTGGTTTGTATAAAGACTTTCACGTTAGCAAACAGGCAACAAGTTTATCAACATTTTAGAAACTACCTAAGCTAGAAAGTTTGTGATTTATGTATTATATTTGTACAATAAATAACACCAACAAATTTACAGTTATTTCTAGCGCTTATAAGCAGAAGCGTTTCCTTCCTCCATTTAAAAGCATAAAAACGAAGAAAACTTATCAAGATTTAAGGATTTAATTGCTCTCTTAATAGTTGTTGTTCTTATGGCATTTTGGCATCTTTGATAATTTTAACAGTCTCGTTCAAGTTAAACCGGCAACACACAAAAGGGACTTTTGCAATTTATATACAAAAACGTTTCATTATTGCTGCGAGTTTTGAAAACTTCCTTTTGTGCGTTTTTTTTTTGCTTTGTCCTTTTTTCTGTATTATTATGACATCATTGCGGTTTGAACACAGAAATGCGGTATACGAAGGAATTGTTGCAAATGTTTTAAATTGCTCAATAAATGTGTCGTGAGACTAAGAAATTTTTGTCAAATAAAAAAAAACAAAAACTTGCCAAAGAAGAAATGACCATTAAACACTTGAAAGTATTTGAAATATAAAAGTTATTCAAAAGTTTTTTAATTTTCTCTGTCGGAAGACAAGTTTGTTTTTGAAGTGTATGTACAATGAGGGATTAATATCATTTTGGAAATGGATATATGTATTAGGGTGGACCTTGTGTCGATATTTTGGTAGATGAGGGCTCTATTCCGTGCCTTTTTGAAAAAAAATGACAATGCCGAAAAAAAAAATTAAAAAATGAGAATGACGAAGGTGAAGAAGATGAAGAAGACGACCCGGTTCCCCCAGCTCCTCGCGTCGTAATCAAAAGCAACAGCGTTAAAAAAATCGAGGTGAAATTCAAAGATGTGAATGAGGAATTCTTGGCTAAAGACTTGAGCAACTTCGTCTCTCATAATACCAAAAATTTATTTGTACGATTTGGAATATCGCAAGATTTCATTCTTGCAAATCCAGCAACCTGGAAATCTCGCGCAGACTATCAAGAAGGTCGTAGAATTGTAAATAACTTGCGCGTGGTGAACGACACTGCCGAAAGAGGAGTAAAAATGATACAAGATTATAATAGAATACTGTGTCAAGGCGAAGAAGAGAAACAGTATTTACTACATGTTATCGATTCTTACCGCAAGAAATACCCATCAGCGAACAAAAATATGTTAATTTGACTATATTATATTAAAAGTGCTTAGTAGTACTACTCAATTACAGCTTCTTTTATTTTTGTATGGGGAGTCCCTCAAGGAGTGGAGATAGAGGGTAAGTTTGTTCGGAAAAGATGTTGGGGATGAAAAGTTAATGGGGGTCGGTCATATATTTTGCCCCCCCTAGGGGTGACCCCTGATGACCTATGGTGTTTTTCGAAAATACTGAGCAACCTCCATTTTTGTATGGTGACCCCCCTAAGGGGAGGAGATAGGGGGTGGGTGTCTTGGGGGAAAATGTTGGCGGTAAAAAGTTAATGGGGGTCGGCCATACATTCTTCCCCCCTACGGGTGACCCCTGATGACCTATGGCAATTTCCCCCCTAATTTTGGCAAAGTGGACCTTTTTCTCGGCTCGTGCGCAACCCCTAATTTTTTTTTTTTTTAATTTTTTTTTTCGGCATTGTCATTTTTTTTCAAAAAGGCACGGAATAGAGCCCTCATCTACCAAAATATCGCAAAAATTTCATTTCAAGGTCCACCTTAATATGTATGTATGTATGTATGTGTGCGAATGTCAAGAATTGTAGTGTTGTGGTATGGATGGTATGGATTAATATTACTATTGGTCCGAATTCACAGGAGACTTTAAGTAGTAAGTAATCCAATTGGCGCATCGCATAAGAATAATCGCATCAGAACCTGTTAAAGTATCAGCGCCAAATGCTTTAAGGACAATATTTTACTTAAATTAATCCAATATTGGTGAATCGTTCTTATGTTAACGAGTAGTATTAAAAATGGTTTTAATTCAATTTAAAACTAAATAATGCTTAAGTTAAGTTGATAACTGATTATGGAAAGTATTTAAATGACTAATATATAATCGCTGATAAATATTAATTATACTTTCACCCCTTCGGAAGAATGGTAGATACAAATTTCCTTTTGGGAAGAATTAAAGCAGGCACTATTGTAGTCGTTATGTTGTAGTCTTTATTTTACTCTGCATTGTTATTGCATTGCAACAATTTTTGTCAAATTCGTTTTTTCGTACACCCACCAACGTAAAATAAATGTGAATGTAAATCACCCAGGAAGGCCATTAAATCTCTAGGGTTGTCAAGGGTACGAGATAAACGCGTAACAAATAAATGTTATATACCAATAAATCTATTGTTACTCGTACATTAGGCAGAACAATACAGCAATTTGTAATGTGTTGAATTTTACTAGTGTAACTGTAAACGATTATGTCGATGTTTAAATTAAACTGAGTGACAACATGTGGACCAATCGAAATGACATTAGGTTTCACAATTTATTCTGTATATGTCAGACATGCTGATTTTACATGGCGTAGCCACATAGTTATGCTAGGGTTGGCCTAGTTTTTTTGCGCATAACTTTGTGGCATTAAAAATTTTTATTGTAATGGAAAATTACAAAAAAAAAGTGTTGGATGGACAATACCTGCAGCATGTATGGGTAATTCTAGCCTTACGAATGTTACGATCGTACGATTCAATTAAAAAAAGCATATAAAAGTTAACCTTTTTTTGTTCACGAATGTTACATTAGAACGCCAATAAAATAAAATCAAGATTATGCTGCTAACTTATATTTTTTATTATTATGGACCATTTATTTGTTGTAAATAAAATTGTATGATAAGAGTGGACTTGAATCATCAGTAAATATAATATGAAAATTTAAAACTGGTGACCAGCAAAAGAATGCAATTTTGCAATCCGCTAAATCAGCACGGAAACTAAGAAAAGCTTTGAGCATTTTAATTTAATAAAATTTAAGTATTCGTCTTTACTAATTCAAGTCAGAACATTTTTTTTGACAACTTTTAATTTTTCGATCTCGGTTGACACTTCTGTGGAAATACCCATATAAGGGTGCAAATTAATAGCAAACAACAAGCAGACCCGGCAAACTTCGTATCGTCCAAATTTAATGCCTTCAGATAAACACAGTAGAGAGTGGTATGATAGACAATGTTTTTTGATTATTTTTCCGCCGCAAAAACAAACAACGAAGGCGGTTCTCCAAAACGCGGAAAAGCAACGTTAAGCTAACCGTACGAAAAACAGGGAAATTCGAAATTAATCCCACATACTTCCAACGTTTGGCCTTCCGATTTATTGATTGTCTTTGCCAAAGCCAACCGAACGGGGAATTGGAATGGTTGATCAGTTGGAATAATCAGAATTCGTAAGATAAGGACTTTCTGATCTTTGAATTTGCACTTGATGATCGTCGGTTAAATCACATTGTTTATCAGATTCTTGGCGAACAAACGCGTACCGTTTCACAATTTCAGTTGATTCAGATTCCGCAATATGATTATGATTCATCTGTAAATTATGCGGCACATTAACCTGTTTGAAAAACTCGGTCGGATGGTTGGTCGCTTCATCTTCGTCGGTCACGCTGTAAACAGATTTCTGCCATTGCAATTCTCCATGGATTTGACTTTCTAAAACGAAATTCAAGCTATCGATGTCTTTCTTCTTCGCTGCTAATACTGCCCGTTAATTAATCAAATCGAGATTTTAATAATTTTATGCAATGTGATGGGTTGCTCTTTCGACGATGTGAACTCGTAAAAATTAGCCGCGAACGATATCAATTCAGTCGAAACATCAACACGAATTTGGCCATTGCCCAGCGCCAGCAGTTGTCTCGAGAATTTAGCTGACGATGGGAGGATCTGCAATGCGACTCTCATGTCCGTGGTCAATTTCAACTTCTTGTCAATGACAACGATTTCAAGCATGGTTTAAGTAAATCAGGAGCAGTAGGTATCGTGGGCAAAATCACAGCCCCACCAAATCGTTTTAAATCACCTCGTAAATGCTTCAGCGTTCGATCAACTACTTCCAAAGCTCGTTTATATAATATCGCATCAATTTCGCTGTTGCCGAATTCTTGGTCATTGCGTACTTTGGTTTTTCAAACGTGTCAAGATTCATCGACAGTTTCAAAGCGGAATTTGCAGTTGAACTGTCTCCCAACAATGTTGAAGCCATGATAGAGGATGCAGCGACCAACGTTATTTGAGATCTTGACCGAATTGTTGCCAGAATCTACCCGGAGCATCGAGAAAGTAAATGCCTCCCGTTTCATTGGCGTTTAACAGTGGCACATTTGTTCGAACTCTTTCGGTCAGCTCATCTCGATTATAGTCTTGCTCCCGTTAAAATTCACGATCAAATGCATCTTGCATCGAACGATTTGGAGCTGGCATTCCTAATGTCGACAGCAGATTTCCGCACATGAGCACATTCATGTCATCCATCGGGATCGACGAATGACATGTGACTCCGATGATCGCAAGCAATGTACGAATTTGAATCGCTGGCGCAGAAACGGCCGCATCGGCGAGCAATGAGTCCGTTTTCGAGCACATTTAAATTTTGGCAAGCCTCCCGAAATGCGACGCACAGAACACAGTACGCAGGGAATTGAAGGACAGCAAAGATAGAAGCATACATCTTGGCGTGGGTGAACTGTGTATAGTCTGACTAATTATTAGATTATTAGACTATTATTAGATTTCGAGAATCTTTAGGGGCCCATAAAAAAAAAATTGGTCACCAATCTCGCCAAACTGAGTATAGGGTTTTATTACCCTTCGATAGTAGAATCGAACCTATACTATACGTTTTTGTATGTTACAAACAGTCGTCATTTGTTGGATAGTGAAATCAGCATTGAAATCTGAATCGATTTAAATGTGGAAGTCTTTCCGTCTGTGTGCCACAGCGATTATAGCTGTAGTTTTAGAAATATCGACCTGCTAGTTTCTATCCTCATAGCGGAGGTTAAGCAAGATGAGCAAGAACGGTAAAAACTACTCCCACCTCCCATCAAATTCCCCCATTTGAGGGTGTCCGTCTGTCTGCCCCCAACGATGACAGCCGTAGTTTAGGAAATCTCGAGCTAAAATTAGCTTGTATCCTCTGAGGGGAGGTTAAGTTCCAAGATGGGCAAGAGCGCACAAAAATTACTTACACCTCCCATATAAATGCAACATTTTATTGTTGTCCGAGCAGAAATCTGATGCACAAGTTTTAAACAAGCTTCCATCCTCTAAGCGGAGTTTAAGTTCTAAGATGAGCAAAATCGGGCAAAAACCACTTTCACCTTCCCACCCACTTTTTTGGGAGTGTCCGTCCGTCTGCTCCCACTATTACAACCATTTAGAATCCATCGATCTTAAATTTGGTATGCAAGCTTCTATTCCTCAAGCGGAGATTAAGTTCTAAGATGAGCAAGAGCAAACAACCAACCATATCAACTCCCTCTAATCGGGGGTTTTCTCTCCCACACTATATGACATTTTAGTGAAAAATTATTGGCAAAATAGGGGCGTAATACTAATTCCCCTTTTTTGCGCCACAAAGTTTAATAAAATATTAAATTTACGTTAAAGTGTATCAAATGATACATCAAATTCGGCTTACGATCAGAAAAGTGTTTTTATTGTTTGATATTTTTGGTCAAATTCAGTGTGTCACGCACTAGGATGACGCGTTTCGAACCTCATGACGAGTTCATCTTCAGACCCCTTTGTGACGAACTGATGCACAATGGTACATCATCTGCTGTATATATATCTACAATTATGACAAACATGTACATTAGACTGGCCATAGCGTTATATAGAAAAAATTAAAAATGTGAAATCCAAAAGTTTTCGCACTGAAAAATATGAGGTTGGGGATAAAAATAATTATGCATATTTTTTTTTTTTTTTTATTCCGAGTACCTCCGGGTTGAGCCCAATCTTTTATTACATTACCCATTTAGGCTGAAGTGCAGAATATAAATGCGATTAAAAACCAAAAATATGCCATTGTCTTCATCTTGGCCACCAAACATCGGAATGGTAGGTCAAAGTTGGCGCTCAGGCCCATGGGGCCCGGGGGGTCAAAACAGGGCCCCTTACGGTTCTATGATGACCCCCCAGGTGCGGGTACTCAAGTGAAAGATATTTTCGAGACGAATCCAACGATGTTATTTTTAGGTTCCTACGGGTCTCCTGGACCGAGTTAGAGCCATTTCCGGGGTATACCAAGAAAAAAAAATATTTTTAACTAAATTTAAATAATTTTAAAAAAAATTTTGCGTTCGGCGCTACTAAACCCAACATAGGCGTACCGTCATTTCGCCCAAAAACAACCATGACATATCGCCCAAAATATGTCATTTCGACCAAAAACCTAACTAGAAAATGACATATCGCCCAAATGCTATGACATAAGACCGAACTCAATTTTTGTGGGCGAAATGTCAGACTCATGACGACGGCACGCGCTGCTGCATACGTCGCAGTCAGTCTTGTACTCTTGCCCCCGCCTTAGGGGGGCGTGCCCCCACCGCATTCGTGTTTTAATAATGCCAGAGAAAGAGAGAGAGTAGTGAGTCTGACTACGACGTATGCGGCGAGGGCGTGCCCCCCACCGAGAGAGAGAGTACAAGACTGACTGCGACGTATGCAGCAGGGCTTGCCGTCGGCATGAGTCTGACATTTCGCCCAAAAAATTGAGTTGCGTCTTCTGTCATAGCATTTGGGCGATATGTCATGTTGTAGTTAGGTTTTTGGTCGAAATGACATGTTTTGGGCGATATGTCATGGTTGTTTTTGGGCGAAATGACATTGGGAGAAATGACGGTACATCTATGTTGGGTTTAGCAGCGCCGCACGCAAAATTTTTTTTAACATTTTTTAAATTTAGTTAAAAATAATTTTTTTTTCTTGGTATATCCCGGAAATGGCTCTAACTCGGTCCAGGAGACCCGTAGGAACCTAAAAATCGTTGGATTCGTTTTGAAAATATCTTTCACTTGAGTACCCGCACCTGGGGGGTCATCATAGAACCGAAAGGGGCCCCTTTGTTGACACCCCGGGCCCCATGGGCCTGAGCGCCAACTTTGACCTACCATTCCGATGTTTGGGGGCCAAGATGAAGACAATGGCATATTTTTGGTTTTTAATCGGGCTCCCGCCCCATATTCTGCACTTCTGCCTGAATGGGTAATGTAATAAAAGTTTGGGCTCAACCCGGAGATACTCGGAATCAAAAAAAAAAAAAAAAAATCATAATTATTTTTATCCCCAACCTCATATTTTTCAGTGCGAAAAATTTAACTTTTCAAAAAAATTTCCACTATGGCCACTCTAATGGCCACTCTAATGTACATGCGAAGTAGATATCAGCAGAAAATGTCCAGCACCAATTATAGTTTGAATTTGACCGTTAATATTCAAACATGAGAAATGGAGGAAATTTTTTCCCCACGATTCCCCTTTTTACCTCAAAGCTTAAGCTTCTTTACAAGGTTTTTTGTTGGTAAACTAAGATTACTTTACATTTTCCAAGTCAAAGTAAGGCATTTATTAAAATAGAGAAAATTTTATCACAATTTTTAAAATTGTTTCCTTATACTTGCGCATTTGCGAAATGGATATTTTTTCTTCAAAAATCATTGGCCTGAAAATCCATATTATACAATTGACCCTCAAGATCTCAGCTTCACCACCCTAATATTCTCTAGTTGTTCATTTGGAAGCTATGGACAAAATAATAATAATTAAAAATTTAATTTTTTTATGGTAGTACCTGTAGGAGTCGGCTGATGCAGTCCGTATGCAATCCTGGCTTAAATTGTCATAAGCGTATGTCTTATGCAAAATATGACTGAATTCAGTGTACTTACAAAAAATAAATTTGTGTAAGACTATGAAGACTAATTTGATCATCCGTGCGGGAGATGCCTAAAGGGGTGTTGGAAAGGTTACAGTCTTCTGAGTGGCTGTCTCCAATCACAATATTATGAAACTGACCGTATACAATTATCCCCTAGTTGTCCCTTTGAAAGTTATGGAAGAAATATTAACTGTCTTAAAATAGTTTATTTTGAAAGGGAAGTGCCATTTTTCATTGAGTTATCTTGCCCCCTAGCCATCCAGCCAGACAGACGGACACAACTCAATCGTCTTAAAAAGTCCTTAAACGAATTAGGTCTTAAGATACTTAGGGTCTAACACGTCTCCCTTAACGCGTGATAAGGGTAAGGGTAGTATTAACAGAGTGGACCCAAAACAAATACTTTACCGGACATAAAAGAAAATCGTGTTGGCATTACCCAAAATTCATAAACTTAGTATGCCTTTACGCCAAATTGCTGTAGGTTTTGAAGTTCCTAGCTATGGTTTGGCAAAATACATTGCTAAAAAAACTCAGCCAACACATTTATACCATTTATACCATTTACAACTCAATAATAATAATTTTCATCTCACAGCATCATTAAGTTACATTTCACCTAATTATAGCTAAAACTATCACACATGCGTGAACAAATAATCATTTGTCAACTGTTTTTATATACAAGGCCAATTGTTTATATAACATGCTCGCATAAAATTCAACGGAAATTATGTTTTAAGCATTATGCAAAGTTTGCAGTTTTGTTATGTATTTCTCCACCGCTTTATTTAGATTACAAGTTTTCACATTTATAATTTTAAACTAAAACGTATTATCCAAACGTCGCTAATGACCTTTGATTACGTCTACCGCGTTCATTTAGTTATTCTCGTAGAGGCTTCACTGGACACAATTAACTCACGTATGTATGTTACCACTTGCTACCACCTACAATAATCGTTTATCATTGTATTTATTCAGATATTACATTTCCTGTCTGTCTGTTGTACCGTAAATTAAGTTCCTGAATTTTTGAAATTATTTCCGCCACTAAATATAGTTTGGACTAAAACAGCGATAAATGCCAATTCGTGAATATTATGAGTCAATTTAATTCCTACAGCGTAATAAATCATCGTAGTTTTGCTGCTTGTGTGGGCAAAATTCGTTTCCTTCCACCTCCTACAAAGTTGTGGATTTGTTGGTGGTCAAGGACCTTAGCTAACATTGTCATTACATTGATAATGAGTTTTTCGAAGTTCTGCTGATAACATCCGGTTTATTTTCCGAATATATTATCAACGTTGTCTCCGCTTTTGCCATTAGGCGCGGGAACAAAAGTAATGTGACTTTGGAAATTTGCCATCAATGATATGAAATCTATGACAAAATAAAATAAAATTACATAACAATTATGAAAGGCGAAGCGAAACCAAGTGTCATGGACAATAAGTACGAAAATTTGCAAAGGCAGGAATAAAAACTTATATAAAAGTATGAGACTTGTTTAAGTAAAACTAAATATGCTATATGAGATACATAAACATAAAAAACTTAATTTCCCTTTGCACCCCATGAATGAGGTATGAGATACATAGTATGTAAATATAAAGATGTTGGCTTCTGAACTTACCTGAAAAGTTTGATGTTTAACGACTTTAATCTGCAATGAGAATAAATAAAAAAACATGTATTTATAATAAATTGAAATGCTGTTTGTAAATGTTTATATTTGAAATGTAACATTTATACCATTGATTCCCACAAAGTTTGATTCATTTAAAGGGTTTTATTTGTCATTTGTGTTTTGTCTAGATTACGCGTGACTTTTCTCAAGCTATCATCTTAATTCTATTCAATACTGTTTGACATTTTGTTTTGGAAAGACTCATTCCGCTACAACCTAAAAAAACGTAATTTCCCTTTACACACCATGAATAAGGCATGGGATGCTTCCCGCGTTGTTTTGAATTACACGCTTTCTTTATTAGATTCCCACAAACGGCACCTAGTTGTTAATCGATGAATACGAACGTCACTGTTTGAGAAGCTTTTACTAGGCATGCCGATTAACTCGACACTTATACTGCGAAGTTGCTGTCGACAACATAGAGGGGGCCGGCAAGAAAGAAAAATGTGGATGACTGGAGCCGGGAATCGAACCACGGACCTCCCTTATGGTAGTCGCGTGTTCTAACCACTATGCCACGGCCGGTCCGCTACAACGTCTGCAAATAATTTAGCTGTATTTCAGAATTCACTGTACTTTGCTCACTTTGCTGCTCTCATTACCATTCGCAATTTTGAGTCTCACTGTACGTTATTGAATGATACGCAACCAAAAGACCATAACCAGTCGGAAGTGCGAAGAATATGGTGGATGTAGCGAAGAATGTGAAGTCCACCGTGGAAACTAGCGAAGACTTCTAGTTTTTTTCGTTGATCCAACCTGATCACCTCAAAAGGCTTCTGAGTCAGCTAAAATCAATGTCGGCCAGAGCAAAATGAAAAATGCTCGGTGCATTTTGTTGATTTTCTATCCGTCAATATGAACACAAATGGAAATATATGTAAACGTTCGAAAGATATTGTAATATATTCACAGGCTAAAAGTATTCTTGTAAAAGGCCTATTTTTATATAATTATGTAATTATAACCCCTAAAAACCAAGAGCTTTACAAATGAAATAACCCCCAAAATAAAAAATGAAATAACACCCAAATTATATACGGTATGAAACAAGCCCCAAATTTAAAAAATTGGTTGGGCGTTATTTGATTGGAGATTATTTCATAATTTGAAAACCCCAAATGAGGAATGAAATAATTCCCAAAGAAAAATGAAAAACGGCCCCAAAAAATTGGGAGTTATGTCATATGAAATAACACCCAAAAATGTATGAAAAAAATTTGGGGAATATTTCATTTCTCGTTTGGGCATTATTTCATTGGGGGGCTTTTCGTGGAGCCTATTTAACCCTGTCTGTTCGCCATGGCCCTGGCACTGCAGGCAGGTTAAGTGCAGTGAAGATGTTCTGTGGACTCCTCCTCCTCTACATGCCCACAGCTTCTGCAGAAATCACTAGTCGCTACCGTGTTCCATCATGACGGACTCGAGTAATTCAATGTCGGGTCTTGATAGCAACAGCATTGTGTGACAATGCTTTAAATGTTATCGATACAACGGCTGTCTGGATTAAATACAACTTTGGGCAGACACCCACCTATCGTTTGCTTCTAAATGTGCTCTATCACGCAGGAGAAGCTTGCAAGTGGCTAGAGGCATGCCAACAGATTCCTGTTCGGCTGGAATCTATAAGGTGGTTCCGAGTTTAGCTAGCTCACTGTGCAGCAGCTTTATGGTATTTTCCTGGCAACTTCGTAAGGTAGATGGTAAAATGCTCAGCCATCTTATTGAGAGATCTGCAGCGATCCAGGTCTGGTGTTGCGTTCAGCATGTCAGAATCTTGAGATTTGTTGGCAGCCAGACTTTCGCAGAATATGTTAAACACCACTGCGGTGAGTAGTCTGATCCGGGAGACCTTTACCGCGCGGATCCGAGAGAACCCCAGTGGATCTCTTTCTGGCCCTGCAAGACAAAAAGATGGGAGTAATGAAGTATTTCTTTAAAAGCTCCGACAAAGGAGTCTAAAGATGGTGCTACAGGAGGTCAGGTTGACCCAACCCGTTGTTACGGACTTTTTCCTTCATAAAGCCTTCATAAAAACTATATATATAGTTGTGGAAGGTTCTCTGAGCTCTTCCTATCAAGTCGGACAGTACCTCATTAGGTTTATGTTGATGTATTACCCAAATTGTGTAACCAGTGGTTGTTGATGATGCCACCCGAGTTGGGTACAAAGGTACTTAGCAGAAGGTGGTAATAGCGGTCAGCCGAATGGAAACTTTGCTCCTAATTGAATTCTGCGCTATTCTGATGGTGAAATGTGTGACCGGCCGGATGGGTAATTTCGGTTCCTATGGTAACTGTCCAAATAACTAAATAATAGAATATAATAACATCAAGTAGCAAATAACAATTGTGACGGGCCAAATCGGACGGTGTACAATCCTCGAACTTGTATTTGTCAGTCATTATGGTACCCCCACATACGAATCTGAGAATTACACCCTGGGCCTTAACAGCGTCATTATAGTATATTCTAGTAAGGTGGACCATCTGGTCAGGTCAACGAGACGTTACTATATGTAAAACACAAATGACATCTGCGGTGAGGACGTATACTTGGTATACACTAGTTTTCGTGCTATATTTAGCCATAGGTCTTCGGAATACACCCTGAACACTATTTGATTGTTTAATTTTGAGCCTTTAGTATAGAAGTCGATATACTGTCCTGGACCAGTAATAGCTGGTGGATCGTAATTCTTTATGCCGATTTTTTAGTTTATCAGCTCTCGATCGGGCATATAATCCGATTATCATACGATCGTCGTTTGCAACTCTGTTTTGTTCTTTTGTAAATAATAAGGTTTGTGTCAAGAATTGTTAGGTGTTGTTGTTGAGAGCCAAATTCCACAAAAGATGGCACCAGCTGATTTTGTAAATTTATTTGCGATGTTGATAAATCATTTTCCTTTTTCCTTGGTCCTTGCGCAATCAAGATTTTTGTAGTGGAAGTATCTAGGATGAGTTTTGTTGGCTGAAGAACTCGAATGTATTTGAAAAGTAATTTTTCATCGATGTTGATTTAGCCAGTGCCTAGTCGCTTCCACTAAGCTATCGAAGGCCACTGGACCAAGAGTTCTGCATTTCACGCATGTCTATCTAGTATAAGAGTAAGTTACTCGTGCTTCTTATAGGAACTTACTTCAGCTAGAGTGTAGTGAAAGATGTCTGTTGTGGCAATATGCTAAAAATTACATTGAGACCATTGCCATTGTTCGACCATGGCGACACCATCTTAGATTTACTGCCGCAACTGTGACATATCCAGGAGTAACAAGGAATTGCAGTGCACCTCTAACAGATAGGTTCCAAGGATGGGATTTTATAGCTCCTGGTGAAGAGAGCCAGTACAGAACTGAATCAGTTTACCAACTTTGCCGTAGTGGGAAGGACAGCTCTATGAGTTGACTCAAAAACTTATATGCTGTTGCCACAAAGTCTGCTTAGTTGACATAACTTAACACCAATATCCTCTATGGATAACAAAATACCGTTCAGAGCTAGGTAACCTACTGACAAATATATTTAAGTCGGACGACCTTTCTTTGGTCCTGCTATGTCTCTTTGTAAGAAGATCGTACACACTACCAAGTTTGATAGTGCCATGGTAGTTACCCTATTCAAAGCCGTTATAGTTACAATCTTTGACGGCGAGTTAACCTTCAATAAATCCTGCCAAGGCTGACATTATTATTATGGTTTACGGCGATCCAATGTAGACAAATTCATCTTAAACTTGACTTAATTTCCCTTTACACTTCACGAATGAGTTATGGGATGCTTCTCGCATTGTTGTGAATTACACGCTTTCTATTTTAGATTCACAACAAACGGCATCTACTTGTTTATCGATTAACTCGACACTTATACTGCTAAGTTGCTGTCGACAACATCGAGGGGGCGGCAAAGAAAGAAAATTAGTTTTTATTTTTTTTAGGTGACTGGAGCCAGGAGTTGAACCTCGGATCTCCCGCATGGTAGTCGCGTGTTGTAACGTTCACGCAGCATCCCAAACGAGTAGACTATTTGTTGGTTGAAACTAAAAACATTGTTTTGTACTTATGCATCACCAGACCCACTTCTGCCGACTGCTTCCAAATGTTCGAAAAGGCCGCAGTAATATCCCGCAGTCAACGGCCACTGTGTACTTCAGCCGTACGCATGATAATCTCCATTACGACGAATCGGAAGACAGTCTATCTCCTTGTCTAAAGCCTCGCTTGGTAGAAACTGGCTCAGTCAGATTTTTGCCTTATTTCACTGAAGAATTCGTGTCAGTCAGTGTCATCAAACTCAGCCATAGTATCTAATAATTTCTGACGTATCGGACTGTCGAATGCACCTTTGTAATCGATAAATAAGTGGGAGGTATCGATCTTCATCTATTTTCCAGGTATAAAGCCACACTGATAAGGTCCAATCAGATTCGCTAGGATGGGCTTTAAACTTTAACATAACACACTAGACGGGACTTTGTAGGCGATGGATAAAAGGCTGATGCCGCTATAATTGGAACACACACTAGGATCGTCTTTCTTAAGCACAGGACATAGAATGCATAGATTTTATTCAACAAGGTATGCATTCCTTGGGCCAAATAGTGTTTATGAGCCGGTGCATACACGTTTCCAGCTTATCGCCGCCAGCAGTCCTTCGGCTCCCGCAGCTTTATTATTTTTTAGCCGTGCAATTGCCGTGCTGATTTCGTTTTGACTAGGTGATGGACAATCTACTCCGTCGTCGATAATAGGCGTGATTTCGTCACTTATGCTGCCTACAGGAACGAGAAAAGGACGAAAGTGTTTCCTTTATATTTGCAGTACACTCTGAGTGTCCGTGACCAGATTTCCGCCTCTGTCCTTACAGGTGGGGATCCTTGTTCCAAAACATTTGCTATTAATCTTTTGGTAGAACTTTCGGGCTTCACCTCTATCCCTGCAGTTTTCAATATCCTGGCTCTCTCTTTTCTTACACAGATGCTTTTTCCGGCTGAACAGGCTCTTTTCTCCGTCATCTTCTCATTATAACGCTCCGTCACCGCTCGCGTCGCCATTGGCTACAGTTTTGCCTTGTATGCAGCATCCATTTCCTGAGACATTTCGCGACATTCTTCATCGTACCAGGGCTTGACAGACCGTTGTTGTTCATACGGTCGTTGTGGCAATGGTCATAGAATTCTCAATATGCTGCCACTGGGTGTCGGGAACATCGGAACTAGGGTTATTTGTCTGGAGTAATTGAGAGAGTTGGTTAGAGTAGGCATTGGCTATTTAGGTGGTATGCAGCTTTGTGATGTTTAGCTTGCGTTTGGTTGCGAGTGTTTTTAGCACTACTTAATCGTGTGCGTACCTTGGCTGCAACTAGGTGGTGATTTGAGTCAATATTTGCACCGCGCATCACACGCACGTGCACAACGCTTGAGACATGCTTTCCATCAATTACCACGTGATCAATCTTGTATTTTGATCGGGAGATATCCAGGTTGCTTTGTGGATATCTTCAATTTTAATGTCATGGGGAAGGCGTTGGTTATATATATCCTCCAGGCGCTCATAGAGTGTATCTTTCTGTTCTCCCCTTGTGTGCCGTCGGGCGTGTGCACACATCAGCATTATGTAAAAATATTTCGATTCATGACTTTTTAAGTCGTTTGAGCCATGTCCGTCTGTCTGTCTGGCTGTCCAGCTGGTGCGCACGATAACTTTTGAAAGACGCAACCAAATGTTTTGAAATTTTGCACGATATTTCCCCAAAACTACTTACGGTATTGCAAATGGGCTACATGGCCCCGCCCCTTCTGATAGCTCCCATACATATGTACCACTCCTCCCAGTTTATAGATGGAGAAATAATATCAATACACTCGACACGATTGTGCCAAATTCTGTATTTAGGAAAGTTATAACAGGATAAAGTTTTGGAGAAAAAATCTGGAAGTCTAGACACGCCCTTTCTGGTACAACCCAACAAATGTACCACTCCGCCTATTGGAGATGGAGGTATAATATCAATAAATACAACTCGATCGCACCCAAATTCCGTATTTAGTAAAGTTAAAGCAGGATACAGTTTTAGAGAACAAAATTGGAAGTGTAGCCACGCCCCATCTGATACCACCCATACAAATGTACCACTCCGCCCATTTTGGAGATGGAGTAATAATATAATATAATACACTCGACACGATCGTGCCCAAATTCTGCATTTTGTTAAGCTATAACAAGATAAAGTTTTGGAGAAAAAAATTGGAAGTCTAGCCACGCCACTTATTGTACCTCCCATACAAATGTACCATTCCGCCCACATTAGGGATGGAGTAATAATATCAATATAGAAAATTTGATGTTTTACTGAGGATGAGGGTATATGTAAGTCGGGTTGGCCGACTGAAACTTTCTTACTGGTTTCTTATTTTCATGTTTTCATAATAATTGGTTTTGTTTAAGGAGAGTGGCTTATGAGGCCACCGCGCTCGTTCCTAGTTTCTTGGGGCTGCCAAAGTCAGAGCAGAGCCTCTGTGTTGAGCGTCAGTAACTTCTATTACCTACTTCCTAAGACGCATCCGTGATATCATGCCATTTAGGTCACTCAACATTGCGCCTTCTCATATTTCCTATCACTGGACGGATGTACGTCATTTCGCAAGAATACTGGGTCTGTGGGACGTTGTGAGCTGCTTGGGGACCTCCAAAGAGAGATTCCCGTTATTACGAAATTACGAAAATTAGAAAATCCTTCATTCCCCAATTCTCTGCTAAACTTCTTTCAAAAAGGTTCATTGTGTTGAGCTTGAATAAAACTTATAATCAATGTTCTAACAAACAGACCAAAGAACAAAACAAAAACGATGAAAATTTATATTGCTAAATGTCGCTGGTAATATGTCCACAGCAATTTAACTTCCACCTTCTGTTAATATTTCTTAAATTTCAAATGCCAAATACGATTCAACGTGACTTTAACAACTCAATGGTGTCGCACATAAAATATGTCAGAGATGTTATCATGAAGCGGAGTTTTGCTGCATTTACCGGTTCATCCAGCAAAAGTTTATGCAGTACTACATGTGTGAAAAATCTCCGTCATTTGACAACAAAATTAACTGGTGCGAGTAATTGTTTTGATAAAACTTTATCCTTGTGCTAAAGGATAAAGAGCAAATATATGAATGTATAGAGACAGACAGACAGACAGTGAGTTAGTCAGTGAGATGTGTATAAGATGTGACTGAACGTGTGTGTGTGTGTGTGTGTGTGTGTCGATCTGTAGTGCCTGTAGAACTAGTTGGGTGCACTGAGATTCTATTGTGTATTCCGATGTTGTACATTTTAGCGTATTTAATTCGTATAAAACTTGTGAACAACATAGAGAAACTTTTTGCAAAAAGTAAATATGTGCACACAAAGTTTGTTAACATCCTTATTGCGACAACTTTAGATGTTCATAGAGATACCCTATGATATGCCATTAAATTTAGAGTGGATATTGTTTTCTTTATGACAAGTGTCCTTAACTACTTATTAAAAGTGCGGTATAACATATGACGAGATAAGGTAAAACTGCACAATTGAAGACCAGTAAAGTTTCTTAAAATCGTTATAGACAGTTGATTTTAAGAAATTATATTGAAATGGTTATTTTTAATGTTGATCTTAAACTAATTTAAAAATCCCTTATACTTCAATCACCACTTAAAATTATTTTTTTTTTTTGATACACTTCAAAGGACTCTGTGGAAAAGATTTTTAATATTTTCAATGCAGGAACTATTTGGCAAACTCGGCCCTATCGACCTTATAAAACACAATTAATATAATACTCAAAATCATTTGAAATGTTAATTTGACTGTTTGTGTTAGATACTTCAATGCACTAATTCGAAATATAAGAAGAAGTATTACTTTTTATCGACCCTGGGTTTGATGAAATGTAGATCTCATTGTGCGAGTCTAAAAATATATTCGTGTTAATTCACAATAACTTGAGAAGCTATACTAAACCTCATTCATAGGCTGTCACTATGATCAGTGAATGAATCATCGAATTATCGTATCCACCATCCATACAATCAGCCGGCCAATTAGAATGATGGGCATAATTCATACATAGACTTAGCATACTTAGCGACTGCCCACTTTCTAATCTCAAGATTATGTGTACGTTATCATTGTAGGGTGTTACCAAGTACTGCAAATATTCAATTCAAAACTTTCCATTAGAATTCCTTACACAATTACAATGTTGCTGGTGTTTTGTAATGTTTAATTCTTGTTCATAGTTTTGTGGTTGACAACACAACGTAACGTAACTTGGTCGTGTGCTGCAATTTTGTTTGTTGCAGTTATTACTTGCGCACAATATAATCATAACTGTACGCGTTGAAACTTTGCAGTTTTATCCTCAAGGAATGTCAAACTTTCTTTACTTTATGTTATGCATTTACTACATACAATTTCATATCTACAAGCTATTTGGATGGTGGTGGAAATATTTAAAAGTGAAAAAGACAAAGATGACAGAAAGATGACCATATTGCATTGTTGATATTGATTAAACACTCGTTATTAAGGATAAGGATCATCAAATAATTATCCGGGGGTAAAGATAAAATTGACAAGACAAACTTTTCATGGTTCATGGTCATTTTATTATACATATCTTCAAATCGTACAGATACTGTCATTTTCATGTCATAAGACACAGGAGGAAAACGTTGTATGTATAAATCACTATCAGTTAAGAAGTAGCTAATTTGTTGCTATTTGGAACATTACTTGAAAAAGGACCGAAAAAAGTTGTAAAGTAAAAGTTGTAGTGGAATTCTGCCTTCGTAAACTTCCACTCCACAAAGTAAAAAAAAACAGAAGTAAATAATTCTGAATTCTAATCCACAAGTATCACGGATTTGGGTGAATTACCAATGTTTTGAAAATAAGTTTGCCATTGGAAGAAAGTTGTTTATAGTGCTACTATGTTATGCTTTATAACAAAAGTAGTTTTCAGTACAATAAAATTACTTTTTGATGCAATAAAATAACTTTTTGGTACCATTAATGTACCTGTGGTCATAGTAGTTTGTCATACGTACTTGTTTTAAAGTACTTTTCTTGCGCCATATGGTACTTTTATCTTACCAAAAAGTACTTTAAGTGTAAGAAAGTTTTAGTCGGGAAACCCGACCTACATATACCCTCACCACCAGTAATACATAAACTCTTTTTATTAGTTTAATAATTATCGACCTTTTTTATTATTTAGTTCAGATTTACTAGATATTTCTAAATGGGCTTTCAAGGTCCTTCTCTTTAAATATGAATAAAAGTTCGTTTATTTCATTTTCCTCCGACGTTTCGCTGGCATTTCCCAGCTCCTTCAGGGATTTTTTTATTGATCTGCTAACGATAAACAATTAAACAATCAAATAGAGCACTATGTTCAGTCTGTGAATTTAAACATTATAAAAATATTAAACTTACATTCAATCTTTTGTCAAATTTCACATTTAAAAATAGTTATTATTTATGTTTTTAACGACATAAAACATTAACTTTAAAATAAATAAGAAACAATCATAAAAATTTAAAAATATTACAGATTTAAGTTTTCTTAATGTTTAATATCGCAGCTGAACCTTATTACTAACTTATAGCTATAATGTAGTTGGCATTGTTGCTGTCCTTGTCTTCTTTACTATTTATTGCACTATTTGATTTTTGCTGAATTCGTAAGCTCTCTAAAGATAATCTCTTGTTTTCATTCCTCTCCTTGTCTTTTTTAGTATATTGATATTATTACTCGATTTCTAAAGTGGGCGGAGTGGTACATTTGTATGGGAGGGGCGTGCCTTTTTTTCCAAAACATAATGCTGATTTAGCTTTACTATATACAGAATTTGGGCACGATGACGTTAGGTGTATTAATAATATTATCCTAAAGTGGACGGTACCTAATGATTATGGAAGCTACCAATAAGGTACCAGAAGGGGCGTGGCAATGTAGCCTATTTCCAATACCATAAGTAGTTTTGGGGAAATATTAACTCGTGCAAAGTTTCAAATCGACTACAAAGCTACCTTCGACTCTCCGATAAGGAATAGGCTATATGAGGCCATGTCTGAGTTTGGTATTCCTGCAAAGCTGATACGACTTTGCAGATGTACCTTGGACAACACCAAATCCTCGGTTAAGATTGGTAAAGATCAGTCTAAACCATTCAACACGGAAAGAGGTCTCAGGCAGGGCGATAACCTGTCCTGTACACTATTTTATGGAGAAGGTGATAAGAAAGGCTGGTGTCAACATGTCTGGCACCATATTCCACAAGAGCCACATGCCACTAGCCTATGCAGATGTTATAGATATCATTGGCCGAAATCTGCGGGACGTTACTGCAGTTTTCTTATACTCAACTAGGACAAAACAAAAATAATGATTTCGACGAACAAAGAGTCTTCTTGATGGGGACGCACCGTGAACGTTGACAATTACTGTTTTGAGGTAGTCGATGAGTTTATCTACCTCGGATCTTCCGTCAACAAGAAAAATAATGTCAGCCAAGAAATTAAGCGGAGAATAATGCTAGTCAATAGATGTTTCTACGGACTTCGGCAGCACATTAGTACATTTTACACTTTTACTTTTTAATAAATTTTTGGAATCGTTTTCATTTTATTTTTTAAAGTAGTATTTTTGGAAAGGAAAACACGCGCTCACTAATTGTGGAAGTAGGATTAATTGACAAAAGCGCGTTTAGAAGGAAGTTGAGCTTTTCTCTCCTTTTATTAAATCTATCGAAAATGTTGAAATTTTCAATTTGCAATTTGCAATTTGCAATTTGTTTGTACTGGTGGATTTTGGATGTTATTTATTGTTGTTTAAATCGTTGCAAATACTACCATTAGGGGATTCCTCTATGTCACAATCTGAACTGTTGCTAGACTCTGTCGTTGTTGGGAAATTGCAGAATAAAGTCTTTTAAAAAATTCGTTCACACATTCCATCATTGCCGTCTTTTTAAAATACTTTACAGAGGATGAGTTGTAGGATATTTTCCGGAGCTAAGAAATATAATTAGGGTATTCAATGTTTGTATTCTTCTTTCCTTAAATCTTGCTATAATTTTGTCTCGCAGGTCCCAAGCATATGCGGAGTCCATATTTTTGAGCTGTTTCAGTAATAGAGTCACTGAATTATTTGATAATCTTTTAATTGCGAGTGATAAAGGCTGAAGCTCAAATCTCTCAAAATTGTTATTTCTTTTGAGCTGAATGGAGTTTCCCCTAAATCCAAAAGCGCATGGTTGAAACATGGGTAAATTCTTAGAAACTGTTCAATCATTGCAAATAAGGAGCTCCACCGGTGTTTCACATCGACAATGAGCTTTAGTTCTTTATTGTGCTCCTGGAAAACTTATCTCTGCAATTTTCTTTGTTTTTCGCTCGACTTGTTAAATTAATTAATATGCTTCCACAATTGTGCGATAATTTAAGACACGTTTTTAATAGGCTCGTATGATTTTTCGGAAATAAAGCCATATGGCCTTATTTCACACAGAAGATTGGAAATAAAGCCCTTATGGCACTATTTAACTTCTCTATCTCTGTTTCTGTTAATAAGTCAGTAAACATAGTGGTGTACTAGAGAACACATTGCAACGATAAACGAATGCGGTGGGGGGCACGCCTCCCCCACTTCATCTACTTCATAACGCTATTTCATTACTTTTAGTCGCATTTTTCATTGGTATGGCATTATATAAACCTTGATCGCATTTAAATTTACAAAGCTTTTAAAAGCATTCTCGTTTATAAAATTTAAAAAGATTTTTGTAAATTTATTTGAAATTGAATTTTAAAACTTTAAAAAGCTTCTAAAAATATTCTCGTTTACAAAATGTAAAAAGTGTTTTCTAAGACCAGCCGGACAGACAGACAGAAAGACAAACTGATGGCTCAAACGACTTCAAAAGTCATGGTGGTGAAAACAGGGTACTTGAATTTTTCAATATCAAGTGGGAGTGGCTCCGCCCGTTGTACCCTATTTTTTTAAAAACCGCAATATCTGAGGGACTCTTTCTCCAATCGCCTTGAAAATTTGTGTGGATGCATTTGGCATCAAAGTTGGCGATCCACCAAATAATGGGTGGAATCGGATTTGTGGGCGTGGTATAAAACTAGATATTTTAAACGGCTGTATCTCATGAACTATATCTATATATATGAAACAGAGTGTTTGCATTTTTATGTACCGTATAGACAAGAGAAGGCTAGACCGATCTTTTTTAAAATTTTCGCAGAAAGTAGCTGTGTGGTCGGTGATGAAAATAGGCTGCTTGAGCTTTTAATATATCAAGTGGTCATGGCCCTCCCCCCAATGGACCCAATTTTTGAAAACGCAATATCTGGAGGACTTTTTTATCAATCGCCTTTAAAATTTGTGTGGATGCATTTGGTACTAAAATTTATGATCCAGCTAAAAATGGACAGGTAGTATCGATGCGCAAGAGACTGCGACACCTAGTCTCAAGGTTCAACCCGGTGTGTGAACGTATAGCCACCATAAGAGTCAAAACAAAGTTTTTCCACATAACACTTATATGTGCCCATGCTCCGACAGAAGAGAAAAGCGATGAGGACAAAGACGAGTTCTACGAGAGCCTAGAAAATGTATATGACCGTAGCCCGAGCCATGACATTAAAATTGTACTAGGCGATTTTAATGCTAAAATAGGCAGGGAAACCGCATTTGAGCCTACCATCGGAAAATTCAGTCTGCACACCGAAACGTCGAACAATGGCATCAGATTGATTGATTTCTCTGCGGCAAGAAATATGGTAGTTTGCAGCACTAGATTTGACCATAAAAATATTCATAAGGCAACATGGTTATCTCCAGATCAATTGACAAGGAATCAGATTGATCATGTGGTAGTCGATGGAAGGCACGCATCGAGTGTTCTGGACGTACGAGTGATTAGGGGTGCGAACATTGACTCCGATCACTTCCTTACCGCAGTTAAGGTACGCACAAGGCTAAGCATGGCGAAAAACGCACGTAATCAGGCACAACGAAAGCTGGACATCGGTAAACTGCGGACCACAGAGGTGGCAAACGCCTACTCCAACCACCTAACTCAACTGCTGCGGAATGCTCCAACCCCTGACAATATAACCTCGCAGTGGCAAAATATAGCCGACTCCTTAGAACGGGCTGCGAGAAGCGTACTTGGGTACTCAAAGCCGTCTCAAGAAGATGCCTGGTACGATGATGAATGTCGCAATGCCACGAGAGAGACGGTTGCTGCATACAGGGCGAAACTGCAGCCAATGGCAACGCGAGCTGTTCGTGAACGGCACAGGGAGAAGAGACGACAGGCAACGCGTCTTTTTAGAGGAAAAAAGAAGGAGCTGAAGAAGAGGCAGGACGAGTGCACTGAGTTGCTCCGAAGTAGAGGGGAAGCCCGAATATTCTACAAGAGAGTGAAAGCGAGAATGCGTGGAACAGGGTTGCCCTCCTGCAAGGACAGCGATGGTCAGCTAGTGACGGACCCGGATAACGTTCTGAAGATATGGAGAGATCACTTTAGAAATTTACTGGATACTGACACCACTCCAGAAGACCCCGCTCCAATCCATGACGATGGTATTAACTGTCCACCTCCGAGCCAGAGCGAGATACGTATGGCCATCTCCCGCCTTAAAAACAACAAAGCTGCTGGAGCCAATGGTCTCCCTGCTGAATTGTTTAAGGCTGGCGGGGAGGAGCTGATTAGGAGCATGTATCAGCTCATGGAGAACATCTGGCAAGAGGAGAGCATGCCCGGGGATTGGAGTCTCAGTCTGTTATGTCCCATATACAAGAAAGGAGATCGTAGTGAATGTAAGAACTACCGTGGAATAAGCCTATTACCAATTGCGTACAAGGTCCTTTCAAGCATATTGTGTGAACGTCTAAAGCCAATTGTAGAAAAACTAATTGGACCATATCAGTGCGGCTTTAGACCTGGCAAATCTACGACGGATCAAATATTCACCTTACGACAAATCCTGGAAAAAACCCATGAAAAGCAGATCGACACCTACCACCTCTTTGTCGACTACAAAGCTGCCTTCGACTCTCCGATAAGGAATAGGCTTTATGAGGCCATGTCTGAGTTTGGTATTCCTGCAAAGCTGATTCGACTTTGCAAATGTACCTTAGACAACACCAAATCCTCGGTTAAGATTGGTAAGGATCAGTCTGAACCATTCAACACGGAAAGAGGTCTCAGGCAGGGCGATAGCCTGTCCTGTACACTATTTAACATAGTTATGGAGAAGGTGATGAGAAAGGCCGGTATCAACATGTCTGGCACCATATTCCACAAAAGCCACATGCAACTAGCCTATGCCGATGATATAGATATCATTGGCCGAAATCTGCGGGATGTTACTGCAGTTTTCTCATCACTAGAAAAGGAGTCAGCAAAAATGGGTTTAGCGGTCAACAAGGACAAAACAAAAATAATGATTTCGACGAACAAAGAGTCCTCTTGATGGGGACGCACCGTGAACGTTGACAATTATTGTTTTGAGGTAGTCGATGAGTTTATCTACCTCGGATCTTCCGTCAACAAGAAAAAGAATGTCAGCCAAGAAATTAAGCGGAGAATAATGCAAGCCATTAGATGTTTCTACGGACTTCGGCAGCACTTTAGTAACACCACCTTATCTCGGAATACTAAGAAACAGCTATACCAGGTGCAAATCTTACCCGTTCTGTTGTATGCTGCCGAATCATGGCTGCTTACTACAACGGACTAGCGGTAGGCGACGTGCCACCATCTAGTAGGACTAACTGGAGAACACACACAGAAGACCGAAGCGTGTGGAATTCTTCATTACTTCAGGCCTCAAATTTATGAACTACGTTTCGTAAGTTGTAATTGGCCGCTTAAGTAAGTAAGTATATTTTCAAATCAATTGGTTGCGTTTTTCGAAAGTTATCGTGCGATCCAGCCAGACAGACAGAAAGACAAACTGATGGCTCAAACGACTTCAAAAGTCATGGTGGTGAAAATAGGGTACTTGAATTTTTTGAATATCAAGTGGGAGTGGCTCCGCCCGTTGTACCCTATTTTTTTAAAAACCGCAATATCTGGAGGACTCTTTCTCCCATCGCCTTGAAAATTTGTGTGGATGCATTTGGCACCGAAGTTGGCGATCCAACAAAAAACGGGTGGGATCGAATTAGTGGGCGTGGTATAAAACTTGATATTTTAAACGGCTGTATCTCATAAACTATATATATATAAAAAAAAGTCTGTTTGTTTGTTTGCATTTTTATGTACCGTATAGACCAGGAAACGGCCGGACCAATCTTTTTGAAATTTTCACAGAAAGTAGAAAGTAGTAGATGAAAATAGGCTACTTGAGCTTTTAATATATCAAGTGGTCATGGCCCCCCCGATTGGACCCAATTTTTGAAAACGCAATATCTGGAGGACTGTTTTATCAATCGCCTTAAAAATTTGTGTAGATGTATTTGGTACAAAAATTCGTGACCCAGCAATAAATGGGCGGGACGTATCAATGGGCATAGCGTACAACTTAAAAAGATGATATTTCGCATATATCTTGTTCATACTTTTCGAATTACAGCCAGGGTGAAAGTGGGCGGTGACACGCCCCCTTTCCGAAAATCACCCTGGCGGCTTTCTTACCAGACCGATTCTTAACAAAATTTCACATAATTGTACTGATGACCTGTTAATAGCCTTTCGCTATACTTGGTTGTGATTGAATAAAGGGGCGTGGCACCGCCCTTTAAAATGGCTATATCTCATGAACTATCGGACGTCTAAAGATGAGATTTGGCATATAAAGGGTGGTTAAATTGTAAGGGCTGATTTTGAATAAAACACAAATTATTTAGGCAATTGTTGTAATTTCTTGCTATTATGATAATATTGGTATGGTTCAATTATGTATGGAACAAAATATCGGCCAAAAAGCCGCCGCGACCCCGGTGGCACACCTCCATCCGATAGTCCAAATTTTTGATGGCGCTGAGGCATAATTGAGGTTCTATGCCGTTAATGTGCCGAATTATCCCATCCTTTAGCTCTTGAATTGTTGCTGGCTTATCAACGTATACCTTTTCTTTCAAAAAAACCCCAAAGAAAGAAGTCCAACGGTGTAAAATCGCATGATCTTGGCGGCCAATTGACATCACAAACACGGCCATTGAATTTGTCGCGCAAAAAAGCCATTATTTCGTAAGCTGTGTGGCATGTGGCACCGTCCTGGTGAAACCACATATCGTCCACATCTTCCAATTCGGGCCATAAAAAGTTCGTTATCATCTCACGATAGCGAACTCTATTCACAGTAACTGCCTGACCGGCCTCATTTTGAAAAAAATACGGTCCGATGATGCCGCCAGCCCATAAACCGCACCAAAGAGTCACTTTTTGTGGGTGCATTGGTTTTTTTGACAGTCACTCTTGGATTACACAGTGCAACACATAAATTGGTGCCACCTTCGCATCCAGCTATTTTTGAAGTATATACCGAAACTAGAAAAATCCCCAAGGGACTAGGCCCCATTACATCGAAACATTTTTTTATGGATACTCCAATATTTTCACCCCAACACGATTTTTTGAAAAAAGGACCATTTTTACGGAGTCCATATTTCATAAACCGTTCGGAATTTTTTCTTTTAGTCTTCGAAAAAGTTGTAGATCTAAACCAGAGCAAAAAAAGCCTCAAATAGACAGACCCAAAAAAATTGCATCCAGTGTATGAAAATTGCAAAAATATGGGAAAAAGGCAATTTTTTCATGATGTTTTTACCATAAAATTAGACAGAACAACAATTTTTTGTAAACAAGATTTCAAAACACTTTTTCCATAGATTTTGACCTCCTTAACATGAAAATGATTTTTAAAAAATTTTCTTAGGTGCCGTTTTTTATAAAAATTTTGGAGCAGTTGCAAGGCTTGTTGTGGATTTTTCACCTTCCCCACTTACTTAAACCCCTAATTTTATGAGGTTGGGAAAAAAAGTGAATGAACCAATAATGGTGGAGGTGAGGTAGGGACAAATAAATGCGCTTCGTGGCCTAGGTTGGTGTGATAGGTAAAAAATTCGCAACAAGTCCCGCAACAAAATTTTTATAAAAAAACGGCACCTAATAAAATTTTTTAAAAATCATTTTCATGTTAAGGAGGTCAAAATCTATGGAAAAAGTGTTTTGAAATCTTGTTTACAAAAAATTGTTGTTCTGTCTAATTTTATGGTAAAAACATCATGAAAAAATTGCCTTTTTACCCATATTTTTGCAATTTTCATACACTGGTTGCAATTTTTTTTTGTCTATTTGAGGCTATTTTTGCTCTGGTTTCGATCTACAACTTTTCCGAAGACAAAAAGGAAAAATTCCGAACCGTTTATGAAATATGGACTCTTTACGGAGTCCCTTTTCAAAAAATCGAGTTGGGGTGAAAATATTGGAGTATCCATAAAAAAATGTTTCGATGTAATAGGGCCAAGTCCTTTGGGGATTTTTTTAGTTTCGATATATACTTCAAAAAATAGGTGGGTACGAAGGTGGCACTAGACGATGACCTTAGAAATGTTACACTGTGTTATTATTCGTCCAAATGCGGCAATTCTGCTTATTACTGAATGCACTGTGCTGAAAATGTGCCTCATCACTGAAGATGATTTTCTTCGAAAATAGATCATCCACTGTTGCCATTTCTTGCCACTATTCTGCCCATTGACGACGTTTGGAATGGTCAAGAGGCTTCAGTTCTTGAGTCAATTGCACCGTGTAAGCGTGTAAATGCATCTTTATGCATAATGTTCATCAACGACGAGCGTGAGAGGTGCAATTGTTGGGCACGACGACGAGTTGAGGTGGACGGCTATTCATCCATACTATCGCGAACAGCAGCAATATATTCTGCAGTACGACTGTACGCGTATGCACTGGTGCAGACCCGGTTTGATCAAATTTTTTGACGATTTTTCCGATTGTACGCCCATTTGAACGCCTTTTGATTTGAACGTCCATTTTCATAATAAGCCTGAATAACTTTAACGCGTTGCTCGATTGTGTATCTTTCCATGGTTCAAATTGTGTAAGTCTGAAATTGAGAAATGTCAAATGAAATGCAGAAAAGACCTTGAAGTTTAGGAGTGGTTAACATTCAACATCGTCCCTTACAATTTAACCACCCTTTAGTGAATGTAATCTGCAAATCCAAAAAACTAATTATGTTAGTCTTATGCCGTGTTAAAAGAATCGATTTGGTAATCGAGTAAGGAATTATTTGCCCGTAATTTTAATTCCTCACTCGATTGTTTTTTTATTTTTTTACTGTGATATATTTATTACTTTGTGCTTTAACAAACGACTTTTCTTAGTATCTGTCCAACTTTATTTGTTAACTTTTCTTAATGGGAATTAACTAAACTCGAATAGTGTTGAATGCAATTCCTAGCATTTTAACGCCCCCCATAATAAATTCAATGTCTGCCACACTGTGCGCCATTAAATTCTTTCCTGCTGTTCTTGATTTTTCGATGATGTAGAAAACCGAAAACAATCGCACCAAATTAATTCGTATCCACACGCATTCACATCTAAGCGAGCAGAAAAACTTTGAATCGTGGCTCTGTTCTGTTATTTGCCATCCTACAACCATATGCGCAGACATGCGAATTGATCTCATGAATATCAAATGCGAGCAACGTTACTGCCTCCTGTTGCGTGCTTGGATTCTACAAGGAGTTACCACTACATTCAAACGTTGTAAATATTGGCTTCATTTCACAAACTATGTCGAGAGCAACGTGGTGTGAGAGATGCTAAGAGAAAGACATTGTTTAGCCACCTAAAGGACACTAAGGATATGGAATGTGTGTGGCAGCGTGTGATAGGATTGCAGGGATATTTCAAATAACTTTCGTTCGATTGACTTGGCATGATGGTGTAAGAAGAAAATTGGCTGATAAATGTTTTACGGAGGAATTTCTTCTTCCGTTGGCATGAAACGTAAGAAAAATGTGTTAAGTTATAATTAGATTTCATTAGAAGTCACTTCCTTTTGTGTGACCAGTAATTGGCTTTTGTATGCCGAAAATGCGTGATCAGCAAATTTTTTATTTTGGTTTTGTCATGACAACACCAGAAGTGGTGAAACATAAAAATATATAATGGAAGTTTAACTTGTTTGATAGCATTCAACAAAGAGAGAGTGCTTAAAATTATAGCACTTGGCTCTTAGTTTAAGTTGCAAATGTCAAAGGGTTAACGATTTGTGTTAGAATTAATTCGTAAGCAATGTGTTTCGTCAAGTATGAGCATAGTTTGAAGTATTGCCAAAAACAATATCTGCAGTAGTACACCATAAATGACGATCATAGATCCATAGTGTTCTATGACACAACTGCATATTTCTGAGATACCTAAGGAAGTGCGTTCACCGTTGTTGTTACTTTGCCGGCTGCTGTAATTCTATAGTCAGACATTGTGATACCTCAATTAAGGAAGAACCGAAGATCACTTGAAATTTCTATGCCATTGAGCGATAAACTCACTGCCGATCACTTTGGTTCCAACATCGTAAAATATGACAAATACTGATAATGCGATATGACCAAATATTATGTAACTTTATAGCCATTGTAAACGCTGGTGATAAAAATGTTTAACATAACCAGATGAAAAGGATTTTACGACATTTGTTTTGTTTTTACAAATTATCTAACTATATTCAGTTTTAAAATCTCTATCATTTCTATTTGTGCAATATTAGTATTAAGACCTATGAAGAAAAGTCAGAGTAAAAGTCAATGCTATTATTTTTACGGCACATACATTACAAATCTGTTTATACCAAACTTTGTGACCATACAGACATTCATGTTAACATTAGCACACATGTGTGGTTTTGGAGAGATAACTATCTGCCACCTAACTGTAAACAAGTCATAGGTGTAGAAAACTGAGAAGTCATTTAAGGTTGTGCACTTGGGTTATTATTTTGTTGCATTAAACTTTTACATGATACCACCGATGCGTCTTAGGAAGTAGGTAACACAAGTTACTGAAGCTCAACACAGGCTCTCTTAGTGGCTTTGGCAGCCCCAAGAAACTAGGATCAGGAGCGGTGGCCTAATAAGCCACTCTCCTTAAACAAAAATTATTATGAAAACACGAAGAAAAGAAAAAACAAAAACCCCCCCAAATGTCGACGACCCCCGCAAACGACATAAGGACCATGATTTAAGGATATGCACCTGAAATGTCCAAACTCTATACAGAGATGGTGCCTCTATCCAACTGGCGGATGTCCTCGACAAATACAAGGCTGACATCACCGCCATACAGGAAATGGGATGGACGGGACAGGGATGCACACGACGAAAGAACTGTGACATCTTTTACAGCTGCCATGCAGAAGGACACGAATTTAGATGTGGTTTCATAGTCGGCAAGAGACTTCGACACCTGGTCTCGCGGTTTAACCCAGTTTTCGCGTCGGCAAGAAACATGATTGTGAGTGGAACCAGATTCCCACATAAAGATATCCACAAGGCAACCTGGATATCTTCCGATCAAAATACAAGAAATCAGATTGATCACGTGGTAATTGATGGAAGCAATAGATGCGCGGTGCAAATGTTGACTCAAATCACCACCTAGTTGCAGCCAAGGTACGCACACGATTATATAAAAAACCGGTTTTTATCATTTGCCAGGTATACCGATTTCACTGTTTTTTGTCTTACTCTGTAATTTTATTTAAAAATCATTACATTGCAAAAACTCCAGAGTTAAACAATATCATGAGGGTGAGGGCATTTATCAGCCAGTTTACGTGAATTAAATTTCTGCACTGATACATATGTATTTGTAGTATTTATATAACTGCTACCGGTATGTTTTCATTGGCATTTTGTGGCTGCCTTTAATTTCTTGCATGATTTTAGTTCCATTCATTTTTGCCATTACGATTTTATCTCTATCCTATGATACACACACACACACACATACACATTCATACATATACACATAGTTAATTCATGCTCTTTCATACTCCTATAAAAGCCGACCTTTAGATAATTCTTTTTTTTTGAGTTTGAAATATTTTCAATTTCCATTCTGTTGATTAGAATATGTCTGTCGTCGGCTGAACTTGCACGATGAGGCTTTTTTTTTAAATTAACAAATAATTCAAAGAGTGCTTTCAGAGTACATAGTAACCATTGTTAATGCCACATGTTTTGTATTCTCGATTCAAAATGTGGCAATAGATATTTTAATCAGTGCAAAAAGGGGTACACAAGCCTCATGTATGCAATCGCATAGTAGAAGGCCATCTGTTGTCCTGAGGTTATCATTAATTTAAATTCAGACTGTAGAGTTTGTTAATACGGATTTAATGTAAGGAAATTGAGTAAAATTGTAAATGAAGCAGTGAAATAAAGGCTCTTAAACTGGGAATTTGTAAAACCTACTAAAATAATGATTAACATGTCTTGACAAAATGAGATAAGGCCAAAATAGAACTTACTTACTTTCTTAAGTGGCCAATAACAACTTACGAACGTGGTTCATAAATTTGAGGGACTGAAGTAATAAAGAATTCCACACGCTTCGGTCTTCTGCGTGTGTTCTAAAGTTAGTCCTACCAGATGATGGCAAGTCGACTACCACTTGGTCCTTCCAACGGAGTTTGGGTCTCCCTGCTCTGCGCCGTCCTTCAGGTTCGCCTTCAAAACACCTTTCTCGCTGGAGCATTTACATCCATCCTGGCAACATGTCCCAGCCATCGAAGTCGTTGGATTCTGACTCTTTTAGCTACGTCGATGGTTCATCTATGATAGGTCCATATATTTTTCGGAGTACTTTTCTCTCGAATACTCCCAGGTTTTGTATGTCCGTTGTAGTAAGTACCCATGATTCGGCAGCATACAAAAGAACGGGTAAGATTAGCACCTGTTTCTTAGTATTCCGAAATAAGGTGGTGTTACTAAGGAGCTGCCGAAGTCCGTAAAAACATCTACTGGCTAGCACTATTCTCCGCTTAATTTCTTGGCTGACATTATTTTTCTTGTTGACAGAAGATCAGAGGTATGTAAACTCATCGACTACCTCAAAACAATAATTTTCAACGTTCACGGTGCGTATCCATCGAGAGAACTCTTTGTTCATCGAAATCATTATTTTTGTTTTATTCTCGTTGACCGCTAAACCCATTTTTGCTGACTCCTTTTCTAGTGATGAGAAAACTGCAGTAACATCCCTCAGTTTTCGGTCAATGATCGGCATAGGATGGTGGCATGTGGCTCTTGGGGAATATGGTGCCAGAAATGTTGACAACAGCCTTTCTCATCAACTTCTCCATAACTATATTAAATAGTGTACAGAACAGGCTATCGCCCTGCCTGAGACCTCTTTCAATAGAAGGATCATGTAATTTTGTGACAAAGGCGTTAATGACAGCTTGTAAGACAAACTTAGACTAAAACTACATAGATACTTAAGTGCTAGAGAGATAAATTTTGATATTAAGTTGGTACTGATTACGCAGCCGAAATTTTAATTTTGGACACGTGGGCGGAGGGTGCGTGACCAAACTGTAATTTAACTCCAGAGAGATAAAATATGCTACACGTTAGTTCTCGATAACACAAATATGAAAAAGCAGACGAAATTTAAATATTGGATTAGTGGGCGTGGCAAAACTTTATTTGAGCTCTAAATAGATAACATTTGGTACACAGACACGAATATGAATATGCTGACGACATTTTAATTTTGGATCAGTGGGCGGAGAGTGCGTGGCCAAACTGTAATTTAGCCCCAGATAGATAAAATATGGTACAGGATAGTTCTGGACAACACGAATATGAATATGCATTAGAAAAATAAAATTTAACACCCAAATAGTACACGACAACACGAATATGAATATGCTGACGACATTTTAATTTTGGATCAGTGGGCGTAGGGGGCGTGACCAAACTGAATTTTAGCCCCACATCACGGCTTAACTTGGTATTAATTTGCGAGAATAGCAAAAATCTGGCGGAGCTATTCTTAACTAATCAAAGCTTCAAATAGAGCGATAATTTGTCATACGATCGCTTAAGCACCCTACTGGTCAAAATTTTAACAAAATCAGACAACTTTAAGTTGTGCCCCAAACTGGTCAAAGTTCAAATATGTATATATGACAATGAAATTGTTTTGTTTGACTCGAAATGGCTTGACCGATATTTTAGAAATTTACACAGAATGGAGCTGTGTGATTGGTGGTGAGAATAGTGTACTTTCATATATCAGATGGGCATGACTCTACAAATTGGGCCCTATTTTTAAACCGCAATATTTGAAGGACTGTTGCTCCAATCGCCTTGAAAATTTGTATTTTAGCCCTAATGATATGATAAGATAGTACTCGGCAGGACTGGTTACAATTTGCAGAGGAAATTTTCATTTTCAATCAGTGGCCGGAAAAGGCGTGGTAAAAGTGTAGTTTAGCCCTGGAGCGGTAATATTTGGTACACAGTTTTTACTTGAAACCAAACTATACAATTTATTTTACCGAAAAGTACATTTGTTGTACCAAAAACAACAATTTATTGTGCCAAAAAGTACATTTGTGACATTCGCATCAAAAAGTACAATTTATTGCACTGAAAAGTACTATTATTGAAAAAAAAAGTAAATTTATTGAACCAGAAAGTACATTTATGGTATTCGCCCCAAAAAGTACGGTTTATTGTACTATATATATATACTAATAAGTACCTTTATTGTACCAAAAAGTACAATTTATTGTGCTAGTATGTACTTTTATTGTGCATAATTAAAGTACTTCTTTAATTGTGCCGTAAATTTTTGTATACCCTCCCCATTAGTGTAGGAGGGTATATATCATTTGATACGACCAAAAAGTGTAACACACAGAAGTAGTCACTTAAGACCCTAGGTTTCTTTGAACCAAATAGGATTCATGACCTTTTAAGTCGTTTGAAATATGTCCGTCTGTCTGGTTGGGTGTCTGGCTGGTGCGCACTATAACTTTTGAAAGAAAATTTGAAATTTTGCACGAGTTAATATTTCCCCAAAACTACTTATGGTATTGCAAATAGGCTACATGGCCCCGCCCCTTCTGGTACCTACCATACAAATGTACCTTTCCGCCCACTTTAGAAATCGAGTAATTATGTCAATACACCCAACCGGATCGTACCCAAATTCTGTACTTTGTTAAGCTATAACAGGACAAAGTTTTGTAGAAAAAAAAACTGGAAGTCTAGCCACGCCTCATCTGGTACCTCCCATACCAATCTGGTACCGCCCATTTTAGAAATAGATTAATATTATTAATAGACCTAACGCGATCGTGCCCAAATTCTTTATTTAGTAAAGCTTAAGCAGGATAAAGTTGTTGAGAAGAATCTGGAAGTCTAGACACGCCCCTTCTGGTACCTACCATACAAATGCACCTTTCCACCAACTTTGGGAATGGAGTAATGATATCAATACACTCGACACGATCGTGCCCAAATACTGTATTTTGTTAAGCTATAACAGGACAAAGTTTTGGAAAAAAAATTGGAAGTCTAGTCACGCCCCTTTTGGTACCTCTCATACAAATATACTACTCCGCCCACTAATAACAGTATAACAGGACAAAGTTTTGAAAAAAAATTGAAAGTCTAGGCCAGGGGCGTGGTACCTCTCATACAAATATACTACTCCACCCACTTTAGAAATCGTGTAATCTATATATATAAAAGTGAACATTTGTTTCTACGTATGTCCACTATAGACTTCAAAACTACCCAACCGATGTGCAACAAACCGGCATCAATAGAAGGACAATCTTTCGAGGATCGTTATAGGTTACTTAAACATTGCATTTGAATCATGTGGTCCATTTATTGAGTCGATTTTCGATTTTCCCATACAAGAAATGTTCAAAAGTTTTAAATTGTGAAAATTTAAATAGTATGTCAATGTTAAATTTGTCAATATTTGAATTTTTAAATGACACAGACAAATGGTATATCTATATATATAAAAAATTGTTGCAAGTGTGTTGTGACTTTACAACTCACGAACGGCTGGACCGATTTGCATAATTTTTTTTTTATGCGTTTGGGTGGCGCCCCGGGTGGTTTATATTTACAATTCGGTCCAATTGGACAAAGGGGCGTGGCACCGCCCATACAACTTGAAAATCAAAAGGGCTGTATCTCATAAACTATAAGAGGTATGAAGATGAGATTTGGTATATATGTTGTTGGAGCAGTATTAATTACAGCCAAGGTGGAAGTGAGCAGTGCCACGCCCCCTTTTTAAAATCGTTCTAACGGCTTTTCTAATAGACCGATTGAGTCGAAAATTTTACCAAATGGTACAGTTGACCTGTTGATAGTCCCTGGCTATAATAGATTGTGATTGGATAAAGGTGCGTGGCACCGCTGATACAACTTGAAAATCAAAAGGGCTATATCTCATGAACTATCAGAGGTATGAAGATGAGATTTGGTATATATGTTGTTGGAGCAGTATTAATTACAGCCAGCGTGGAAGTGGGGGGTGCCACGCCCCCTTTTCAAAACCGCTCTGCAGGCTTTCCCAATAGACAGATTGATAAGAAAATTTTAACAAGTGGTACTGATGACCTGTAGATAGTCTCTGGCTATATTTGGTTGTGATTGGATAAAGGGGCGTGGCGCCGCCCATACAACATGAAAATAAAAAGGGCTATATCTCATGAACTGTAAGGGGTATGAAGATTAGATTTGTTACATATGTTGTTGTTGCAGTATAAATTACAGTAAGAGTGGAAGTGGGCTGTACCACACCCCTTTTAAAATAAACAGTTAAAACTGTCAAAATTCCACAGTATATTGCAGTTCGCCTAGAGATATGAACAGTAAGGTGGTTTTTTTATTCGCAAAAATTGTAACCAAATCTACGATGAATTGTTAGAAAATGTCACCAATAAACTTTGTGTGTAATATCAATTCCTAGCTCGCGCTTGGAAAGCTTAATTTAGTGAAGAAAACTTAAATTTTGATAGAAATGTCTTAAAGCTGAAGTCTGTACGCTTTCAATAATCATGGGGCAACGAACGTCACTTCCAAAAGAAGCGCAAAACGGAGTAAATAAACGAAAAATCCTTTTATCTTAAAAAAAGTATCAGTTAGGTTTTTGATTCATGTGGATTTTTAATGTACAATTGATACCCAACAAAACCCCATTTACCGTTTTTGTTGCCATTTTAGGTCAACCAATTCGTCATTCAGGCGAGGTGTGTGAAGTGTGATAGACTTTCATTGAGACTTTCTTTGAAAAATCACCATGTAAAGACTACACAAGAACAACGTTTACAAATCTTGCAAATTTATTTTCAAAATGCGCGTTCTGTTTGCCATTTGTGAAGTTTATGGTGCATATACTCATCCATCTGAGCAGCTAATAGAAGCCATCAACGCTGTAGACGTAAGTGTGACAGGGGACTCGAATTTATCGAACCGACGCCTTTCTCAGCAACTGCTGAGGAAAGATCTTGGCCTATATTCATATATCCAACTGGTAGAAGAACTAAAACCAGTGGACGATCAATTGATTTTTTTTATTTGTCATGTCTTTGTAAAGCCAAACGTTGGTGACCGAATTATCTCATAGAATGGTAATACGAGTTCAATACAAATATAGTATTCGGAAATATTCTTGATCCATGTGAGAAGAAGACATGGCAAAACAGGTTTTTATGGCTAAAGGCATAAAGCTTCAAACGAAATTTCCATTTTCGGTCAATAGGCGGAGAAGGCATGTCAAAAGTGTTTTTTACGGCCAAAGAGATAGTTAATATACAGACGGTTACCGCTACTACATTGAATTTTGATCTTAAACGGAATGTCTGTTTCCGATTTGTAAAAGATATGACTTTCCTGATGAACTTTTTACTATCGTCATAGAGCCTATGATATTTAGAATTTAAAACAACAACACTTAATTTGTTAACTTTCATGTTAAGGAGTTGCTTGAAATTAGTTACATAAGTTAATAAACTCAACATATCATTATCGAGTTTAAGTACCGTTTTCAAAATACTTTGTAGACCTAAATGTGAAATATATTACAAGTTAAAATGCAATAGCGAAGCATTGCCGGGCCCACTAGTAATATCATAAAAGAAAATGTGAAGTTTTACTGAGGGTGAGGGTATATGTAAGACGGGTTGTCCGACTTATACTTTCTTACTGGTTTATTGTATCAAAAATTACTTTTTGTTATCAAAAAACTACTGTTGTTGAAGCAAAAGGCAATGACTACAATGATTTTTTCTTAACTTCATAATATTTGTACCATCAGCCTTAGGGATGAGGGTATATATCATTTGATACGAAAAACAAGGGTAACGCATTAAAGGAGGCGAGTTAGACCCCAAGTATCTTAAGACCAAATTCGTTGCAGGACTTTTGAAGACGATTGAGCTATGTCCGTCTGTCTGGCTGGCCGGCTGGCTGGTGAGCAGGATAACTCGAGTAATTTACCAGTATTAATATTTTTCAAAACAAACTAATGGGATTGTAGATGGACAGAATAACCCCAACCTTTCTTGTACCTCCCATACAAAATTACCTATTTTTGGTTAATTAATATTTCTTTCATAACTTCCCAACGGACGACCGGAGGATATTTGAATTTGGTCAGTTTATTTATCTTTGCCACGCCCCTTCTGGTACTTCCCATACAAATGATCGAATTGACCCTCATGGTTTTACATACATATCTTTTTTGTAAGTACACTAAATTCAGTAAAATTTGGGGTAAGATGTTTCGCTTATAATATTTAACTCAGGAATGAATATGGACTATTTTGGTTCAGGCTTTCTGGTACCTCCCATACAATATGACCTGGTTTTGGAAAATAACTATTTCTCACATAACTTCCAAACGGACACTGGGAGGGTAATGAAAATTTATCTTGTAATAGGAGGAAAAACCTCCAAAAAAACTAACTATTTGACACACCCCTTTTGGTTTTTCCTGTAAGTTTGCTCAGGTTAAGAAGTAACTTGGAAGTAAATTGTTTACAGAGCTTACAAGATCGACGCTTAAACTTAGCCCTTTAAGTAAGCAAGCCAAACATATTATATGTATTCGTGAAGCATTGCCGGGTCCACTAGTTTATTGATAATTTATAGAGTTTTGATTAAGCATTCAAATTAATAAATTTGTGAAAATTAAGAGAAAGAAAAATAAAAATTGAAATATTTATTATCCATCTTATTTTCGAGATGCCTCATCTAAGGATTTTTGGGATTCTTCAGAGCTACATGAAGTCGAATGTCTGCCAACAAACAAGCTACTTTTCAAAACAGTTCATTACTCAAGTAATTTGCTAGGTACCGTTGGCAATGCTGAGAAGATTGACTAAAAGTTGGACCTTTCGAATAGACCAATAACGGCGTAGTCGCCGCCTACATTTAATGATATTATACTTAAAAAGTAAATGTCAAAGACTATTTTTGGCCGGCGACTGTAATTAGTTAACATTTTGAAGTGTCTCCAAAATCATCGATGTGATACTACATTTTTTCACATAAAAACTCTTAAGTCAAATTTTACCGTACCAGTTATGTGGCCACTCCAATGGCTAAATTTTTCAGGTTGGCCCAAACATCGCAAAAAAAATCAACAATTTTGTATTGCAGCTCTCGCATTGGCTGTATTGTGTTTTGTGCTTTATTGTCCTTTTGGAAAATCTTACCCAAATCCGTCACCGCTGGTATCGATTGCTTAGCCACATAATACAAATAAGACACGAACTATAGAGGGATTTAGATATGCTGGCGCCTCCCTCTGCCGAAAATAATGCTCCAAGTGATTTAAAGACATAAATAACATAATTCAATACTAATGTTGCCTAATGGATAAATAAGCACTTATTCTCAACCATAATCACGTACCGCATACATTTCACGTCTTTGAGATATACATACAAAAAGAAAGACTAAACAACAGGGGTTTTATGTGGAACAACAATAAAGTATATTGCAAGTCGGTGGATGAGAGAAGAGGATGGACAAATGCGAGCCAAGTAGGGTGCCAAAGTTATTACTAGATGCTTTATTATTTAAAAGGACATGAAATATTTAAGCGTATATATGTTTAGTCATAATTTTATGTTTAAACAAGTACAGAAATTTTATTCAACTGATTTATAAATACTCTCATCCTTTCTCCAAAATTCTGGTGGATATTGTTTAACTCTCAGTTAAAGAAGTTAATCGATTTTAAGTTGAATAACTTAAGTATTTTAATTTGCATGCTTATAGACCGTAAACGGTTGGGCACTTTCTGAAATATTGCCGCACAATTTCAGACATATACTAACTGCTGCCTCCAAAATTATTTATAAAAATATTTTAAACTGTTACAATTCAATAACGATTGGTACATTATTAGTAGATATCGGTCGAACCCTTTTCACAGTTAGTTGTTACATTAAATTGTACACTTCTGTTTATATACATGTACTAGGGGAACCGGCAATGCTATTGCATTGAGGACTTTTTATAATAAGTTTGCCTTGCTTACTTAAAGGACTGACTTAACGCGTCGTTACTCCATGTAACTTCTTAACCTGGTCAAACTTACAACGTTTTATTGTATCAAATGTTATCTCTCTATCACTAGTGGTCTATAATAAAAATTTCACATGCAAATTCATTGTTGAAGTGCCGACTATCTTCTAATTGTTTGTCAAGTTTTATCTATATATGTGATGAAAAACCAATTCATCCACTGCACACTAGTCTCAAAGCCAGATTTTTTGGCATGAAGTCCAAAAACTAAGAAAGAATTTGAAGAAAGTATATATAGTTTCTTATCGCCAACAGATCTAGCTATAATGGAAATATATAAAAAAAAATGTAAGGTGGCCACACTGGCAATCTTTTAAGCAATTAAAGTTGGAATTTTGCATTATTTCCAATTTAATTTTTATTGCATTATTACCGATATTTTTGGGTCTTGTGATTATGATGTTATTTGCCAATACAGTAAACTACGGATAAGTGCACATCGCATAAATGCAAAAACCGCATAAGTGCACTGGAACTTGAAGCCATTAGCCTTTTTTATACGTTTACATACAAAAATACACGGATAAGTGCAACACGTATAAATGCAAAAACCGGATAAATGCACAACTTTTGCTAACCTGAAAGTACTTTTTTAGTGCAACTTTGCATGCATAAATGCAAATCTCTCATACTACATAAATGTAGATTATGATTCAGAGAAACTGGAAAAAAAATATATAATTTCTGATACAACCAGAAAACACGATTCAATGTTGCAAAATATGGTTGCAATGATTCATTAACAGATTTTATTTTGGCACAGAACTGAATATTTTTAATTTTTTGTATGAAATATGAAAAACAATAAAACAATGAAATATAAATGTGTGATTTTTTTTTACCTTAACTGAACGGATTTTATAAGTTTTTATTAAAAAACCTGTTATGTAATGTAAACCGAATATAAATCAAAAACATTAAACAGCTTTATATTTTAATTATTTTCTTAATGTTCCGTCCAAACTGAACTGGTGTTACAGATTATTAAAAATAATCTAATGTTTGTATAAATCCAATAATCGTGCACTTATGCAATGTTTGTATATATGCAATAGTTGTGCACTTATCCGAGTGTTGTATAAATGCAAAAACCGCCTAAGTGCACAAAAAGTCCCGCGAAAACCGATGTGCACTTATCCGTATTCTACTCTATAATCTATAAGTTTCAGGACAAAAAGTTGTAGTTGTAACATAGTAGCCCCTTCTAGGAATTCATCAAAACATGATTTACAATAAAATAAATCAGGTGATGGTATACAAATTATTTTTAGAACAATGAAAGTACTTTTTGTGTACAATAAAAGTACTTCATTCTTCTTCTTCTTAAATGGCACCAGAAATTTATCCGTCAGTAGCCGCACGTAGAAAAGTATTCCAAGCGCTTCGGTCTTTTGCGCTCCGTAGATAGTTCGTCAGACCAAGCATAGCCCTACGGGAAAAGTGGTGTTAATTTACCTGAGTGTACCTATCTCAGGATGGGTGAGGAGGGGATGTGTATCCAAACTGGTACTAAAGTGTTAAAGAAAAGTCAATTTGACTGATCTGTAGTATTCTGCGGCGTTGTGTTTCCAACGGGGTTGTTGATAAATAAGTAGAAAAGTCAGAAAAAATATAATATATTTATATATAATTTAACCCTAGATAACTCAGTAATTTATCAAAAAGTTTCATATAATTTTTTTGTCTTATTTTGGGGCATATTACCAAAAAACAGATATCATAGTTAGCTGACTGGCTTTTACTGAACCTGTCGTAGGGCTTGTACTGTTGAACCGGTTCAAGACACATCACAAAGTATCAGTTAGGTGTCAATTGACACTTCAGTGGCCAACCCCATACAAAACGTACCGGTTCTCTACATACAAAAGTTCCGGAACTAGAACCGGTTCATGCACCCCGGAGAACCGGTCCCGTGACTGGTACTGTACCGGTTAATTTTCCCGTAGGGTAGTTAACAGCTCTATCACCTGGTCCCATCCATCGGAGTTTTGGTCACCCCCCCTGCGCAGCCCATCGAATTTAATAAATGTATATTTTGGTAAAATAAATTTTACTTTTTAGTACAAAAAAATTGTGTTTTGGTACAATAGTTTGTACTTTTTGGTACAATATATTTACTTTTTGGTAAAATAAATTGTACTTTTAAGTACACCAAATTGTGTTTTGGAGCAATAAATTTTTCTTTTTGGTACTATAAATTGTACATTTTGTACAATAATACGTCTTTTGTACTAAAACGTCCTAAAAAAAGTACATTTTGGATATTATTTTCATAAAGCAATAAAATCTTGTTTTTATTTTATTAATTGTTGCTTAAATTTCACTAACTTATGCTCCCTTTGCTCCCTTGAGAAGAGTCATATGAAACCAGTTTCTTAAAATTTATTTGAGCTGTGCTGTTATCTGTCGATCAGTATAAATTTCATGACATTGTGCGACAGTCTTTTTTTTTAATTTTTGATTTATATTTATGTCTTTTTTTGTGCTTCACCACCGCCCACTGATCCAAAATTATAATTTTGTTTGCATATTCATATTTGTGTTGGCGAGTACAAACTGTGTACCAAATTTTATATTTCTAGGTCTTAAATACAGTTTTGCCAAGCTCACTCCGCCCACTGATCCAAAATTAAAATTTCGTCTGCATTACCAAATTTGTGTTGCCGAGTACTATCTGGATATCAAATATTATTTCTCTAGATGTATTAAAAAAGTTTTACCACGCCCACTCCGCCCATAGGGTAGAACATTTAAAAATAGCCGTTAAGGCGTGATTGAGCCACAAATAAACAAACAGAAAACATTCATATTTATAATATTAATATGGATAAGGATGTATTGATATACAGAATATATTAGGTAGGAATTAGGTATATTGGAAAATCGTTAAAATGTCATATTTCCGGAGCTACTTAAACCATTACTTAAACCATCTAAAGACCATTCTCAATTTAACTGAAATTTTCGTAGAAATCAGTTGAACCGTTTTTGCAGTTAGTGGTGACATCAAAATGTATGTACATTAGACCGGGTCGAAAAAAAAAAGTTGGCAATGTTACCACCTTATATGAAAAATTAAGTAAAAACAATTTCGGGGGAGCGAAAAAAAATTTTCTGTGGTCGCGGCAAAAACGCTGCATTCGGGGTTTTTACCATAACATGGTTATTTGTATACCGATTGTCAAGATCTATGCATCGTTGAAAAGGTATTAGCGACAGCTTAAAGTTAAAGGCTTTGAACTACGACGCCATCTTCTAGCGGTTCTCATCATTATATTCTTAAAAAGCCCCCTAAGCATATAATTTTTTGATGTAGATTTGAAGGCCTTGAGAAACTACTAACGATTTGAGAAAAAAAAACCGTTAACTTTTATTTATAAACAAAAAAGTTATATTGATTTAAAAAGTCAGTACATGTGATAATGCGAAATATATATATTACATTCGTTTGTTATAAAACTTGTACAATTGAAAAACAAATAAAGTTCAAACAAATAAAAATCAATATTCGAAAATACCAAATAATCGGAATACTATCTAACTGAAGAACTTCCAAAGATTTTTTGAGCGACCCATGTATATAGAATGGTGACGCTTAATGCCATATCGGAGCATGAGGAAATCTTTGGTTGAGCAAATAAAACTTTTTATACAAATCTACTTCGAACTATCATATGTACTAAAATGTTAAACCAATATAACTTTTTTGTTTATGAAAAAAATGTAACGTTTATTTCGCAATTATTTTATAGTTTCCACAGGGCTTCAAACCTGCATTAAAAATTTTATGATTAGGGGGGCTTTTAAGGACACAATGTTGAGAACCACTGGAATATGACGCCATAGTTTTAAGTAACTATATTAATAACAAAGCTCTTGTTAATCCATCTTCAACGATATATAAAACATAAGAATCGGACAGGGAATAACCAGGTTATGGACAAAATGTAAAACCGACGTTTTTGCAACGCCCACAAAAATGAAAATTTTGCACCTTCGAATTTGTTTTTATAAGACTGTTCATATAAGGTAACATATAAGGTAACGGTAACATTCATATATATTTTTTCTCCATATAGATCGACCCGGCTTAATGTACATTTATCGTATTGCTAGCTTTCCCGGCTCGCGTTGCTTCACCCGTACTTACAATGAACATTCTTATGACATTAAGCAATACAGGTAAAATGCCAACGCTTCATAAGACGAACGAATACCAATTTTTGTGATTGTATCTTTATCCTATAGGTCTAAGTGATTGTACCGCTTTAGTCCCTTTTTATTCTAAAAATTACGAATTTTAAAAGATATACAACTAAAATGGACAGGTACCCTCTCTAACTCCATAGGATGCATGCCCATATACGAATATAGCTTTAGCCGTTTGGTCTGGGCCATGGTACTAGTTTACCCTAAGTGTTCGAATTTTGAAAAACACCATTTGACAGTTGTCTAATTTTATAGGGAACAATTCTATATACATTTTCGAAACTCTACCTTTAGGTACCTTTAGGTATTTGATCTGGATGATATCATCAGTTTTTGCACAACTTAAGAACGAAATTTCAGTCTTTTACCCGTAAAAGGTTAGAATTTTGAAAATCCTACTTGCTCCGCTCTAATTCCATAGGGAGCAAGCCTATATAACTTATCATGGCCGTTTGGTCTGGGCGATAGTAAAATTTTTATCCCTTCTTTGATTTTTTTACACAGAAACATCGGAGTTAAAAAAAATACTTCAATCCAATTTGATAGGAGGCATTTCCATATTAATTTTCGTGATTATACCATTAGCCGATTGGTTTAGGTGATGATACAACTTTTATCCCTTATTGGTAATTTTTAAACCATAAAAGTACGAGTTTCCAAAAATCCGTTCTTAGCAATTAATATGACCGACATAACAATTGTTTCAAAAGGGGCGTGGCACCGACTATTTCCCAGCGAGACTTAATCCCCTATGTACCATTTACATATATAGCAAATCTCGTCATCATACCTTTAATGGCTCGCAAAATATGACCGATTCAAATTTTGGTTTGTGTGGGCGGTGCCACGACCTTTTGTCTAAGTATGTTTTCATGTAACCTATGATAGAGACCCTACGGATAGTACTACACAGTGAAAATTTCATTACAATCGGTTCATTTATTTCGCCCAGATAACGATTTTTCAAAAAGGGCGTGGCACCGCCTATTTTCCAGCGAGACGTTATCTTTTTTATATCAGTAACATATGTAGCAAATCTCATCTTCATACCTCTAATGGCTCTTGAGATAAAACCGATTGAAATTTTGGTTTGTGTGGGCGGTGCCACGCCCCTTTGCCTAATTATGTTTTCATGTAGCCTAAAGTAAGGCCCTATGGACAGTATCACACATAACAAATTCAATTGCAATCGGTCCATTTATTTGACCAATATTACTATTTAAAAAAAGGGGTGTGGACCAGCCCACTTTCTACGAACAAAGTATTTTTTTCTTATATGACCGATATAGGTACCAAATCTAGACTTCGTACCTGTAATGATTCAAAAGATACGGTCATTTTAAAATTCCAGTTGTATGGGGCGGTGCCACGCCCATTTTACCCCTTTCCAGTCCGAATTTCCAAAAATCCTTTCTTAGTGAGCGCCTACGTCATAAAAGAAACCTACATTCTAAATTTCACGGTTCTAGCTTTGGCCGTTTGGGCTGGGGAGTGATCAGTCAGTCACCCAAGCCTTTTATATATATAGAGGGAGTAATGAACATTGCCCTAATTCTAAACAAAACTTTCTTTGTCTCAAAATCAAATTGAAGATAATGACATATGTGTATATGTTTTTTGTATTTGCCTCGCTTCTTACATTTTGGAAACAAAAAATTCTGCAGCTAAATATAAAATGTTCCTAATTTTGACATAAATTTGATACTCTCGCTTTATGCTGGTTTTTCAACATACAAATAATTAGATCTTACCTTTGAGTTGTCGCTTATGTTGTCATCAGAATAGAGAATCGCTGTTCCACTGTTCGTTGAATCGCCGATCGTTGAATTGTTTAATCCGTAAACCGAACAGACACACACAACACAACAAACCGAAGCCAACAGAAAACAAAATAAACATTTGGCTAACGGCATGCACATAAGACTGCATAGCAGCAGGCCGACCGACAGCAACAACACATTTGCAAATTGAAGATTACTTCTTCACCCTTCATTAATTGCAACAAAAAAAGTATTAACTTTATTTAACTACCACCGGCACTTCTTACACACATTTATCGTAGTATTCCCGTGGAATTATTTTGGCAATAGCCACCGACCGACCGATATAATTGTAATTTTCTCTTCATTTTAACGGCACAATAGTTTTAACACTTTTCCTTTATATTTATTATACTTTTACATTAATTTTCTTAGGCAACTTGCACATTTCTGTTGGTTTTTGCAGGAGACGACTTCATTTACAACAACCACGCACCGAATAGAAAACAAAACTAATGTCAGTGAGAATGCACAGAGACAATATGCAAATTGAAGTTAACAAGTTCAAGTTAACTGATGTTAAAAATTCTAATTGGTAGGCGGTTATATGACAGTTATGACAATTTCAGAAATAGGTGGCAGTGCAGTAGCTCTACAGTAGAATAGTGCGGTGCGGATTAGGAACAGACAATTGTGATTGTGTGTTTCCTATATATATATGTATGACAGTAGCATATCCGAAATTAGAGTGGTAGAAAATAAAAAATAATACAAAATGCACTAAATTGTCGATATAAATTGCAATATGAGATATCGAGTTTATTTGTCATAAGTCAACTTAACGACCCTCGACAAGAGTTAAAACTAATATAAGTGTTCCCACTATATTCTGTGGTTAGGTGTATGTCCTAACTTAGCACAAGACTGGAAACAGATCACTGCCATATATTTGTCAAATTATCTTTGCCAATAGGAAGTGCAACTCTTATCTGCCAACAGTAGGACGATAATTTTGGCACATTCGTTTAAGGCCTTTGTTGACATTTCTAATTCGTATGTTGTTTTGTTTTATAGTCGGTGCGTGGTAGTTGTAAAATATTTTAGTGGTTTCCTGAAAAAAGTCTATAGTAATGTAAAAGGAACATGAGAAAAAACATCCAAACTGTTGTTACTACTAAATGTTGAATTGTTGCAATCACTGGCGGGGGTGTTGGGATTAATCTTCAATTTGCCATCGTTTTGCTTCTGCCTGCATACTGCTACCAGAGTCTTGTGTTTATGCCAGCGCACAGTGGGTTGAATCATAGGCAAACTAGGGATTAATTCATGGAAGCCTATTATTATAGATATCTATATTTATTTGAATATCTATACATTATTAAGTAAAAAAAGACGGTTTTTGAAAAAAAAAAATTTTATTTTAAAAATAAGAGAAAAATAATATGTACAAATATGTATATGGATTTGAACCTTACTTACTTACTTAACTGGTACTTCTATGCAATCCCAGTGGATTATATACCGCACGTAGAAAAATATTATAAGCGCCTCGATCTTCTGCGCTTCTTCTCCAGTTAGTCACACCGAGTTCTGTAAGGTTCTCAGTAACCTGGTCTTTGAAACGGAGTTTTGGTCGCCCTCTTCTGCGCCGTCCATCGAGTTCATTGTCGAAGATTTTTCGAGCTGGAGCATTTTCGTCCATGCGTACAACATGACCTAGCCAACGCAACCGTTGAACCTTAATGCGTTTGACCACGTCAATGTCAGTGTACAGCTCGTACAGCTCATGATTCATACGACGCCGATACTCTCCGTTAACGATGATGGGCCCATATATTTTACGGATTATTTTTCTCTCGAATACCGCCAGAACCGATTCATCTGCTTGTGTCATAACCCAGGATTCTGAGCCATACATTAAGACAGGTAGAACCAGTATCTGGTATAGCTGGAGTTTTGTTCGTCGAGAGAGGGCTCTGTCATTGAAACGCTTGCTTAGTCCGTAGTAGCATTTATTTGCAAGCAGGATTCTTCTCCGGATTTCTAGGCTGACATTATTTTCTTTGTTGATGGCGGAGCCTAGGTAGACAAAATTATCTACCACCTCGAAATTATAGTTGTCAACGTTCACGCAGTTTCCCAAACGAGTAGATGAAACTAATAACTTCGTTTTGTCCTCGTTCACCGTTAGGCCCATTTTCGCTGATTCCTTCTGTATACCCGAGAATGCTGCAGTCACATCCCGCAGTTTTCGACCGATGATGTCTACGTCATCAGCGTACGCGAGTAGCATGTGGCTTTTGTTGAATATTGTGCCACCCGTGTTTACTGCAGCTTTTCTCATTATCATCTCCATCACAATGTTGAAGAGATCGCACGATAGGCCGTCGCCTTGTTTTAGGCCTCGTCTGGTATAGAATGGCTCCGTAAGGTTCTTGCCAATCTTCACTGAAGACTTCGTGTCAGTCAGCGTCATTCCGCAAAGACGTATCAGCTTCGCTGGAATACCAAACTCAGCCATGGCTTCAAGTAATTTCTGCCGTATCGGGCTGTCGAAGGCAGCTTTATAGTCGACAAAAAGATGGTACGTGTCGATCTGTTTCTCTTGGGTCTTTTCCAGGATTTGCCGAAGTGTGAAAATCTGGTCAGTTGTTGATTTTCCAGGTCTAAAGCCACACTGATAAGGTCCGATCAGGTTGGATAACACTGGCTGTAGTCTTTCACATAGCACACTCGACAGGACATTATATGCGATGGGTAAAAGGCTGATCCCGCGGTAGTTGGAGCACACACTTGGATCACCTTTTTTCAGCACAGGACATAATACGCTTACATTCCAATCGTCGGGCATGCACTCTTTAAGCCAAACCGTGCGCAAGAGCTGGTGAATGTTCGTTATCAACTCCTCGCCACGGACTTGAAGAGCTCTGCGGGCAGACCGTCGCACACTGTGAGATTTAATCAATCTGGCATCTCGAAATTAAAACAAAAAATGTTTTCGTAACTCGCTCATATTTTTTTTAACGTGAGAAGAGACCCCAATTGTTACGAAAACAAACACAAAAGAGAATAAAAAAATGTTATTGGCGTGATAACAGCTATCAAACACGAGCAATTTCATAGCATAAAACAATTGATTTTCAAGCTTGCATTGATCACAAAAGTTTGAGTGATCAGGTCGAAGTTGTGAGTGTTTTTTTTTGCCTAAAATATTTTTTGTATTAAAGGTTATTACTTAAACTTAAAATTTTTGTTTTATTCAATATTTATTTTTGCACTCAAGTATTTTGAAAAAATTGTTTTATAACCACCTAAAAGGTAAGACAAATTTTTAAGCTTTAAAATTTTTGATAGACTAGAACTTCCAAGTCCCACGGAGTTCCGTGATGGGAATGCCAGCAGAATCTTTGTTAATGTGCCCAAAACAAATTTAAAAAATAAAATCCTGCCCATTTTTTGCCTTTTTTTTAGTATGAGTGAAATATCGCGAGAGGAGCTATTTTGGATTTGGTTGAGCAAGGTGGAAATAGAAAAAACAGAAGCGGTCGAAAAGCACGTTATATCAATTTTTGGACCAGATGTTGACGATACCAAAATTAAAGATCGTATAAAAAAGCTTTGCTTCCAATTTCAACCGCGATGGAGCAAATCTCACCGTGATAAAGCAAGATTTATGCATGACAATGCTATTTGGCTAAGTTCAAAAATTTCTGCTGTTGATTTTGCTCTTGATCACGCACCATCAACTTCAAAACAAATTTCGCAACGCGGAAAGCGAGAAAAAGAGTTTGCTGAAAGTGCTTCGAGTATACAAAAACGGAAATGCAAAGAGTCAATATCTTCATGCATTCTTCCCAAAGGAAACTTTTCTGAAGAAGCACAAGAAGCACGCAATAAAAAATCGAGACAGTGTCGCGAACTGTTCACAAGAAAAACGTCCCGAGTTGACACAAACATAGATTTATTGCAAAGGTTGCTTATCACGTCAGACCCTTTGATTGCAAGTTTACGTTTGCCCCCAAAAACCAAGCGTTCTACTTTACCTTCTGAGGTCATTGCACTTTTGTCTGACACCCAACTAAATGATGAATTTGATAATTTAGCATAAAAAACTTTGCTTGCAGCACTCTGGAATTTTTATTTTTGTATAAATTCCTTATTTTCTTCTATTTCTAATTTTGCGCTTTTTCCTTTTGTATAATCTATATATATAAAAGTGAACATTTGTTTCTACGTATGTCCACTATAGACTTCAAAACTACCCAACCGATGTGCAACAAACCGGCATCAATAGAAGGACAATCTTTCGAGGATCGTTATAGGTTACTTAAACATTGCATTTGAATCATGTGGTCCATACAAGAAATGTTCAAAAGTTTTAAATTGTGAAAATTTAAATAGTATGTCAATGTTAAATTTGTCAATATTTGAATTTTTAAATGACACAGACAAATGGTATATCTATATATATAAAAAATTGTTGCAAGTGTGTTGTGACTTTACAACTCACGAACGGCTGGACCGATTTGCATAATTTTTTTTTTATGCGTTTGGGTGGCGCCCCGGGTGGTTTATATTTACAACTAGTGGGCCCGGCAATGCTTCGCTATTGCATTTTAACTTGTAATATATTTCACATTTAGGTCTACAAAGTATTTTGAAAACGGTACTTAAACTCGATAATGATATGTTGAGTTTATTAACTTATGTAACTAATTTCAAGCAACTCCTTAACATGAAAGTTAACAAATTAAGTGTTGTTGTTTTAAATTCTAAATATCATAGGCTCTATGACGATAGTAAAAAGTTCATCAGGAAAGTCATATCTTTTACAAATCGGAAACAGACATTCCGTTTAAGATCAAAATTCAATGTAGTAGCGGTAACCGTCTGTATATTAACTATCTCTTTGGCCGTAAAAAACACTTTTGACATGCCTTCTCCGCCTATTGACCGAAAATGGAAATTTCGTTTGAAGCTTTATGCCTTTAGCCATAAAAACCTGTTTTGCCATGTCTTCTTCTCACATGGATCAAGAATATTTCCGAATACTATATTTGTATTGAACTCGTATTACCATTCTATGAGATAATTCGGTCACCAACGTTTGGCTTTACAAAGACATGACAAATAAAAAAAATCAATTGATCGTCCACTGGTTTTAGTTCTTCTACCAGTTGGATATATGAATATAGGCCAAGATCTTTCCTCAGCAGTTGCTGAGAAAGGCGTCGGTTCGATAAATTCGAGTCCCCTGTCACACTTACGTCTACAGCGTTGATGGCTTCTATTAGCTGCTCAGATGGATGAGTATATGCACCATAAACTTCACAAATGGCAAACAGAACGCGCATTTTGAAAATAAATTTGCAAGATTTGTAAACGTTGTTCTTGTGTAGTCTTTACATGGTGATTTTTCAAAGAAAGTCTCAATGAAAGTCTATCACACTTCACACACCTCGCCTGAATGACGAATTGGTTGACCTAAAATGGCAACAAAAACGGTAAATGGGGTTTTGTTGGGTATCAATTGTACATTAAAAATCCACATGAATCAAAAACCTAACTGATACTTTTTTTAAGATAAAAAGATTTTTCGTTTATTTACTCCGTTTTGCGCTTCTTTTGGAAGTGACGTTCGTTGCCCCATGATTATTGAAAGCGTACAGACTTCAGCTTTAAGACATTTCTATCAAAATTTAAGTTTTCTTCACTAAATTAAGCTTTCCAAGCGCGAGCTAGGAATTGATATTACACACAAAGTTTATTGGTGACATTTTCTAACAATTCATCGTAGATTTGGTTACAATTTTTGCGAATAAAAAAACCACCTTACTGTTCATATCTCTAGGCGAACTGCAATATACTGTGGAATTTTGACAGTTTTAACTGTTTATTTTAAAAGGGGTGTGGTACAGCCCACTTCCACTCTTACTGTAATTTATACTGCAACAACAACATATGTAACAAATCTAATCTTCATACCCCTTACAGTTCATGAGATATAGCCCTTTTTATTTTCATGTTGTATGGGCGGCGCCACGCCCCTTTATCCAATCACAACCAAATATAGCCAGAGACTATCTACAGGTCATCAGTACCACTTGTTAAAATTTTCTTATCAATCTGTCTATTGGGAAAGCCTGCAGAGCGGTTTTGAAAAGGGGGCGTGGCACCCCCCACTTCCACGCTGGCTGTAATTAATACTGCTCCAACAACATATATACCAAATCTCATCTTCATACCTCTGATAGTTCATGAGATATAGCCCTTTTGATTTTCAAGTTGTATCAGCGGTGCCACGCACCTTTATCCAATCACAATCTATTATAGCCAGGGACTATCAACAGGTCAACTGTACCATTTGGTAAAATTTTCGACTCAATCGGTCTATTAGAAAAGCCGTTAGAACGATTTTAAAAAGGGGGCGTGGCACTGCTCACTTCCACCTTGGCTGTAATTAATACTGCTCCAACAACATATATACCAAATCTCATCTTCATACCTCTTATAGTTTATGAGATACAGCCCTTTTGATTTTCAAGTTGTATGGGCGGTGCCACGCCCCTTTGTCCAATTGGACCGAATTGTAAATATAAACCACCCGGGGCGCCACCCAAACGCATAAAAAAAAAATTATGCAAATCGGTCCAGCCGTTCGTGAGTTGTAAAGTCACAACACACTTGCAACAATTTTTTATATATATAGATATACCATTTGTCTGTGTCATTTAAAAATTCAAATATTGACAAATTTAACATTGACATACTATTTAAATTTTCACAATTTAAAACTTTTGAACATTTCTTGTATGGGAAAATCGAAAATCGACTCAATAAATGGACCACATGATTCAAATGCAATGTTTAAGTAACCTATAACGATCCTCGAAAGATTGTCCTTCTATTGATGCCGGTTTGTTGCACATCGGTTGGGTAGTTTTGAAGTCTATAGTGGACATACGTAGAAACAAATGTTCACTTTTATATATATAGATTCGGTCCAATTGGACAAAGGGGCGTGGCACCGCCCATACAACTTGAAAATCAAAAGGGCTGTATCTCATAAACTATAAGAGGTATGAAGATGAGATTTGGTATATATGTTGTTGGAGCAGTATTAATTACAGCCAAGGTGGAAGTGAGCAGTGCCACGCCCCCTTTTTAAAATCGTTCTAACGGCTTTTCTAATAGACCGATTGAGTCGAAAATTTTACCAAATGGTACAGTTGACCTGTTGATAGTCCCTGGCTATAATAGATTGTGATTGGATAAAGGTGCGTGGCACCGCTGATACAACTTGAAAATCAAAAGGGCTATATCTCATGAACTATCAGAGGTATGAAGATGAGATTTGGTATATATGTTGTTGGAGCAGTATTAATTACAGCCAGCGTGGAAGTGGGGGGTGCCACGCCCCCTTTTCAAAACCGCTCTGCAGGCTTTCCCAATAGACAGATTGATAAGAAAATTTTAACAAGTGGTACTGATGACCTGTAGATAGTCTCTGGCTATATTTGGTTGTGATTGGATAAAGGGGCGTGGCGCCGCCCATACAACATGAAAATAAAAAGGGCTATATCTCATGAACTGTAAGGGGTATGAAGATTAGATTTGTTACATATGTTGTTGTTGCAGTATAAATTACAGTAAGAGTGGAAGTGGGCTGTACCACACCCCTTTTAAAATAAACAGTTAAAACTGTCAAAATTCCACAGTATATTGCAGTTCGCCTAGAGATATGAACAGTAAGGTGGTTTTTTTATTCGCAAAAATTGTAACCAAATCTACGATGAATTCTTAGAAAATGTCACCAATAAACTTTGTGTGTAATATCAATTCCTAGCTCGCGCTTGGAAAGCTTAATTTAGTGAAGAAAACTTAAATTTTGATAGAAATGTCTTAAAGCTGAAGTCTGTACGCTTTCAATAATCATGGGGCAACGAACGTCACTTCCAAAAGAAGCGCAAAACGGAGTAAATAAACGAAAAATCCTTTTATCTTAAAAAAAGTATCAGTTAGGTTTTTGATTCATGTGGATTTTTAATGTACAATTGATACCCAACAAAACCCCATTTACCGTTTTTGTTGCCATTTTAGGTCAACCAATTCGTCATTCAGGCGAGGTGTGTGAAGTGTGATAGACTTTCATTGAGACTTTCTTTGAAAAATCACCATGTAAAGACTACACAAGAACAACGTTTACAAATCTTGCAAATTTATTTTCAAAATGCGCGTTCTGTTTGCCATTTGTGAAGTTTATGGTGCATATACTCATCCATCTGAGCAGCTAATAGAAGCCATCAACGCTGTAGACGTAAGTGTGACAGGGGACTCGAATTTATCGAACCGACGCCTTTCTCAGCAACTGCTGAGGAAAGATCTTGGCCTATATTCATATATCCAACTGGTAGAAGAACTAAAACCAGTGGACGATCAATTGATTTTTTTTATTTGTCATGTCTTTGTAAAGCCAAACGTTGGTGACCGAATTATCTCATAGAATGGTAATACGAGTTCAATACAAATATAGTATTCGGAAATATTCTTGATCCATGTGAGAAGAAGACATGGCAAAACAGGTTTTTATGGCTAAAGGCATAAAGCTTCAAACGAAATTTCCATTTTCGGTCAATAGGCGGAGAAGGCATGTCAAAAGTGTTTTTTACGGCCAAAGAGATAGTTAATATACAGACGGTTACCGCTACTACATTGAATTTTGATCTTAAACGGAATGTCTGTTTCCGATTTGTAAAAGATATGACTTTCCTGATGAACTTTTTACTATCGTCATAGAGCCTATGATATTTAGAATTTAAAACAACAACACTTAATTTGTTAACTTTCATGTTAAGGAGTTGCTTGAAATTAGTTACATAAGTTAATAAACTCAACATATCATTATCGAGTTTAAGTACCGTTTTCAAAATACTTTGTAGACCTAAATGTGAAATATATTACAAGTTAAAATGCAATAGCGAAGCATTGCCGGGCCCACTAGTTTGTATATAATTTCTTTATTTTGGTTTTTGATTAATATCTTATTTTGAATATTTTCCATTCTTTTAAGAACTTTCGTCGAATTTTTTAGTTTTTCCTCTTTATAATGTTTTAGATATCAATAAATTTAACATTGAAACAACATTAACTTTTTACTTTTCTCATTTGCAAAGAATCATCGAAAACTAAAGTTCGAAATTTGAAGCATTTTATAGAAATGGTTGTATGTGGGTACTTATATCAATATATCGACAAGTTTTAGTTAGAAGAGAAAAAAAGAAGAAATATTGAATATAAATGTGTAAAAAAAATTGTCCTCAACTAGTGTTTTTGAGGATAGTTCGGAACTAGTCCCCTTTGACACTAGTTGGAACTAGATATCTTTCACCATATTGAAGCTTATAATCTCCTTAACGATCGTGCCAAATTTCAAGTCGATATCTCTAAAACTTCATATAAAAATTAATTTTGAGACGCTAGATTGACTAAATCTCACACTGTGCGTCGGCACCGGCTGCTTTGTTGTTTTTCAGCCGCGATATTGCTCTTCTTACCTCGGCTTGACTTGGTGGTGGGCAATCTAAGCCGTCATCGACAATTGGCGTGATAACTTCACGTGCGCTGCCTTCTGGAACCAGCAGTTGCTGGAAGTGTTCTCTCCATATGTGCAGCACACTTTGCGTATCCGTGACCAGATTTCCATCACTGTCCTTGCAGGTGGGGAGGCCATTACCGTATCCATTTGCTCTTACTTTCTGGTAAAATTTTCGGGCCTCACCTCTATCCCTGTATCGCTCAATATCCTCGTTCTCCCGTTCCTTCATCTGACGTTTTTTTCGCCTAAATAGCTGTCTCGTCCGTTTTGCTTTCTCCTTATGCCGTTCCCTAACAGCACGGGTTGCAATTGGCTGTAGCGTTGCCATATAAGCAGCATCCTGTTCCTCAGACGCTATCTCTGGGGTTTGCAGCTTCGCGATGTCCAGCTTTCTTTGTGTTTGGTTACGTGCGTTTTTCGCTCTGCTCAATCTTGTGCGAACCTTGGCTGCAACCAGGTAATGATCCGAGCCAATATTAGCACCGCGGATCACACGCACGTCCATGACACTAGATGCATGCCTGCCATCAATTACCACATGATCAATTTGATTTTAGGTGTTTTGATTGGGGGATAGCCATGTTGCCTTGTGGATATCTTTGTGCTGGAATCTGGGTCCACTCACTACCATGTTCCTTCCCGCTGTGAAGCTAACCAGCCTAAACCCGTTGTCTGACGTGTCGGTATGCAGGCTGAATTTACCGATCGATGGACCAAGAACATCTTCCCTTCCTATTTTTGCATTAAAGTCTCCCAGAACAATTTTAATGTCGTAGCCAGGGCAGCGGTCGTATGTTTCCTCTAGGCGCTCGTAAAATGCATCTTTAATCTCATCGTCTTTATCGTCCGTCGGGGCGTGTACAGAAATCAGCGTGATGTAAAAATATTTCGCCCGGATGCGAATGGTGGCTATTCGGTTACTTACAGGGTTAAACCGCGAGACCAGGTGTCGAAGTCTCTTGCCGACTATGAAACCACATCCAAATTCGTGTCTTTCTGCATGGCAGCTGTAAAAGATGTCACAGTTCTTTCGTCGTGTGCATCCCTGTCCCGTCCATCTCATTTCCTGTATGGCGGTGATGTCAGCCTTGTATTTGTCGAGGACATCCGCCAGTTGGATAGAGGCACCATCTCTGTAAAGAGTTCGGACATTCCAGGTGCATATCCTTAAATCATGGTCCTTATATCGTTTGCGGGGGTCGTCAACATTTGGGGGGGTTCTTGTTATATTTATTCTCCGTGTTTTCATAATAAATTTTGTTTAAGGAGAGTGGCTTATTAGGCCACCGCTCCCGATCCTAGTTTCTTGGGGCTGCCAAAGCCACTAGGAGAGCCTGTGTTGAGCTTCAGTAACTTCTGTTACCTAATTCCTAAGACGCATCGGTGGTAGCATGCCGATTAGGTTACTCAACGTTTCGCCTTCTAACTCTAGCTAACTTCTAAGCGGTTGCTTTAAAGTCATTGCCCAGGGAATACTTGGTCTAAGACCGGAAGTAGTTAGCTGCTTGGACAGTGCCGCATAGGAATCGATTCTGGTCACTCCCAAGTGAGTGACAATCAGTAACTTTCAGCCTCTGGGCAAAGTCCCATTTGAACCTATTTTAGGTATTATTGTGATAAAAGTCATCATCGTCATTATCGTTATCATCAAAATCAACATCATCATTATCATCATCATTATCATATTCTTCTTCATCATCATCAACTGGGGTCCTTTCACAATAACTTAAATTAGTAAAAAACGCAGTAAATCCGCAAGATTTTTCTTTTGGATATATAAGCTGATATCTCATTTATTAAATTTGCTTTTAGAAGACCTAACAAAAATTATAAGTAATCGAAATATCTCAATTTTCGGTTTTTGCCACGTCATGCTAAATTTGTAAAAATTGTTTAACTTTGACCGCTCACTGCCAATAAAGTAATTTACTTAAAACAGTAATTTTAGTAAGTAGTGATGTAGAATTTTATTCACTTTCACCCAATAGCAAATATGCCATAGCGAGATAAACTTCAGTTTTTGAATCAATCCTCACTTTTGGTTCATTTCAACACTCTGTGCAGCGGCTAAGTTGGTTTTGGTGCGTTGTGTTTTATGTGTTAGTTTGTTTTATTAATAACTTCTGTGTGCGAAAATTGCGTACGGATTTTGGAAGAAGAGAAGCACCGTCAGCTTCGTATGTTCGTTATCTTGTGAAAATGTGAAAGAAACTGGCATCCTCATCGATAAACCAAAGCGTGAAAAGCTAAAAACAGTGCGTATACCCGAGAATATTGCTGCTGTGGCAGAAAGTGTACGTGAAGCGCCATCAACATCAATTCACCGTCGTTCTCATCAATTGAACATTTCGGAGACATCATTGAGACACATTTTGCATAAAGACCTTGGTATGACGCCATACAAAGTCCAATTGGTTCAGGAGTTGAAGCCAACTGACCATCCAATGAGTTATCGCTTCGCTAAGTGGACCTGCGATCGACTTACAGAAGATGCCGATTTTGCCAAAAAAATAATTATCTTTTCAGATGAAGCTCATTTTGATCCTGGCGGGTATGTAAACAAGCAAAATTGTCGCATTTGGGGCACAGAAAACCGATGCACCCAAAACGAGTCACTGTTTGGTGCGGATTTTGGTCTAGAGGCATAATTGGGCGAATTTTTGTTCACAAAAATTGAAGAGGAGGATATTGGCAACATTTGGTTTCAACAGGACGGCGCTACGTGCCACACAGCTGAAGGAACACTAGATGTTTTGCGCCCTGTTTTTGAAGATCGCATTATCAGCCGCAGAGCTGATTTCGTTTGGCCACCTCGGAGCTGCGATTTGACACCGTTGGACTATTATTTGTGGGGTGCGCTCAAAGATAAGTGTTACGCCGACAAGCCAGAGACAATTGACGCTTTAAAGGACAATATTCGTGAAGCCATTGGTGAAATACAGCTGCACACAATCGATAATGTGCTTAAAAATTGGACCGATCGTGTAGGCTACTGCATGGCCACCCGAGGCAGCCATTTGAATGAAATTATTTTCCATTATTAACCGGAAGGATTGTACTTTCAAATAAAAAAAGAAATTTGAGAAAATATTCAGTAGTTTTTTTATAGCATTTTCAAAAAAAAAAAGTTATTTGGCGGACCCTTTATATATGTATATGTTTTGCCAATGATTAATCTGCCTTATATTAGTGGCATAGTGGTTAGAACACGCGACTACCATGCGGGAGATCGCAGGTTCAAACCTGGCTTCAGTCATCTTAAAAAATAAAAAAATTGTTCTTTCATTGTCGGCTCTCCTCGAATGTTGTTGACAGCAACTTCGCAGTATTAAGTGTCGAGTCAATCGGCGTGTCTAGTAAGAGCTTCTCAAACAGTGACGTTCGCATTCGTCGATAAACAAGTAGGTGCCGTTAGTTGTGAATCTAAAAATAGAAAGCGTGTTTATTCACAACAACGCGAGAAGCTATCCCATACCTCATTCATGGGGTTTTAAGGGAAATTAAGTTTAAGTTTCTATATTAGTTATTATTTTACCAATAAGTTATTATTTTCAATAAATACACATTCACATACCGTTTACCGCATGTTACAGAACTAATAACACTATTCAAACGAAAATGTCCGAATGTGAATGTGTATTTGTACAACCACTGTAATTATGGATGTAGTATGGATTAGATTGTAAATTCGAAACAGAAGAAAGAAATAAAGCGAAGGGCACTCTTGTGCTGACCATAAACCGAGTGTGTTAAATATGTAAATCTATAAGGGCAAATTTGGTAATTTGTATGGGAGCTACCAGAAGGGATGTGGCAAACGTTTCGGTTTTCCTAGTGAATGTCTTCTATTACGAGGTAGTTGTACTCAAAAAATATAAATATCCTCCAGCTTTGCGTTTGAAAGTTATTGCACAAATATTATTTTTATAAAAATAGGTAATTTTTTATGGGAGGTACCAGAAGGGGTTGGCGATTCTGCCCATTTACAATCCCAGTTATTCATTTTGGAAAATATTTATTTTGCTAAATTTTCGTAAGGATCAGTTAAATTCTACTCGAGTTTTCCTGCTCACCAACCATCCAGCAAGCCAGCCAGGCAGACGAACATGACCCAATCGTCTTAAAAAGTCATCAGACGAATTTGGTCTTACGATACTTGGGGCCTAAACCGTCTCCTTTAATGCGTTAGAGTGATGGTATAAAAAATTAGTGGAAATAAGGATATCGAAATTTTTTCAAATTTTTTTTGTGTATAGATCTACTAATGCTTTTGGATTTGTTGCCACTTACGTTTACGCACACGATCGTTCATCTAATTTGCGCGAGATTCACTCATCAATGACGTAATTCACAAGATTCATGTGAGATTAGTGTGAGATATATGCAACCTATATTCATGTGTACTTCTAATTTATAAACAAACATAATCACCTAATTAATTGTTCAACACATTAAAACACACGTTCTGCCTTGTTCACTATCCAATTAAATTCATCTCCATTACCAGATTTTCACCAAAAAAGCAAACACCAAAACACCATGAAACTTTATCCTATACCTAGCAATTGGATAGAAGGACACGAAGCCACCTTTAAATTTATTGTTTTGCACGTACATATGTACTAGTTGCAACTTGGAACAAGTTTTCCCATTAAACTTGTAACAAAAATCGTTTTTCTACTTCGCAGTTTGCCACCTCATAGTATTTAGTAGGGAAAAATCTGTAATCTTTCGTAACTATACTTTGTGTATGGAAAGTGAATATGAATTGGGGATTTGTTCTTTTGCCAATTTATGAACTATTTTAGATTACTTAGTTCATGTATGACACAATTGTAGGTAATTGAGTTGAAAATTTAAGTTAAGATGAAGAGTAGTTTTTGCAATAGAGCTTAATTGGATTCCATATTAAATGTAGTGGGGATGTAGAAATATGTTTTATTAATTTAATATTATACGATCTTTACACATTATAGTGGCAGCAAAAATGCAACTTAAAACGGCTGTATCTTATGAACTATAAAAGGTTTTAAGAAGATATTCCATATGTGTGGTATAGTATGAATTATAGCCAATATGGAAGTGGCCTGTGTCATGCCCTATTTAAAAACAAAAACATTTTTAACAGCCATAATAATAGTTTAATCGCCTTGAAAATTTTATAGTTTATTACAGATATAACCAGGCTATGTGGAACCAAGTTGTCAAAAAGAGCAATATTTGACTATTACATATTTACAACAAAACCAACAAGAAAGTTTCAGTCGGGCGACCCGACTTACATATACCATCACCCTCAGTAAAATAAAAAAAATTGCTATTATATTGATATTATTACTCGATTTCTAAAGTGGGTGGAGTGGTAAATTTGTATGGGAGGTACTAGAAGGGGCGGGTCTAGACTTCTCGGTTTATCCTCCAAAACTTTATCCTGTCATAGCTTTACTAAACACAGAGTTTGGGCACGATAGCGTTGGATGTATTGATATTATTACTCCATCTCTGAAGTGGGCGGAAAGGTACATTTGTATAGGAGGTCCCATAAGGGGCGCCGCTAGACTTCCAATTTTTTCTCCAAAACTTTATCCTGTTATAACTTAACAAAATACAGAATTGGGGCACGATCGTGTCGAGTATATTGATTTTATTATTCCATCTCTAAAGTGGGAGGAAAGGTACATTTGTATGGGAGGTACCAGAATGGGCGTGTCTAGACTTCCAGATTTTTTCTCCAAAACTTTATCCTGCTTGAACTTTACTAAATACAGAATTTGGTCACGATCGCGGTAGTTCAAATAATAATATTAATCAATTTCTAAAGTGGGCGGTACCAGATGGGGCGTTGGCAGACTTCCAGTTTTTTACTCAAAAACTGTATCCTGCTATAGCTTTACTAAATTAAGAATTAGGGTACGAGCGCGATGGATTTATTGATATTATTTCTACATATCTAAAGTGAGCGGAAAGGTGAATTTGTATGGGAGGTACCAGAAGGGGAGTGGCTAGACTTCCATTTTTTTTTTCCAAAACTTTATCCTGTAATAGCTTTACTAAGTACAGAATTTGGGTACGATCCCGTTGGGTGTATTGATATTATAATTCGATTTCTAAAGTGGGCGGAATGATGTATTTGTATGAGAGGTACCAGAAGGGGCGGAGCCATGTAGCCCATTTGCAATACCGTAAGTAGTTTTGGGGAAATATTAACTCGTGCAAAATTTCAAGACATTTGGTTGCGTCTTTCGAAAGTTATCGTGCGAACCAGCCGGACAGCCACCAGACGGACAGACAGACAGACGGACATGGCTCAAATGACTTAAAAAGTCATGAATCGAATTTGGTTCTAAGAAACCTAGGGTCTGAAGTGACTCCTTATATGTGTTACACTTTTGGGTCGTATCAAATGATATATACCCTCATCCCTAAGGGTGATGGTATAGAAAATACAATTCCTTAATAGAACATTGGTAAAAAATATAGGATTTACTAAAACCCTGACATTTCCCCTCTTTGGGACACAAGAAATAGTTGTCGGTTCTTGCTCAAATTCATGAATTTTTGACATAAAGTAGCACAATATTCCCGTCGAATATTTTAAAAATTTCCGCAAAAAAAAAATAGTTCATACAGTTCAGTGCCGCCCACATGTATAAAGAGTACAAGAAATTACTCGGCTAAGCGTTACCCGGTTTGCATGGTTCTTTTTTGTATTCAAATAGTTAACCTAAATGATGAACTTAGCACGGCTTATGATCGTGTCAAGATATTTGTAAAAATTTTATCTTTGCTCGGAGTGTTGGAAGGTTGAAAGTTGAGAGGAGTTGAAAACGTTTTTTATAGCTAGGAGGTCACAAATTTGTATTAGTTTGTTCTAAGACGGAAACATAGAATCGTCTATGTCATCATATTAAATACTACTGAATCTGAACCAACCGAAACTGTGCAGTGTCAACAGGTTGAATGTGATAAAACTGATAAATAATGCCATCCAAGCCATCATAATCAAGGAGAGTTTCAAGGCAAAAAATCTCATTCCAAGAATACTATTGTTCGATTCATATTTGCCATGACAATCAATAACTCGCAAGGATCAAGGATGAATGGCTATATAAATATCCATTCAATCAAAAATATGTCTCGTTGCTAAATATAAGGCTTAGTATGCCTACACGAAGGGTAAATTCACGGAAACTGCTTTTCAGAGTGAAAGGTCCCTGAACTGCATGGAATACACACTTGCCGCTTTCTTAGACATTGAGGGCGCTTTCAACAATGCAAAATCTGAATTTGTAACTGACTCAATAGAACAACTGGAGATTAGCCCAGCGGTCCTCTCACTAAAAAACTCCTAAGTTTTAATCGCATTGGACTTGTACTTCACAAGGAGGAGTACTCACTCCACTACTATGGAATCTCAACATCAATACTGTTCTGAAGACGATATACAAGACGTCGTATAAGCGGATGACGGACGTAGCACTAATAATTACCGGCAAGGATCCTAAATTCTTCTTCTTCGTAATTGGCAACAGCAACAGAAATTCATCTATCAGTAGCCACACGTAGAAAAGAATTCCAAGTGCTACGGTCTTTTGCGTTCCGTAGATAGTTAGTGACACCAAGTGTAGATAACTGTTCTTTCACCATCCAACGAAGTTTTGGTTACCTTCGCCGCCCATCGATTTTATTGAGTTTGGGGGGGAAAAAGTCCTACATTCTCATGTTTGAATGTTAACGGTCATATTCAAAAATGAATTGGTGCTTGGACGTTTTCGGCTGATATCTTCTTCGCATGTTCATGTTCGACATACATGGTAGATATATATACAGCTAATGAGGTACCAAAGGGCACCAATTTGTCGCAAAGGGATCTGATGATGAACTCGTGACGAAGTTCAAAACGCGTCATCCTTGTCCGTAACTTAATTGGCCGTTAGTAAAAATATTGTGATCTTGATGGCCAATTCGGTGTATTGTTTCAATACACTAAACAAATTGAAAACCTTTCGAGCTGGAACATTTTCATCCATTCGTACAACGTATTCTTGACTACGTCGGTATCGTTGTACAGCTCATAGAGCTCGTGGTTCATTAGACGACGATACTCGCCATTAACGATGATGGGTCCAAATATTTTGCGATGTATTTATCTCTTGAACACTCCCAGAATATATTGATCCGCTTGTGTAGCAGCGGTTTGCGATCAATACTCATCTTTTGATTGCCAAGCTAATAACTTGGCATTGTCCCACATGGTTGGTAGAAATTGATCACCTATCATGATGACCACAACGCCCGCATATCCCACAATTTTCATGCTATCCACATTTAAAGATTTTTAAGACTAAAAAATCCATATTCTTATCTATTACTAGTCGATCTGTTTTCAAAGCACCGCGTGCATAGCAACCTAGAACATAGTTGGTATAGTGTTTATCGAGGTGGCTGTCAATAAAAGTCATACAGATGACCGAGATAGTAGTCGAACCTTGATAGTCGCTTGTTGAAACCATTATGCCAACATTTTTTGCATTAATCATTAATTTTTGTTATTAATCAAATGCAAATTAGTCGTTTGCAAATTATTTTATGTCTTCAATTGGGACATACCTATTCTGGATTGATTTGAATGTTGTTACTCTAAAATTAATCACTGCTTTAATATTTCTGAGGATTACAGAATTTAAGTAAACGAGCATTGCTTTACACCCCCTCCTGACCGACCACTTCATCTGTATCTGACTCTCCACCTTCGATTGACTTACTAATTGCCCGTGGTTTAGGGAGGGAGATACATGAATCATTTTATTTTGCACCTTTTGCAAAACTGCATCATCAAATGTGCGTTGTCTCTAACGTGTGGCTATTTGAGCACTCGAACTGATATCAGCTAAATGCTACGCCACCATTTCCTTTATTTGTGTTTAGCTCGCTCTCTCTCTCTCTCTCTCCCCTCCCTAAAGTTTGCAATAGTTTCATTCACTATTTGGCAAATAGTTACGAGTACATTTCGAGGAGGGGTCGAATAAAGAGAACAAAAAATGAAAAACGCAAAAAAAAGTAATTGAAAAAGTTTTATTCATTTTAGAACTCCATTTCTACAAAAAGTGGTAAAAAAAGTTGTTATACTCTTTTTTTTATTAAATTTTTATTCGAGATTTGTTTTATTTAAACATTTTATGACGTAGTTGTTTTGCTGTTGTTGCTTTGAAACAATTTATTTTTTATTTTCGCTGCGTTGAGCTCAAACTGAATGTTGACTAAAGCTGACTTGACTGTGCCCCCCAAAAAATATACCTAATGGTAAAATTTTATTTATTCACAAAGTACTTTAAAGAGTTTCGGCAGCGGAGCAATATGGCCCCCGCTTTCATGTTGTTGTTTACCACTACACATTTGGCTGTTGTTGTCTTTTCTGTTGAATTTCATCAAAATGAACAAAAAAAAAACAACAAATAAACAGAAAACTGAAAACAAAAAACTCTTTCAACTCGATTTTATTAACAAGCGAAGAAAACAACTTTGAGACGAACAGAGCAAAAGCCTATTATCTGATTCCACCTTCACTAGAGAAAAACAAAAATGTTTAGTACTTAACGACAAATTTCTTTATTACTTTTTCTAACTTTTTTGCAGAGTACAAGGAAAAACGCACTGAAGTGTGACAAAGATTAAAATGTGTAAAGTGTAATGTCTCCCTAAAGTCATTCGCATCCTCGGTGGAAATTCATAAAGAGGTTTAGTAAGTAGCATTGCCGGCAACTTTAGTGCAATTTGTTTTTTCTTAATGAATTGTTGCTGGGACTTGGTTGGTGTAGTAAAGTGCGTGTTGTGGTTTTCTTTTAGCAATAAGATGGTAAAGCCTTTGTGTTTTCATAATTGAATTATGTTTCAGTTAAACAAAATGTAATTTGGCGAATCTAGAGCTATAATTAAAGATTGTCGAAAAAAGAGGATTGGTCGTAGCTTTCATGTGAAGCTGTATTGGGGAATATCCGAGACACAGTAAGTTGGTTGGAAATAAATGGCTATACATTTTTTTTTACAATAATATGTACTAAGTCGATCAAACTATATCAAAGAAAATTTGTTTAATTTTTAAAATGAAACTAAAACCGTTATTAATATATTATTTTTAAATTTTTTGGGCTCGATCACCAACAGATTGACAACGATTCCGAACGTCAGATTTTTGAAAAGCTTTAACCAAAAATACATATACGGTTTTTTCTTAACTTATTTCTTTCTTATAAAACATGCAACCAAAAATTCTTTTTCATTCACACATTTTCTCTTAACGATCTGCAAAGTTCGTCCAACATTAGAGAAAGGACTTAGGGAAGAGAGATAAGAAGAAGGCACCGTTCTTTGCATTTATTTTAAAGCAGAGTAAAATAAAGCCATTTTTTACCACGAGAGTCTTTAGACAAGGTGATACTCTGTCATGTGATCTCTTAACCATCATAATGAAGATAATCATGCGGAAGGCTGCAGTATACTAGTACTATCTGTATTAAAAGCCACATGCTGCTCCCTTATGCCGGTGACCTAGATATCATTGGCCGTGGACTGTGGGATGTTACTGCGGCCTTTACAAATATTGAGAAGTCGACTGCACAAGTGTGTCTGGTGTTAAAATAGGACAAAATCATTTTTTTCCAGTCTACTCGTCTGGGCATCTGCGAGAACATTGACAACTATAACTTTGAAGTGGTAGATTATTTTGTCTACCTTGACTTCGCTGTAAACAAAAATAGTCATATCAGCATGGAAATCAAGAAACGCCGGTTTGAGTTCTTTAACTTCAGACATCCCTTCGGGTACCTCATATATATGCCGTGCAATAAAGCCATAGGTAATAAAGCCATATGACATTATTTCTCAATCGACTAGGAAATAAAAGCCATATGACCATATTGAGAAATAATGCCATATGGCTTTATTACCTATGGCTTTATTGCACGGCACCCCTCATATACAATAGTGTGTTTCAATATCAATATCAATATCAATATCAATATCAATATCAATATCAATATCAATATCAATATCAATATCAATATCAATATCAATATCAATATCAATATCAATATCAATATCAATATCAATATCAATATCAATATCAATATCAATATCAATATCAATATCAATATCAATATCAATATCAATATCAATATCAATATCAATATCAATATCAATATCAATATCAATATCAATATCAATATCAATATCAATATCAATATCAATATCAATATCAATATCAATATCAATATCAATATCAATATCAATATCAATATCAATATCAATATCAATATCAATATCAATATCAATATCAATATCAATATCAATATCAATATCAATATCAATATCAATATCAATATCAATATCAATATCAATATCAATATCAATATCAATATCAATATCAATATCAATATCAATATCAATATCAATATCAATATCAATATCAATATCAATATCAATATCAATATCAATATCAATATCAATATCAATATCAATATCAATATCAATATCAATATCAATATCAATATCAATATCAATATCAATATCAATATCAATATCAATATCAATATCAATATCAATATCAATATCAATATCAATATCAATATCAATATCAATATCAATATCAATATCAATATCAATATCAATATCAATATCAATATCAATATCAATATCAATATCAATATCAATATCAATATCAATATCAATATCAATATCAATATCAATATCAATATCAATATCAATATCAATATCAATATCAATATCAATATCAATATCAATATCAATATCAATATCAATATCAATATCAATATCAATATCAATATCAATATCAATATCAATATCAATATCAATATCAATATCAATATCAATATCAATATCAATATCAATATCAATATCAATATCAATATCAATATCAATATCAATATCAATATCAATATCAATATCAATATCAATATCAATATCAATATCAATATCAATATCAATATCAATATCAATATCAATATCAATATCAATATCAATATCAATATCAATATCAATATCAATATCAATGCCAATATCGGTCAAAGTTGGTGTCGGAATGGGGAAGGATAGGGAGAGCGCAGAGCATCTTCTATGTCACAGCTCTGCTTTTAGTGACCTAAGATATGAGATGTTTGGACATTGGACACTTATAAAGAAAATTTGTCTATCAGTAGGCGATCTGTGTAACATCCACGGCTTTATCAGAGCAACAAAAGGGCTTGAGAGCGACGTTGATCGAATAGAGTAGGAACCAGTACAGAAATTTCAGTCAGATAAACTGACTGATAAATACCATCATCCACTATAAGATATTGTTTAAGTATTGAGTTATTTAAATTAACTGATTTGTAATAAAAACCAGTTAGAAAGTTTCAGTCGGGCAACCCGACTTACATATACCCTTACCCTCAGTAAAACAAATAATTTTCTATTATATTGATATTATTACTCGATTTCTAAAGTGGGCGGAGTGGTACATTTGTATGGGAGGTACGAGAAGGGGTGTGTCTAGGCTTCCAGATTTATTCTCCATAACTTTATGCTGTTATAGCTTTACTAAATACAGAATTTGGGCACGATTGCGTTGGGTGTATTGAAATTATTACAACATCCTTAAAGTGGGCGGATTGGTACATTTATATGGGAGGTACCATAAGGGGCGTGTCTAGATTGTTTCGCCGTTGACTTGCGAATAATAAAAGGACTTCGTTGTGCTGGCCCAACTAGTGCTCCCCAATAATTTCAAAAGATACTCTTTATTACAAGTTCTTGCACTGTAACCATTTCTACAGTTTCTATACATGTCTGCAATTGTTTGGCCATACATCCGAAAGGCAATTCTTTAACCATTTACGCTCCACAAACAGACAAAATTTAACTTAAAAAATGAAATTCCCTGGAAAGCTTTTCGCGTTGCTTGTGATTAACGCGTTTTCTATTTATAGATTCACAACTAACGGCACCTACTTGTTTATCGACGTCACTGTTTCATAAAGCATTTTCTAGACATGCCCATTATCTCGACACATATACTGCGAAATTGCTGTCGAAAACTTGAGACCTCCCGCATTATAGTCGCGTGTTTTAACCGTCATGCCACGGTCAGTCCCAGACAAAATTTAAGAAATCACTTAAAAGTCAGTTATTTTAATTAAATCAGACCATTGTACTCCATTATCTATATCCATATTTATCAATCATTTCACCTTATTTCTATTTCTGTACTGGTTGGGCATATTTATACATTCACACCGTTCCGGTATTTAAATTAAACTAACTGTGCGATTAACCGCTACTCTTGATGTATACTACTGGGCAATAAGGCACATGTTTTACCGCTTGGTGGTCGTAAATCGACGTTAGATGCATATTCGACATTACTTTCCCCGTGACACCCAATGGATTACCATAATGTGCAGTTAATTACTCATTACGAAAAAAAAGAAGGCAACAGTCCTGAATTAGATTGGTCCTTAGGCGGTTTTATGTCACGTTCACCTCTCACTATCTCTCACTGTTCACTTGGTTTTCTAACAAATTCTTCTAACGCCAAAGAATGTTGGCCACTATTGTTGGCATGTTTTGTGCAACAGTGTGTGTAATCATACATGCAAAAATGTATATCTAATGTAAATTGAAAACATTAACAATCACATATACATACATCCATAAAGTTTTGCATATCTGTTTATTTTTACAAATGCATGCCACATAACGGTTTTCTATACAATATGGTCAGAATACAATAACTAAGCATTGCTAGTATATCCACTAAAAACTTGTACATTTGTTAATGATTTCTGACAGCAAACAGGATGTGGATGTTCAATGGTTGATAGAAAGGGTAAACGATATTGGACCGATATTAAATACTACAGTGACCACAAATTTTCAATCAACATTTTTAAAGTAACTCCTCGTTTAATTTTTAATCAACATTTTGAAAGTCACTTCTCGTACATATACAACCACAAAGAAAATCAGTACAGCACTACCATAAAAATCCACCGTTTTTTATACTATTATCCTTAGGGATGAGGGTATATATCATTTGATACGACCCAAAAGTGTAACACATAGAAGGAGTCACTTTAGACCCTAGGTTCCTTTGAACCAAGTTCGATTCATGACTTTTTATGTCGTTAGAGCCATGTCCGTCTGTCTGTCTGTCCGGCTAGTACGCACGATAACTTTCGAAAGACGCAACCAAATGTTTTGAAATTTTTCACGAGTTAATATTTCCCCAAAACTACTTACAGTATTGCAAATGGGCCCCATGGCCATGCCCCTTCTGTTACCTCCCATCCAAATCATCATTCCGCCCTCTTTATAGATGGAGTTCTAATATCAATACACTCAACACGATCGTGCCCATATTATGTATTTTATAAAGTTATAACAGGATAAAGTTTCGAAAAAAAATTGGAAGTCTACCCATGCCCCTTCCGGTACCTCCCATTCAAATGTACCTTTCCGCCCACTTTAAAGATGGAGTAGTAATATCAATAAATCCAAGGCGATCGTACCCAAATTCTTTATTTTAGTAAAGCTATAGCAGGATACAGTTTTTGAGAAAAAAGTTGGAAGTCTAGCCACGCCCCATTTGGTACCTCCCATACACATCTGGTACCGCCCACTTTAGAAATCGATTAATATTATAAATAGACCTAACGCGATCGTGCCCAAATTCTGTATTTAGTAAAGTTCAAGCAGGCAATAGTTTTACAGAAGAAATCTGGAAGTCGGGTTGCCCGACTGAAACTTTCTTACTGGTTGTTAAAATATTTGGATTCGGTTGACTAATTTGTCATGAAAATAATATGCAGTACTAGTGGGCCCGGCAATGCTTCGCTATTGCATTTAAACTTATAATATATTTCACATTTAGGTCTACAAAGTACTTCGAAAACGGTACTTAAGCTCGATAATGATATGTTGAGTTTATTAACTTATGTAACTAATTTCAAGCAACTCCTTAACATGAAAGTTAACAAATTAAGTGTTGTTGTTTTAAATTCTAAATATCATAGGCTCTATGACGATAGTAAAAAATTCATCAGCAAAGTCATATCTTTTACAAATCGGAAACAGACATTCCGTTTAAGATCAAAATTCAATGTAGTAGCGGTAACCGTCTGTATACTAACTATCTCTTTTGGGCGTAAAAAATACTTTTGACATGCCTTCTCCGCCTATTGACCGAAAATGGAAATTTCGTTAGAAGCTTTATGCCTTTTGCCATAAAAACCTCTTTTGTCACGTCTTCTTCTCACATGGATCAAGAATATTTCCGAATACTATCTTTGTATTGAACTCGTATTACCATTCTATTAGATAATTCGGTCACCAACGGTTTTACAAAGTGATGATCTCACGCGCTGTACGGCATTTTACGCCGTCGTGTTGGAACCATTTCTCCTTCAAATAATGTGCAATGACATGATAAATAAAAAAAATCAATTGATCGTCCACTGGTTTTAGTTCTTCTACCAGTTGGTTATATGAATATAGGCCAAGATCTTTCCTCAGCATTTACAGAGACCGAGTTGCTGAGAACGGCGTCGGTTCGATAAATTCGAGTCCCCTGTCACACTTACGTCTACAGCGTTGATGGCTTCTATTAGCTGCTCAGATGGATGAATATATGCACTATAAACTTCACAATGGGCAAACAGAACACGCATTTTGAAAATAAATTTGAAAGATTTGTAAACGTTGTTCTTGTGTAGTCTTTACATGGTGATTTTTCAAAGAAAGTCTCAATGAAAGTCTATCACACTTCACACACCTCGCCTGAATGACGAATTGGTTGACCTAAAATGGCAACAAAAACGGTAAATGGGGTTTTGTTGGGTGTCAATTGCACATTAAAAATCCACATGAATCAAAATCCTAGCTGATACTTTTTTTAAGATAAAAGAATTTATTCGTTTATTTACTCCGTTTTGCGCTTCTTGTGGAAGTGACGTTCGTTGCCCCATGATTATTGAAAGCGTACAGACTTCAGATTTAAGACACTTCTATCAAAATTTAAGTTTTCTGCACTAAATATAGCTTTCCCAGCGCGAGCTAGGAATTGATATTACAAACAAAGTTTATTGGTGACATTTTCTAACAATTCATCGTAGATTTGGTTACAATTTTTGCGAATAAAAAAACTGTCCCACCTTACTGTTCATATCTCTAGGTGAACTGCAATATACTGTGGAATTTTGACAGTTATAACTGTTTATTTTAAAAGGGGTGTGGTACAGCCCACTTCCACTCTTACTGTAATTTATACTGCAACAACAACATATGTAACAAATCTCATCTTCATACCTCTTATAGTTCATGAGATATAACCCTTTTTACTTTCATGTTGTATGGGCGGTGCCACGCCCCTTTATCCAATCACAACCAAATATAGCCAGGGACTATCTACAGGTCATCAGTACCACTTGGTAAAATTTTCGTATCAATCTGTCTATTGGGAAAGCCTGCAGAGCGGTTTTGAAAAGGGGGCGTGGCACCCCCCACTTCCACTCTGGCTGTTATTAATACTGCTCCAACAACATATATACCAAATCTCATCTTCATACCTCTGATAGTTCATGAGATATAGGCCTTTTGATTTTCAAGCTGTATCAGCGGTGCCACGCCCTTTATCCAATCACAATCTATTATAGCCAGGGACTATCAACAGGTCAACTGTACCATTTTCGTATCAATCGGTCTATTAGAAAAGCCGTTAGAGCGATTTTTGAAAAAGGGGGCGTGGCACCGCCCACTTCCACCTTGGCTGTAATTAATACTGCTCCAACAACATATATACCAAATCTCATCTTCATACCTTTGATAGTTCATGAGATACAGCCCTTTTGATTATCAAGTTGTATGGGCGGTGCCACGCCCCTTTGTCCAATTGAACCGAATTGTAAATATAAACCACCCGGGGCGCCACCCAAACGCATAGAACAAAAATTTATGCAAATCGGTCCAGCCGTTCGTGAGTTATGAAGTCACAACACACTTGCAACAATCCTATTAATATTAATATTATAAATGTGAATGTCTGTCTGTTTGTTTGTTTGTTTGTTTGTTTGTTGCTCAATCACGCCTAAACGGCTGAACCGATTTCAATGAAATTTGTAAGACAGTTAGTGTACTATATGGAAATTAGTATAGGCTATATATTTAGTAATTTTTTATCCTATGGGCGGAGTGGGCGTGGCAAAACATATTTTTTGAGCTAGGGTGATGAAATTTGATACACAGATAGTACTCGGCAACACGAATATGAATATGCTGACGAAATTTAAATTTTGGACCCAATGGGCGGAGTGGGCGTGGCAAAACTTTTTTTCGAGCTAGGGAGATAAAATTTGATACCCTGATAGTGCTCGACAACACGAATATGAATTTGCTGACGAAATTTTAATTTTTGACCCAATGGGCGGAGAGGCGTGGCAAAACTTTTTTTTAGAGCTAGTGAGATACAATCTGATACCCTGATAGTGCTCGACAACACGAATATGAATTTGCTGACGAAATTTTAATTTTTGACCCAATGGGCGGAGAGGCGTGGCAAAACTTTTTTTCGAGCTAGGGAGATAAAATTTGATACACAGACAGTACTCGACAACACGAATATGAATATGCTGACGAAATTTAAATTTTGGACCCAATGGGCGGAGTGGGCGTGGCAAAACATTTTTTAGAGCTAGATATATAAAATTTGATACACAGATAGTACTCGACAAGACGAATATGAATATGCTGACGAAATTTTAATTTTTGACCCAATGGGCGGAGTGGGCGCGGCAAAACTTTTTTTTCGAGCTAGGGAGATAAAATTTGATACCCTGATAGTGCTCGACAACACGAATATGAATTTGCTGACGAAATTTTAATTTTTGACCCAATGGGCGGAGAGGCGTGGCAAAACTTTTTTTAGAGCTAGAGAGATACAATCTGATACCCTGATAGTGCTCGACAACACGAATATGAATTTGCTGACGAAATTTTAATTTTTGACCCAATGGGCGGAGAGGCGTGGCAAAACTTTTTTTCGAGCTAGGGAGATAAAATGTGATACACAGACAGTACTCGACAACACGAATATGAATATGCAGACGGAATTTAAATTTTGGACCCAATGGGCGGAGTGGGCGCGGCAAAACTTTTTTTTCGAGCTAGGGAGATAAAATTTGATACACAGATAGTACTCGACAACGCGAATATGAAGATTCAGACGAAATTTTATTTTTGACCTAATTGGCGGAGTGGGCGTGGTAAAATTTTTTTTCGAGCTAGGGAGATAAAATTTGATACCCTGATAGTGCTCGACAACACGAATATGAATTTGCTGACGAAATTTTAATTTTTGACCCAATGGGCGGAGAGGCGTGGCAAAACTTTTTTTTAGAGCTAGTGAGATACAATCTGATACCCTGATAGTGCTCGACAACACGAATATGAATTTGCTGACGAAATTTTAATTTTTGACCCAATGGGCGGAGAGGCGTGGCAAAACTTTTTTTCGAGCTAGGGAGATAAAATTTGATACACAGACAGTACTCGACAACACGAATATGAATATGCTGACGAAATTTAAATTTTGGACCCAATGGGCGGAGTGGGCGTGGCAAAACATTTTTTAGAGCTAGATATATAAAATTTGATACACAGATAGTACTCGACAAGACGAATATGAATATGCTGACGAAATTTTAATTTTTGACCCAATGGGCGGAGTGGGCGCGGCAAAACTTTTTTTTCGAGCTAGGGAGATAAAATTTGATACCCTGATAGTGCTCGACAACACGAATATGAATTTGCTGACGAAATTTTAATTTTTGACCCAATGGGCGGAGAGGCGTGGCAAAACTTTTTTTAGAGCTAGAGAGACACAATCTGATACCCTGATAGTGCTCGACAACACGAATATGAATTTGCTGACGAAATTTTAATTTTTGACCCAATGGGCGGAGAGGCGTGGCAAAACTTTTTTTCGAGCTAGGGAGATAAAATGTGATACACAGACAGTACTCGACAACACGAATATGAATATGCAGACGGAATTTAAATTTTGGACCCAATGGGCGGAGTGGGCGCGGCAAAACTTTTTTTTCGAGCTAGGGAGATAAAATTTGATACACAGATAGTACTCGACAACGCGAATATGAAGATTCAGACGAAATTTTATTTTTGGATCCGATGGGCATAGTGGGCGTGGCAAAACATATTTTTAGACTTAGAGCGATAAAATTTGATACACAGATAGTAATCGGCAACATGAATATGAATATCCAGACGGAATTTAAATTTTGGCCCCAATGAGCGGAGTGGGCGTGGCAAAACTTTTTTCGAGCTAGGGAGATAAAATTTAATACACATGTAGTACTCGACAACACGAATATGAATATGCAGACGAAATTTTATTTTTGACCTAATTGGCGGAGTGGGCGTGGTAAAATTTTTTTTAGAGCTAGAGAGATAAAATTTTTTACCCAGATAGTACTCGACAACATAAATATGAATATGCAGACGAAATTTTAATTTTTGACCCAATGGGCGCAGTGGGCGTGACAAATCTCTTTTAGAGCTAGAGAGATAAAATTTGATACCCAGATAGTACTCGACAACACGAATATGAATGTTCAGAGGAAATTTTAATTTTTGACCCAATGAGCGGAGTGGGCGTTGCAAAACTTTTTTTTAGAGCTAGAGAGATAAAATTTTATACACAGATAGTCCTCGACAACACAAATTAGAATATGCAGATAAAATCTTCACTTTTGAGACAATGGGCGGAGTGGGCGTGGCAAAACTTTTTTTTAGAGCTAGAGAGATAAAATTTGATACCCAGATAGTACTCGATAACACGAATATGAATATACAGACGAAATTTTAATTTTTGACCTAAAGGGCGCAGTGGACGTGACAATACTTTTTTAGAGCTAGAGATATAATATTTGATACCCAGATAGTACTCGATAACGCGAATATGAATATGGAGACGAAATTTTAATTTTTGACCCAATGGGCGCAATGGGCGTGACAAAGCTCTTTTAGAGCTAGAGAGATAAAATGTTATACCCAGATATTACTCGACAACACGAATATGAATATGCATACGATATTTTACTTTTTGACCCAAAGGGCGAAGTAGGGGTGACAAATGTTTTTTTTAGAGCGAGATACATACAATTTAATATTCAGATAGTATTCGACAACACAAATATGAATATGCAGACGAAATTTTAGTTTTGGACCCTATAGGCATATTGGTTATGGCAAAACTTTATGATATATGCAATATGATACATACATACAATACAATACAATACATACATGCAAACAAAATTTTAATTTTCGATCAATGGGCAGATTTACCGTAGCCAAGTTTTTATTTTTAATCAGTGGGTGGAGGGCGTGGCAAGACTGTATTTAACCTTCAAAAGATAACATTTGATACACACATAGTACTTGGCATTACAATTACAAATTTGCTGAGGAAATTTTATTTGTATTTTAGCCCTCGAGAGATGCAACACAATAAATAAACAAAACTATGCGCAACAATTACAAAAATTTAATCAGTGGGCGGAGGGAGCATGCTTAAATCGGATCTTAGCCGTAGAAAAATAAAATTTGGTACGCAGATAGTATTCGGCACTACAATTACAATATTGCATAAGACAATTTTAATATTTTTATCCTAGAGACACAATAAAACGTTATTGATTGAACTGGTTTGGGAGTTACTTGGGGTAACGAATTGTTTACCGAGGGTATAAGATCAATGCTTAAAATCATCCCATTAAGAAAGCAAGCCAACCATATTATTATCGAGTTAAGAAAACGTTGCCAAAGTATGTTTTAAATTGGCATATGCACAGCTTTTATAACTGTGAGCCAATTTGAATTGATATACGTGCATTATATTAAGTAAATTTTGTAATATTAGTCAATTATGCAGTAGCGAAGCATTGCCGGGTCCACTAGTTTTTTATATATATAGATGTTTAAAGTTTACCGATAGATTTTGGGACCGGCCGTGGCATAGTGGTTAGAACACGGGACTACCATGCGGGAGATCGCAGGTTCAAACCTGGCTCCAGTCATCTTAAAAAAAAAAAAAAAAAATTTTTCTTTCATTGTCGGCTCCCCTCGAATGTTGTTGACAGCAACTTCGCAGTATTAAGCGTCGATTCAATCGGCGTGTCTAGTAAGAGCTTCTCAAAACAGTGACGTTCGCATTCGTCGATAAATAAGTAGGTGCCGTTAGTTTTGAATCTAAAAATAGAAAGCGTGTTAATTCACAACAACGCGAGAAGCTATCCCATACCTCATTCATGGGGTGCAAAGGGAAATTAAGTTTTTTTTTAAGATAGATTTTCAGAACTTTCAGAAATATCAAAACTTAAGCTTATGGAGTCTCTGTACCAATTTAGAAGAGCATTGTTGTGTTTTTGAAATTTACAATTATTTGTTTATGTGCCTTTATCAAATTGTATTTGTATACTTAAAGTGTTACGAGTACAAAGGAAATATTGAACACCTTAAACGGTAACACCCTTTCGGTGTGACATAAAATATGGGTGTGCTGATTCTATTTATTAGCTTGTTTACCAATAACAAATGTACTCGTATATGCAGAAATAATATGTGGTCATATAAAGGGTGCGCCAAAACAACAGCCTGATTGAACATTATGTTGTTTGTGAATATTGATCGTATAACAAAACGTAAATAAATTCGTATTAGATTTCTTTCACTTCAGGCAGTATGAGCTTCTTACATTCGGGTGTTCTTTATTTTGTTGCCTTTGTTAGCGAATTCATCACCATTGTGAAAGTAGGAATGGGAAGCAGAGCCTACTACTACCAGATAATTCTACTCAAATTCAAATATCCTTAAGGGGTTATTCGTTTAGAAATAATTTTTTTTTCAAAAAAAGGTCCTGTTGATGCACTTTTCCAGAATTTCCCTTAAATAAAATAATACTTATTTTTTAAATTTTTAATTCGTTGCATTTAAATACACTCTTGTACAACATTGAAATTTGTAATAGAATTTTTTCCATAATTTGACATTCTTCTTTAAATCATATCCGCAAGAAAACCAATTGTACTCAGTCATAGATATATTCTCTGAAATAAATTTATTGCTCATCGAACAAGCAAAGGCACAGCATCAAACCGAGTTTTAAAATTATTAACCACAGGTTCTACATTTTTTGGCGCCCAACGTGGGGCAGATACCTAATTCTTAAATAAACCGTGAATTTGCTTCATCAATCTCAATTAAGAGATAACAAGGCGTCTGTCCTTCATTGATCAACAAAAACGGTGGAACAACTTATCGCCGCCGGCAACACAACATATCGCCCGCTTAAGGAATTCCATCGCCAATATCGTCCGCTCGAGGAAACAAATTTGAAATTGGAAACTTGAGGTAAATTCTCCCCGCTGAAAAAACCATATATTGTCCGCTCGAGGAATTTCATAAAAACCTAAATCATCAAAGGTACCCCACCCCCTTCAAAACTAGGAATAAGTAACACAAACAAAATATATAAAAAAAAAAAAATTGCATTAACAATTCCATACATAACGGTTTTGAAGTCTTTAGCTAGTCAAAGCATCAGCTTCATTTAACATTGCAATTGTTTTCTTTTTGTGTTGCTGTTCTATTTCGCCATTTCTGCTACAGTCACCGTCGCTGCCCATTCTTTCTTGTCTTCTATAACCAATCGTCCGTTTGCCCATCAATAGTTATCTCCAACAGTAAATTCGTATTGGAGTTACAACGTTTCGAATTATTAAGAGACTCAAAAAGGTTGGTACTCTTAATTCATAAACATGACCGATTTAGAGTCTCTTCAGAGACAACGTTCGTCCGTGAAGGCAAATGTCACTCGAACAAAAAACTTAGTCTGCGAGTCAATGAGTTCATCTGAACTTGAATGTAGATTGAGTTTAGTTGAAGCGTACTTCAAGCAACTGCTCTCTTTACAAAACGACATTGAAACTCTTAACCCAAAGATAAAGTTTTAGGTTTTATTTGTATGGCAGATGTACTAAATCTGGTGTAAAAACCCAATCTATTAAAATAACACTTACCTGGCTGTCAGAATGTGGAAAATATGGTGGATTTTTTTAACCGGCCAACGTCGTTATATAAAACGGAAATGGAAGATTTGGTATATTGGCCACGAGGTCGCGTTAAAATGGGCATCAGGTACCTTCGAGCCCTATAAATCGTCTGCTCCAGACGGAATTATACCGACCATGCAGCAAACTTCTAAGTTTATCTATTACTCCTATACTTATGAAAATTTTTACGATGTGTGTGTTCTTAACTTTTACAGACAATTTGAGAGTAGGTAAGATTGCCACAAAACCCACTGTGAGAAGCGTCTTTACGCCTGGCCCCAACTAGTCTGTCATTTCTTCTGCTCAAAGTTTTGGAGAGATTTATCGAAGCGTGAGAGAAACTGGCCGAAATAGGACACACCAGGGTGAGTTATGATCCTGCTCATATGGATTCAGCAATCGTCCGATGGATAGGTACAAATACTTTGGCATATGCTGATAATTTAGTCATCCGCATATGCTTAAAAGCCCTAGTTGCGTGATGCTATGTTGGGCCAAGTTCTGTAGTTTCGAAAAAAAAAACTCTTAGAACATTAAGTTGGTTTTCATTATACGTAGATATAATATTTAGTACTTGACGAAGTGAAGTTAAAGCATTCGTCGGAGGTCTTTCTGCTCTGTGACGTCCTAGAGGTTAGCCTTCCATCACCTCTCACGCTGGAGCATTTACGTCCATCCTGGCAACATGTCCCAGCTATCGTATTCGTTGGATTTATACTCTTTTAGCTACGTCAATGTCGTGGTTAAGCTCAACAGCTCATGGTCCATCCGATAGCGAAACTCGCCGTCGACACAGATAGGTTCATATATTTTACGGAGTAGTTTTCTCTTGAATATTCTCAGGTTTAGTATGTCCATTGTCGTAAGCACCCACTATTCGGAAGCATACAACAAAATGGGTGAAATAGCTGTTATAGCTAGTTCTTAGTAACCAGAGATACGGTGGTGTTACTAATGTGCTGCCGGAGTTCGTAAAAACATCTACTGGCAGACAATATTCTCTACTCGATTCCTTGGCTGACATTATATTTCTTGTTGACGAAAGAGTTAGGTAAATTCATCTCCTACCTCAAAACAATAATTTTTCATTGCTGACGGTGTGTCCCCATCGAGAGGACTTTTTGTTCGACGAAATCAATCGAAATTGACCGCTAAATCCATTTTTGCTGACTCCTTTTCTAGTGATGAGAAAACTGCAGTAACATATTGCAGATTTCTGCCACTGATGTCTATATCATCGGAATAGGCTACTGGCATGTGACTCTTGTGGAGTATGTTGCCATACATGTTGACACCAGCATTTCTTATCACCTTCGCCATATCTATATTAAATAATGTACAGGACAAGCTATCGCCTGCCTGGGACCTCTTTCCGTGTTGAATGGTTTAGAGTGATCCATACAAATCTTAATGTGTGTAATTAAGTGTTTTCAAAGGTACATCTGCAAAGTAGAATAAGTTTTGCAGGAATACCAAACTCGGTTTCGATTATCATAGAAGGGGTAGAGTTCATTTATACAAACCTCATATTTCTTATCGGAGAGTCGAAGGCAGCTTTGAAGATGACAGAGAGGTGGTAGGTCCATCTGCTTTTCATGAGTTTTTTTTGCAGGATATGTCGCAATGAGAACATTTGATCCCTCGTAGATTTGCGAGGTCTAAAGTCGCCCTGATAAGGTCCAATTAGTTTTTCTACACTTGGCTTTGAAGTTCACACAATATGCTCGAAAGGACCTTGTACGCAATTGGTAATAGGCTTATTCCACGGTAGTTCTTACACTCACTGCGATCTCCTTTCGTGTATATGGGACATACCGGACTGAGACTCCAATCCCCGGGCATGCACTTCTCTAGCTAGATGATCTCCATGAACTGATGCATGCTCCTAACCAGCTCCTTACCATCATCCTTAAACAATTCTGCAGGGACACCATCGGCTGTAGCCGCTTTGTTATTTTTAAAGCGGGATATAGCAACAGGTATTTACCTCTGGATTGGAGGTGGAAATTTAATACAACCGTCATGGGTTGAAGCGGGATCTTCTGGAGAGATGTCCGTATCCAGTATATTGCTGAAATGTTCTCCATATCTTCAGAACGTTATCCGGTTCCGACACTAGCTGGACATCGCTGTCCCTGCAGGAGGACAAGCCTGTTCCACCCATTCTCGCTTTAACTCTCCGGTAGAATTTTCAGGCTTCCCCTTTACTTTGGAGCAACTCTGTGCACTCATCCACTCATGCACTCTTCTTCAGCTTCTTCTTTCTCCATCTCAAAAGACGAGTTGCCTCTCGTCTCTTCTCACTGTGCCGTTCACGAACAGCTCGCGTTGCCATTGGCTGCAGTTTCGCCCTGTATGCAGCATCCGTCTCTCTCGTGGCATTGCGACATTCATCATCGTACCAGGCATCTTCTTGAGATGACTTTGAGTACCCAAGTACGCTTCTCGCAGTCTGATCTATGGAGTCGGCTATATATTGCCACTGCGAGAATATATCATCAGGGATTGGAGCATTCCGCAGCAGTTGAGTTAGGTGGTTCGAGTAAGCGTCCGCTTCCTCTGTGGTCCGCAGTTTACCGATGTCCAGCTTTCGTTGTGCCTGTTTACGTACGTTTTTCTCCATGGTTAGCCTTGTGTGTACCTTAACTGCGGTAAACAAGTGATCGGAGTCAATGTTCGCATTCTTCATCAGTCGTACGTCCAGAACACTCCATACGTGCCTTCCATCGATGGAAAGCTGTTATCCGACCGATAATTGCAAAGGAATGTCTGGTTCTGTAGGGAAATCTTGTTAAGGATAATTTCCTAAAGATTATAGGTTAAGCTCAGACGATACAAGACCTGGGCATTACTGAAGTTAGAATAAGCAGATGCTCGATGTGTTTCTGTACTTTCCACCAATTGACTTAATTAATAGAATTACAACAGCCCGTGGAACTAGCACACTGAGCGAAGCCGGTGATTGTTATCAATTCATGGAAAGACGCAAGTATTATATTATCCTAAATTGTGTGAAAATAGCTTGTGTGCAAACATTTTTTCACATAGTGATCATACGATTAAACATGAGGATTTACTCAAATAGTTTCATTGCATGAGAAGCGAGTGTGCCTATGGTGTACTATCTCTGTCTTTTTACAATGATGATCTGAATTTCAGTCTTTCTCTTTAAGAGTTGCTGGCCTTGTAGAAAGCTGCGGAGGCGAAATGGTGTAAATCAAAAGTTGAGTGTGAGCAAAAACTGAAGGCCCAATAAATAAGGCTATGTCTGGTTCCTAGCCATAACGGTACTTCTAGGAATAAAACAGCTGATATCACGATTAAAAAAACTGCACAATGCCAGAGTAGGGCTCTCAGGATAATTGACGAGGATACTACGTCACAAGGCTAATGAAATATCTTGCATCTACAGAAACAGAAAACAAGTAAGAAAGTTTTAGTCGGGTAAACTGACTCACATATACCCTGACCCTCAGAATGAACATACAATTTACTCAACAAAATACAGAATTTACTCGATTCTAAAGTTGGCAAAATGGTACCAGTCGGATAGACAGACAGACGGACATAGTTTAAACAACTTAATAAGTCATGGAACGTATTTGGTTCAAGGAAACATAGGATTTTAAGTGAATTCTTTGATGTTTTACACTTTTAGGTCGTATTAAATAATAAGTTGAGGGTATCCGAAACCTCCATCGTCTTCTTATAGAGAATATCCCCAACAGAATTAACTTAACACTTAAATGAGCATAAAGTTCACAACTAATTAGTCATTTGAACTCCTCCCTGCTAAAATTAATAATCGCTTTTCTCACACAAAAAAACGGACATCCTAATGGGCGCACATGTTCAATGCCACATAGACATTTATAACATAGAACACATATTTTGATAGCAATAAATTTTATTCAGATATCGAAGTTCGATACAATGTTCCAATCGTTTTTAATCTATTCCCTTCGAAAATAGCATATCAAAGTCATATTAAACGACAACCACTGCAACAACAACAGCCAAAGAAGATGTAACAACAACATAATATACGATTGAGTGTACACTGGACATTTTGTTTACTGAGCAAAGCAGGCGATGAAGCAGCACCAACACCAGCAGTAACAATTGAAGCGCCAATAGATGAAATTGGAAGACACGAGAATGAAACTTATTTTCACATTCAAGTTACACATCGCACCAAACACAACGGCAGCAATATGTGTATGTTCATTTGTTTGTATTGGAAAAGGGATGTAAGTTGTTGGGCAGAGATGCCAGGTGTGTTTAAAACACAGGATGGCAAACAACTGAGTAAGTTTTTTTTTCATATACCGATAAGCAAGATCAAATAATGGCTTACAATGTATGGAGTATCGTTTTTTTAAATCCAACATCATTCAGGTCGCACAGAGACGAAAAAAAGTTCCTTAAGTGTTGCTTTTTGTCTTCAAAATGGATCATACTAATTTTATGCAAGTTTTCGTATGCTAAGGTTAATACAGTATTTATTTTTGATATATTGTAATTTTCTTAATATATTTTTAAAATATTATAAAAACACAAACAAAAAAAGACAAGCTACCTTCAAAAGTTATAAGTTTCATGATTTAAGGATTAGAACCTGGAATGTTTGAAATTTCTACAGAGATGGCGCCTCTATCCAATTGGTGGATAGATGCCAAACCAGAAATACTATGGATGGGACACGGATGCACACGACGAAAGAACTGTGACATCTATTGCAGCTGACATGGAGAAAAAAAAACGAATTTGAATGTGAATTTAAGTCCGCAAAAGACTTCGACATCTGGTCTCGCGGTTTAGCCTGTAAGTGACCGAATAGCCGCTATTCGCATCCGGGCGAAATATTTTTACATTACGCTGATTTGTGTACACGCCATGACGGAAGACAAATACGGTGACAATAAAGATGCATTCCATGAGCGCCTATATATGACCGCTGCCCTGCACATGACATTAAAATTTTTCTGGGAGATTTTAATGCTACAATAAGAAGGTAATATGCTCTTGGTTCAGCAGTCTACACAACAACACCTTCGATAACGGATTCAGACTGGTTAGTTTCGCGTCGGCAAGAAACATGGTTGTGAGTGGAACCAGATTCCCGCACAAAGATATCCGAAAGGCAACCAGGATATCTCCTGATCAAAATACAAGAAATCAGATTGATCACCTGGTAATTGATAGAAGGCATGTCTCAAGCGTTGTGGACGAGCGTGTCATGCGCGGTGCAAATATTGATTCGGATCACCACCTAGTTACAGCCAAGGTACGCACACGATTCAGTAGTGCTAAAAACACTCGTAATCAAACGCAAAGGAAGCTAAACATCACAAAGCTACATACCACCGAGATAGCCAATGCCTACTCCAACCAACTCTCTCAATTACTCCAAACAAACTCCCCTAGTTCTGATGTTCCCGACATACAGTGGCAGCATATTACGAATTTTATGACAACTGCCCCGTAACGAGGGTACTGGGTTATGAAAAACCACGCTCAGACAAGCCCTGGTACGATGATGAATGTCGCGAAATGTTTGAGGAAATGGATGCTGTTTACAAGGCAAAATTGCAGCCAATGGCGACGCGTGCGGTGACGGAGCGTTATAATGAGAAGAGGATGGAGATGAAACGCCTGTTCAGGCGTAAAAAGCGTCTGTGGATGAAAAGAGAGAGCCAGGATATCGAAAACTACAGGGATAGAGGTGAGGCCCGAAAGTTCTACCAAAGGCTTAAAATCAAAGGTTTTGGAACAGGGATCCCCACTTGTAAAGACAGAGACAGAAATCTGGTTACGGACACTCAGAGTGTGCTGCAAATATGGAGGGAACACTTTTAATCTCTACTCGTTCCCGAAGGCAGCATAAGTGACGAAATCACACCAATCATCGACGAGGGTGTAGATTGTACACCAGCGAGCCAAAACGAGATCAGCACGGCAATTGCAAGGCTTAAAAATAATAAAGCTGCGGGAGCCGATGGACTGCCGGCAGAGCTTTTTAAAGCCGGCGGCGATGAGCTGGTAACATGCATGCACTAGCTCATAAACACGATTTGGCTCAAGAAGTGCATGCCCGATGATTGGAATCTTAGTGTCCTATGTCCCGTGCTTAAGAAAGGTGTGTGTGTAACTAACTTCGTTTTACCCATCGCAAGGTCATACAAGGCCCTGTCTAGTGAGTTATGTGAAAGACTAAAGCCCATTCTGGCGAACCTGATTGGACCTTATCTGTGTGGCTTTAGACCTGGTAAATCCACGACCGACAAGACATTCACACTACGACAAATCCTGGAGAAGAAATGCAGATCGACCCCTACCATTTGTTCATCGACTACAAAGCTGCATTAGACAGTCCTATACGACAGAAATTGTTGGATGCTATGGATGCTGAGTTTGGTATCCCGCGAAGCTAATACGACTTTGCGGGATGACACTGACTGACACGAAGTCTTCAGTGAAAATTGGCAAAAATCTGACAGATCCATTTTCTACCAAGCGAGGCTTTAGACAAGGCGATAGTCTGTCCTGCGATCTCTTTAACATCGTAATGGAGATGATCAAGCGGAAGGCTGCAGTAAATACGACTGGCACCATCTTTAACAAAAGCCACATGCTGCTCGCGTATGCTGATGATATGGATATCACTGGCTGAGGACTGTAGGATGTTACTGCGGCCTTTTTGAGCATTGAAAAGCAGTCGGCGGAAGTGGGTCTGGTGATTAACGAGGACAAAACCAAGTTATTTGTTTTAACGAACAAAGAGTCCACTCGTCTGGGACGCAGCGTGAAGGTTGACAACTATGAATTTGAAGTGGTAGATAATTTTGTTTACCTTGGCTCCTCCTTATACAAAAATAATAATGCCAGTCTGGAAATCAAAAGAAGAGTATTGATCTCGAACCGCTGCTACTTAAGCTAAGCAAGAGATTTAATGACAAAGCGCTCTCTCGAAGAACAAAGATCCAACTCTACCAGACTCTGATCCTACCTGTCTTGCTCTATAGCGCAGAATGGCACAAGCGGAACAATCTATTCTGAGAGTCTTCGAGAGAAAATTAATTCGCAAAATATTTGGACCTATCATCGTTAACGGAGAATACCGTCGTCGAATGAACTGTACAACGATATCGACGTAGTCAGGCGCGTTGAAATGGATAGAGTGCGCTGGCTTGGACACTAGACCTGGCGCAACTTATATGGGGTTTTTTATTTTTTGGAATTTTAAATGTGGGTAGCGATTAAAATATGCGATTTGATGCCAAAATCGATGTAGCAAATTTTCAGGTTGATCGGATGGTGCCAACACGTGCCCCAATGAGGTCAAAGGTCAAAATTTTGAAAAACCACCAAAATACTGTTTTTTTGTTTTAATGATAAATTCTATAAATAAAAATACTATAAATTAGAACATCATTTTTGAAATGTAAATTAGTTATCAGTTTCATTAACTCTGAAGTACACTATGCGACAAGAATCAAATACATATATATATAATTTATATAATAATTTATAGTATAAATGGAAATGTAATTATATTATAATTTATAATATAAATGTAAAACAGTTAAAGAAAGTGCAAAATTGGTGTTAAATGAAATAATTCCTTTTTGTGATAAAGCTAGAATCCTAACTCCAGACCAAAGTACATGTGCTACAAAAGTCATTAAACATTATGAAGTCTCCGGAACGAAGTATAATTCAAAACAATTTATTTAACTTTGCCCACATGGACTTTCTCAAGTTTATTAGTATATAGCAAGAAAGGGACTTCTTAACCCATTAGTGACGACAGTTACCATATGGTAACGTCGACAACGTTAAATATTGCACGCAATAAAATAAACATAAGAATAAATGTTAAGAATTTTCTTTTTTAAATTCATCAAAGCATCTTTCATTCTTCATTTACCGCTATGCGATCAGAGGTCAGTAGCGAGCGTGGGGGATCATTTGAAATAGGTGTTTTTCATATGTGCGCAAAACAGCAATATAGAGGGATATAAAAAGTCACTCCATATTAAGAATATTTTTTGGTTGTTTAAAGACTGATACATTAAAGACTTTTAGTTCTTGTTATTTGAGAAGAATAGGAAATATCATAAAAACGTATTGCATGAATTATTTTGTACTTGGTTCTTTTTATTTACCTGTTTTATAGCTGTTACCATATGGTCACAGTCGTCAAAACATTAGTAAAAAAGGATATTTTTCTGAAATTTTTCGACTTTCTTTTTTATTTAAAATTCGTTTTTTAGCTAATTTATATGTAGTAATGAGAAAATCTTTAAAATATTTCCATTATTTCGCTCTCGTCATTAAAGGGTTTAGCAGCGAAAAAATGGGGGTGTTGGTAGCATGACTTGTGTCGATCACAATGTCACAAATGAAGAAAAAGTAAGACACAATGATAGGAAGATGAAAAACGTCGAAAAGAAAATTATGAAGAAAAAACCGAACTTGGTTTAATTAATATATTCTAATGTAGTACTTGGCCACACAGTGACTATTTTTTGTGCACCTTATTTCGTGTTCAGACTTAACTATGAAAAATTTTGAATTTGAGAGTAATGAATTGGGAGATGATATGCAGACGATGGATAAAAAACAGATTGTTAACATTCCAAGTTTCTGAAATATGCCGATTCAAAAACGTGGAAAGAAAAATTTTATAGACGACAGAATGCTAGCTTGTATGGACGCCGGCAATATGTCATCTCCATTAGATATACACTTCATCAGTGAAACTTCAAAACGTTAGTTCACAATATTGAGGATCTACTTCTGAATTGCACAAGTTTGCATGAACAACGTTAAAAACACCGTCGGCTCATGGCAAAGATAGTATTGAAAATTATAATGTACATTTTTTTATTTTGGGAAAGTTATAAGTATTTATTTTATATTAAGTTTTTTAGATCCCTAAAACATTAGTTTTGCATTGGGACGAAAAGCTACTTCCCATTTACTTAAAAAGCTTAATTTCCCTTTACACCCCATGAATGTATAGGATTTCTTCCCGCGTTGTTGGGAATTAAAACGCTTTCTATTTGTAGATTCACAGCTAACGGCACCTACTGGTTTATCGGCGAATGCGAACGTCACTTTTTGAGAAGCTTTTACTAGACATGCCGAGGGACTCGACACTTATAATGCGACGTTGCTGTCGACAATACCGTGGGAGTCGGCTGTAAAAGAAATATGGAGGCGGGAATCAAACCTGACATCTCCCGCATGGTAGTCGCGTTTTCTAACCATCATGCCACGAGACGCAATTGCTGAAATAGATAAAGTTGTTCGTTTGGCTACTGGGCTGACGTGATAGAACTATGAAAAATGTATAGCTATCTCTAGCATTGAAGATTTAACTGATTCTACAGTAGCTCAATCAGTCTAGGCCTATTTGCTACAAATTGATATTCCGAATTCATTAGAAATTTTATGTTTTGATACAACTGCTGCAAAAACGGCCCTTTTGTCTTAATTATTAAGCGAAAGTACGTATTCGGCATGATTATAGAGAACTCTACAACTTGCATTTATATATCTTGGTGGTAGCATTCCCAGTTTTACATTTCGTGCACCTGGAGTGACGTCACATGCAAGTTTCATGTACAGGGACATCAATTGTTTAAAAATGTATATTTTTCACACACACTTTAAAATTTCTGCGTTTCAGTTGAATGGAACTCGTAATATGTGAATTTTTTTGTAAGTCTCTCTAGTCCAAATAGTAATATGCAACTAATAAAGAGGATTATTGGCTGTTTTGATACTTAAAATATATACAGTGCTATTGGAAAAAATTTGAAACCACCAGTTGTATTTATCGAAAACAGTTGCACTTGCCTTTTTTGACCCACATGTAGACACAAATAAAAGAAAAGATGGTCTAAGTCTGATAAAGATATAATTTCAAATTATTCACATCCAAGTATTTGAAATTTTTTTCTGACTACGAACACAAAATATTATTTTAGTAGTTTGGAGATTTCTATGGATTTCTTACGCTTTAATCCATCAAATTTCTTAGGCCAAGCATTTTTTAAAGGGAAGCTGATCGTCAAAAGCATACCTGTTGTGAATGCCGTCGAAAAAATAGTCAGACTAATAACTGACTCTTACAAATGATTAACACACATCGAAGACGATAAACAGTACTTGCTGCACATTGTAGAGGGCTAACGTAAGGACCTCCCAGCCTATACAAAATCTTCACTGATTTAAAATAAAACTTATAAACCCTTTGTATTTCCGTAATGCTTTTTACGGCTGTCTCAAACTTTTTACTTAAAGTTGAAACCAACAAAATGGGGCTGTTTTAAAATATAAAATATCGCACGAAAAAAGTATAAGACCGGTTGGTTCGATTTATAATTCAAGAGTGTTTTTTATTATAAGGTATGGCTTAAAATTACAACAATAAAATTTCCCAAGCTGGACGAATGAATACAAAGGAAAAGTAGAAGAACAATTGACAGGACTTTAAGGAAATATTTGACATTAAATTAAATAATTCATTCAAAAGGAGGGTGGATAGTTAATTATGGCGAAAAGTAAAATTTAAATAAAATTGCAAATTAAAATAACAAAGCCATGTCAAATGGCTGAACACCCTTTTAATGAAAATTAGGGAAAAAACATTATATCTATAGTAATTTTATTTAAAAAAAAAAACTAATAAAATGCAATAAAAAGAGTTTTTTGGTGGTTTTCAAAAAATGTTGACTTTTGACCTCATTGGGGCACGGGTTGGCACCATCCGATCAGCCTGAAAATTTGCTATATCAATTTTGGCATCAATTCTCATATTTTAACGCCAGGTCTATTGGACACATTGTACGAATGGATGAAAATGTTCCACCTCGAAAGGTTTTCGCATATAAACTCGATGGGGGGCGAAGATGCAGCGACCAAAACTCTGTTGTATAGACCAGGTGAAAGAGCTGTTATCTACACTTGGGGTGACTAACTATCTACGGAGCTCAAAAGACTGAAGCGCTTGGAATTATTTTCTACGTGCGGCTACTGGTAGATGAATTTCTGTTGCTGCTGCCAATTAAGAAGAAGAAGAATGTGACTAACAACCTATGGAGCGGTAAATACCAAAGCAATTATAGAATTTATCTGCATAAGGCATTTGACAGACAAATGTACGTTGCTTCGAGCAAATAAGAAGAATAAGATAGAAGATAGAAAATTTCAATTCGATTTCCATCAATGATTTGAGAAAACTTTACTTAATTGTGAATAATATGAAAACTTGTTGCTCATATTTCTTAGGATATAACTACATGCTACACATAACACATCTGACTTCAAAGTGATAACTCGAGCACTGCTAAGCTAAATATATTTTTTTGCATTTCTCTGTTAGGCAACTCTGCCCATTGTGCTTGTATGGAATCTTTGACTTAAAGTTGAGTTGTTGGTTAAAAGTTTCAGTGGTGTCCGCAACTTCCTTTAGATAGATAGACTCACAGTTATTGACAGTTCAAGTTTTATTCGAGCAAACAAAAAGTTTTCTTTTGTTGAAAAGTTGAAAATAATATCCGCACAGTAAATAACATCGCTCTGGGCACACACACAGACACACATACCACTACAACTATGCAACCGTACATACGTTCATATAAATAAGTGTTGAGAGTTGCAGGATATTGTACCGGTTGTCTATTAAGTAGTGTTATCTACGTCGATGCGTCTGTATGTGTATGGTATATCCAGAGAAAGTTTAACTGATGATCACAGTCGTTTTTTTGCGCTCACTCCAGGAATTTTAAACGTAATGTGAAAAATAATTTAATAGAAATTCTTAAAATTTTAATCAAACTTTGTTTGATTATTTTACGGATATATTAAGCAGAGTGCTGGTGATGGTGGTCTCCAAAATCAAGTGTTCGCACTTAAGTTAAAGTATGTGAAAGCATTGGGCGTACAGAGAGTTCTCAAAAGCATGTTTAGCAATTCTATATGAAAATCATTTAAAGCATTAATTTTCCACAATAAGCGGTCAACGTGAAAAAGAGTTAAATTCGTTATCACTATGAAAAACTGTGGGAATCAATAGGAAGACGTTGCAAATTCCCAATCAAACTATAAAGGAAACTTCTAATTCGATATGGGATTTTTTAAATCTTTAATCTTTAGCAAAATTGACCTTAATTCATTATCACTTTGACGTGGAGAATTCAGCAGACTAAATTTTCTATTTTTCTATCAAACAGTTGTGGATTCGATTTTGTCATTACCCAGGATTCTTGGCTGTAGTGCAAGACATGTAGGGTAAGTGTCTGGTAGATTACGATTTTTGTTTGTCGCTCAAGGGCTTTGACAATCGCTTACTTAGCGCATAGTAGCAATGGTTTGCGATCAATACTAGTGTCTTGATTTCCAGGCTGCCATTATTAACTTTGTAAACGGCAGAGGTAGACAAAATCATCTACCACTTCAAAGTTATAGTTGTCAAATGTTCACGCAGCATCCCAGATGAGTAGACTCTTTGTTCTTTGGAAAAAACAATTTGGATTTGTGATCATTTAAAATCAGACCCACTTCTGCTGACTGCTTCTCAAAGCTTGAAAAGGTCGCAGTAACATCCCGCAGTCCTTGAATAATAATATCCATATCATCGCCATACGCGAGCAGCATTTGACTTTTATTACAGATGTTATAAGTCCTATTTATTGCAGCTTGCTGTATAATATTCACCATTATGATACTCAAGAGATAGACTATCGTCTTGCCTAAAGGCGTTTTGAGACACACGGATTTGATGATAGATTTGTCTATCGGGAATGTAATCGCTAACGAATATTCTGGTTGTCCACTACCGTTCATTCACATATTTTTCTCACAAATGTGCCACTTATTTAGTAGAAAATGGCTCTGTCAGATTTTTGTCTATTTTCACTGAAGTCTTCGTGCCGGTCAGTGTCATCCTCCAAAGTCGTATGAGCCTTGCGGGGATACCAAATTCAGCCATAGCATTTAATAGTTTTTGTCGTATCGGAGAGTCAAGTGCAGCTTTGTAATCAATAAGCAAAAGTCAGTTGTTGATCTGCTTTTTTTGGGTCTTCTCCTGGTTTGCAAGGATGGTATTTAATTTTCCACATAAAACAGTAGACAGGACCTTGTATGCGATGGGAAAAAGGCTGATCCCGCGATAGTTGGTACACACATTTGGATCGCCTTTCTAACATAGTACAGGACATAGAACACTCACATTCCAATTACACTATGCAACAAATGACGACTTTTTGAAAAATACAAAAACGGGATAGTATAGGTTCGATTCTACTATCGAAGGGTAATAAAACCCTATACTCAGTTTGGCGAGATTGGTGACCAATTTTTTTTTATGGGCCCCTAAAGATTCTCAAAATCTGTGAGGCCCATGCAAAAAGGTGTGATCAGTTTTTGTCCAACAGCTAACTCACACTTCGTGATAGCGCTAAACTGTATTCGGCAATAATGTAGCTGGGAGTTTTGCGGACTAACTTTATTAACAAATTATGTCAAAAAGGTTGGTTATTCCTGCCCTTTTTCAAAAAAAATTGAAGAAGAATTTATTATTTTTTCACTTTTTTGAGCATTACTTTGAGGCAGTCCAAATTTTCCTCTAACACTGTTCGCTAAAATTATAGCCCTGGTAAAGATAAACAACTTTCGTGAACATATCAATCCAATCTGAATGTGTCAAGGCAACCTAAATAGCTCATAAAGTCCACGTTGATACCGGTTTTTCGAACCTTTACGCACTTAAAAGCCAGTAACGTGGTTGAATATCAACCAATTTGAAGTTTCTCAGCTGTTTTATAAAGAAGAGACTAGGGCCTTTCCAATGGTATATATAGTTCTATTTATAACTTATCATAAATGTCTGTTTTTTCCTCGAAATTTCAAACTTTTGTGACTTTTTCACTATTTTTTAAGTTTGACGAAGTTTGTAGCCACTATTTTATAAGGACACCCTAATGTTTACTACTTTATTCAGAAAGTGCACGCTATCACGAGTTAAACGCATATTTGTTTGTAAAAATCGGTTAACAAATAGTTAAGTTATTCATGTTTTCCGAGGGACGCAACTTTCATATCTGAGAAACTTCAAATTGGTTGATATTCAACCACGTTACTGGCTTTTAAGTGCGTAAAGGTTCGAAAAACCGGTATCAACATGGACTTTATGAGCTATTTAGGTTGCCTAGACACGTTCAGATTGGATTGATATGTTCACGAAAGTTGTTTATCTTTACCAGGGCTACAATTTTGGCGAACAGTGTTAGAGGAAAATTTGGACTCCCTCAAAGTAATGCTCAAAAATGTGAAAAAATAATAAATTCTTTTTCAATTTTTTTTGAAAAACGGCAGGAATAACCAACCTTTTTGACATAATTTGTTAATAAAGTTAGTGCGCAAAACTCCCAGCTACATTATTGCCGAATACAGTTTAGCGCTATCACGAAGTGTGAGTTAGCTGTTGGACAAAAACTGATCACACCTTTTTGCATGGGGCTCACTGATTTTGAGAATCTTTAGGGGCCCATAAAAAAAATTGGTCACCAATCTCGCCAAACTGATTATAGGGTTTTATTACCCTTCGATAGTAGAATCGAACCTATACTATCCCGTTTTTGTATTTTTTTCACTGTTGCACTGTGTTATCGGCCATACATTCCTTTAGTCAAATCGTTGTTATCAGCTGGTGCATACACGTAGCAAACTAGTCGGCGCCGGCCTGAAAAAGCTCTGCCGGCAGTACATTGGCTCCCGTAACTTTAATGCTTTCAATCCGTGCAATTGCAGTGCGGATCTCGTTTTGTGTGCCTTCGGACACGAGCAGAGTATGAAAGTATTATTTGCAGCACACTCTGCGTGTCCTTGACCAAATTTCGATCTCTGTCCTTACGGTAGGAATCAGTATTCCAAAAACAGTGCTATTTTTCTTATATCCTGGCTCTCTCTATTGAAGAGAAGTTCCATTTTTATACCATCACCCTTAGGGATGAGGGTATATATCATTTCATTTTGCATTTTGTCTGCAGCATCTATTTCCTCAGTCATTTCGCGACATTTCTCATCGCACCAGGTCTGGTTGTAGTTTTACATAACCCAGTACGGTAGTTGCAGTAGTGCTCATAGAATATGCAATATGCTGCCGTTGTGTGTCAGAAACATCAAAATTTCTGGAGTTTGTTTGAAGTAATTGAATGAGTTGGTTGGAGTAGGCATTGGCTATCTCGGTGGTATGCAGATTTGTGATCTCTAGCTGGCTTTGCTTTTGGTTACGACCGTTTTTAGCACTACTTTTTTGCGAGCGTACATTGGCTGCAACGGTGCCGTGACATAACCCCACACGGACATAATCCCCAAAATGATTTTGGGGCTTATGTCCGGACAACTTGTCGGACATAACCCCCAATTTCATTGGGGATTATGTCCGACACTAATCTGCGGACATAAGCCCCAATGGGGATTATGACCGAATTTGTTGTTGTTTTTAGTATTTCAACATATGAAGAGAACGATTTTAAATATTGCTATTGTAGCGAGGGACGAATGCGGTGGGGGGCACGCCCCCCGCCGCATCCGCCGTAGTTAGTCTCGTTGCATACTTAATCTATCCCACTGCAGCGCGAGACGAATGCGGTGGGGGGCACGCCCCCCGCCGCATCCGCCGTATTTTGTCTTGTTGCGTACTTAATTTGTCTCTCTGCAGCACGAGACGAATGCGGTGGGGGGCACGCCCCCCACCGCATACGCCGTAGTTTGTCTCCCTGCGTAATTAGCCTTGCCACTCTTTCTCTCTCTCTCCAGCGCGAAACGAATGCGGTGTTACTTAAAAAGTCATTCTTCTTTTTGGGGGTGGGCGTCCGCCCACCCCCATTTCATCAACTTCATCAACCTTTTTCATTACTTTTAGTCGCAAAATTAGTTTGGGTGTTATGTCCGTTATATTTGTTGGGGCTTATGTCCGTTATGCCCCGCGGACATAATCCCACATGCAAATTGGGGGTTATGTCCGCAGAGCGAGGCGGACATAAGCCCCAAAATCGTGTTGGGGATTATGTCCGTGGGGGTTATGTCCGAGCACCGGCTGCAACTAGGTTGTAGGAGTGTTCATAGTTTGTAATCTCATTAGGTTTCTTGTCATTCAGGGATATCCAGGTTGCCTCATGGATATCTTTATGCGGACAGTCTTTATCCGTTATCGGAGGTGTTATTGTGTAGACAGAATTGCTGAACCAAGGGCATCTTTCTTTCCTTTTTTACCATTATAAACTCCCAGGACAATACTAATGTCATTTGCAAGGCAGCGGTCATAGAATGCATCTTTATGTCCTCGTCCATGTCTGATGTCGGAGCATGAAGTAAAAATAATTCGCCTTAATGCGGATAGTGGCAATTCAGTCACTTACAGGATTAAACCAAGGGAACCGATGTCGAAGTCTCCTGGTATCTCACTGTTTCTGGTACTCTGTTTATTATTCACTCGTAATATGGGGAATGGGACTTTGCCCAGAGGTTGAAAGTTAATGATTGTCACTCACTTGGGAGTGGCCAGAAGCTATTCCTTTGTGGCACTGTCGAAGCAGCTAACTACTTCCGGTCTTAGACCAAGTATTCCCCGGGCAATGACTTCAAAGCAACCGCTTAGAAGTTAGCTAGAGTTAGAAGGCGAAATGTTGAGTAACCTAATCGGCATGCTACCACCGATGCGTCTTACGAAGTAGGTAACAGAAGTTACTGAAGCTCAACACAGGCTCTCTTAGTGGCTTTGGCAGCCCCAAGAAACTAGGATCGGAAGTGGCGGCCTAATAAGCCACTCTCCTTAAACAAAATTTATTATGAAAACACGGAGAATAAATATAACAAGAACCCCCCCAAATGTTGACGACCCCCGCAAACGATATAAGGACCATGATTTAAGGATATGCACCTGGAATGTCCGAACTCTTTACAGATATGGTGCCTCTATCCAACTGGCGGATGTCCTCGACAAATACAAGGCTGACATCACCGCCATACAGGAAATGAGATGGACGGGACAGGGATGCACACGACGAAAGAACTGTGACATCTTTTACAGCTGCCATGCTGAAAGACACGAATTTGGATGTGGTTTCATAGTCGGCAAGAGAATTCGACATCTGGTCTCTCGGTTTAACCCTGTAAGTGACCGAATAACCACCATTCGGATACGGGCGAAATATTTTTACATTACGCTGATTTGTGTACACGCCCCGACGGAAGATAAAGACGATGAGATTAAAGATGCATTTTACGAGCGCCTAGAGGAAACATACGACCGCTGCCCTGGCCACGACATTAAAATTGTTCTAGGAGACTTTAATGCAAAAGTAGGAAGGGAAGATGTTCTTGGTCCATCGATCGGCAAATTCAGCCTGCATACCGACACGTCAGACAACGGGTTTAGGCTGGTTAGCTTCGCAGCGGGAAGGAACATGGTAGTGAGTGGAACCAGATTCCAGCACAAAGATATCCACAAGGCAACTTGGCTATCCCCCGATCAAAACACCAAAAATCAAATTGATCATGTAGTAATCGATGGCAGACATGCATCTAGTGTCATGGACGTGCGTGTGATTCGTGGTGCTAATATTGGCTCGGATCATTACCTGGTTGCAGCCAAGGTGCGCACAAGATTGAGCAGAGCGAAAAACGCACGTAACCAAACACAAAGAAAGCTGGACATCGCGAAGGTGCAAACCCCCAGAGATAGCTAATGCCTACTCCAACCAGCTCTCCCAACTTTTACGACACAACGCCTCTACTTCTGACGTTCCCGATACACATTGGCAGCATATTGCGCATTCCATGGCAAAAGCCGCAAATACCGTGCTAGGATATGAAAAGCGGCGCTCAGACGAATCCTGGTACGATGAAGAATGTCGCATAGCGTCTAAGGAACAGGATGCTGCTTATGTGGCAACGCTACAGCCAATTGTAACCCGTGCTGTTAGGGACGGCACAAGGAGAAAGCAAAACAGGCGAGACAGCTATTTAGGCAAAAAAAAGTCAGATGAAGGATCGGGAGAATGAGGATATAGAGCGATGCAGGGATAGAGGTGAGGCCGAAAATTTTAACAGAAAGTAAGAGCAAATGGATACGATAATGGCCTCCCAACCTGTAAGGACAAGAATGGAAATCTGGTTACAGATACGCAGAGTGAGAGAACACTTCCAGCAACTGCTGGTTGAAGAAGGCAGCGCACGTGAAGTTATCACGCCAATTGTCGACGACGGCTTAGATTGCCCACCACCAAGTCAAGCCGAGGTAAAAAGAGCAATATCGCGGCTGAAAAACAACAAAGCAGCCGGTGCCAACGGTCTGCCGGCAGAGCTGATAACGAGCACGCATCAGCTCCTGTGCACGGTTTGGCTTAAAGAGTGCATGCCCGATAATTGAAATGTAAGCGTATTATGTCCTGTGCTGTAAAAACGTGATCCAAGTGTGTGCTCCAACTACCGCGGGATCAGCCTTTTACCCATCGCATATAAGGTCCTGTCGAGTGTGCTATGTTAAAGACTAAAGCCAGTGTTTTCCAACCTGATCGGGCCTTATCAGTGTGGCTTTAGACGTGGTAAATCAACAACTGACCAGATATTCACGCTTCGGCAAATCCCGGAAAAGACCCAAGAGAAACAAATCGACACGTACCATCTTTTCGTCGACTATAAAGCTGCCTTCGACAGCCCGATACTGCAGAAATTACTCGAAGCCATGGCTGAGTTTGGTATTTCAGCGAAGCTGATACGTCTTTGCGGAATTACACTGACTGACACGAAGTCTTCAGTGAAGATTGGAAAGGACCTAACTTAGCCATTCTGTACCAGACGAGGCCTAAAACAAGGCGACGGCCTATCGTGTGACCTCTTCAACATAGTGATGGAGATGATAATGAGAAAAGCTGCGGTAAACAGGAGTGGCACTATATTTAACAAAAGCCACATGCTTCTCACGTACGCTGATAACGTCGACATTATCGGTCGAAAACTGCTAATGTGACTGCAGCCTTCTCAGGTATACAGAAGGAATCAGCAAAAATAGGCCTTACGGTGAACGAGGACAAAACGAAGTTTCAACGAACAAAGAATCTACTCGTGTGGAAAACTGCGTGAACGTTGACAACTATAATTTCGAGGTGGTAGATAAGTCTAAGGTAGATAGTCTGCTTAGGCTCCGCCATCAACAAAGCAAATAATGTCAGCCTAGAAACCCGGAGAAGAATCCTGCTTGCAAATAAATGCTACTACGGACTAAGCAAGCGATTCAATGACAGAGACATCTCTCGACGAAAATCCAGCTATATTAGATACTGGTTCTACCTGTGTTGATGTATGGTTCAGAATCTGGGCTTTGACACAAGCGGATGAATCGGTTCTGGCAGTATTCGAGAGAAAAATACTTCGTAAAATATAGGGGCCCATTATCGTTAACGTAGAGTATCGGCGTCGTATGAATCATGAGCTGTACACTGACATTGACGTGGTCAGACGCGTTAAGGTGCAACGGTTGCGTTGGCTAGGTCATGTTGTACGCATGGACGAAAATGCTCCAGCTCGAAAAGTCTTCGACAATAAACTCTATGGACGGCGCAGAAAAGGGCGACCAAAACTCCGTTGGAAAGACCAGGTTACTGAGAACCTTACAGAACTTGGTGTGACTAACTGGAGAAGAAGCGCAGAAGATCGAGGCGCTTATAATCCACTAGGATTGCAAAGAATTACCAGCTAAGTAAGTAAGTAATATTTTATCAGATTAATTATTACAGATTACAAACAGAATAACTATTTAAGCAAATTCAAATTCCATTTATTGCCAAAGTTCTGTGTGACGTCACGTCAAAAGGGCTTTTAATTAAATTGTCGATAAGTGTGAACAGTTTCTCTTTAATATTCTCTATTTGCGTCTACTGCCTCTGGATGTGACAGGTTCTTTTCGAAATCCTTTGTGCCGTGTTCACTGTAATGTCCAGTGCAATTTCGCATAAACTCGACAGTGGACCATTACATCTCAATGCCAGCGCAGTGTACAAAGTAAAAGCGAGCAAGTGTGAGATTTAGTTCATTTATAATGAATTGAGGTCAACCATCATCACGGTCGACAATGACATTTTTGTCATACATTTAAAATAAGGCCACGGTAGCAATAGGTGCACGTAGACGCGTCATAAATAAGGATCGCAAGTGCAATTTTGAAAATGTATGAGCTTTGAGTAAAAACAAAAAAAATCGAAAGAATTGAAATATGCCAATTGATATGAAGGTTGTGTGGAAATGACGTAAAAATATCATAAGAATGAGAAATATTAAATTAACAAAAGTCATATGAAATTAATTTCTATCTGCAGAAATATAATCATAAAAAAACATCATACAAATTTGTTGTATGGGGTTTTTATTTTATTATACCTGTCCTTGTATGCATTGACATATTTTAAAAATGATAATGACAGAGCACCATTCAATATATTTGCTGCTGAAGCCAATTAAGGCAAATTGAAAACTTTTTTTTTATCGTAATTTGTGTCACTTTCAATGTAATAAAATTTGCACCCTCATAATTGACTCACTCAATCAATGTCTGTGTCTACCCATGCGCGGTTATGCATAAAACCACTGATAAATGATTTTAACACAACATTTTAACATAATAATAAATTAATTTGAAAATGTTATACCGCACCACAATGGCGGTGTTGTTTTTTTTTTGTTCTTCATATTTAAATAATAAATCTATTTTATTCGCCCTTAGCCAATAATAAGTCAACAACAACAACAACAACAACAATTAGAATGATATTGGTTTATGTGTTGCCACTTTCTTGTAGCTAAATAATTAAAATTATTTATTTATAAGTAAATTTACACGATGTGTTGTAAATGTGCCATGTGTCACATGTGATCCCCCCCCCTGCTTATGTTTTGTATTTACGCCACATTGAATTACACTCAGTTCATACAATTAAATGGGTGTTGGTGTACCATCCACACCCTCCGTATATCTTTGTGCTATTGTGAGTTGTGCATTGACACAAGGACGACATGTTCGTAGCCAATAAAAGTGTCAAGGAAATAATTGATATGCATCTAAGGAAGTGAATATGGCAAAAGATATATTGAAACCACGAGACCATAAAGATAAGATGCATAGCTTGTGTTGGTTGTTTATTTTTAAATTTATTTAAGTTGCGGACTAAATAGATGTTGATTTTTGGTGCCATTTTTCGGTAGAAGGAAAAACTACGACAATGTTAAAAGCTGACCGTAGTAGTATCATATATATATTGAATACTATGCCCGTGCCATAGCTATGCGCAGAGATCAATGTGGCGACAACAACTTATTTACAACTTATTCTTAGAAAATTTGTATTTCCTTGCCAAAATAAAACTAGTAAGCCAGTTATCTTCGGCTATGCCGAAGCTCAGATATCCTTCACCATTTGTAAAAATGGTGGTAAAACTGGTTATTTGCAGTACAATTATATTTTAATAAATTTTGTACCACAAAACAGCGGAGTTGGTGAGAAGTGGACGTTATTTTTAGCTTCACACATCCATTTTGTCATTAATTTTGTATCGATTTTATTCGATTTACCGATAAGTTTATGAGTTGGTGAGTTGGAGCTTATTTTTATGAATTTTGTAACTACCCAAAAATGGGAAGTTGTGTGGGATGTGGGAGTAGTTTAAATCCGATCATGCTTATCTTAGAACTTAACTTCTGCTTCTGGACAGAAGCTTACATACCAAATTTCAGCCCGAAAGCTCATAAACTATAGGGACATGCAGACGGACACCTCCAAAAAGGGGGAGTTTGTATGGAAGGTGGGAGAAGTATTCGTCCGATATTGCTCATCTTACAACGTAAGCTTCTATTATAGGATTAAAGCTTGCATATCAAATTTCAGCTGAAAATTTCCTAACCTACGGCTATAATCGAGGGAGGGAGCAGTAGTTTGAATAGGAGGTGGGAGTAGTTTTTGACCGACATTGCTTATCTTAGAAAGTAGCCTCCGCTTAGATATTGAATCTTGCGTTCAAAATGTCAGCTATATACCTCTTAAAATACGGCTGCAATCGCAGGGACAGCCCCAAAAAAAGGTGTGGTATGGGAGGTGAGAGTAGTTTTTGACCGATCGGTCTCATTTTAATATTCAACCTCCGCTTAGAGCAGAAAAGTTTTCATACAATATTTCAGCTTGATTTCTCTTAAATTACTACTGTAATCGCGGGGACTAACGTACGGACACCCCCAAAAAGAGGGATTTTGTATGGGAGGTGAGAGTAGTTTTTGACCGACCGGTTGCATATAAAATTTCAGCTTGATTTCCCTTAAACTACAACTGTAATCGTAGGGATACCCCAAAAAGGGGGAGTTTGTATGGGACGTGGTAGTAGTTTTTGACCGATTGGGCTCATTTTAGAACTCAACCTCTATTTTGGGTAGCAAAGCTTGCGTACAATATTTCAGCTTGATTGCTCTTTAATTACTGCTGTAATCGCGGGGCTGACGTACGGACACCTCCACAAAGACGGATTTTATATGGGAGGTGGGAGTAGTTTTTTACCGATCGGTCTCATCTTACTACTCAACCTCCGCTTAGTGTAGGGAAGCTCACATACAAATTACAGCCCTTAAACTACGGCTGTAATCGCAGGGACAGACCCCAAAAAGGGGGAGTTGGTATGGGAGGTGGGAGTAGTTTTTGACCGATCGGGCTCATCTTAGAACTTAACCTCCGCTTTAAGGATAGAAGCTTCCATCGTGGGGACAGACAGACGGTCACCTTTAAATCGACTCAGGTTTCGATGCTGATCAGTTATCTATATATATAAAAAATTGTTGCAAGTGTGTTGTGACTTCATAACTCACGAACGGCTGGACCGATTTGCATAAATTTTTTTGTATACGTTAGGGTGGCGCCCCGGGTGGTTTATATTTACAATTCGGTCCAATTAAACAAAGGGGCGTGGCACCGCCCATACAACTTGAAAATCAAAAGGGCTGTATCTCATGAACTATCAGAGGTATGAAGATGAGATTTGGTATATATGTTGTGGAGCAGTATTAATTACATCCAAGGTGGAAGGGGGCGGTGCCACGCCCCCTTTTCAAAAATCGCTCTAACGGCTTTTCTAATAGACCGATTGATACGAAAATTTCACCAAATGGTACTGTTGACCTGTTGATAGTCCCTGGCTATAATAGATTGTGATTGGATAAAGGGGCGTGGCACCGCTGATACAACTTGAAAATCAAAAGGGCTATATCTCATGAACTGTCAGAGGTATGAAGATAAGATTTGGTATATATGTTGTTGGAGCAGTATTAATTACAGCCAGCGTGGAAGTTGGGGGTGCCACGCCCCCTTTTCAAAACCGCTCTGCAGGCTTTCCCAATAGACAGATTGATACGAAAATTTTACCAAGTGGTACTGATGACCTGTAGATAGTCACTTGCTATATTTGGTTATGATTGGATAAAGGGGCGTGGCACCGCCCATACAATATGAAAATAAAAAGGGCTATATCTCATGAACTATATGAGGTATGAAGATGAGATTTGTTACATATGTTGTTGTTGCAGAGTAAATTCCACAGTATATATCAGATCGCCTAGAGATACGATCAGTAAGGTGGGCCAGTTTTTTTATTCGAAAAATTGTAACCAAATCTACGATGAATTGTTAGAAAATGTCAGCAATAAACTTTGTGTGTCCGAGCGATCACGTATTCCCCGGGCAATGCCACTGTGGTAGCAAATGTGAGATGGCGAAACGTTGAGTAACCTAATCGGCATGCTACCACCGATGCGTCTTAGGAAGTAGGTAACAGAAGTTACTAAAGCTCAACACAGAGGCTCTCGTAGTGGCTTTGGCAGCCCCAAGAAACTGGGATCGGGCGCGGTGGCCTAAACACGAAGAAAAGAAAAAGAACCCCCCCAAATGTTGACGACCTCCGCAAACGTTATAAGGACCATGATTTAAGGATATGCACCTGGAATGTCCGAACTCTATACAGAGATGCTGCCTCTATCCAACTAGCGGATATCCTCGTCAAATACAAGGCTGACATCACCGCCATACAGGAAATGAGATGGACGGGACAGGGATGCACAGGATAAAAGAACTGTGATATCTTTTACAGCTGCTATGCAGAAAAACACGAATTTGGATGTGATTTCATAGTCGGCAAGAGGCTTTTACTTCTGTCTCGCGGTTTAACCCTGTAAGTGACCGAATCCACTATTCGCATCCGGGCGAAATATTTTTACATTGCGCTGATTTGTGTACACGCCCCGACGGAAGACAAATACGATGACAATGAAGATGCATTCCTTGAGCGCCTGGAGGAGGTATATGACCGCTGCCCTGCACATGACAATAAAATTGTCGTGAAGATGCTCCTGGTTCAGCAGTCGGAAAATTCAGTCTACACAACAACACCTCATATGCGGGACTCAGACTGGTGAGTTTCGCGTCGGCAAGAAACATGGTTGTGAGTGGAACCAGATTCCCGCATAAAGATATCCACAAGGCGACCTGGATATCCCCTGATCGAAAGGCAAGAAACCAGATTGATTGCGTGGTAATCGATAGAAGGCATGTCTCAAGAGTTATGGACGTGCGTGTCATGCGCGATGCAAATATTGACTCGGATCACCACCTAGTTATAGCCAATGTACGCACACGATTAAGTAGTGCTAAAACACTCGTAATCAAACGCAAAGGAAGCTAGACATCACAAAGCTGCATTCCACCGAGATAGCCAATGCCTACTTCAACCAACTCTCTCAATTACTCCAAACAAATCCCCCTAGTTCTGATGTTCCCGACATACAGTGGCAGCATGTTGAGAATTCTATGACCACTGCTGCAACGACCGTACTGGGTTATGAAAAACCACGCTCAGACAAGCCCTGGGACGATGATGAATGTCGCGAAATGTTTGAGGAAATGGATGCTGCTTACAAGGCAAAACTGCAGCCAATGGATACGCGTGCGGTGACGAAGCGTTACAATGAGAAAAGGAGGGAGATGAATTGCCTGTTTAGGCGGAAAAAGCGTCTGTGGAAGAAAACAGTGAGCCAGCATCTTGCTACCGGGGAATTCGCAATATTCATCACCATACCAGGTATGTTCATCGGAGGGCTTTACATGTCCGCAGTCTTTTCCATCGAGAAGGGAATATATTGCCGTGCGCAGAGGAAGTTGCAAGTTAGAGCATTTTGAAGAATTTGAGTGAGTTGGTTAGAAAAGCCGTTGGCTTTCTTCGTTGTCTGCAGTTTAGCGATGTCCTGCTTTCTCTGTGCCTGGTTACTCAAGGTTTTCGCCCTGCTTAGCCTAGTACGCACCTTCACTACAGTAAAGTGGTGATACGAGTTGATGTTATCACTTCTGATCAGTTGTTCATATCAAAAAACTTGACGCGTGCCTTCCATCGACCATCATGTGATGTATTGGAATGCATGGTAAGTTTCGCCAAAGATAATTTTTGCATTAAAATCTCCCACCTCGTCGTGGAATTCATCTTTGACTTCGTAAGTGTTCTTCTCCGTCGGAGCATGAGCACCGTCATCTCTTGCCGATCACAAATCCATATCCAAATTCATGTCTATCCCCGTGGCAGCATCCATATCCCTTCCACTGGATTTCTTGTATGGCAGCAATGTCAGCCTTATACTCGTCGAGGACATCCGCCTTTTGAATAGAGGCACCTGGTCTGTACATATTACTAATATTCTAATAGAATATTCTCAAATTATGGTCCATGTAACGTTAGCGGTGGTCGTCGACATTTTGGGGGGTTCTTTTCCTCGTATACTTCATTTTAGTCACTGCTATTATACTGGTGGTGGGTAGTAAGCCCAGCCCACCAGGTTCCGAAGTTTATTCCTACTGCCAGTCGTTATTTCTAAGACAAACGCTGACCAGAAAGCCGTCCAATGTGGAAAACAAGCTACCGTCCAATGTGGAACAAACAGCCAACAATGATCATATGACCAAGATATGGCGCCAGCTGGTTTTATTGATTTATTTTTAAGATGTTGATAAATCTTTTCCGTTTGCCTACGGTCCTTGCAAAAACTGGATATTTTTGTAGTGGAAGTATCTAGGATGAGTTTTGTTGGCTGGAGAACTCGAAAGTATTTGAAAAGTATTTTTTCTTTGATGTTGATGTCAGTGCCCCGTTCGGGAATCGAACCCGGCACCTTCGGATTGCAAATTTACGTCGCTTACACTGAGCTATCGAAGGCCACTCGGGGACTTGTTGTTATTCGTAGTTATCCTTCATGTAGTCCGTTCGGCTATTCGCCACCTCCTGAACCTCCATAGTAGTATGGATATAACATTCATTTTCATAAGATTTGATATAATTCTGGCTACGACTCTGTATCTATATATATAGTATTTCATTTACATTTAAGGATTAATCGAGTGATATCTGGTTTCTACAAACAATAAAAAAAGTAAGTAGACTTAAATCATCTAGCCTACAAACATATAAAGGTCAACCTGATAACTAGATGCAATAGAACAACTGTCAGTCTGTCAACCTATTAAATTCCTAATCTCCTAAAAACCAATTTGATGAAAGCACTTTTTAGTGCATTACAGTCGCACAGGGTACATTTCACTGCAGCACACACATACACACACAAAACTGAAAAAGAACAATAACTCATAACAATGTTTAAAATTCCAATTTACTTCACGTATTACCAGGTCACCACCAAATTACTTTAAAACGTTTTAACTGGATAAATGTCGGTCAGTCTCCTAAATGAAAGTCTAATCCAGCCAGATTCAGTGTACCGCAAACATCATCTTTTTAAAAACAAAAAAAAAAAACTAGCACATAAATATGAAATATGAAATTTTTCTGTAAATTTGTGTAGGAGCAAACCTGAGTAATTCAGGAGTGCGCACTTCGAAGCAGCAGATATGAATAACAACCACATGTTTCATCATATTGCCGTATGCCCAAATATCCTATGCACTAAAAAAACATGTAAACAGAGCATACACTGCAAAAAATAGGTAACGAGATTTGTTTGTATTATTTTCTTAAAAGTAATTGCTTTTAAAATCATGATTAACGTATATCGTCGTTGCGCCGACCAAATCAGTTATGTGTAATTTTTCCAATTTTTTTTTATTTCCTTTTTAAAGCTATTGTGGTCGTCCATTGAGCCTAGAACCCTTTTCACAATATCTTGATTGGTTTAGAAGTTATTATTATCATTTAGGTGTAGAATTTATGAGAAATGATCCAAAATAAACAAGTTTTTTGGCTCTCCTGAAAAGTTATTGAAAAACACTTGACTCTTTTGGTCGGCGCAGCAAATTTATGTTATTTGTTTTAAAGGGACCGGCCGTGGCATAGTGGTTAGAACACGCGACTACCATGCGGGAGATCGCAGGTTCAAACCTGGCTCCAGTCATCTTAAAAAAAAAGAAAAAAGAAATAAAATTTTCTTTCATTGTCGGCTCCCCTCGAATGTTGTTTGACAGCAACTTCGCAGTATTAAGCGTCGATTCAATCGTCGTGTCTAGTAAGAGCTTCTCAAAACAGTGACGTTCGCATTCGTCGATAAATAAGTAGGTGCCGTTAGTTGTGAATCTAAAAATAGAAAGCGTGTTAATTCACAACAACGCGAGAAGCTATCCCATACCTCATTCATGGGGTGCAAAGGGAAATTAAGTTTTAAGTAAGTTTAACGTTAGAATTCGTTGTTTTACCAATATTTGTTTGTCGCTTCATTTCCTTAATGGGCTAATCAAATGACTTATGTATCTCAAACCTATAAAAGCCAGATGTGATGCGTGTGTTTGTCCTACCCTGAATAGAAATGATCGATTTAACCTATACGCATACTCGTATACGAGCATTTAACGTCTTTTCTTCAGGTGTATTATGATTATGTTCACAATTTTTCTGATTGGATTGTATTGTAGCGTCGTTATATGCGGGTGTGTGTGTGTTTGTGTGTGTTGCAAACGAAAATGAGACTCTGTCATTCATGCAAAATACTGGATTTAGCATATGCACATGGTTGGACAGACAAGTACATTTGCTAGATTATTGTACGTAGGGACAGATATGAATGAAGAAGCATTTTGCAAAACACAAACATACACATAGACACATACATTAGAGCATCTCTCTATGTGTCTCTCGATCTATCTGTATTTGTAAGCCTGTCAAGCTTAAGCAAACGTCCGCCGTTGCAGTTAAGAGGTTTTTTGTGCACCTGTGGTTGCACTCATTCACGTCAACAACATTAACACGCTGCCAAAGACACATTCAAAGAATAATACAGTGTTGCCACCGCTGCCAGTTAATGACAAGAGCAATTTCTTGTGGCACAATAAAAATCTCTTGAAGTTGCAATGCATTGAACATTAAAGGACGAACTAGGCCCATGATTTAAGAATATTCATCTGGAACGTCCGTACTCTTTATAGAGAAGGTACCACTATTCGACTAGTAGATGTTCTAAAAAAATACAAGGCTGACAATACCGCTATCTAGGATATGGGATGGACAGGACAGGAATGCTCTCGACGTAAAATTTGCGAACAGGCGATGCAGTTATTTAAGCGAATAAAAACCGTCAGATGAAGGAACGGGAGAAAGAGTATATGGAGCTATACAGGGATAGAGGTGAAGCCCGATAATTTTACTAGAAAGTTAAGGCAAGCGGTTACGGTAATGGGCTCTCCTCCTGTAAGGAAGAGGATGAAAATATTCCAGTAACTGCTGCTTCCGGAAGGCAGCGCACGTAAAGGTTTCACGCCAATTGTCGACGACAGCTAAGATGACCCATCACCAAGTCTAACCAAGGTAAGAAGAGCAATATCGCGACTTAACGAATGGAATCGTATTATGTCCTGTGCTGATAAAGGTAATTCAAGTGTGTGCTCCAACTACAGCCAATGTTGTGTCACCGGATCGGGCCTAATCAGTGTGGCGTTAGACATGATAAATTCAATTGAAAAAGATCGACATTTACCATCTTTTCGTCAACTATAACGCTGCCTTATACAGCCCGATACGGCAGAAATTATTCGAAGCCATGACTGAGTTTAGTATTCCAGCGAAGCTGATATGTCTTTGCGAAATTACGCTGACTGACACGAAGTCTTCAGTCAAGATCGGTAAGGACCTTACAGAGCCATTCTGTACCAGGCCGGGTCTAAAACAAGGCGACGGCCTATCGTGTGACCTCTTCGACACATTGATGGAGATGATAATGCGGAAAGCTGCAGTTAACATGAATGCAAGCTGATGACGTATACATCATCGTTCGACAACTGCGGGATGTAACTACAGCTTTTTCAGGTATACAGAAGGAATCAGCAAAAGTGGTTCTAACGATGAACAACAAAACAAATAATGTCAGCCTTGAAATCCGGGGAAGAATCCTGCTTAAAAAAATGCTATTACTTACTCAACAAACGATTCAATGACTGAACTCACTTTTGGAAACAACAATATACCTATACTTCATACTGATTCTATCTGTCTTGATGTATAGTTCAGAATTCTGGGCTATGACACCAGCGGATGAGTCGGTTCTGGCAGTAATCAAGAAGAAAATACTCAGTAAAATATGTGGGACTATTATTGTTAACGAAAAGTATCGACGTCGTATGAATCATGAGCTGTACACTGACTTTGACGCGGTCGGACGCATTAAGATGCAGCGGTTGGTTTGGCATAGACGACAATGCAGCAACTAGAAAAGTTTTCGGCAGTAAACTTGGTGGACTGCGCAGAAGTGGGCGACCAAAATTGCTTTGAAAAGACAAGGTTACTAAGAATCTTGAAGAACTTGGTATGAAGAACTGGAAAAGAAACACATAAGATCGAAGTGCACATATTATTTTTTACGTGCGGCATATAATCCCAACATACGATTGCAAAGAAGTGCCAGCTAAGTTCCAAACATAAGTCTAGTATGCACACAAAAATGAAGAAAAGTATTTTTATACCCTCACCCTGCGGGTGTAACACATAGAAGGAGAAACTTTAGACCCTAGGTTTATTTGAATCAAATTCGATTAATGACTTTTTATGTCGTTTAAGCCATGTCCTTCTGTCTGTCTGTCCGGCTGGTACGCACGAAAACTTTCGATAGACCTGTTGTTTTGAAACTTTGCATAGATTAAAATTTTCGCAAAACTACCTACGGTATTGCAAATGGGCTACATGGCCACGCCCCTTCTGGTACCTCTCATACAAATGTGCCACTCCGTCTACTTTTGAAATCGTGTAATAATATCAATACTGTAACAATATTAATATCAATACTAATATAAATTCTGTATTTAGTAAAGCTGTAACAGGATAAAGTTTTGTTGAAAAAACTAGAAGTTTAGCCACGTACCTTCTGTTACCTCCCATATCCATCTGGAACCGCCCTCTTTAGTAATCGATTAATATTATTAATATATGCAACGCGGTCGTGCCCAAATTCTGTATTTAGTAAAGCTAAGCTAAACCAGAAAAAAGTTTTGGAGCAAAAAGTCTGAAATTTCAGGCACGTCCCTTCTGGTACCTCCCACACAAATATTATATAACACACCGCCCACTTTAGAAATCGAGTCGTAATATAATGACAGATAAAAGGAATTGTAATTCTTAATTTTTTTTACATTTGTTTTAGTTAAATCAGACTAGGGTCACTTATATGTGCCCATGCTCCAACAGATGAGAATAGCGATGAGGACAAAGACGAGTTCTACGAGACCCTAGAAAATGTATATGACCGTATCCCGAGCCATGACAATAAAATTTGTACTAGGCGATTTTAATGTTAAAATAGGCTGGGAAACCGCATTTGTGCCTACTATCGCAAATTCAGTCTGCACACCGAAACGTCAAACAATGGCATCAGACTGATTGATTTCTCTGCTGCAAGAAATATGGTAGTTAGCAGCACTAGATTTGACCATAAAAATATTCATAAGGCAACATGGTAATCTCCAGATCAATTGACGAGGAATCAGATAGATCACGTGGTAGTCGATGGAAGACACTCATCGAGTGTTTTGGATGTACGAGTGAGCAGGGGTGCGGACATTGACTCCGATCACTCCCTTACCGCAGTTAAGGTACGCACAAGGCTAAGCATGGCGAAAATCGTACGTAACCAGGCACAACGAAAGCTAGACATCGGTAAACTGCTGACCACAGAGGTAGCGGACGCCTACTCTAACCACCTAACTCAACTGCTGCGGAATGCTCCAACCCCTGATAATATAACGTCGCAATGGTAAAGTATAGCCGACTCCTTAGAACGGACTGCGAGAAGCGTACTTGGGTACTGAAAGCCTACTCAAGAAGATGCCTGGTACGATGATGAATGTCGCAATGCCACGAGAGAAACGGTTGCTGCCTACAGGGCGAAACTGCAGCCAATGGCAACGCGAGCTGTTTGCGAATGGCACAGGGAGAAGAGACGAGAGACAACTCGTCTTTTTGGACGAAAAAAGAAGAAGCTGAAGAAGAGACAGACTGAGTGCACAGAGTTGCTCCGAAGTAGAGGGGTGGCCCGAAAATTCTACCAGAGAGCTAAGGCGAGAATGCGTGGAACAGGGTTGCCCTCCTGCAAGGACAGCGATGGTCAGCTAGTGACGGGCCCGGATAACGTTCTGAGAATATGGAGAGATCATTTTAAAAATTTAGTGAATGCAGACCCCACTCCAGAAGACCCCGATCCAACTCATGACGATGGTATTTTTTGTCCACCTCCGAGCCAGAGATACGTGTGGCAAGCTGCCGCCTTAAAAACAACAAAGCTGCTGGAGACGATGGTCTCCCTGCTGAATTGTTTAAGGCTGGCGGGGAGGAGCTGATTAGGAGCATGCAGCAGCTCATGGAGAACATCTGGCAAGAGGAGAGCATGCCCGAGGATTGGAGTCTCTGTCTGTTATGTCCCATATACAAGAAAGGAGATCGTAGTTAATGTAAGAACTACCGTGGAATAAGCCTATTACCACTTCGTACAAGGTCCTCTCAATCATATTGTGTGAACGACTTAAGCCAATTGTAACCAATTGAAAAACTAATTGGACCATATCAGTGCCGCTTTAGACCTGGCATATCTACGACGGATCAAATATTCACCTTACGACAAACCCTGGAAAAAAACCCATGAAAAGCAGATCGACACCTACCACCACTTTGTCGACTACAAAGCTGCCTTCGAATCTCCGATAAGGGAATAGGCTATATGAGGCCATGTCTGAGTTTGGTATTCCTGCAAAGCTGATTCGGCTTTGTAGATGTACCTTGGACAACACCAAATCCTCGGTTAAGATTGGTAAAGATCAGCCTGAACCATTCAACACGGAAAGAGGTCTCAAGCAGGGCGATACGCTATTTAATATAGTTATGGAGTAGGTGATGAGAAAGGCTGGTGTCAACATGTCCGGCACCATATTCCACAGAAGCCACATGCCACTAGCCCCTTTTTACCGGTTTTGGGGCAAATTTAGCACTAAACAATCAATTTTGAAAAATTCCTTCGGATATGGATTTGTGCGATTATAGCGTTAGTCGTTTAAATTGGATACTTTTTAACCCTTAAAGGGACGAATTTCGAAAAATCACTTCGTGCAGCTTTCTTATTCTATAAGGAGATTGCTCAATGGTACCGGTTTTATTCCTTTTTGGCTTTTTTACCCCAAAAGTACGAATTTCGAAAAATCCCCCCTAGCAGCCCTCTTTTTCTTTAAGAAGCTTGCTCATATGCAATTCCACGATGATAGCTTTTGCCGTTTGGCCTGGATAATGTTACCAGTTTTCTCATTTGTTTGACCTTTTTTCCCCCTGAAAGTACGAATTTCGAAAAATCCCTTCGTGCATCTCTATAAGTCTATAAGGGGATTGCTCATATACAGTTTTCACAGGATTATTTTTATGTTTCATTTTATATTTGTGTGTTTGTATTTAAATAAAAACTCTTTTTTCTAAAAGACGAAAGCTTTTTTTTATTCATTTTTTGTTTTCGGGATAATGAAATAAAAATCCCGATTTTCTGGGAAGTGAAAAATGCCGGAAAATCATAATCACTAATTATGAACAAAAGTCCTATTATGGCATAAATGAAATGTTTTTAAAAACTAATTTGTTCAACCAATGGGCGTATGATTAATATATTATATATACTGGGCAACAAATACATCATTCATACGCATTAACGACCAAGTATCATATTTAAAATATAGACATTAATGACAACAGCTTAATACATTGGTACGAGGCATAACTTTCTCTCCCGAAGCTTACTTTATACTGCCATGTTTTAAAAGGGCCTTCGTCTAACTTTATCAAAAACATATTATACAATACTCATAAAACAAAGAATATACTTTATTTGGGTTTTAACTAATTCTTTTGCTATTCGTCATAGATACAATTGTTCTTTCTAGGTTTTTTTTTCTGCATCATAAATTATATATATATCAAAGGTTGGCTACCCTGTTCATACCGAAAACCTTTGACAGTGTTCTTTAAGTCTGCTAAGTGTTGTTGATTTGCACAAACGTACAAATACACTCAAGTATGTTTGTCACACATCCACACACATGTAGTAGACATTTATGTCCTCATGTATATGGCTTTGTTGAAGGATATACAGTATGCCTGTATGTCTCCAGTTACACATGTAAGTGTGTACGGCAGACTGCCGTTGTTGTTTTCGCAATTACAATGTTATTGTAAATTTGCTTTGGTTTTGTACTTGGTGTAAACAATTTAAAGATAAACACATCGACATCGACAGACTACCTCTTTATGTTCATATGTATGTCAGTATATTTCCAGTGGGGTATGATATGATATTCCAAACAACCTTAGAATGACAGTTAAAAAAAAGTATTGAGGTTCCTTTTTAGCAATTAAAACAGTAGCTTAAGTTATGTCGATGCAAATAAAGTCAATGCTTTATGTTTCAGTGGTAATTTTTGATGCACTCGATGCACTTAAAGGGAAGATTGTAACATAGAAGCTGCTCTTAAAGTAGGCTCACAAGTTAAAAAAAAAAAACTTAATTTCCCTTTACACCCCATGAATGAGGTATGGGATAGCTTCTCGCGTTGTTGTGAATTAACTCGCTTTCTATTTTTAGATTCACAACTAACGGCATCTACTTGTTTATCGACGAATGCAAACGTCACTGTTTGAGAAGCTCTTACTAGACACGCCGATTGACTCGACACTAATACTGCGAAGTTGCTGTCGACAACATTCGAGGAGAGCCGGCAATGAAAAAAAAATTTATTTTTTTTTCTTTTAAGATGACTGGAGCCAGGAATTGAACCTGTGATCTTCCGCATGGTAGTCGCGTGTCCTAACCACTATGCCACGGCCGGTCCCATAGTTTATGTGTAGTTAAACCAGGGTGACGCTGCTGGCCAGGAAGATAAGGCGCAGTTAGCATTCCTAAAACTTTCGTACCGATATAAAACATTTCTAGCCAAAAATTTATATTTTTTTTGAATATAGGTTTTCTTTTTTGGTCCCTCCCTGTTCATTCGTCATAGTGTAAGTTGACGACTGCAAATTAAATTAAGTGACACCCTAATAAATGTTTCTTTCGCACACTCTTATGAACAATATAAACATTATAAGGGCGTCAACATATAAACGAAATCGAAAGCAAAGCTAGGGCGGTGTTTTCCCATTTTCAATGGATATTCTAAAGTGTGTGTGTTCCTTGTTTCTCTATACGTATATTTTTATTGTTGTTATGATATCTTCTTATTCAAATTTTATATGATGGGTAATTTCTGACAAAATGTGAAACCGTACCAACATTAATGTTCGCAAATCTAGGCTGTAAAAGTCATATACATGTATGTGGAAGAGAAACCGGTATAACTGCATGTAGCTTACTCTTTAGATAACAGCACTGTCACCTAGTTCATCCAACGAAGTTTTGTTCGCTCCTCTGGCGCCGAGCATCTTGATTATTGCCGAAAACTTTTCAAGCTGGAGCATTTTTACCAATTCGTACTACATGTTCCACCCGACGCATTCCGTCTATTAATTGGATGCGCTTGACTATGTTGATGTCTTTATTTGTGGAGTATTTCTCTCGTATTTCTCGCTTGTGTTATTACCCAGAATTCTGCGTGGTAGAGCAGGATAGACAGGATCAATGTCTGGTATAGTTGGATCTGTGTTCTTCGAGAGAGCGCTTTGTCATTAAATCGCTTGCTTAGCGATCATCACTTGATTTCCAGACTGACATTATTATTTTTGTTTATGGCGGAGGCAAGGTAGACAAAATCATCTACCATATAAAAGTTGTAGTTGTCAACGTTCGCACAGCGTTCCAGACGAGTTTATTCTTTGTTCGTTGAAACAATTAACTTGGTTTTGTCCTCATTCCTCACCAGACCCACATCTGCCGACTGCTTTTCAATGCTCGAAAAAGTCGCAGTAACATCCCGCAATCCACGTCCAATCATCGGCATATCATCGGCATACGCGAGCAACATGTAACTTTTGATGAAGATGAGACTATTCCTGTTTACTGCAGCCTTCCGCATGATCTTTTCCATTACGATGTTAAAGAGATCGCAGGACAGACTATCGCCTTGTCTAAAGCCTCGCTTGGCAGTTTTGCCAATTTTCACTAAAGACATCGTGTCAGTCAGTGTCACCCGCAAAGTCGTATTAGCTTCGCAGGGATACCAATTAATTACAATTACTGTCTTATCGGACTGTCGAATGCAGCTTTGTAATCGATAAACAGATAAACAGATGCAGCCTTCCACATGATAATTTCCATTATAATGTTAAAAATATCGCAAGACCAGTGTCTGGTAGAGTTGGATCTCTGTTAGTAGAGAAAGGGCTTTGTCATATAATCGCCACGTTAGCACGTCCTAGCAGCGGTTTGCGATCAACACTCCTCTCTTGATTTCCAGGGTGACATTATAAGTTTTGTTTACGGCGGAACTATGGTAGGCGAAAAGAGTGGCCTCTTTGTTCGTTGAAACCAATAACTAGGTTTTGTCCTCATTTATCACTAGACCAACTTTTGCCGATTGCTTCTCAATGCTTCTCAAGTCAGCCTATTTCCCTTATTTTTTTACCTTGCACCACGCGAACGAACGGAGAGAAGGGTATATTAATTTTGTTCTTCCATTTGTAACGCCCATAAAGAGGCGTGGTAGGTATGTCAATATATATATAATGATCAGCGTCGAATTTGAAGTCGTTTTAAAGATGTCCGTCTGTCCGTCCCCGCGATAACAGCCGTAGTTTAAGATGAAATTTGGAATACAAATTCTATCCTCAAAGCGGAGGTTAAGTTCTCAAATAAGCAAGATCGGACGAAAACTGCTTCCACCTCTCTTACAAACTGCACCTTTTTGGGGGTTACACATGCATCACTATATTCACAGCTTATTTTAAATCGGTCAAGCACTGTGTCCACCTCCCATACAAAATCCCTACTTTTGGGTAGTACCTGTCTGTCTGTCCCCTCGATTACACTATGCAACAAATGACGACTTTTTGTAAAATACAAAAACGGGATAGTATATGTTCGATTCTACTATCGAAGGGTAATAAAACCCTATACTCAGTTTGGCAAGTTGAAGTAATGAACAACAACACAAAAACAATGCTTCTTCTTCAACTCTTTGATTTTATCATAGGGTACGAAAGTTGCGTCCTTCGGAAGACATGAATAACTAAACTATTTGTTAACCGATTTTTACAAACAAATATGCGTTTAACTCGTGATAGTGTGCACTTTCTGAATAAAATAGTAAATATTAGGGTGTCCTTATAAAATAGTGGCTACAAACTTCCTCAAAATTAAAAAGTAGTGAAAAAGTCACAAATGTTTGAAATTTCGAGGCAAAAACAGACAGATATGACAAGTTATCAATATAACTATATATATCGTTAGAAAGGCCGCAGTCTCTTCTTTCTAAATCCTTTGAGAAAATTAAAATCGGTTGATATTTAACCACGTTATTGGCTTATATGTGCGTAAAGCTACGAAAAACCGGTATCATAGTGGACTTTATGAGCTATTTAGGTTGCCTAGACACGTTCAGATTGTATTGATATGTTCACGAAAGTTGTTCAACTTTACCATGGCTACAATTTTGGCGAACATTGTTAGTGAAAAATTTGGACTCCCTCAAAGTAATGCTCAAAAAAGTGAAAAAATAATAATTTCTTCTTCAATTTTTTTTGAAAAAGTGCAGGAATAACCAACCTTTTTGACATAATTTGTTAATAAAGTTAGTGCGCAAAACTCCCAGCTACATTATTGCCGAATATAGTTTAGCGCTACCACGAAGTGGGAGTAAGCTATTGGACAAAAACTGATGACACCTTTTTTCGAGGGGCTCACTGATTTTGAGAATCTTTAGGGGTCCATAAAAAAAAATTGGTCACCAATCTTGCCAAACTGAGTATAGGGTTTTATTACCCTTCGATAGTAGAATCGAACCTATACTGTCACGTTCTTGTATTTTTTTCACTGTTGCACTGTGTTATAGCAGTAGTTTAAGAGATATTGAGCTGCAATTTGGCATACAAGTTCTATCCTCACAGCGGAGGTTAAGTTTTCAGATGAGCAAGATCGGTCAAAAACTTCCCTCACCTGCCATACAAACTTCCCGTTTTTTTTGGGGTTCTACTAACGTAGGGGGTTATACTGACGTTATAGTAACCTATGGACCTATGCTACTTAAAGGTACTAAAGGAATTGACATATCAGTAAAAAAAATTTCAAAATGTATGTGAGAGGCTAATAGGGACGTCCACCTATCAGACTCCACAGACTACACCCCTTTTTTTGTGGTTCAAAGTTTAATAGTGCAAATAACAAGTTTATCACCATTTTTATACCCTCACCCTACGGGTAGGAGGGGTATATCATTTGATACGACCCAAAAGTGTAACACATAGGCCCTAGGTTTCTTTATACCAAATTCGATTCATGAATTTTAAAGTCGTTTGAGCCATGTCTGTTTGTCTGGCTATCCGGCTAGTGCGCACGATAACTTTCGAAAGACGCAAAAAAATGTTTTGAAATTTTGCACGAGTAAATATTTCCCCAAAACTACTTACGGTATTGCAAATTAGCTTCATGCCCCCGCCCCTTCTGGTACCTCCCATACAAATGTACCACTCCGCCCACTTTATAGATGGAGTAATAATATCAATACACTCGACACGATCGTGCCCAAATTCTGTATTTAGGGAAGCTACAACAGGATAAAGTTTTGGAGAAGAAATCTGGAAGTCTAGACACGCCCCTTCTGGTACCTCCCATACAATTGTATCACTCCGCCCACTTTAGAGATGGAGTTATATTAACAATACACCCAACGTGGTCGTTCCCATATTCTGTGTTGTGTTAAGCTATAACAGGACAAAGTTTTGTAGAAAAAATCTGGAAGTCTAGGCACGCCCCATCTGGTACCTCCCAGACCGATAGGGTCATTACTCAAAGGCGTATTAGCTTCGCAGGAATACTGAACTCAGCCTTGACTTCTAGTTAATTCTGGCGTATGGGGCTTTTGAAGGCAGCTTTATAGTCAACAAATAGATAGGTATATTAGAAAACACTGTCAGTGTTTTGTGTAACACACTCGACAGAACCTTATATGCGATGGATAAAAAGCAAATCATAAGGACATTTTCGCGTAAATTCCAATCACCGAACAAAAATGTACGTAGGCTCATTATCAGCTAATCGTCGCCCTACTTTTGACCAGTAGGATCAAATTTTAAATAAATTCAACTTTGACCCATTTAGAGTGCCCCAATCGAGTACAAATGACAGACCCCCACAAATTTTGGAGGCCCGATCTGTCCATGGCAGTGGCACACCCCATACAAACATTTAAAAAAATCACAATTTTTGGCACATGAACAAATCAGCGAAATGTCTGTGTTTTTTTTAATTTTAGAAATATATTTAGTCAGAAAATATAAATCAAAAATTGAATTTAACTTAGTAATAGGAAAGAAAATAAAAAAAATATTGTTTGAAGTCTTTTTTGCTTGACCCCATGGGTCAAAAATCGGGACATCAAAAGTTTCTTATTTTGATCCCTAGAATACGATTTTCCTTGTCATTTGAGCAATTTTTTTGCATCCCGACAAACCGACCTGCCTAATGCTATGCTTCCCTTTAAAATCTTCTAGGACAATTTTAATGTCGTGGCCAGAGCAGCAGTCGTAAGATTCCTCTAAGCACTCGTAGAGTGCGTTATTGAACTCATCGGCTTTATCTGCCTTTAGCGTAATGTAGAAATATTTCACTTTGAAGCGGATTTTGGCAATGAAATCAAGACTTCGAGACAAGATTTCTGTGTCTCGAATGGCATGGACTCAGTGTTTACTCAGTTTACCCAGACCCACAATAACAGTTCATTGATTTGGGACTCAATTCTGAGAATTGTACGTGAAAGTAGCCCCAAAAATAAGAACTTCTGCATCAATCGTTTTGTCAAGTTGGCTGCATTAATAATATAATGCCCATAAGAATTTATTTGCTCAAGCAAGAGTTTTAGCACTTTTTCTGTATTTTAACACGGCTACACCTCGGTAAACCGTACGGAATATCTCTTTTTTGTAGACATTGAATAGGAGAAAAAAAGTGCGGATATAATCTTCCTCGAAAAGATGCAACTTTTTTTTACCATTTCCTCAATATCTGGATTAGAAATTAAAAAAGTTTAATTTATTTCAACAAAAAGTACTTTCAGTGAACCAACTAGTACAATTAATTGTACCAAAAAGTAATTTTATTCTAACAAAAAGTGAAATTTTAGTGGCAAAAAGTACAATTTGTGGTACAATAAATTTAAATATTTTATCAAAAGGTGCTATTTATGGTAATGTAAAGGACAATTTACTGTACCAAAAAGTACAGTTTACTATACCAAATGTACAATTTATGATACCATAATGAACAATTTATTGTAACAAAAAGTGCAATTGATGGTCCAATCGATATTCAAGTAAAATTCATGGTACCATAAAGATCAATTTACGGTATCAAAAAGTGAAATGTATGGTACCAAAAAGTACAATTTATGGTACCAAAAAGTACAGTTTATTGTACCAAAAAGTTCAATTTATTGTACCGTAAAGGACAATTTATTGTACCGAAAAGTCCAACATTGCTTTCGAAAAATTTTGTCAACAACTATCACAGTGTTATTAATGCAGCCAACTTGACAAAACGAATGATGCAGAAGTTCTTATTTTGGGGGCTACTTCTACGTGCAATTCTCAAAATTGAGTCCCAAAATCCCATGTGTTGCTCTGTGTAATCGACTGAAGGAAATAACAAGTGTTATGTTACTTGAGTACCTTCAAGATGAACACAAACTTTTTCATCGGTAAATGACATCTAGGTTAGGGCACGTGTATATATAATGTTTACCTTAATAACTAGATAAACACGCGCACTGATTCGGTTTTGAATGCCTCAATGAGGGTAGATTTTTTAAACATTTGATTTGCTTCGCTTGTCATATATTAAATGATTATTTTGTGGTCACGTAATTGAAAGTTCATTCAACCATTAACTCCATTATTATAATTTGCACAGTAAAACTATTTTACTTAAAATGAATTGAAATAATTAATTTGACCATACAGTTTATATAGTGATTTTGACATTAAAGCTACAAAGTTATGGTCCTTTTAAACGGATTTTTGATAAGGATTGTCGTTATTCTTTTGACCACAAATAATGTTTGGGGGCGTAAGGTAAATTACGAATTTCAGCTCTATACTCACATATATTACTACAAAAAACTTCAGATGATGATGATAGTCTTGAGTTAAACATTCAATACTGTTGACTCAAGGCGGCCTATGTCGTTTAGATGATATCATTGGAAATTAAGTGTAGTATGTATTGTATTTAAACGCAGCTTTTACATACTGACATGACAACGGTAGACTAAAGTTACCATAGTCCTGTCTTCAGCTTGGAGAAGGATTCTCCAACAGCAGGTTAAGTGGTTAGCAAGGACAAAACTAAATTATTGTTATGACAAAACAATAAAACTATAGCAAAATAAGAACAGGGCTTGCTAGCAAATGCTGGACACAGCAAAACGATACCATGTAATTGAATGTTTTAACTTCAATACGAACTATTTTTCAGATGTATGGCTACATCGATAACGTCGACTGTTCTGATTACAACCCGAACTATATAAGCAAAATTAAATGTTGGATTGAACCAGGTAAACATAACCTTGGTATGATTAATGCAGTGCTGGCTTTCAAGAAAGATGTAACGAGTATATTTTGTTACTACCGCTTCGTTACCGACTGGACGTCTAAAAACATCACATATATATCGCTAAACATCGACATTTGTCTGTCATTGAAAGCTGCCTTTAGCAATCAAATAATGCGATTAATATCAGAGGAGCTACGACAAGTTAGTAATTTCTCATTGGAATGTCCATTTCATAAGGTAAAAAAATGCTTATTATAAATTTATAAATTATTCTTTTAATTACTGATTATACTACTAGGATAAAGATTATCTGATGAACAATTTCAGTATTAATCCAAGGATGATACCTTCGTATGCACCGCGTTTAAAATGGTTCAACTTGGCATTTTTCTATACAGATTCATCGATGAAGGTAATGTTGTTGCGATATGTTTCAAGTGGTAGATTGGATAAGAAACCAGAGCGGAAGAGTGGTATGTGATAGTGAAATTGTGAACAACATACAATACCGAAAACGAAGAGTAAACGCTAACAAAAATGTGTGTTTGTATGTAATTGTTATCATTGTTTACAACAATTAATGTTTGGTTATATCATAGTTGCAGCAGGTAAACATGTTTTTAAAATAAATGTATCTCTGCCCAGGCCTAGCCGAAATCTGGCCTAACGAACATTTTTAATAAGTAACTGATGTGGAAAAAACTAAAATAAAGTAAAATAAAACGGCGAATGCTTAAATTTAGAAAAACAAGCAGAATACAGGCTGTGGCGGCGATCGATTCCCGGTCACTGGAGTTTTGCCGCATTTTCTTTCTATTATCGCACAAAGGATGTCATTTATGCTTTCTTTCTATTTTCAGGCCTTTAGAGCCATATAAACCAGTAACAAAGTTTTAGTCGGGCAACCCGACTTACAAATACCATCATCCTCAGTAAAACAAAAAAAATTTTCTATTATATTGAAATTATTACTCGATTTTTAAGGTGGGCGGAGTGGTACATTTGTATGGGAGGTGCCAGAAGGGGCGTGTCTAGACTTCCAGATTTTTTCTTCAAAACTTTATCCTGTTATAGCTTTACTAAGTACAGAATTTGGGCACGATCGCGTTAGGCCTATTAATAATATTAATCGATTTCTAAAATGGGCGGTACCAGATGAGTATGGGAGGTACCAGAAGGGGCGTGGCTAGACTTCCAGTTTTATTCTCAAAAGCTGTATTCTGCTATATGTTTTCTACATAAAGAATTTGGGTAGGATCGCATTGGATTTATTGATATTATATCTCCATCTCTAAAGTGGGCGGCAAGGTACATTTGTATAGGAGGTACCAGAAGGAGCGTGTCTTGACTTCCAGATTTTTTCTCTTATACTTTATCCTGTTATATCTTTACTAAATACAGAATTTGGACACGATCGCGAGGGGTGTATTGATATTATTACACCATCTCTAAAGTCGATGGAAAGGTACATTTGTATGGGAGGTACCTTAAGGGGCGTGTCTAGACTTCCAATAGTTTTTCCAAAACGTTATCCTGTTATAACTTACCAAAATACATAATCTGAGCGTGTCTTGACTTCCAGATTTTTTCTCTTAAACTTTATCCTGTTATATCTTTACTAAGTACAGAATTTGGGCACGATCGCGAGGGGTGTATTGATATTATTACACCATCTCTAAAGTTGACGGAAAGGTACATTTGTATGGGAGGTACCATTAGGGGCGTGTCTAGACTTCCAATAGTTTTTCCAAAACGTTATCCTGTTATAACTTAACAAAATACATAATCTGGGTACGATCGTGTCGAGTATATTGATATTATAACTCCATCTCTAAAGTGGGCGGAGTGGTACATTTGTATGGGAGGTACCAGAAGGGGCGTGTCTAGACTTCCAGATTTTTTCTCCAAAACTTTATCCTGTTATACCTTTACTAAATACAGAACTTGGACACGATCGCGTTAGGTCTATTAATAATATTAATCGATTTCTAAAGTGGGCGGTACCAGATGTGCATGGGAGGTACCAGATGAGGCGTGGCTAGACTTCCGGTTTTTTTTCTCAAAAATTGCATCCTGCTAAAGCTTTGCAAAAATAAAAAATTTGGGTACAATCGCCTTGGATCTATTTATATTACTACTCCATATCTAAAGTGGGCGAAAAAGTACATTTGTATGGGAGGTACGAGAATGGGCGTGGCTAGACTTCCAATATTTTTTCCAAAACTTTATCCTGTTATAACTTAAGAAAATGCATAATTTGGGCACGATCGTGTCGATTGTATTGATATTATTACTCGATTTCTATGGATTTGTATGGAAGGTACCAGAAGGGGTGTGGTGATGTAGCCCATTTTCAATACCGTAAGTAGTTTTGGAGAAATATTAACTCGTGCAAAATTTCAAAACGTTTAGTTGCGTCTTTCGAAAGATATCGTGCGAACCAGCCGGACAGCCAGACAGACGGACAGACAAACAGACAGACGGACATGGCACAAACGACTTAAAAAGTCATGAATCGAATTTGGTTCAAAGAAACCTAGGGTCTAAAGTCACTCCTTCTATGTGTTACACTTTTCGGTCGCATCAAATGATACATACCCTCATCCCTAAGGGTGATAGTATAAAAATAAGACAAGGGAAAGGTGACAGTGTCTGTTTGCATTGATCACACTCCATTCCTGTTGTCATGACTAAAGAAGGCAAGTAAAAAAGAAGGCAAGGCAAGTATATATGGGAGGTACCAGAAAAGGTGTAGCTAGACTTCTAATTTTTTCTCCAACCCTTTATCCTGTTATAGCTTAACAAAATACAGAATTTGGACACGATCGAATCGATTGTATTGATGTTACTATTCGCTTTCTAAAGTGGTTGGAATGGTACATTTGTATGGGAGGTACCAGAAGGATTGTGGCTAGTCTTCCAGATTTTTTTCCAAAACTTTATCCTGATTTATATTTACTAAATACAGAATTTGTGTTTTTCTCTAAATTTTCGTATGACCATAAAATTATTATTATGCAGCCAACTTGACTGAACGAATTATGCAGAAGTTCTTACTTTTGGGGCTACTTTCACATGCCGTTCTCAGAATTGAGTCCCAAAACGATGAGTTGAAAAAGTTGTTAATATGTATTTTTTAACAACTAAAAAGTGTAGTTTTATGGTTTTTTTGAAATATTTCTCATCTCAGAAATTATCCTCCGCTTAGAGAATAAAAGCTTGCACAAGAAATTTCATCTCGATGGCTCTTAAAATAATACGAATACCCCCAAAAAGTTGCTAAGAAAGTTGGTAGTATTTTTTGTCCGGTCTTGCTCATTTTAGAATATAATCTCCGCTTAGAGAATAAAAGCTTGCACAAGAAATTTCAGATCGATAGCGCTGGTACCGCTGGAACAAACAAACGGAAACCCTCAAAAAGGCGAGTTTGGGTGGCAGACGGACACCCCAAAAAGAGGGAGTTTGTATTGGAAGTGGGAGCAGTTCATCTTAGCACCTAATCACTGCCAGGAGAAAGCTTGCATAACAAATTTCAGCTGAATAGCTCCTTAACTACCGCTTTAATCGCGGGGACAGTACCCTAAAAAAGGGAGTTTGTATGGGCGATGGGAGTTGTTTTGTTAGATCGTGCCCATATTAGAACTTAGACTACGCTTATAGGATATAAGCTTATATATCAAATTTCAGCCCAATATTTACTAAACTAAGGCTGTAATTGCGGGGACAGATGGACGGATACTTCCAAAATGGGGAGTTCGTATAGGAGGTGGAGGTAGTTTTTGTCTGATCTGCACATCTTAAAACTCAAACTCCGCGAAGAAAATAGAAGCTTGCATAACAAATTTCAGCTCTATAGCTCCTTAACTATGGCTGTAATCGCGGGGACAATACCCCAAAGAGCGGCAGTTCCTATTGGAGATGGGAGCAGTTTTGACCGATTTTGATCTTGTCAGTTCTATAGATCCTTAACTACGGTTATCATGACGGGACCATACCCCAAAATGGGGCAGTTTGTAATGGATGTAAGATTTTTTACCGTGCTTACTCTCTTCTTCTACTTGTATTCCAAAAATATTGACAGACGCACAAATCAAAAAATAAGGTGTGTATGGGAGGAGGAGGTTGTTTTTATCAGATCTTGCTCATCTTACGAGTAAAACGCAACCTCCGCTTTGAGAATTGAAGCTTGCAAACACAATTTCAGTTTAATAGGTCTATAACTACGGCTGTACTCAAAGGGACAGACCCCACAAAAAATGGGCAATTTGTATAGGAGGTGGCTGTGGTTTTTACCGATTTTTCTGATTTTACAGCTTAAGCTCTATTTAGAGGATAGAAGCTTGAGTACAGAATTTCAACTCCTTAACTCTTAAACTAAAGCTGAAATCACAGGGACTTCCCACAAAAGGGGCAATTTGTATGGAAGGTGGCAGTAGTTTTTGACCAATCTCTCTTATTTTAGAGCGTAAGCTGCGCTTAAAGGAAAGAAGTTTGTGTGCAATTTCAGCTCGACAACTCTTAAACTAAGTCTGTAATAGCAGGGAAAAACCTCAAAACTGGCGAAGTGTGTATGGGAGGTGGGAGTAGTTTTTGATTGATCTTGCTCATCCGCTTTTGCAGTACAAATTGTAGCTCGATATCCTCCAAATGATTTGTAATAACAAGTGGAACAAAAACAAGTAAGAAAGTTTCAGTCGGGTATACCGACTTTCATGTACCCTCTCCCTTAGTAAAAACATAAAATTTGCAAGTATTTTTAAAGTAAGCCAGAACCAGAAGGGGCGTGCCTAGACTTCCAATTTTTACTCTATAACTTTATCCTGTTATAGCTTTACCAACTACAGAATTTAAGTACGACCGCGTTGGGTGTTTAGCTATTATTACTCGATTTCTAAAGTGGATGGAAAGGTTCGTTGGTATGGGAGGTAACAGAAGAAGTGTGGTCATGTAGCCCATTTACAATAACGTATGTAGTTTTGGTGAAATATTAACCTATGCAAAGTTTCAAAACAATTATTTCCCTCTTTCGTAGTTTATCGTGCGTTCCAGCCAGACCGACAGACAGACGTACATGGCTCAAATGAGTTAAAGGATCATAAATCTGATTTGGTTCAAGGAAATCTAGGGTCTAAAGTGACACCTTCTATGTATTACACTTTTGGATTGTATCAAATGATATAAAACCTCCTACCAGTAGGGTGATGGTATAAAAAATACGAATCATTAAAATGCTGCCACTGGTTGTCGGTCCGGTTTTCAACCAATATATTTTTACAGGATAAAGTCTTAACGGTTTTATGAAGATTGTGCTCTCTACAAAAATATACATTCTGTTAATATACTTATCCTTAAAGCTAGAACACAGCCTTATCGTTACAAAAGATAAAATGCTCTATAAATTTGGCGAACACAGTGCAAATTTCGGAAATAAATTTCCACTGTTTGTATACGTTGTTCTGGTGTAAGTTTTTGCATAATGCGTTGCTAAAAAATACTGACACAACAAACACACTTTATTAGTATGTCAGCTAGTTTTACAGTAGTGCCTGTTGGAAGCTCGAAATGTCTGAAGAAAACACCCTACAAAACCCTCAGTATATGTTTCTAAAAAAAAAATTTATTTCCCTTTACACCCCATGAGGTGTGAGGTATGGGATATTTTCTTGCGTTGTTGTGAATTAACACCCCTTCTATTTTACATTCACAACAAACGGCACCTACTTGTTTATCGACGAATGCGAACCTCACTTTTACCGCGAAGTTGCTGTCTACAAAATCGAAGGAATCGGCAATGAAAGAAAAATTTAGATGACTGGCCACTATGCCACGGCCGGTTTCTAATAAAATATTAACTTAATCCAAATATGGGAATGGGGAATTATTTTCCCCCAAACTTTATTTCCACATGTTGTTAGTCGAATTGTATTTGGTAAAATTGCAACAATAATTAATATAATAAACTCTTACTGTACAATTATTTGGAGTTATGCAATTGCGAAAACATATATCATACTATGCATGTAATGTATTATTGAGGACACATATTATGTCGCATTTAAATATTATATTTCATTTCATCACACAAAATGCAGAAAGCATAAAAATACTTTATGTTTATATTATTTTGTAAGAATTTTCATTGGTTTGTGTTTATTTTTACAATGTTTTCAATATAAAAATATGGGGTGCTCCAAACATTTTGCAAATTCTCAGTCAATGCATTTTCCTGGCTACTCAGAGAGGATTGCATATACTCAGCAACTCTATTTAGAGATGCAAAATAGCTCACCAGATTTTTGGGTAACCATGGAAGCTTCTTCTTTCATAAGTGGATTGTTGTTCGAACACATTGAATCAATACATGGCATGTGGTCGGAAAAAGGCTTAATAGGAATATGGAAGACATATATTAAAAATATCCAATAATCAAAAACTGATCTTCCTATAACCCCACAAAAAGTATATTACCATTTCAAATCTCTTACCGTTCGGCCATTAACAATAATACCACCCACGTTTTCTATAAGAGCCATCAATTTCTTTCCTTTGCCATCCAAAACTGTATCCTTAGTTATACGAGACTGAGCGATCAAAGGCGCAGCAATTAACATGCTTTCATCAAGTATTTGAGCATTAGAAACTCTTGCATACAGAATGATGCGCCACTTAAACTATATACAAAATCTTAAAATTTATCAAAGTCGCGAGACCAGATAGTGCAGTTAATATATCTTCGAATGAAGTGAAAACAAACATCACATCATCAACCCCGTTAGGGAACTCACAAACGCAATGGCACGCCCCGATGAGTGATTTTTTGTGGTGGAAGCCACTAATAACGCACAATTTTCAATCATCTGCTCGATGTCTACCATATGTTTGACATCATATCCTAACAATCAATGGCTGTAGTATTTCCAATGCTTCCGCTCCAAAAGTTCTTCCAAACATTACATCACGAACAAAAATATCAAATAAAATTTGATATGTTCAATATGAATTCAAACGGTTTTTTGCAGCAACACAAATATATATTTCATATTAATATTTATAATATCATTAAAAATAATATTGCATTGGGAATTGTGTAATATTAGATATAATTCAATATATGTATGTATATTTATCACAATGTTTGATAACAACAACGATAATAAATTTTATAATACTTGAGTTATGAGATATAAATATGTATACATACATGTTTAGTGTTATGTTTGATATATGTTTTTATTAAACCTGTTAATATGTTGCCCACATTCTAGGGTGGTAGTGGATAAAGTGTTCAAATACTTGCATTTTTCAGGAAACCGGTTTCCGGTTTATTCGAAAAATACCCTTTTCCCAACAAATCGGTTTTCAAATACCCAATTTAGTAAAAAAAACCGAGTTAACCGGTTTCGTTCGGTTTTTTTGGATATTGTAAAATAAAATCTAATATGAAATTAAATATGAATTATATATGAAAACATAAAATATCGGTACCTTGATTCTAAAGTATGCTAAGTCCACTTAGTATGTTTTAAATTAATAAGAGCTTTTAAATGCAGTCTGCTTCAATTTATATCATATTTTAATCAGGATGATTAATTCATCTAAACAGAAGTTGTTAGGAAATTTAAACTTAACACATAAGTGGAATCTAAATTACTCACAAACTTAGAAAGAGTTTCCTGTATATCTTAAGGTAAACACCTAACATGGCTTAAAATTAAGCTTCGATTTCATAATTTAATCTCCTTTTTACAATTAAATGCTTAATATGCACTTAAATTTTTTCATATGAATATCGACGGATTTTCATCTATTTTAATATGAGATTCCAATTTATTTCCAAATTAGAACCAAACTGTATCTTGCTGATTCCCTAACTATTGTATGTTGATCTTAAATTAAGCACCTTCTTACGATCTTAGATAATAACTGCACTTAAAGCTTTTCATATGAATATCAAAGGATTCTCAGTCATTGCAAGGTTAAATCCCAACTATATTTTAGTGATTTCACAACTATTGTAATGTGATCACAAATTAATCTCTATTTGAAATTGGATGCTTAGTTTAAAAGATAACTATAGTTTTCACCCATTTCAAGATAAGAGGAAACAGGAAATTTTCGTATTGCATAAGGCAATTTAAAATAAACCATGCTTTGAGATTTCCCAAAGAATATTATGTCATCATGAACAATCTTCTCTGCCAATTTGCATAGACTTATCCTGGCAATGTTCTGTTGAAATGCTCCTTTTTAAAAAACCGGATAACCGACATTCAAAAACCGGTTTAACCGGGTATTCGAAATTGGCATTTTTGAATAAACCGGCATACGGTTTCGGAGAAAAAAAAAAACGGTTAGACGGTTTTCGGTTTCAGGTTTAAACACTCTAGTAGTGAAGAAAACTTTTAGAAAGAATTGTGGACATTGTCAAAGGGGAATAAAAGATAACGTTAACACCAGTTTTTATAATTGACAAAAGAAGAAAGGGCACAAATATATATTTCACTTAAAACATCGTTTGCCTAGGTAAAATGAATAATATTTAGTTAAAAAAGTGAGGTTGGTATAAGTGACCAACCGCAGCATGATACCCAAAAATTAAGGCACTTCCACTATATATATTTGAATAACTTGAAAACGGTCCACCATATTCAGTTAAAAAAAAACCCAAAATTCGCCAAAAATTTTACCTTTAAGCCGTGCTTACAATGGTTTTAAATTTGCTCTGTAGTTTCAAAGAAATCGTTGAAGTTTTGAAAAAAAACCAACAATAAAATTTTTTTTTTTGTAAATTCATAAAAAATAAATTGCGGCATCACATTTTTGTTCTAAACTCTATTAGTTCAATATATTTTGAATGAAATGAGCTTTATTGCAAGGAAATCGGTACACAAAAATTAACTGATTCAACTGAATTAATAAAAATCGCGATTTCCATACCAAAATCATAATTTTTAATAAAGGGCGGCCCAATCAAAAAATAAATAATAAATATAACACAAAATGTTTTCATATCATTATCTTAATATTTTTTATTATAATAGAAGGATCTTAGACAATTATGTGTGAAAGCAAACATCGGCCAAATGCTTGTCACGGCTTCGGTGACTCTGAGACATAATTGAGGTTGAATGTCGTTAATGTGCTGAATTAGTTCATCCTTTAGCTCTTGAATTGTTCTTGGTTCATTGACGTACGCTTTATCGTTAAAAAAATCCCAAAGAAAAAAGTCCAACATTTTCAAATCATATGGTCGTAGAGGCCAATTAAAATCACCACGACCTGAGACAACGAGGCCATTGAATTTCTCGCGCAAAAGAGCCGTCGTTTCGTTGTCGTGCCCTATAGAAATTTTTTTCGAATACTTCGGAAAGTAAACAGAGATTGTATACTATACAATCCACTGGGTGTGGCAAGTGACACTATTCTGTTGGAACTATATATCATCTAGGTCCACTTCCTTAATTTCTGGCCACAAGAAGTCAGCTATCATAACACGGTAATGAATACCATTCATGGTAAGTGGTTGGTCGACGTCATTTTTGATGAAGCACGGATCAAAGAGGCACTATTTGTGGATGAATTGACTTTTCAACAATTACTCGTGGATTCTCATTTGCACAAATGGTTTCGCATCACGGTCGAAAGTGGTGGGGAAGGGGTACAAAATCCACAACAAGCCCCGAGATTGCCACGAAATCATCCCTAGAGGATTAAATGTGTGACTGATCCCCAGTAATTTTTACCACCTGAAATTTTTCGCCAACATACCTATTCCTCATCATCACCCCCTAAGGAAGCAACAATACAAAAATCTAAATTTTATAAAATTAGCTCCTACCGCTCTAACTGCCCCAAGAGGCTAGAAAATATATGACCGGCACTTAATATTTTTGAAACCCCAAAGTTTCTTAGACAATATCTACTTGCTATCTTCAACCCTTAAGGTATGACGAATTTTCGAACATCAGTATTTTGATCGTTATTCACTTGGGAATAACCAGAAGCTCTTTTTGGAGGTCCCCAAGCAGTTTACAACCTTAGCGGTAAAAATACTCATTACGTAATCGCTGATGTCAGCTTTATTTAGTAGCAATCAGTGGTGATTCCCTAGAAGCTCACAATGTTGAAGAGAGAGATTAAGTATTTCCCAGGTAATGCCATTGAATGCTGAGTAAACCACCGATGCGTCTTAAGAAATAGGCCACAGAAGTTATTGAAGCTCAACACAACGACATTCTTAGTGAATTTGGCAACTCCAAGAAACTAGGATCGAGCGCGGTGTACTCATAAGCCGAAGTAAAGAAAAAATACCAACCCTCCTAAATGTTGACGACCGCGCAATTTTATAAGAACCATGATTTACGGATGTGCAACTGAAATGTCCGAACTCTCTACAGAGATGTCCTCGATAAACATAAGGCTGACATCACCGCCATACAGGAAATGCGATGGACGAGACAGGGATGCACACGGCGAAAGAACTGTGACATCGTTTATAGCTGCCATGCAGAAAGACACAAATTTTGATGTGGATTCATAGTCGGCAAGAGACTTCGACGCATACGGGCGAAATATTTTTACATTACGCTGACGTGTGTACACGCGTCGACGGAAGACAAAGATGAGGACATTAAAGATGCTTTCTATGAGCGCCTGGAGGAAATACATGACAGCTGTCCTGCACATGACATTAAAATTGTTCTGGAAGATTTTAATTCTAAGATAGAAAGGAAAGATGCTCTTGGTTCAGCAGTCTGAAAATTCAGTCTGCACAACATCACCTCCGATAACGGATTCAGATTAGTTAGCTTCGCGTCGGCAAAAAACACGGTAGTGAGTGGAACCAGATATCCACAAGGCTACCTCTGGATATCCTCTGAGCAAAATACAAGAAATCTGATTTATCACGCGGTAATTGATGAAAGACATGTCTCAAGCGTTATTGACGTGCGTGTGATGCGCGGTGCAAATATTGACTCGGATCACCACCTAGTTGCACCCAAGCTACGCACACGATTTAGTAGTGCTAAAAACACTCGTAGTCAAACGCAAAGGAAGCTAGACATCACAAAGCTACATACCACCGAGATAGCTACTGCCTACTTCAACCAACTTTCTCAATTACTCCAAACACACCCCCCTAGTTCTGATGTTTCTGACACACAGTGGCAGCATATTACGAATTCTATGACCACTGCTGCAACGACCGTACTGGGTTTTGAAAAACCACGCTCAGGCAAGCACTGGTACATTGAGGAATGTCGCGAAATATCTGATGAAAAGAATGCAAAATGCAGCCAATGGCAACGCGTGCAGTGGCGAAGCGTTACAATTACAGGGATAGAGGTGAAGACCGAAAGTTGTAGCAAAAGGTAAAATGCAAAGATTTTGGACCAGGGG